>CM018582.1:11574129-12774129 GCA_009078335.1 Salix brachista
TTATTTAATATCAGCATCTTTTTTTCTATGTAGAAAACTGATTGCAAAATTTATTGTTCATATTATTGGATTTAAAATATTTTAAAATAATAATAAAATGATCATTTATATATATGAGCAATAATATTGGATTGTCCAGTATTTCTTAAAATCTAATAATATTCTTGATATGGAATAATATCCAACCTAGACTTATATTATTCCATATAAATGATCTTTTTATTATTATTCTATATCCAACCTAGACTTATATCCAGTATTTTTATTCTTGATATGAAATATGATTCTTTTGATTCTAGCAATCCAATATTATTTGGAAGACCATTCTTGAAAACTGCCAATACAAAAATTGATTGTGGTAAGGATACTTTGTCTATGGAGATAGAAAATGAAAATATTGAATTTAATTTTCATGAAACAATGAAATATCCTTATAGCAATGTTTATTATATCACATGTTATGACCGAATTGATAAGTGTGTGCATCAAGTTTGTGATTTTAACTGTGTTGATGTATTAAGCGTAGCTTTGAGCTATGGCTATGATTTTACCCAATTGGAGGAGATGGAGAGGCATCTATTTGTTCCCCAAAACACTCACGAAGTGGCATTGGCTTTGCAAGCTTTGCAAATTGTTCCCCATGTTGAAATTACAAGTTTAGATACTAATAAAGTTCTCAAGGTCAATGGGCATCGATTGAAACCTTTTTATGAAAGGTGGACGACATAAATCACCACTTGTATGAAAAATGAGCATGTCATGTCACATGTCGAGCCAATGACACAAAACACAAGCGCTTACGGGGAGGCAACCCAACACACAAAAAAATCAGATTTGCTTTCTTTTTCCCTTATCTTTTATTTTTCACATTTTATTTCTTTTTTGTCATTCTCCTATATTCCTTTTCTTTTATTTGCAACATTGAGGACAATGTTGTGTTTTAAGTGTGGGGGTATTGGGAAAACATCAGTTTTCTTATTTTGGCCTTCTTTATTCTTCCATAAGAAAAGAAAAGGAAAAAGAAAAATCTATAATTGATCTTTATGAACTCCCATTGGTTTATGAGAATATGAGTATTACATAAAACCAAACTCTAACTTTTATATAGAATATAAAGGGGACATTTAGTATTATCTCTTAGTAATCTCAATATAACATAAATGTTATTCTTGGCTGAATTATTATAGTTTAGACTACCTTTCACAAAACAAGTTTACATTCGACACTAATTAAGATCATTAATTAATAATTATTGAACATGTGTAGATAATTGCTTACAATGAAATGCATCGGAAACCCTTAAGAATTTATTCTAAGAGCTTGGATCCTGCGACTCAAGATACAGCAAAAAACTTCTGGGATTGCACTGTAAAACTGAATCGGGCAATTGCACGTCGACAGTTGAGCAACATCACTAGTCTTGTCTACTTGGATATGATACAACTGCTTCCCTCTTTATAGATGATTGAAGATAGCGAAGATTACTGTGTTCAAGGAAGATAAAACATCCTTTCTTCTTCATATATATTATTCAAGAACAAAGAGGCTTGCTGGTATTGATCGCAGCTTTTGGTTTAGCACATTCAATGTCCCTATGTTTTGAGATCTTCATATCAAAACCCTGAAACATTTTCTCTAATGTTGAAATCTCCTCTTCAATATCTTTGCTGATGGCCACCCTGCTCCTAAAGCTACGTATATTTTCAAGCCCCGCACCGACCTCCATCTTAATCACATCCATTGAAGAGCAAATTTCTCTATTTTCCTCTTTTACAACTTTGTATTTTCTCTTTAAAGACCGACAGCTATCAAGGGACTTGAGGAGCTGCTCTGAAAGCGTCCGGTTACGTTCCTGAAGTGCTGCATTTCCTTGAGTTTCTCCTCCGCTATGACTACCTTTCTTCTGCGTGGCACGAACTTGAAGTTTTGACATCAATGTCTCATTTTGGGCTTTGAGGTCATTGACAAGCTCCTCCGCTTCATTCAATTCATGAACTTTTCTTGCAATCTCAGCTGCCATAATTTCCTTTTCCTTTCCCAGGCTTGAACACATCATTTCTAGGCTCTTTCGAGCCGCCATGCTTGCATTTAACTGTTTCCTTAGCCGCTCTTTCTCTTCACCCACGGGTTCTTGCGGTTTCTTGTCTGCCGGAGCTTGACTCCGTCTAAGATCCGTGTTGCACCGCCTAAGCTGAGGTGCCTTTTTCTTGCCGGATTGAAATTTTTGGATTCGAAGTTTAACATCATCCAGAATAGTCACCATTCCAGCGAACCTTCGCATTTTACGGTCGTCGTCGTCTTTTGTGCTTGCATCATTGTGATCCTGGATTAGTTTTAATAGTAGCCTCACATTTGTTGCAACACCTATATATACCGGCAGAAGAGAGTTTATATACAAATAGGAAGAACAAGCCCATCAAAGAAAAATAGCTCGATGCATGCTGCTAGCTGCTAGCTGCTAATAGGAAGCCTCATGGGAAACTTTTGTTTTTTCTTTCATTAGCTAAAAAAAAATTATTTGACTTGAAAATGCAAAAAATTGCCCGGGTTGAACAAATAATTTTTATAATTGTTGGGATTAAATAAATTAATAAGATTTGCTAGTTCAAGAATAAAATATAATATCTATATATGCAAAGTTTAATATAATAAAACAGATCAATATAGCCTATTATAACAACAACAACATAAAAATCTTAACATCTAAAATTATCACTATATTACTGCCAAAATTATAAAATTATCCCAAGAGAAAAAACTCAAAAACCTTAACAAAAGAGTAAGCAAGAAAAAAAACTAAAATTATTATTATTATTATTATTATTATTATTATTATTATTATTATTAGGTTAATAATGAAAAAATAAAAATAAATGAAAGACTAAAAAAATCCTAAGAACTTTAACAAAAGATGAGAAAAAAAATAAAATAAATGATAAAATAAAAATAAAAATTATCAAGTGAAAAAAATTCATTTGACTTGAAAATAAAATAAAAAACGAATAAAAAAGCTAAAAGAAAGAACAAAGAGAGAGAGAGAAAACAAAAATATCAATTTTCAAATGATCTTATACACAAACTAAAATTTAAGTGCTAATTGTTTTTTTAAAAATACCACCTCAACAAACAAGAAAATAATAAAAATTAAAAATCAAAGCTAAGAGCACACTTATATGTACATGGACAAAAAATGGGACTATTACAGATATGAAAAAATAAAGGGATTAAAATAAAAATTTAAAAGTATCTGGGCTGAAATGAAAATTAAATATATTATCAATTTAAATCAAAGGACAAAATTGAAAAAATCAAAAATTTTGTACCAAATATATTAAGGTATTTAAACCCAATTTGAAAATTAAAATAAGAAGGACTGAAGAGAAACCTAAATATATAATTAATTTCAATCGAAGGACCCAATTGAAATAAATCAAAACTTATATAACCGAAATCAGGACTATATGAAAAATTAAAAGTACAGGGACGGAAGTGAATAAACCATAGAATCGGGGCTCTCTCCTGTACTTTAGCGTGCAGAAGAGAGAAAATAACAAAGTTCAACTGGCCACTATCACTACTCCGGCCTCCGTTGTCCAAAACTCGCCACACCATGAGGAATACCACATGGTGGCGCATCGGAGGAGACATCGATAGCGTATTTTCACATGACGGAGGACGTCGCACGCGCCGCCCGAAGCGGGCGTGAAGCCGAACACAGACGGCTGCGTGTGGCACACGCACGCACAATTTTTGGCTGATAATGATAAAAAAATGTGGTCAATTACCGGAACACCCCTACAGTTAATTCTTCAATTTTGTCTTATTGGGGGCACATTAGTATTTAGTTGTTTTTGATAATGATAAAAAAATTGTGTGTTTGTCTTATATGGGGACATATTAGTATTTAGCTATTTTCAAAAATTATGAAATTCCCGTGAAGCCCGTCAGTGTTAAACCTGTTTTTTTGTCTTTTTCGAGGGACAAATGTTATTTCTTTGTGCAAATAAGTATAAAAAAATCTATAAACCGGTGAACCGACCCAAAAATATACTATTACAATCCACAATGTTTTGTCATACAATCTACATTGAATTCCTGATCTCTTTTAGTTTATTTTATAATATACCATATTGAATGCAAAAAATTTAAAGCAGTAGGATATTTCTTAATTAATTTTCTTCCGATATATATCTATGATCTAGTGGAATGTCATGGATCTGTTTAACTATCTTGATGAGCCAATGCAAGAAGGAAGAAAATGCAATCACCTTCTAAACTATAGTCTTCTGGCCCTTCAGGTGAACTTGCTGGAAGCGGTAGCAATTCAGGAGATGAAAATGCTGGAACGCGGCTGCCATTTTCCATGGAAAAGTTTTAACAGAAATACAATTTAGCTAGGTGTAAGATGTTAGATACATATATCAATCGTCAAAAGGAAGAAAAGGTCGTGTTGGATATCAATTATTGATTGATTCTGAGAATCAAAAAAGGGAGAATGCAATGCATTTGCACTCTCCGCTTTTTCTCTTTTTTCTTTTTTTTTGTTTCCCTCCGTGTTTGCTTCTTTTGTAACACAATTTTTGTTGCAGTGAATGGTAAGTTCTTGGCTGTAAAACCATGCGTGATTGAGGGAGATGGGGTTTGACTTTTTCAATCTCTATTTATCGCTCTAACTTTCTTTCACCAAATCAAAGATTGTGGCTTGCCTCTACCCTTTTTACATGCCGCTGCCACTATTTGATTGGCACGTGCATTTCACTTTTCAATGCCACATGGGTTTTTTTTCAGTCGAACATCATCTCAATTCTTTAACTTTATTTTCTTGTGGTAGAGGTTTTTTCGAAGAGGTGAAAGAGAGACCTTGAATCACGTGACATTAAATCAATATTTGGAAAGCAAAGCAAATAAACTGGAATCTTAATCAATTTAAAATTAATTGCAAACATTATTTTTATTTACTATGAAAATAAAAATGTATTGGATCTATGAATTTTGAAAAGAAAATAAGCTGGAAAATAACAAACTCAATATCGAACCATAAAATTAATAAAAAATAAAAACTAATTATTATTTTTTAAAACAAAATATGAACTTCAATCAACAAACCAATCTTGCAAAGCAAGTCATGCATGTCACCGGATTCAATAAATTTTTTATTTAATAAATTTATATAACAATAAAACACATATAACAAAAGCATATCTTTTAAAATGATATGATAGGTGTATGAGACTGATATAGCATATGAATGGTAACAAATGATCAAATCATGTTTTTTTTAAGTTCAATAAAAAAAATAGATCATCAATAACAAAAAATAACCTTATTTCTTTTAAAAAGAAGGATAACAAATCCATTAAATAAAAATATAAGAAATAACAAATATGATATTGTGGTTTAACTTGTTGAGCCTGCAATTCAAGTCATTCACGCAATCAATTTTTTTCCATTAAATTATAGTTAACCAAAATATAGTAAAAGAGAACAAGAAAAAAGAAAAAAAAAATAACCTAGCACATGGGCCTTCAAGCTCAGGCCTTAACGCTTGGGCCTATAATTGTTTTTCTCATTTAAAGGAGTGGATGACATTCAAATCTATTTTTTTTTTAAAAAAAAAAATACTATAGATAGAAACATGTTTGTTAGCCTATAGTTCACCTACCACATGATGTCTAAAAATTTAGGCCTATTGATTTTTTACCAAGAAAAGTCTACTTTTACCTAAAAATACCCTATAAACACTCTTAAAACATCAATAAATCCAACATATCAACCTAAAAAGGCAAAAAAATGACAACTCACAAAATTAGCCTAGATAAGATCTATCATTCTTAACTTAAATCTGGTTTTTTAAGCAATATTGAAGCTCAAAACCACAACCATAAGATATTTTGTCCTAAAAGACACTATAAACACTCTCAAAACATCAATAAACCAACATATCAACCTAATAAACCAAAAATGGCCAACATTCAAAAACAACCCGAATAAAATCTATGATTCTCTACTTATATATGGTTTTTTAAGCAATATTGGAGCTTGAAACAACCATTATAGGACTCCTCTTATCAAATGGATCTTGTTGACACCAACTTCAATCATTTTAGTGGTTAAAATAAATGTTAACAATGATTTTCTCTGTCTACATGAGATTCCAGTGAATGTCTCTCTTCTCTTAAGAAAAAAGAGCTAAAAATGAGAAAAATAAAGTTTAGTATAAAAACAAAGTTTAATATTCCAATCCATAGTGTTTTGAGAAAGAGTAAACAATGCATTTTCAATTGTAAAATCACCACACAATAAAATATTATACACATTTTGTAACAATAAAACTAAATGAATTAAAGTAGTTATATGTATTAGTTTTATTGATCTCATTTTTTTGGATGAAACGGCTAAAACGTATCGGTTAAAAAAATGAGATAAAAGACATTGTTTTTATCTCGGTTAAAACTCCGTTTTATTCTGAATTTTTCGATCAAATTTCGGCCAAAATGCACCAATATCACTCTGCATTTAGCCTCAAATCCCTAACTCCTCAGGAGTCCTCACCTCACGACCTCAATTCGCAGTCCCTCCAAGCTTTCTTCATCACTCTTCAGTTTCACTCTTCCCTCTCGCAAGCATGCAACGTCCTCTTCACCAGTTCATCTACATCCACTGGCCACTGCGTAAGTTTGTTGACTTTCTTCTTCTGCAATATCTGTGGATTATAACGATAAAGAATGGGACATCAAGAAATCTATTGGCCTGGATTGTACTCTTGATTATGAGGTATTCATTAATTAATTGCTCCTTAATTATGTCTTCCCGCCTCGTTGATTATCAAGCTATTTTGCTATTGCTCTTTTTTCTTGTGATTGATTAATCTAATTTCTTGAGCTAGGACGCATACATACATTGCATACTACTCCATTTCAAGAACGTAATCTAAGCTTTGGTCCCGACATAAGTGCTATTGTGGGTATCTATAAGCCCAATGAAATTCTAGTAAAATAAAAATAAATTAAGATGATGGTTTCGTGGGATTTGTGGATGGGAAATATCTTATGCATGATTGATGATGATTATCAATGGGGAATATATTTTTATTCATATGGGTATGATTTGCGATGAATTATCGATAGAATTGTGATTTCTTTTGGCAGGAAGAGGAAGATCATTATGACAAAGTAGTTGTTGGCAGGGAAAAGGCTGGAGATGAACGCCTTTATGTGACAGCAATGGATGATTATACGTGTTAACCACCTTGCTACAAATATTAGGCTAATGGAAGATGCCGAAGCAGCTAAAAACCTAGATTCTTTGAGGGTAACTACATTAATGTATCTGATAACGGTAATCTGAAATCCATTCTGAAGAGGAAGAAGGATTTTCAATTGGATTCAAAGTCTATCGAGAATGATTTGGACTCTAAGATATGAAAGCAAGTCCGATTTGACCCGGAATACAAAGACAATAATGATGAAGAGTATGATGGAGTTGAAGACACACAGATGGACATTACTAATTCAATAGAAGAAACTACAACATCTTTGTAGGGTGGGGTCTAACAACCCATGTGCATTTCTATATATTTTACTTTCATAATATTTTGAAATTTTATTGAAGTCAAATTAGTTTTAAGTTAAAGTTTTATTTCATAATGACTATTTAGAGATGTTTTTAATTTTAAGATTATGTTTGTTTGACTTTGTATTTGTATTGTATAATTTAAAATTAATTATCTTGAATTTAAATTATATTTCTTAAATTAAATTTTTTTTCTTATATATATATATATGAACAGTACAACCTCGAAACGGCGCGCCGAAACGCTCCGGAACCGAAACATTCCGTTGCATTTGAAAAAACGAAGCACCAACCGAAACGGAATTGATAACCTTGATATATATATATATATATATATTGAATAAACTTAATTAATTAAACAATGATTGTTATTAAAATATATGAAAAATAAAAGTTTTATATTGATTGAGTGGGGTTTTTTAACATTTAAAAGAAAATAAATATTATTATTAAAAAATAATATGAAAATTAAAACATATATGAAATAAAAAATGGTCATGTTCTCAAGGAACGTGGGTAGGATTGAATAATAAAACAAATATGAATGTGTAATAAAATATATCATACATTATAAAATATAGTAAAAGGAAACAATTAGTGAAAATGATAATTTTTCAACTCTTTTCAACTTTTGTATTGTTGTCTACTTTATAAATTATAAACTTTCACTCTAAATTTTTCACAATTCGAATTTAATTTTATTTAATATCCTCTTGATAGTTTTCAATTTTCTTTTGCTCTAGTCTAGACAACTTCCAACGCCGGTTCCCCATTGCATATCATATAGCATAAAAACCATTTTCTTGCTCTATACTATCTTATGTGTTGTGTTTTAAGCTAGGATAATTAATTTGTGTTACCATGACATCACAATAAATATGTCTTAGATTAACAATCAACCAATGATGTATCTTACTATAGATAAAGTGCATTAGGAGTAATATGCATTCCTATTGCTCAGCTACTTTCCTTTCCTAGACACTCACATACCATTTCCTAGTGACCATGAACTAGGTGACAATAATTAAATCCTATAATCATAATTTTATCATTAAACTCAAAATCCCTTCAATTTTAGGAGGTAGATTTATCATTCAATATTGTACACATCATGACGAGATAAAGACTCTATTAAGGACCTGTCTAGTCAAATTGAACCTTGTTTATTTGATTATTTGGTTGTTTATTTATTTTTGGTTTATTTAACTTAATTTATAATGTTTTTTACTTATTAATCATGCATAAGTACATCAGGTATGGATTAATGCCTTCATATATTTTAATTCTAACAACCCCAATTTTTTTCCTATTAGTTTATTTATTAATCTTTCACCTATAAAGGGTAGATGAAGCATAATTTTTTTTTCTCTCGCTGAAATTTCTAACAAAATTTCAGCAGAGTCTCCCCTATATCGGGAGATTCCAAGTTATCAATAATGTAACCTGCACACAGTTTGAATCACATCTCATCCACAATCATATCCATGTTTAGTACAAACAATTGCATAACTCATTCCAGAATATGGTCAGTACCATATTCATTCTCAAACTCCATCACACATCACACGCATAAGATAATAAATAAAAGAGCCAATTCGAACACGAAGATTTCATATATATATATATATATATATATATATATATAACACAACACAATTTAATATTCTAACATAATCTCATACTTTCTAATATCCCAAGCGTAGGTTGATACATTTAATCTTCCAGAAACAAAATATAATGAATATAATATTCTATACAGTTTACATGTTTTTTGCATAACAAAAATTTGCACCACAAATCCCTAAGTTCCTAACTTGTACAAAAAGGGATCAAGGACTTAAAATCTATTCCTAACGGGAATGGAAGGAACCTGCAAAATATAGATTTTCCATATAAGTAAAAATAATTAAGTAAATACAAGCAATTTACAAAAGAAATTTAAACAACATATCTATCAATCTACTTAGATCATGATATTCTAAATACAACCATATACACCTTTTTTAAGGTTATATAAAAGAAAATTTATTTCTTTTGACTACTTCTCCCCCCCTCCACATCGAAAAGGCTATAGCCGACACTAATGACCTCCATTAGTGTCTTTAGTTGCCTGTCCTGGAAACAACTAATCAGTTTCATGAAAATACCGACACGAACATAATTGTTTGTGTCATTAACTATTTTTAAAACTAAAATAGTTAATCATTGTTCCTTATTATCTTGGGAGGCTCTAGGGTATGCCGATGTCAAGAATTCTTGACATCATTAGCTTTCACCTTGGAAAGCTAATCAAGTCTATAAATTTTTCCGATATCGACGTCACCCGTCAATATCATTAACTATTCTGAAACCCAATAGTTAATCATGTTTATAATTTTTGCCGATATCGACATCACCTGCCAATATCATTAACTATTCCGAAATCGAACAGTTAATCAAGCTTATAAATTGTGCCAATATCGACATCACCCGCTGATATCATTAACTATTATGAAACCGAATAGTTAATCGTAGTTTATATTTCACCTCCCATATACCGGTAGTGCCGATGCCAACCAACTTTTTTCTTCCTATACATGTATATATATATATATATATATATATATATATATACACATCTATTTTTCCATCCCTTAACCTTTCCTTTACCCCTTTTCTTTTCCTCATCAATAAGCACCAAATTATTTCTTATAGTTCAATAATTAGTAAAAATAATTATTGGCTAGAGGAGATATAGTACCAAGTACCTACTTGTTGTGAACGCTCGACTTGCATTCCCCTGTTATTGTTGTCCTCCTCCCGCGGTTCCTCCTGAAACCACAAACACCCACCATTATTCCATATTAATCCACATATCACACACAAAAACAACAATGGTAATAATATTCGTTTCTCTTTTACCAAATCTTTTCTTTCTCACTTACATTCCTCATTATCATCTTTTAACTTTTCAGCTCATTTGTAGTCCAAATGGACATCATTAATTCAATTTTAATCACCGTTTATTCTCTTCTTTTATTTTCTGAAGATCAAGACACACTTTATGAAGGGCAAGAAAACAAACTCTACCCTTAACATGACTAAATTTTGCTATTTTATCAACTTGGTTGAATCTGCCAACAAGAGTGACAACTCGACCTCTCCTCAGATTTTTATCCGTATCTAGAGTTCCAGAACTCCAAATTAGATGGGGTTGGAGTCGTTGAAAAGATAACACTCCCTGATACAACTTTTCTATGAAAGGCCCTCCCTGTATTCTGTATTAATCAGATCCAAATTCCCCCAAGAAACAAGGCACCGAATCTGCCCTGTTTTGCAAAAATGGAGGAAGTATCTCCAATTCATCTTCAATCCTTGCTTCCTCAACAATCACGACCATGTCTTCCCTTTATTCATGAAAACCCTACTCATTTATGCATTTTCCTAACATTTTGTGTTAAAAACCCTAATTCTCAATTCAAGAAGAATCATGAACTTCTAATCAAATTGAAGTTAGAAATTGGAATTAGAACTCCTTACTTGGATGGAATCTAGACTTTACTTCACAATTTTGGAAGAATCTCAGCCTTCTTCTCCTTGTAAATAACCAGCCACTCTTTTCCCTCCTTTCTTCCCCAAATTCTTCACTTTCTTGTTAATTCTCCACCCAATTGTATTCCTCCACTTTAGAATCCCAAGGCCTATATGGGTTTACAAATTTTTGGATGTTTACTCCTAGTCTTATGAAGTAAAATTTGAAATTCCACTGTCTCCCCTCTTTCTTCTAGTCTCCATTCGGCCATGGATGAGAGAAGGGATGGGTATTTATAGGCCTTTCTCTTCTTAATTCCATTTTGGTCCTGTTTTTATTTATTTATTGCTTTTCTTTGCATAAATTTTGTATTATAACAATATTTTGAATTATTATAAACACCTTACCTCTTTGTATACTTTATTCTCGGGTTTCACATTAATTTTATGAATTAAACCAATTCTAGGTTAGGTAAGGGTTTGCCTCATGGCTTTTAATTAAGGTTTAGATTCGTGAAACATTACACTATGAGCTGAGTGTTTACAACTATTCCTGGTAAACTCGAACATTACTTTCATAAAAAGGGATCATTAGACAAATCATAAACCCTTTTAACACTAGGTAGTGAACTGACCCCTCTTGTAATAACTTAGAACTTGCTTTTAAGGTATGGACTCCTTAATAAATTATTTTGCAAACCTAATCAAAATTCTAAACTCTACAGATTTTGTTTTGAGCTAAAACCATACCTTTCATGACATTTTTTTAGTATAAGTAACGATCCAAGATGATGCAATTAGTTGAAGGGAATTGGTCAAGGACTGAGGTCGAGGAACTACGATGCATAACTAAATTACATTACTATATGGATAATATAAAAAAACTTGTGTTAGGCTTCAAATATATGGATGAGATTTTGTTTAAGAGAAAATATAGAAGAATTGCCCACCTAAAAAGGCTTTCAGTTCAACCTTATATAGTCAAGGTGATGCGATCCAACCATCAAAGGATCCATTGGAGGTTTCAGTTGGTCCAGTTACTACGCTTAGGGCTAAGAAGTTCAAAGAAGCTTTCAATGGACTTCTTCAAGATACATAGGCTAAGGTGGACTTCAAGAGGATTTGTAATAATAAAAAGCAAGCCTTGATTAATCTCATTCATGTTCAAGAAGGGCTTGTTGGTGGAACCAAGACCATTACGCAAGGATTGGGAGAAGAAGATTAGATTCAGACAGTTTGACCTTTGGTTACTCTTTTAGTCATAAATGGAGCTGAAGATCGAATTTTTATGTGATTCTAGTTGTGATGGAAACTAGACTTCCATACCTTTCCAACAGTATATGGCACACCTTCTAATTCTTTAATACGAGAGAGAATCATCTATTTTAAGTTGGGTCTTGCTGCTACCCGACAAAATGCGGAAACAATGAACTTGTCTTATTTAATTAGTTGGGCTATCAAATTTTAATTATTTTGAGAGGAGACAATTTGTTTGGGTTTTTAGACTTGTTTATTTGTTTATTTTAATTAGTTTGGGCTAGTTTTAGCTTGGGTTGATTATTATTTAATTTGGGCTTATGTGAGACCCATTAGGGAAACTAGGGTTTTGGCTTGGAGTATAAATACTCTTTAGGAATAATGCTAGGGAACTTTTTTTTGCACAATATTTTCCAGCATTGTAGCCATCTTTGGTTGCTTCATCTTGGTTCTTGATTGAACTTTCAACTCTTCAAAGAATTGACCATTCTTTGTTGTGAATTTATACTTCCTTTGCTCATCTCCAGGTGTAGGCGTTGTGATCGAGTTGGTTTATAGTCTTGTTGCCTTGGAGCAAGTCTTACATTATGATAAGCTCGTTCAATTCTCAACAAACTTGGATTAGATTGATCTTGGGGTCGCGAATGCCATTAATTTTTGCTAGGGTTCGCATCAGTTGGTATCAGAGCTAATTTAATCACAGGTTATATCCTTCAATCTAAGTTTTTATTGTTTCCCGTTTTGTTTTTGATAGATTCGGCCACCAAAAAAAAATAGGGATCTTACTTGTTATTGCTTTGTTGAACACTTAATCATAAGTTAGTGTTCTTGCCGAAATATATACATATATAGATAAAAAAAAAGTGCTTGATCTTGAAATCTTGATTGTTGCTACATAGAAAAAAAAGAAGAAAAAGAGAAAAAAAAAAGAAGAAAAATCACTTTTTTGTTGTTGTTTTGGCCAAATACATGTTTGAGAAAACCTTGAGCATCGGGAAATTAGTTAGTCTTCCACTTAGTAGTTTTGTTTGTGTACCTTGAAAATTTGGGTAGTTTAGCTGATTTTTTTTTGAGTTGCTGGAATTTTCTTGAATTAAATCTTTAGTTCTTGATAATTCGAAATCATTTCGCTCTTTTCTGATTATTTTTTTCGTGTCTTGAAATTGTCATATTATTCATACAAATTTGCATTGTTATTCATGAATTTGTCATCGAGTTTTGTTTTGTTAGTTTCATAATTTCTTGCTTCTAGAGTCTATATGAAATTTATAAGTTCAATGCTTAGTTGGTTGTTTATAATTTGCATTGCTATTTCAAGAACTAAAGAAACACAATTTGAGTGGAAAAAGGCATAGGGAGCATATTCGAGTGAAAAACCTATAAATTTGTGTGAAACACGAGTGTATGAAGATCAAATTCAATTGAAGAAGGGTTATGAAGAAGAGCAACATGTTTCGGCCAAAGTGGAGGAACAAAAAGATTTGGCCAAAATGGAAAAACAAGCTGAATAACATGGTGAGGATGTGAGGAAGAGAGAAAAGAAAGTGAGCCATGGGTTGAAAACCAAAGGGAATAAAGTTTCGACCCTTAGGATACTAGGGGAGGGTCATGACCAAGAACAAAAAAATGAAAAGAAGGCCGAGAGTGGAGAGAAAATGAGTGGAGAAAAGAAAGAAAGGGTGAGAAAAGAAGAGTGTGTAGAAAAAGTGGGGAAACACCTTAATTTTTTTGCAAAATCTAATGATCTTAAACATGCTTATCTTTCTGACTTGCCTATGATTTTACTTGTGTATAAGGAGACATTCTTTAACTTAGATGAGTTAGATTCTTGTGTTCCTAGTGTTGTTCAAGTTATTTTGTAAGAATTTGAGGATGTCTTTCCGGATGACATTCCTAGTGGTTTGCCGCCAGTTAGAGGTATTGAGCATCAAATTGACTTTGTTCCAGGAGCATCTATACCAAATAGGCCAACTTATAGGAGCAATCCTAAAGAGACTAAGGAACTTCAAAGGCAAGTGGAGGAGTTGATGTCGAAAGGATACATTCGAGAGAGCATGAGTCCTTGTGCAATTCCCGTGCTTCTTGTTCCAAAAAAGGACAAAACTTGGCGAATGTGTGTGGATTGTCGAGCCATCAATAACATCACTGTAAAATATTGACATCCCATTCCTAGATTAGATGATATGTTGGATGAATTACATGGTTCTAAATTATTTTAGAAAATTGATTTGAAAAGTGGTTATCATCAAATTAGGATGAAAGAAGTGGATGAATGAAAAACTACTTTTAAAACTAAATATGGTTTGTATGAGTGGTTGGTTATGCCTTTTGGACTTACTAATGCACCTAGTACTTTTATGAGATTGATGAATCATGTGTTGCATGCTTTTATTAGTAAGTTTGTGGTTGTTTACTTTATTGATATCTTGATTTATAGTAAGGAGATTGATGAGCATATAAGTCATTTGACACAAGTTCTTGATGTGCTTAAAAAAGAGTCCTTATATGCTAATTTGAAAAGGTGTGATTTTTGCATGGATAAGATTGTTTTTCTTGGATATGTGATTTTTGCAAAAGGTAGAGAAATGGATGAGGCTAAGGTTAAGGCTATTCAAGAATGGCCTACACCAAAATCTATAACAAACGTTAGAAGTTTTCATGGTTTGGCTAGTTTTTATAGGAGATTTGTCAAAGACTTTAGTACGATAGCCTCTCCATTGACTGAAATTGTTAAGAAAACCATGGGTTTCAAGTGGGGAGAAGAACAAGAAAATGCTTTTAGCTTGTTAAAATCAAAGCTGATTTTGGCACCTTTACTATGTTTACCTGATTTTAATACAGCTTTTGAGATTGAATGTGATGCTTCAGGAATAGGTATTGGAGCCGTTTAAATGCAAGAAAATCGACCCATCGCTTATTTTAGTGAGAAACTCAACAGTGCAGCTCTTAACTATCCCACTTATGATAAGGAGTTGTATGCATTCATGCGGGCTTTGGAGACTTGGCAACATTATCTATGGCACCGAGAGTTTGTCATACATACTGATCACCAATCGTTGAAACATTTGAAGGGTCAAGGTAAGTTAAGTAGGAGACATGCTAAGTGGGTTGAGTTTATTGAAACTTTTCCATATGTAATTAAATACAAGCAAGGTCAGGAAAATGTGGTTGTCGATGCCTTGTCGTGAAGGTATGTTCTTCTTAATACTCTTAATACTAAATTGCTAGGATTTTAGTATATTAAGGAATTGTATCTTGATGATCATGATTCTGGTGCTATATATGACACATGCAAGGTTTCGACCAAAGATAAATATTTTAGGCATGATGGATTTTTCTTTAAGGAAAATAAGTTGTGTATGCCTAATTGTTCTTTACATGAATTGCTTGTGAGGGAAGCACATGGGGGAGGTTTAATGGGGCATTTTGGAATTACTAAAACTTTGGAGGTTCTGCATGAGCACTTTTATTGGCCTAATATAAAAAGAGATGTGCAAAGAATGTGTGATAGGTGCATAACATGTAGACATGCTAAATCTAGGGTAATGCCTCATGGATTATGCACACCTTTGCTTGTTCCTAAGGAACCTTGGGTTGATATTTCTGTCACGACCCGATTCTCGGATCCGTGACCGGCACATAGGCATGGTTCCCCTCCAAGGTTCCACACCTATGCGAACCCAAACTTACACACAAATTTATCATTCAATTCCAAAGTTCAACGCAGCGGAAATAACAACGTAAACTTTATAACATAATTCAATTGTCTTTGTACAAGAGTTGATTACATATTGTTAAAATTGTGGAGCACTACCTAGACATAAGAACAAAAGTGTCGACTACAACCAAAATAGCAGGTTCCAAGAGTTGGACAAAAATGACCTGCTAGCAAGCTACGACCCTGAAAATAATGAATAATGAGGGGGTGAGTTCAACAACTCAGTGAGTAGATAATATCCAATATACACATACGAGATAATATAGCAAAGAGAAGTATAATATCAAATCGGCTCAAGGTTCTTACAACAAATTTCTCAAATAGGTCATAACAAGAATGTATAGGTAAAGCTCGTCAGAAAATCAGAATATAGCGAGCATGAGGCTCCGTACTGTGGGATGATCAGTCCACACAGGTTGGTGACTCCCCCGACCAACTAGGGTTTCAGATACGATGTGCACAAAGGCTAACACTACCCTGTTAGCATGGGTATTCTGACTGGCATACCATAGGTATATCTAATATCAAACAAACATGTTCATATCTCAAGGCTCAACTCATGGTATCAATCAAATGAGGAGCTAACAATTCACAAACAGATATAGGCTCATATCAAGAACGGATATTCAACAAATGATTATGCTTTATCGTATCAAGAATATAATCAAGGTATATATTATCCAAAAAGCATAATCCAATTCATACTAACAAATTCAAATATTTATACTATTTCTCATGCATATTAAATGTTATCCACTCACCTGACTTAAGAGCAAACAAGGTTCAGAAGCAGAGTGTTGACGAAATCCTACTAATGTCCCGCGGGTTGAATATCGGGATTATCTGAATATATGTAAAAGAAGATATACTCAAAAATGACTCAAACGAAGTAAAATAAGTTTAATAACATATCTAAGTGTTCAACTCATAATCCTATGTGTTTTTGAATCAAACTATCCATTTCTTCGCAAAAACCTAAAACAAAGGTTTCTTCCGAAATCAAATTCCAAAGTACACAATTTGTAA
Organism: Salix brachista; assembly: GCA_009078335.1. Lineage (NCBI taxonomy): Eukaryota > Viridiplantae > Streptophyta > Magnoliopsida > Malpighiales > Salicaceae > Salix > Salix brachista. Next base: position 11,591,213 of record CM018582.1, read on the forward strand.
AATTGATATTAATCCATCAAATGAGCTTCAATTATCCATCAAACCAATCTGAATACTAATATTTCTCTTAGGGACCATTCTGAAATTTTCTTATATTTTTGGGGTCAAATTGTAATTTTATCAAATTGAAGGACTAAATTGAACACTTCATAAATTCATAGCTATCCTAAAATCTTGTCCATAATTCATTCTCAATTCTGTCCAGAATCTCCAATTTCACCCCAGGGACCAAACTGTAATTTTTCCAAAGTTCGGGGACGAAACTGTAATTTTCACCAAAAGGACCAAAATGAATTTTTGTCATCTTCAACCTCAACCCAGAATTTCCAGCAAGGGATTTCGAAATTTATCAACATTATTCACCATTTTTCTCAATATTTTCTTAAACCAAACATCTCAAAACTTCAAAATCATCTACAATCAAACTAATTAAACTATTACCCAACACATTCAACCCTTAACATCTCTCTTAATTCATCAATCAAACCCAAATAAAATTCTCAAACCCTAACAACCCATACAAGCAAAATCATAGCTAATAATCACATTTATACATAATAAAACACACACATTACCTTAACAACTTATTTCTCCTTCTTCCTTTCTCTTCCTCTTCTCTTTCCCTCTTTTCTCTTCTTCTTCTTCTTTCTTCCTCTCTTCCCGATTCTCTCTCTCAAATTTCAGATTACTTCTCCTTTTCTTTTCTTTTCCTTTTCTTTTCTATTTATATTTACTAGCTTGTACAATTACTACAACACCCTTAGCCTAATTCTAACCCACTAAGGGCATTCATGTATTTTCCTTATAAAAAAATTCAAAACACTACAATCTCCCCACCTTATAAAAGTTTCGTCCTCGAAACTAAATAAATGTTTAAATACGTACCGAGATTATCAAAAAGATGAGGATATTCCTCACGCATCTTATCCTCAAGTTCCCATGTCGCTTCTTCAATTGAATGACCTTTCCACTTCACCTTCGCCGAAGCTATATTCTTCGACCTTAGCTTTCTCACTTGTCGGTCCACTATAGTTTCTGGTTGCACCTCATAAGTCACATCATCTCTTAACTCAACTGGATGCACTTCTAACACATGAGATGGATCCGGCATATACTTCCGTAGCATAGAAACATGAAATACAGGATGTATAGCCGACAAATTTGGCGATAAGGCCAACCTATAAGCAACTGCTCCAATTCTCTCCAAAATCTCATACGGCCCAATAAATCGAGGACTTAGCTTGCCTTTCTTTCCAAACCTGAATACTCTTTTGGTCGGTGAGACCTTTAAGAACACACAATCACCCACCGAAAACTCTAAGTCACGCCTCCTTTTATCCGCGTAACTTTTCTACCTACTTTGAGCTGTCTGAAGCCTCTTTCTGATCACCTCTATCTTCTCTGAGGTAATTTGAATCAACTCAGGTCCCATTAGCCTTTTCTCACCAACCTCAAACCAACAAATTGGTGATCTACATTTTCATCCGTACAAAGCCTCATAAGGTGCCATCTCTATGCTAGCCTGATAACTATTGTTGTAAGCAAATTTCACTAATGATAGGAACTTACTCCAACCAACCCCAAAATCCATAACACAGGCTCTCAACATATCCTCCAATATCTGAATAGTCCTTTCAGACTGATCATCAGTCTGAGGGTGAAAAGCTGTGCTCAACTGCACTTTAGTACCCATCGCTTCCTGAAACTTCACCCAAAATCGCGATGTGAATTGTGGACCTCTATCTGAAATTATCGAGATTGGCACTCCATGCAATCGTACAATCTCGCTAATAAACAGTTCTGCCAACTTTGCATACCCATAAGTAATCTTAACTGGTAGAAAATGGGCTGATTTTGTCAATCTATCAACAATCACCCATATCGAATCGTAACCCTCCTGACTCCTAGGCAACCCAGTCACAAAGTCCATTGTGATCCTTTCTCACTTCCATTCTGGTATCAACAATGGTTGCAGCAATCCAGGAGGTCTTTGATGTTCACCTTTTACCCTTTGACAGGTCAAACACCTAGAAACAAAGTCTGCTACATCAGCCTTCATCCTATTCCACCAATAGCACACCTTAAGATCTTTATACATCTTGGTGGAACCCGGATGCACTGTATAGACTGTCTGATGTGCCTCTGTCATCAGTTCTCTCTTCAGATCATCAACATCAGGTACACAAAGTCTATCCCCAAATCTCAACACATCATCATCACCAATCACAAAACCTGCAGTTTTACCCTGCTCAACCTCACTTCTAATCCTGAGTAGTGAATCATCTTCTTTCTAAGCTGCTTTTATCCTCTCAAACAAGTCTGACTTAACCTGAAAGTGAGCAATCATTGCTCTACCTTTGCTAAGGTTAAATTTAACTCCTTCATCCACTAATCCATGCAACTCCTTAATCAAAGGCCTTCGTACCTCTTGAATATGAGCTAGGCTCCCTGATGATTTCCTACTCAAAGCATCGGCAACTACATTTGCCTTGCCTGGGTGATACTGTATAGTACAATCATAATCTTTCAACAGTTCCATCCATCTCCTTTGCCTCATATTCAGATCTCTCTGCTGAAAGATGTACTTCAAACTTTTATGATCCGTAAAGATTTCACAAGTTTCTCCATATAGGTAATGACTCCAAATCTTCAAAGCAAAAACTACAGCAGCCATCTCTAAATCATGTGTAGGGTAGTTTTGTTCATGCTTCTCTCTAGACTTTGAATAAATCAAAATATCATCAATAAAAACTATCACAAATTGATCAATAAACTGTTTAAACACTATGTTCATCAAGTCCATAAAAGCTGCTGGCGCATTCGTTAATCCAAAAGACATCACCAAGAACTCATAGTGACCATACCGAGTTCTAAAGGCGGTTTTTGGAATGTCTTCCTTCCTTATCCTCAACTGATGATACCCAGATCGAAGATCAATCTTAGAAAAGAATTGAGCTCCCTGCAACTGATCAAACAAGTCATCTATTCGAGGGAGTGGGTATCTATTTCGAATTGTCACTCGATTTAGTTGTCTATAATCTATACATAACCTCAATGACCCATCTTTCTTCTTCACAAACAACACTGGGGCTCCCCAAGGAGACACACTTGGCCGAATGAACTTCTTATCTAATAAATCCTGCAATTGTTCCTTTAGCTCTCTCAATTCTACTGGTGCCATTGATATTGGTTCGGTACCCGGAACCAAATCAATAGAAAACTCAATCTTCCTATACGGTTGCAATCCAGGTAACTCTTCCAGAAATACATTGATAAATTCCTTAACTATGGGGACTTGGTCTAACCAGGAAATTTCCTTATCTATATCCACTATATATGCTAGGTAGCACTGTACCCTTTTTCGTGTCATTCTCCTCAAGATAGTCAACAATATAATTAATGAACACACAATCTTATCTCCTTGAAAACTAACCTCATTTCTTCATCTAAATCAAACACTACTTTCTTACCCTGACAAATTTCTGAAGCCCTATGCTTTGATAGCCAATCCATTCTCAAAATCACATCAAAATCAATCATATCTAAGACATTCAAGTCTCCCATAAAAATCTTATTTCCAATTTCTATCTCACAATTTTGATACACATACTTCACCAATATTGATTCTTCATCCACGGAAATATAAACAGAAATGAGAAATCCTAACAGAGTTAGTTGTCTATCTAACTTCATGGCAATATATAGAGATATAAACAAAAGGGTTGCACCCGTATCAAACAAAACTTTTGATTCAAAAGTGCAAACAAAAAGAATATATTCAAGTGCGAATACATCACCCCTCCTATAAGGAATATACCTTGCATTTCTTAACTACACAATACGGACATCTTTCTGATCGTCACGTACTCCAATAGTATTAGCTATATGTCTATTCCTCGACATATCATATAAGGACGAACATTTTTGTCATGTCAAAACAATAGCACAATAGTTATCGTATAATTATCGGAAAGCATATTTATAGAATACATAAGGAATCAAGAAGACATGCTTGATGAGAGTTCAGAATTTCAAGCATAACAAACAAGACAATAAGGAATCCAGAAGATATGCTTGATGAGAATTCAGAATTTAAAGCATAACAAACAAGACAATACGGATCCTAATGCTCCACAATACGAATCCTAACTTTACTATTATTTCATGAATTGAAAGCTATGTCATTATGTTTTGTCACTCACTCTTTTACTTTTATTCATTTTATATTTTAGCTCTGATACCATCTTTGTCACGACCCGATTCCCGGATCCGTGACCGGCACATAGGCATGGTTCCCCTCCAAGGTTCCACACCTATGCGAACCCAAACTTACACACAAATTTATCATTCAATTCCAAAGTTCAACGCAGCGGAAATAACAACGTAAACTTTATAACATAATTCAATTGTCTTTGTACAAGAGTTGATTACATATTGTTAAAATTGTGGAGCACTACCTAGACATAAGAACAAAAGTGTCGACTACAACCAAAATAGCAGGTTCCAAGAGTTGGACAAAAATGACCTGCTAGCAAGCTACGACCCTGAAAATAATGAATAATGAGGGGGTGAGTTCAACAACTCAGTGAGTAGATAATATCCAATATACACATACGAGATAATATAGCAAAGAGAAGTATAATATCAAATCGGCTCAAGGTTCTTACAACAAATTTCTCAAATAGGTCATAACAAGAATGTATAGGTAAAGCTCGTCAGAAAATCAGAATATAGCGAGCATGAGGCTCCGTACTGTGGGATGATCAGTCCACACAGGTTGGTGACTCCCCCGACCAACTAGGGTTTCAGATACGATGTGCACAAAGGCTAACACTACCCTGTTAGCATGGGTATTCTGACTGGCATACCATAGGTATATCTAATATCAAACAAACATGTTCATATCTCAAGGCTCAACTCATGGTATCAATCAAATGAGGAGCTAACAATTCACAAACAGATATAGGCTCATATCAAGAACGGATATTCAACAAATGATTATGCTTTATCGTATCAAGAATATAATCAAGGTATATATTATCCAAAAAGCATAATCCAATTCATACTAACAAATTCAAATATTTATACTATTTCTCATGCATATTAAATGTTATCCACTCACCTGACTTAAGAGCAAACAAGGTTCAGAAGCAGAGTGTTGACGAAATCCTACTAATGTCCCGTGGGTTGAATATCGGGATTATCTGAATATATGTAAAAGAAGATATACTCAAAAATGACTCAAACGAAGTAAAATAAGTTTAATAACATATCTAAGTGTTCAACTCATAATCCTATGTGTTTTTGAATCAAACTATCCATTTCTTCGCAAAAACCTAAAACAAAGGTTTCTTCCGAAATCAAATTCCAAAGTACACAATTTGTAAAATTGATATTAATCCATCAAATGAGCTTCAATTATCCATCAAACCAATCTGAATACTAATATTTCTCTTAGGGACCATTCTGAAATTTTCTTATATTTTTGGGGTCAAATTGTAATTTTATCAAATTGAAGGACTAAATTGAACACTTCATAAATTCATAGCTATCCTAAAATCTTGTCCATAATTCATTCTCAATTCTGTCCAGAATCTCCAATTTCACCCCAGGGACCAAACTGTAATTTTTCCAAAGTTCGGGGACGAAACTGTAATTTTCACCAAAAGGACCAAAATGAATTTTTGTCATCTTCAACCTCAACCCAGAATTTCCAGCAAGGGATTTCGAAATTTATCAACATTATTCACCATTTTTCTCAATATTTTCTTAAACCAAACATCTCAAAACTTCAAAATCATCTACAATCAAACTAATTAAACTATTACCCAACACATTCAACCCTTAACATCTCTCTTAATTCATCAATCAAACCCAAATAAAATTCTCAAACCCTAACAACCCATACAAGCAAAATCATAGCTAATAATCACATTTATACATAATAAAACACACACATTACCTTAACAACTTATTTCTCCTTCTTCCTTTCTCTTCCTCTTCTCTTTCCCTCTTTTCTCTTCTTCTTCTTCTTTCTTCCTCTCTTCCCGATTCTCTCTCTCAAATTTCAGATTACTTCTCCTTTTCTTTTCTTTTCCTTTTCTTTTCTATTTATATTTACTAGCTTGTACAATTACTACAACACCCTTAGCCTAATTCTAACCCACTAAGGGCATTCATGTATTTTCCTTATAAAAAAATTCAAAACACTACAATTTCTATGGATTTCATCTTAGGTCTACTTAGGTCTAAGAAAAGGAGAGATTCTATATTTGTTGTTGTGGATAGATTTTCTAAGATGACACATTTCATTGCTTGCCATAAAACAGATGATGCAATAAATATAGCTGACCTATTCTTTAGAGAGGTCATTAGGCTACATGGTCTCCCTAGGAGCATTGTATCCGATCGAGATGTTAAGTTTTTGAGTTACTTTTGGAAGGTTTTGTGGGGTAAGTTAGGAACTAAACTTTTATATACTACTACGTGTCATCCACAAACAGATGGCCAAACTGAAGTTGTTAACCAAACTTTGATTCAATTGTTAAGGTCTATCATTCAAAAGAATCTTAAAAATTGGGAAGATTGTTTGCCATTCATTGAATTTGCATATAATCGTAGTGTGCATTCTACTAATGATCATTCCCCATTTGAGATTGTTTATGGTTTTAATCCTTTGACACCATTAGATTTGATGGTAATCAAAAAACACAGGTGGTGAAAGACCTCCATGCAAAGATTCGGCAACAAATAGAAAACAATAATGAACAAATGCAAACAAAGCCAATAGGGGATTAAAATTAGTGAGATTTGAACTAGGTGATCTGGTTTGGGTGCATATGAGGAAGGAAAGGTTTCCTGAACAAAGAAGATCAAAGTTGATGCCTAGAGGAGATGGTCCTTATCAGATCATAGAAAGGATTAATGATAATGCCTACAAAGTGGATCTACTAGGTGAGTATGGTGTAAGTGCTACATTCAATGTTTCTAATCTTTTTTCGTTTGATGTAGGTGATGATTCGAGGTCCAATTCTTTTGAGGAGCGAGGGGATGATGCGATCCAACCATCAAAGGATCCATTGGAGGTTCCGGTTGGTCAAGTTACTAGGCTTAGGGGTAAGAAGTTCAAAGAAGCTTTCAATGGACTTCTTCAAGATAGATGGGCTATGGTGGACTTCAAGAGGATTTGTAATAATAAAGAGCAAGCCTTGATTAATCTCATTCATGTTCAAGAAGGGCTTGTTAGTGGAACCAAGATCATTACGCAAGGATTGGAAGAAGAAGACTAGATTCGAATAGTTTAACCTTTGGTTACTCTTTTAGTCATAAATGGAGCTACAGATCGAATTTTTATGTGATTCTAGTTTTTATGGAAACTATACTTCCATATCTTTCCAACGGTATATGGAACGCCTTCTAATTGCTTAAGACGAGAGAGAACCATCTGTTTTAAGTTGGGTCTTGCTTTTGCCCGACAAAATACGGAAACAACGAATTTGTCTTATTTAATTAGTTGGGCTATCAAATTTTAATTATTTTGAGAGAAGACAATTTGTTTGGTTTTTTGACTTGTTTATTTGTTTATTTTAATTAGTTTGGGTTAGTTTTATCTTGGGTTGATTATTATTTAATTTGGGCTTATGTGAGACCCATTAGGGAAACTAGGGTTTTGGCTTGGAGTATAAATACTCTTTAGGAATAATGTTAGGGAACTTTTTTGAACAATATTTTCCAGCATTGTAGCCGTCTTTGGTTGCTTCATCTTGGTTCTTGATTGAACTTTTAACTCTTCAAACAATTGACCATTCTTTGTTGTGAATTTATACTTCCTTTGCTCGTCTCTAGGTGTAGGTGTTGTGATCGAGTTGGTTTATAGTCTTGTTGCCTTGGAGCAAGTCTTCCATTGTGATAAGCTCGTTCAATTCTCAAAAAAACTTGGATTAGATTGATCTTGGGGTCGCGAATACCATTAAATTCCGCTAGGGTTCGCATCACAAGGCCTTGATGTATTTGTATAATACAGGTTATAGATGTTTCACCTTTATAGATATTAACTTGAACCCTATCATTGAAGAATATGCCTAGATCTTAAACTTCCCAACTAATCTTTACAGAATATACTTAAGACAAAAGGTCGAGAACATGAGTGCTAAATTCATAAACTAGTTGTATCCAGACCAAGTTGCACAAACATTTAACAACGTATCTAAATGCAAAATCGATTAAGAATATATTGAAGGTAGATAAAGATAGAGGAAAGTTGAGAGAAAAGAAATACCAAATAATTGATTATTTTAATCTTTGGGTTAGTTTGATTTCCTTTGAAAACCACTAGGATCCTTAGTATTGAAGTTGTTATTGCCTTCATTAAATATTAACATACAATGAATAACCTTAACTCAATTGTCTTGGCTAAAGCTCTATTAACCTTAAATCATTGTAGATTGCATCAAAAAGGAGCAATATAGCATTATGTTCCTTTATTATTCATGTGGATAGTTAGTCACTTGGAGACACCAAAAAAAAATTCAATAATTTTGAGTAAGGACTGGAACAATCTAGATGGGAATGTATGGATAAAAAAATAACAAACACTCTCTTAGAGTAATCTCAAATGGAAAGGTAAGCAATTCATCTTATCTTATGAGTTATGGTGATAAAGCATGGGTCCCACTTGTTGGTTTAACTTATTACATTAGTTACTCACCCTTGCTAGTAGCTATGCATTTTAAAGGCATTTGATACAAGCTACTAACCTAAGGATTGACCAAGTATATTAGTTTATTGAAAAAGACTAAATATTTAGTTGAGTTAGACACCATCAAATGTGATTGTGGTCAACTTGTTTTAGTCCATGGAGATAAACAAAAAGGAGTCAACCCTAATTACATAGTGTGGAGAAATGATGGATTATTTAAGGTGCTCGAAAGCATTAAAATACAAATCCCAGTATTAGTCAAGAAAGAGAGATCATCCTCCACCACAAAACCTAAAACAAGTTAAATAATTAAGAAGATTTATGAGATGAGTTAGATAAGTTGACGATTAAGATGAGCAACCACAAGAGTCACTAGAAATTCTTAGAAAACCAAATTTTAGAAAAAGAAAAGACAAAGGTATTTCTGAACCAATAATTGAGAGAAAGATATGAGTGGATAGCTGAATTAATACAAGATTTAGAGTGAGAAAGAGCCACCAATAGACAAATAAATAGTTGAAAGAAAGAATGGCCAAGTATGATAACCTCATGAAAAAACACGTTATACTAGAAAAAGAGTTAGTAACTTTAAGAAAAAACTTTGAAGGTAGGGGACGTGTTGACAAGGATTTGATAGCTTATTTTAAAAAATATAGGGATCACAATATAATCATCTAGAAGCTAAAAAGAAAGAACAAATTGGCTAATCTCACTATTCAATAACAAAATCTAAAAGCTCAATATAAGATCCAAGTTGATGATGATAAAGAAACTAGAAGATTAGTTGAGTTAGTATGAGGGAATACTATAAAAGAGTAAGTGCATTGATAGATTGAATCTTTGTAATCCATTTTAAGCTAGAGTTTATGGAAAAAGAGGTTAAAAAGAAATTCAAGGAGTGTTTGGATCCCATCGACAACTTGTTGAACTAAATACAAAGATAATTAAGTTCAATATCAAGAGGAAAAAGCTTTAAAGGGCCAAGAATTATATTCATCAATTAGAGACGACAATTTAAATGCTACATAGGAACAACAATGCATTACACGGAAGTAACAATACATTGCTTTAAGATAATACTTTGTTCCAATACAAGATTGAACATATTAAAAGGTTGCTTAATATGGTCGCTCAAAAGACAAATGAGTTGCGAGTAAAAGCATTCATTATTTTTTATAATGTTCATAAATACAAAGATTATTTGAATGTTGTTTAGCTTTTATCAAGAATATATCCAATATAAGGGTGATATTTGAGAATGAGTATAGATATACAAAAACTCATATGAACTACTTGTTTTTGATAAATAAAGAGGGCTTAGACCCCTTTTTTATGGTACTTTATGATATGTATAAGATCTCACTAATTTAAGGACTAAGAGAAAAACTTTTCAAATATACTTGATTATAGATACTAGTCATTCTTAATAATTAAATTATAAGTTAGCTCTATGAATGTGTGATACGATCCATACATGTCAATTTCAGACTTTAATGTAAAGTTCCAATTGTCTAGTTATACTCTATTAAGCATATCTTCATATCTAACAATTGGATTGTGCTGAAACGTTACCAAACTGTTATAAAGCTATGGTTCTATATGGAAATGAAATTTCAAATCAATCGAAGATCGAGAAGGCCTTACGATATAAATCATAACAGGCTCTACGAGTTTTGTTATTCAATTCCTTTTACAAAAAAAGGCTTATTTGGAGTGTATATTGGATTTTATTTGGTTCATATTGATGAATTTTAATTGGGCCTCACGGGGTCAAAAGTTAGCTTGGGACAATTAGAATGCGATCACATCAAGTTTCCTAGTCTATTTGGAACTTATTAGGGATGAGAAATCTGATACTAGCATATCTAGGATATTAATTTTGAATTTTTATTCTTTTCTTATTATTTTTTGGATTATTATTATATATTTGAGTCAATTTTGTAAGTAGACTCAAATCAGCCCACATATGAAAATAAAGTTTTTATTTGCAATATTATATAAGTTATTTGTATGTGGCAAACCTTGCAGCCATGGATTAATAAAATAAACTTGTGTTTTGCGTGATGCAACGCGTTTTCTTTGTTGTGACAAAGATCAAATATGACTTATCAAAGTATAACTGACCTTATGGTGTCATTTGATTCAATTTCCATTGTGTAACACTTCTCAAACCTAATTTTTAACTTTCTTGGAGAAGTATCATCTTCATTGGGGTTGCTTAACAATGTGATCAAGAGGTTCATATTAGTTGGCATCAGAGTTAGGCTCCAGAAAATCAGGTTATAACCTTATTTTTGTTATAGTATTTGTTTTGCGTCAATTTCTCTTCGTCAATATTTTTTTGGGTCAATATTCATCTTCACTCCTCTGTTTATTGTATTGTACTTAGAGTAAAAGAAAAGGAAGAAGAAGGTGCCAATAAAAAAACAATATTTGGATTAAGACAAGTCTCTAACAAATCTATTTTGTGTTAGCATAGCAAAAGCTATTGTAATTAACTCAAAATTGATATTCTGGTTATTTTGTGTGAAATCACACTAAATATAAAGTTTCACGTCACTTTGACATCATTTGGTATAGGTTCTAAATTTAGGTTTTAAAGTGGCTGTTTCGAGTTAGTTTTGTGTCCATAAATCAAATCAACTCAAGATCCACTCAAACTTTATAATCCATTTAATAAGGTCCCAATAAAAACATATATCAAATTTGATGTCATTTGGAAATCGTTTCTTTAGGTTCTAGAATTGGGTTTTGTGTTGGCATACTATTTTGCGTTAGTTTTCAAGAAGAAAATTGTTTTCGTTAGTTTTACTCTTGCCAATATATTATCATCATATTTGAGATATTTTTTACTGTTGTTTGAGTCATTTTCATCACTATTATATCTGTTTGTTTTTTATTAGTTTAATGTCAGCCTTAAGAACTAGATAATTGATTAATCTAGACAATAAAATTCTCCACAATTCATGTTGGTTTGTTCGGTGTGTTCTCCCTTTTATTAATAACATAGATCTACCGCAATTAATAAGCTCACTTACTTCACAAGTTATATACCACAACTATTGTTTTGATAGAAAACTTAACAATATATTGTCACAGTAAGAACTACTCTAACAATCAAGATAAACAATCATAGGATATATACATAAGAAAACAAACATATTCATTCATCATATATATTGAAAATAAATGGAAGAATAAATCTCATAGTTCTTGAAATTTAAAGTTTTTTATGTCTTTGGAACCAAGAAAAGAGTTTAGTATTGTTGTTACGATGTCACGGTAGTACAAAATAATTACCCTAGCTTAAAACACACAAGATAGTATAGATCAAACAAGGAGGTGATCCCATGAGAAAGGTTTAGTAAGATTTTCATGTTATACATTTAGTTGGCAAAATTAAACAATCGAGCAAAATTAAAGAAAACTCAAATTTATCAAGAAACAAACCTTGGTTGCAAGTAAACATCCACCTACAAAAATCAGAATTGATCCTTGAAACTAAACTTCAATTTATATTCTAAATTTTATATCTTTTTTTAATAGTTAATGGATCTACCATATAACCGACCCTAACCACCAAATAATCACAGTGTCCGCACTAATAATTTAATTTAATGACAACCTTGAGAACTAGATAAATTGATTAATCTAGACAACAAAATTATCAGCAATTCATGTTGATTTGTTTCAATGTTCTCCCCAAGACTAATAACTTAGATCCACCATAATCATTAAGCTTAGTTGTTTTACAAGTGTATATACCACAACTTCTTTTTTGATAGCAAACTTAGCAATAAATTGTTCACAATAACGACTTAAAGATTGCTCTAGCAATCAAGATGAATAATCATAGGAAATATACATACGAAAATGACCTTGCAAGCAAGAAAATGCATTAGAAAATGTCCTTGTAAGCAAGAAAATTCATTCATCATATAAATGAAAGTAAATGGAAGAATAAATCTTACAGTTCTAGAAATCTGAAGGTTTCTATGTCCTTGCAAGCAAGAAAAATAGTTTAATCTTGCATTTCTATTGACTTAAAGGAGGTAAATTGTTGAAATAGAGACTTGGATGTTAGTTTGGATGCTATGGGATGTAATTTGGACTTGTTTCTTCATAAAACCTATATGTTGGAAGAATTCATATGTCATCTTAGAAACCTCATATCTCTCTCATATGAGATGGGTGTCTTCTGAAATATGGTACGATGATAGGTATTTGAGTAAGGAATCCCATAGAATTGAGTTTGCATCAAATGAACAATTTTAGCTCAAGATATTCAAGTTGGAATGGTCGATAATCAACATTGACAGAATACAAGATTTGACTTTACAGGCTGACTTTTCCATACTCTTTATTTTTTTATTTTTTGCTTAGCATAAATTTGTAGAAAGGTATGGATGTTACCTTTTTAATGCCACTAGAATCATTTCATTTTGACCTCTAGAGATCAAGCTTTGCACAAAACATTGATTGAAATTCAAATATGTCAATTACCTCCAATTTATTGTTTTTTATCTTTCATCCAAAAGTGCCTTCAAAACATAAAATCAAAGAATATCAAAGAATTATATATATAAAATATATGCAAAACATTAGATAAATATGGGTAAAACTACCAAAAAATATGGTTGTATCAATGAGTACCATGTTGGCATGGTAGGACAAAGCATTCATATATGTAATGCCTTAAAAAAGAAACTCATACAATTAAGGAGACTTGAAATATGAGTACAACACATCTACCCTATCATGTCTTAGGTAATGGATCGGTAAATGCATTAGAGACTTAAAACCCATAGAGTTTTTGAAATATTGGTATAATTAGGGTACAAAAAAGGTACTTGTAAAAAGGAATAGCAAAAGTGATTTTTTATAAGTATCATGATGAAAAAGGCAATATGATCAACGAATGCAAAGGACTTCCATAATGAGGTGATACAAATGTTGATTCAAGGGATTTTTGAATTGAAAGGGGAACAAGTAGAGAGGTATCCGTAGTGAGTCAATCTAACAAGAATAAAAAATTGTGCTAGATGTAATTTATTGTTTATAGGTTGTCTAAATTGGTCTTATCTAAACCTATAATAGAAAATAAGGGAAACTACAATGCCTTACCTTATAACTATGGGTACTCCTAATTCTTGCAACCAGTGTTCATCTTCCAAGCAAAGGTTGAAGGTCTAACCCATAATAAAATATGTTTTACCTAAAAGAATTTGAGAAATAGATGAAGGCTAAGAGTAGAGAAGTAATTGATATGACCAAGGAGGTGAACTAACCCGCCATTAAGAAAGAGACTAGGGGGTTCTTTAAGCTAATGAAACATAGTCAATACAATGTTATCATTATTACCATTTATTTTAAGTTTCAAACCACATAGGACGGCTTTGCAAAAGGTAATGAATGAGGCGTACATGCCCTAGGATATCAAACAACAAACTATGGAAAACCTAATTGGAAGCATCTAAGCTTTGAATTATTTATACTTCACTAAAGATCAATTGGATCCTCATGGCATCAAGCATAACAAACCATTATTCAATATAGTGTGATGTTAAGATTTTCTAATTAGAAAGGTATTGGTTTACAATAGTTTTTCATTAACTATATAACCAAGACACATATTGAAAGAAATATCTATTGATGAATCACACATGAGATTTAGTACTATAATGACAAGAGCATATGATAGTTCATTAAGGTAGATATTTAAGTATTGGAAATGGAATTACATGTTGGGCCATAGATATTTTTGATACATTGGAAGTAATGGACATTTATCTTTCTTACAACATATTACTAGAAAGACCATGAATCAAATATGGTCGGAGTGATAGCTTTCTCGCTACATTAATGTTTGAAATATATTATGAATGGAATGTTGATAATATTTAAGACTAGAAGACAATTTTCATAATCAAGCATGTGGTTGTATTGTTCATCAAGGTGGAAGATTATATTTATGGGAACATTCACACTTTTTAAGTCATGAATGTTGAATTGGTTCCTGAAGATATGATGTTAAGAAAGCTAAAAAATTTAAAAGTTGCAAATATGGTTGCCAATTGTGTTTTGAAGAATGAGATTCCTTTTCAATATGATTCCAAAACTAGGATGCTTGAACAAATCAATATGATAAAATTAAAAATTGTTGACCAGAGATTTAAGCTTGAATATAAACCCATGAAAGATGACTACAAATAGGCTCTCAAGATTAAAAGACAAGCTAGAAAGGCAAAAAAAAAACAAGAGCCAGAAAAGGAAGAACTCCTTATCCCACCATTTTGAATATATATTTTAAATCAAAAGAGGTCATTAGATCTAGCATAACACATCTCTACATCATCACTTTGGAATATAAAAATTAAGAGCAAATTAAATAAGTAAAGGTGGAAGTAGAAGATGTAATGCTTCAGTAAAGCCAAATTTTTTAAAAGTTACCAATTGTATTTGAAGAATGAGATTCTTTTTCAATATGATCCCAAAACTAGGATGCTTGAACAAATCAATATGATAAAATTAAAAATTGTTGACTAGAGATTTATGCTTGAATAGAAGCCCAAAAAAGATGACTACAAATAGGCTCTCAAGATTAAAAGACAAGCTAGAAAGGCAAAAAAACAAGAGCTAGAAAAGGAGGAACTCGTTATCCCACCACTTTGAATATATATTTTAAAATCAAAAGAGGTCATCAGATCTAACATAGCACAACTCTACATCATCACTTTGGAATATAAAAATTAAGAGCAAATTAAATAAGTAAAGGTGGAAGCAGAAGATGTGATGCTTCAGTAAAGCCAATTTTTTTAAAAGTTGCCGATTGTGTTTTGAAGAATGAGATTCTTTTTCAATATGATCCCAAAACTAGGATGCTTGAACAAATTGATATGATAAAATTAAAAATGTTGACCAGAGATTTAAGCTTGAATATAAGCTCAAGAATGATGAATACAAATAGGCTCTCAAGATTAAAAGACAAGCTAGAAAGGCAAAAAAACAAGAGCCAGAAAAGGAAGAACTCGTTATCTAACCACTTCGAATATACATTTTAAAATCAAAAGAGGTCATCATATCTAGCATAGCACAACTCTACATCATCACTTTGGAATGTAAAAATTAAGTGCAAATTAAATAAGTAAAGGTGGAAGTAGAAGATGTGATGCTTCAATAGTAGTCTATACATACCAATGATGATGTCCCTATAAAAGTTTTTGTAAAGTAGTTGGCTGAAGGAGAAGCATGCTAGAATTGGAAAATAAAGTTTACTTTTATGGTGTTGAAAAATTAATTGTTCTTTTTTACCACATATATTGAAGTTTGTTTTCATATTTAATATTTTTCATCTTTCTAGGTGTCTTGTTATGCTCTATTTTTTCTACTTGTTTTTAGTCTTGATAACAATTTGACTCATCATGTCATAAAATCTTCTTTGTCAAATGAGCATTTTTATTTTAATGAAATCATATATTTTCTTATGTTATGTCCAAAATGTGTCTATTTTTTCTTTTATGCAAATGATACACTCACACAACACACCTTACACTTTCAAAAAAATTGAAAGTTCCATCAATTCACAAATTTATTGTAGTAAGGATAATTGTGAAATTTTGATGATACAATTGTAATAAGTGATGATAATTGAATACAAAAGAACATAACATATTTTACTTAAATGAAGGTAAATTATGAGGAAACTTGAAAACCTATTAGTGAAGAATTAAAATTTGTAATGAACAAGATAAGAAAGAATTAAAGATTAGTACCTTTATTACAATCAATGAAAATAAAGGCCTAATAGCTCTAATATATGAGTATGCAAATGTACTTACGTGGACTTGTCGTATGTTAGTGCGAGGCATCAAGATTTAAGAGTCACCGCCTAATTATTTGGTTTAAGTTGTTAGGAAACTCAAATATATTGGTCTTAATAGAGGTTTAAAAGTTAAATGACTTATTATGGTTAGGGAATGTGCTAGCACTCCTAACACATCATCCCTAAGGTAAGTTGTTGTGTGGTTTTAATATAGTTAAGAATTTGGTGGTTTTCTAACAAGCATTTTAGTTTTTTGAATTATTATGTGCTCGTATACCCAAATGAATTCTCATTTAGTAAAATTAATGTAGGTGCCCTTATAAAGTTCACTTATCCTAGATGGTTGATTTTTTTTTTTTCATGATAAATTATTTCCAATTAACATTGTAGGTCAATTACTGATATTTTAAATATAAGCCTATTTATACATTTAGTATTTATATCATGGTACTTATCGTTGATTCTTATGAATAAAAGAAGATTGATTTTTTTGGAAATATTGGCCAAATCCTTATGAATTTAAGAAACTTTTTATTAAAATCCTAAAAATGTATGCAAAAATATTAATAAAAAAACATAATTACTTTTTTGTGAAATATGAATTAACTTTTTGAGATATTTGGTCATATACAACCCATAAAAACATATTTTGCAACTATAATTATTTATTTCATATTGTTTTAAAAAGTCATGTTTCTCAAAAACACATTTAACTTAAAAACAAAAATGTCAAAACAAGCTTAAGGGGTGTTTTCTAAACACTCCCTTAATAAAAAAAAATTCAAAAACAAAAGGAAGGCTAAACAAGCCTTAAGGATTAAGTCAACTCGATCGAGTTGACTTCACCAAGTTCACTCTACAAGGTTGACTTGGTCGAGGTAAACTGGAATAAAAAAATGGATTAAACTTTAACAAAAACACAATACTTAAAAAAAAACCTCAAACCAAAACAAAAACAAATATCTATAAATGAAGAGCATACAATGTAAGTGCCCAACAATGTGAATCATAGGTTTATTGGTTTTGATTTTCACCCATGCTTCATAATTTGGAAGAAATAAGGTTCGGTTCTAACCCAAAACCTCAAGATTAAAACTCTAAAAAATATGTTATTAATTTATGTAGACCCTAAATTATTTAGTAACAATGATACACGAACATGAAATAACTATAATTAAATCAAAATGAAGCCTAAAACTAACACTCCAGACAATGCTCTTCGGATGAACACCAAGAATACTGCCCAAGAAATACCTAGATATCCCTAAGAACTATGAACCTAAAATGCCTACTTTAGGCATCAAACTTAAGTATTTTCATCTCCCACAAACCACATTTATATTTACTAGCATAATTTAAATAATATGAACTAGACATAAACAAAAAATAATCAAAATCATGTTTTAACTAAATTATCAATTCAAAAACATTAAACATGCTTAACTAAATCAAGTTACAAAAACTATACTTTACCAATTCCTAATGCAAAAACAATTCAAAGACTTAGCAATACACATAAATTAACCATCAAAGCATTAACAATTATATGCCATAGTAGAAAAAACCTAATCTAGGTAAATATAACTTGCTAAAACCAAAGTTCAAAGATGTTGAACACTTTTGCATTAAAAAAAAGGATAAGAATTAATATGTTAGGACTCATGGACTCCACCCTCAAGATTTTTAAAAATGTATCTTCTCAGTTTTGCCACTTTTAAGCAAGGATTATGGTTCAAATGCCTTCTTTTCCAAAATCAACACCAATCAAAATTCCTTTCTTCTCTTACTCCTATTCTTTGTTGATTGTTTCTCCTTTTTATAGGTTAAACGAAGGGTTCTAAAAGAGTTTTTAGGGCTCTAACAAACTAAAATCTTGTTGGTTTTATCAAAGATTTATGGTTTTAGGTTCAAATAATTTTATAACAATTTAGAGATAAATGAGAGTGATGCATTCATAAATTTATATATTTATGTACTGTTTATACTTAGTTTTTGTAGGAGAAATGGATTTAAAAAGGACTTATTACTTTATTTTCTCTATTTTCATATTTTCAAAGCATTTGATTGGTTTTCTATGAAAATACAACTTTTTGGAGGAGTTTCTGCACAAAGAAAGTTGAAAATGAAGCTAACACCCTATACACAATTATGGGATATTTCTAGAATTGTTTGAGAAACCAATGAGAATAGTCTTTAAAGTTAAGTCAACATAAATTGCAATCCTATCATATTTGAGTTATTGCACAAAGAAGGCAATTTGAAGGACTTCCTGATTTTTCCTCAAGTCTTGCAATATATGATTTAAAAGATAAGACAAATATATAAAAGTATGATATTTTTCCCGAATTGTCTTGAAGGATAAATGACCCTAAAAGTGTGTGCAAAGAAACTGGTATGTTATCCCAGTCAAAGTAGGAAGGGGAGTCAATTATTTAACCACTTTGGAGTTATGTTTTCTTTATAGTTGGGCTAATGTAGAAGTATAATTAGGATTGGAATAGGATTGTGGTGCTTTATGTAAGCACGAAAAAACAAACTTAAGGGAGACGGAAGATTGGGGGAGTAATTTGAGACGTTAGTAAAGTATTATTTCCTCCTTATGTTTTTTTCTCATGCAAAATGCTATGATTTCGTGTGACTAATTTTTCTTCGCTAGGGCATGATGTAACTCTAGTATGATAATCTAGTTTTCTTATTTTACCTATCTATTGATTGTCATTTGATGTTGGATTCTTAATCACTGTGATTACAAACTTGGTTGATAATCTTGATGTTTAATCATCATCCAGACTTTTAATTGAGTTAATTGGATACAAATTTAATTAGGTACCATACTTGATTTGATGACTACTTCAAGAGATTAAGATTGTAATTTGTCTAAGGTAAATACCATACTTCTAGGGCTTGCATGCTTATTTGAGTTTTTCACATATCTTAATGAGTTTCTAAGTGTTAATATTTGACCTAAATACCATAGGCGAATTGCATGTAGGAATATACAAGTTAGCCTAAATACTATAGGTAATTCATGGAAAAGGAAAACTAAGTGGCGATATCAATTTGATAATTAATAGGTAGGTGAATAAGAGGCTAGATCGGATTACTAGTGGTGAATTCATTATCCTAATGCTTTTATCAATTTGAATTTCTCATCTTGGTGCTACATGACTTTCTAATTGTTTTCTTGTTTAATTTCATTTTGTTAGTTTATTAAATCATTCTCTTAAAAACCCTTTTTGTGTTTACGTGAGTATGCTATGTGTTTAATTATTTCTTTATATGATTAATGTAGTTAAAGTACTTTGTGAAGTAAATTAGGTTAGGCTAATTGTAAGTTGAACTCAGTCCTCATGGGATTGACTTCATATTTTCCATACTTAATTATGATTGACCTTGTGCATTTATGAGTATAATTTGTATTTAGACTAATCGTTATAATAGTCATTTTATAGGTTGTCTAAAATTCACAACAAAAATGGTTTTAAACCATTAATAAAAGCTCTCTATAGAGGTTTTAAAGGTGAATATGAGAAGGAGTTGGGGAGGTTAGTGCAGGTGCGTGTATAAACTAAAACTAACTAGGTTGGTTTACTTTCATGGCCTTGTCGAAATAACTCTAGTGCCATTGTTGCCTATGACCATTTAATCTTGATAGAGAGGGTACATACCTTTCTATTAGAAAATTTCTTGCTTTATTTGGAGGTTTATAGATCCATATTTAATTGTTTGAAGGTGTCAACCTAATCAACACTTTCTTTAATAGATAGTCAAAGTTGATCACTAACAAGATGTTGAGATGATTAATGGTGAATATGGAACACAAACATTTAATTTCAAGGTAATAAGTTTCTAGAGGGCATGTTTCTTAGTCAAATGATGCTAGTTTCATCCTTAGAGGTTGTCTCATCCTTAGAGGTGGTCAAAAATACAACATTCGACTCCTTATATATACCTTCTCGATCAACTAAAATCAAAGAAGAGGGTCTATACTATTTCCAAAATGGCTCTGTTTTGACTTATCTCTAAGGATTAAGGTTTTTTTTATTTGGGATTGATGAATCTTAAAATTAGTTTTTACCCTTCTAATTATGTTTAATTGTGTTCCTCATTACTCTTAAACTCTTAATTATTTGCAATTTTTTCCTCTACTAAATTCAATTTCTAGTCTTAGATCTAAGTGTCTTTTCCACTTCAGTCTTTAGTTTCTTATTTATTCAATTAAGTCCTTGATTAGTCAATAAACTTTTAATTTTATTCAATTGGGTCTTTAATAAACTTGAATTCACACACCTTTTATGGAATGGTCCTTAATCACAAATTTATTCAATTAAGTATTTAATTGTTCATCAGACCTTGAATTTTATGAACTTACATCCATATTTCACCAATTTATTTTTCCTAAGTATAACTTCGGTCCTAAACTTTGGTTTCTTTTCATTAACACCTAGAATTTCCAAAAAAAAAATCATCTTATTTTACAACTAGATCTTTAATTGATGCTTTTGAAATTGCAATTAAGTCTTTAAAATCATAATTAATCTTTTTTTAAAATAGGTAATAATTAGACTTATACTTATATGCCTAGTTTATACATCGACAAGGTTGTACACAGGATTTTCCTAGTGGAAGGTAGCAAGTCGATCAAATAGAAACACGAGACAAACACACCTAAAAATGATGCTTAGAGAAAAGGCAAAGATACAAAAACACTTGGTAGGATGCATGATTTCTAAATATGGTCAACTTCCCTTAGTGTGTTACTAATATGGTTGTAGATCCTTAAAAAGGATGGCAAGATGTTTTGTGGATTATAGATACTTGAACAAGGCAAGCTCAAAGAATGATTTTTATTTACATCACATGGACGTCTTAATTGAAAATGTAGCAAAGCATGATATGTATTCATTCATTGATAGGTTCTTGGGATATAATCAAATTAGAATTGAAGAAAAAGATAAAGATAAAATCATCATTGTTACATCGTGGGGGGCCTTTCATTATAAAGTAATGTCATCATGATGAAATAATATTGGTTGAATATATCAAAGAGCAATGGTCACGTTGTTCCACAATATGATGCTCTAAGAAGTTAAAGTACATATGGATGGTTGCTTTTCAAATTAAAAAAATCACATGCAAGTATTGTGGAAATTATATAAAAGGCTATAAAAATACCAATTATGATTGATCCCACAAAATGTTGGTTGTAGTAAGAGCTAGAAAGTTATTAGGTTTTGTAGTTAACAGTCAAAGAATATAAGTAAAGATAATCCAAGATATATTAGTGCTTAAGATAAAGAAATAAGTAAGAAGCTTCCTAGGCCATCCAAACTATGTAGACCGACTAATATCTCATTTCACAATAATATATGAGTTGATATTCCAGTTACTTAGGAAGAAAAAACTTGGGATGATAGGTGATGATTGCCAAAAGACTTCCACCAAGCTGAAGAAGTATTTGCAAAACTCATTATTGATAATGCCTTTTATACTAGTAAGAGGTTTGACCCTGTATTTAACACGAATAGAAATAATCATGGGATGTGTTTTGGGCTAACATGACGAGTCAATGAAGAAAAAACAAGTTATGTTCTTTTTAAGCAAGAAGTTTACCAATCAATAGGTTGTGTTATGCTTGGTTTACAAAGCAAAATGGCTCAAGAAATATATGTTGTATTATACAACTTGGTTGATATAAAAACATGATTCACTCAAGTATATTTATGAAAGCTTTACGTGTTAAGTAGGATAACAAGGTGACAGGTGTTGTTAGGGGAATATGACATCGTTTATATGACAAGAAAAGATATAAAAAAAGCTTGATTGTTGATTATCTAGTAGATCATGTTGTGGAAGATTATAAGATATTGAACTTTAACCTTTATGATGACGATGTATTAGTAGTTAGCACTTTTAACTTTGATAACACAAATTGTTATTAGAGAGAAGATCTAACCATAAACATTGAAGTCAGAAATCTCCAAGCTCATCGATGCACAATTAAATAATCACTATATGGGAAATCATGGTATAATGACATCAAGAGGTTTATCTAGTATTGGGAATACCCTCAATGAGTTTTCAAGATAAATGAAAATATTTAAGAAGAACTATCATAAATTTAGTTGGATGGAAAATTTTTATATAAAAGGTCTTTTGACGAGAATCTACTCGGGATTCTAAATGAGAATGTGGTTGACCAAGCATTCAAGGAAATCCATCAAGAAAATTGTACGAGTTATACTAATAGAAATATAATGGAAAGGTAAATGCAAAGATCTAGATACCTATGGTTGACTATAGAGTAGGGTGAGCCCAAAAATTGAAAAACCGATTAAGGCTAGAATCGGTAAACCTCAATCAAACCGGTTCAAATAAAAAAAATATACTATAGATTGTTTTTCTATTTTTTTTGGTTTAGTTCAATTTTTTTTGTCTGATTCCATTTTGGTGAGACAAGAGAAGAGAAAGACTTGGGTAAAGTAAAAGAAAAGCCTAAAAAAAACTAGAAAATTGAACTGAAACTTATCTATTTAAACTGGTTTCAGTTTTTATGAAAAAAAATTGATTTGGTAGTTTTTATAGATAAAAAACAAACCGAAAATGATCACCGCTACTATATAGAGAGATTATGTAGATTATGTCAGGAAATGCCACAAGTATCAAATATATGGTGATAAGATAAATTCACCTCTATAATTTTTATTCAATATGACCTCACTTAGGGTTTTTGATTTGTGGAGATTGGATGTCATAGGGTCGGTCAGTCTGAAAGCTAACAACTAATATAGGTTAATTTTGGTGGTCTACTTCAATAAAAAGTATTTTTGATATTTTTGTTTTATTTTGGATAGATTTTAGAGAATGACCTGGAAATGGATGATAACAGTTTCCACCCTCTTTACAATGCTTACTACTAAAATCTTATAAAAGACTTTAGATAGTAAGCATTTTTAAAGAAAAAGAGAATTGATTTACTAGACCAAGAAATGGTCGATCCATCCAGAAGTGAAAATGAGAGCTATAAAACGCACTTAGAAGGGAACGATAAGATAGGGATATAAAGCGCATTACCTAAGAATTGAGACCTAAATAGGACACTCAAAGGATGAAAATGTGATGATGTTTGTGAAAGACAAGAAAATGGCCTCATTGTTATAGATGACCTTCCCTAGTGAAGATGATAAGAAACACAAAGATGGTCTTGTTGTAATAGGTGACCTGCCCAATTAAAGATGATGAAGATTTCATAGAATGGAAGATAGGGCTAGAAAGCATACTATTGAGGATCTATGGTTGACCATTAGAAAGTGAACTATCAAAATTGGTGGTTAAAAGTTGGAAAGCACACTAATTGAGTTGGTGGTTGAAGGTTGGAAAACACAATTGAAGAGGGGGTGAAATAGAGCTGGAAAACACACTATTTTACCCGATGGTCAATGATTGGAAAACACACTCTAATTAGGAAGAAATAGGCAAGGAAAGCGAACTATATTAATTGATGATCAAGGGTTAGAAAATGCACTCGAAGATAAAGGAAAAATAGGGCTAGAAAGTGCACTATTTTAATTGATGGTTGAGGGTTGGAAAACACACTCAAAGAGGGGGAAATAAGGCTCGAAAGCACACTATCTTAATTGATGGTCGAGGATTGGAAAACACACTCGAATATAAGGGAAAATAGGGCTGAAAAGCACACTATTATAATTGATGATTGAGGGTTGGAAAATGCACACAAAGAGGGGGGAAATAGGGCTAGACAATGCACTATTTTAATATATGGTTGATGGTTGGAAAACACACTCAAAAGATGAATAAAATAGGGTAGAAAACATACTAGTTCATGGTTAAGGGTTGAAAAACATACTCAAATAAGGAGGGAAAATAGGGTTGAAGAGTACACTATCTTAATTAATGATAGAGAATTGGAAAAACCATACTTAAAAGAGGAGGGGGGAATAGGGTTGAAAAACACACTATTTTAATTTATGGTTAAGGGCTGGAAAATGCACTCAATTAAGAGGAAAGATACGGTTAAGAAGCGCACTATCCTAATTGATAGTCAGGGTTGGAAAACACACTCAAAAGAGGAAGAAAATTAGGGTTGGAAAATACACTATTTTTAGCTTATGATTAAGGGTTGGAAAACGCACTCAAAGGAGGAGGGATAGAGTTGTAAAGCACATTATCTGAGTCAATTGAGAGCTAAAAGCACCCTTTACTAATGATGAGGGAATAGGGTTGAGAACAAGCTATCTAGATTGATGGTTGATGGCTGAAAAGTGCATTTGGATGAGAAAAAGGATGAAAGTATTGACAAACGCATTATCAAGGTTGATTGATGGCTAGGAAACACACCCAAATAAAGGAGGTAAGGTTGAAAAAATCGCTACCTATGTTGATAAAGAGCCCTGAAGCACACTTATAGAAGTGAAAATGGTAAGGGCTCAAAGGCACACACAAAAATGATGCAGGTTTGTAAATTACAATTCCTCCAAAACATTTCTTAGATTCCTAGTGGGGATGCAATGCATGATGACACCCAAATTTAGGAAAGATATGGTTGAAAAACGCATCATCTATTTGATTGAGGACTCATAAGCACACTCAAGGAAATCACAGAGGTGAGAGCTTAAATGCATACACAAAAATGAAGGTTTGTAAATTACAATCCTTTCAAAATATTTCCTAGATTCTTAGTGGGGATGCAATGCATGTATACTTACTGAGAAATATAGGTCCCCTTTTTTCTTCATGATCTTCTCTTTTTGGGGTTTGAATCTCTAGTTTTAATGGCTTTTCACTTCTACTTACTCGAGCCGCAACTTATGATTTTGAACATTGGAGATGACATATCTTCCATATCCACATGTCCCCCTCAGTTTTGATCAACAATCTTTAAAAATGAATGATGGAGCCAACTTCAATAGCATTTTTTGATTGCCTCCCAGTCTGGGCATGCCCCTCAAGTGTTTTAGGTTTCAAGTATTTGTAGGGAAAAGAATTGGTTATGTAATATTTTTGGAATTTCAAAATCAATCCATGGAAAAAAAATCATTTTGATGTTAGTTTAAACAAACTTGTTATCAAAAGAATTCAAGAGATCTCATTATCAAGTTCTATGTTGCTTTTGATGGGAATGCGAATGATATTGACATGTAAAAAAAGGATTCAATCGAGTCTTGTGAAGCATTTGTAAGCCTTATTTTGAATGGAAAAACATTGCCTATCGATCCAAATTACTTGTATTTGATCATAAAGGGCTTTATCAGGCTTGTAACATATGCTTAGATTGTTGGCTATGAAAAAAAAAATATTGGTAGGCTGAAAAGGTGTATAAGGGTTTTCTAGATTAAGGATCACGAGATCTTACTTTTAAAGCTCTTTTTGGTCCTCATAATTGATTTGTATATTGACCTAGCATGCCCCAACATTTTGTTTGGGCTTTTATCATAGTTTTTTTAGCATTATCATCATGTTTGGCTTGACATGCCCCCTAGTATAGGTTTTTAGCTATATTTTAGCTATATTATCATGTTAACTTGACATGTCCCCTAGTATTTTGTTTGGGCTTTTTATCATGGTTTTTTAGCACTATCATCATATTGACTTGATTTGTTATGGTGCACTTAAAACCTTTATATATTTATGCCCCCTAGCTTTGTTTAGGTATCTCTTGTCATTGTGTAGATTAAACGTGTTTTTTGGTCCTAGCACTTCCTAATGTAGGGTGTGATCCTTGTCAAGGTTGATTATCAAGAAAAAATTATTAGGCTCAAACCGGGACTACAAGGGATATTTGAGACTTGTGAAGGTATATCAAAGATGGTTTATCCTGATTTCAAAAACAAGCATCCAGGATCGGTAAGCTTAGCTTTTCCATGCGAAATGTTATTTTTATTTTTTATTATTTATTTACCTAAGAGATTAACTTTATTATGTGGGTTTTGAGGTAAGATATCACCCTTCAATTAAATCTCTTGAATTCCTAGAACTCTTTTGTTAAACAAACATCAATTTGGCATTTCCTTTCGTACTAGACTTTGATTTGCCAAAACTATTTATGAAATCATGAGATCATGTATAATTTAGATGAAAGGGTATAAAGTGTGCTTGTGTTATTTAAACAAAAATCAAGAGCACGTCATAAAACAAGTTCTAGTCCATTATATAAAGGGGTAAGCTTTCTACCTAGTCTCAAAGGTCTATGAACTGCCTAGTGACCACCTTACGTGAAGGTAGTATAGTGGCTTACAAGAAATGTTCGGGGCACGATGTGGCCACCATTATCAAGTAAACACTCAACTCATAGTTAGACGTTATCTGAACCCTGACTGAAAGTTATGAAGCAAACCGCTACTCGCCACCTAACCTAGAATTGGGTTATTGAAGAAATTAAAATGCATGATGATATTAACTCATACCCAGTGGTATGCGTGAATTTAAAGTTAAAATACATGCTAAAGCAGTAAAATGTGTGTTAAAAAATGTACACAATAAACAATCAAACAAACAAAGCTCAGTCCAGCACAGTCCCTAATGGAGTCGCCATCTGACGCGACAACATTTTTTTCTTGCTTCGCGCCCCACCTTCCCTAGAGAGGAGACGACACGCAGTGAAAGGAGGGTTTATAGTCATAACAAGATTACTTGCCCGCGCGCTGCGTTAGGCATTTTTTATACAACAAACTGATTGATTCTATGCGTGTTTTAATTGTTTTTAATATTAAATTAGTAAAATTGTAAGCTGCTAGGATAAAAAAAATTTTTGCCTCGTTTCAACATATATAATTTCTTGTTTTGTATTTCAGTTTTTTTCTTTTATTTTTTGGTTTAATTTCGATCCCTTGATTTTTTCGGTCTTTTAGGATATATTTTAATTTTTTTGCTTGTATTTATGTATCTATACTCTTAGTTTTGACTTTTTATTTTTATTTTAATTTATCTTTGTATTAAATACAGTTTGCGTTAAAAAACAAAGTTCAGCTTTGATGACGTGAAATGAAAGTGAAACTCTCTTTTATACATGTATAGTGAATCTTCTGTTGTTAGTTATTTGTTATCTTTATGTTTTTTTTCATCTATTTTGTTTATGTGTAGTTTGATAGTGTTTTTAGTTTAAATTAATTTTTATTTCAAAAAATAACATTGACTAATGAATTATTTCAATTATTATTCTCATTGTTAGTATCATGATTGTTAAATTGTTATAATTATTGTAGTTGTCGATATAATCATTATTGTAAATAATTAATATTCTACTTATTAGTGATACTATCATCACTGTCACTATCATTATTGTTATAAAAAGAAATCAGATTATTTGTTTTTATTTTTAAGATTTATTTTTTACATTATTATATTTTATGTGATATTAGAACAGTGGGATTAAATTAATTTGATAATTTTTCAAAAAAACTTTAGTTCATATATATTAAGACATTAATATTAAACAAATATCAAAAGATATAATCATTCTTATATTTTAAGAAAAAATACCTTTAAAATAATCATTATCATTATTTTAAATACATTATTCATAATAAAATGAATATATAAAAAACCAAATAATTGAAAGTTTTTTAGGTTGATTATTTCGCACAGATGTATAACATAATAAAGAAAATATAGGACCATTAACATTTTTTTCACATGTTTAAAAATTTGGTTCTAGCTACGGCGAAACGCAGGGCAAGTGACTTGTATTTTTTTTAATTGTAGATAATTTGGTCCAATTTTTCTTCCTATTCTATCAACGTGTGGCTTTGTATATTTTTAGTTTACGTGATATTAGATATGAAATATCATACATAAAAGAATGTCACAAAAGTCATTTTTTTACAAAAATAACATTGACTAATGAATTATTTCGATTATTATTCTCATTGTTACTATTATGATTGTTAAATTGTCATAATTGTTATAGCTTTCATTATGACCATTATTGCAAATAATTAATATTTTAACTATCAATGACAATACTATCGTTGTCGCTATCATTATTGTTATAAAAAATATTAAACTATTTATAATTATTTTAAGATTTATTCTTCATATTATTATATTTTATGTGATATTAGAACAGTTAGATGAAATTAATTTGATATTTTTTCAATACAATTTAGTTCATCTTGATATATTTTATGGCATTATTATTAAACAAATATATAACAATTCTCAATTTTTTCAGAAAAAAATTATCTTTAAAATAATTGTTAATATTACTTTAAACACATTATCCATAATAAAATGAATATTTAAAAAAAAACTAAATAATTAGAAGTTTTATAGGTTGATTATTTCTCTCAGATGTATAGCATTATAAAAATATATAGGACCATTAACATTTTTTCACATGTTAAAAAATTTGGTTTTGGCTGTTGTGAAGCGCAAGGTAATTGACTCGTATATTTTTTTCATTATAGATAATTTGGTCAAATTTTTTAACCCATTTTGTCTATGTGTGACTTCATATATTTTTTGTTTACGTCATATAAAATATTAAATATAATACATAAAAAGGTTGTAAAAGTTATTTTTTTCACAAAAACAACATCGACTAATTAATTATTTGGATTATTATTTTCATTGTTATCATCATAATTGTTAAATTGTTGTTAAGTTATCCCAATTATTATAACTATTATTATAAACATCTCTACAGCCAACTCTTGTATTTTGTCTTTTATGAGGATATATCTATATTTAGATTATTTTTTTAAAATATGCAAGGACCAAAACACCCTCGTAGACAATTCTTTAGTTTTGTCGTATTGGAGGGTAAAAGAGTTAATTTACTGTGCACTTCAATTGTGAAATTACCATGACACCCTGCAAGACACTGTTGGTTTTTGTCTTATTAGAGGTTATTATGTTTATTTTACTGTGCATAGAAATTTAAAAACAAAAAATACCCCTGATTGCAAGGCTAAAGTTGAGATGAACTAAGGGGTGAAATAGTAATTTTACTATTACAATCCACAGTAATCTATGTCTAGTGTTACAGGAAATTTGAACAGTGAAACCATGATTGAATTTAGTTGTATGTATAATGTATATTAATAAGAATAAGAATTTGCATTCAGACAATAAAAATGAATATATTTATTATTTTATTTATTTATTTCAATTTATGCCCATCACGCCACCTTTGCTCTGGTAAAATTTCACCTAACACCATAATACACACCCACTTATCAACCTAATCCTTCACTCTCGCCCTCACCCTCTCTCCCTATAATTTATTTATTTTTCCCATTTACAAAAACCAAAACACAATTCCTTTTAATTATCTTCTTAACACTTAATCCCCGATCCCTCGATTTTTTTAGGGTTTGAGGGGATGGACTCGGAGGATGACATGATGGACGCGAACGACGTCGAATCAGTTGAAGATGATTTCTATTACAGTGATGGTGTTTATTATGATAATGATGGTGATGATGTTAATGACGATGACGACGGTCCTGAATATGATTTTATGGTTGATGATGGTGATCATCTCGATAACTAGTCATCTCGCTCTTAGGTGATCTTTTTGCTCGGTTGTTACTCTATGATTGTAGTGATAAAGTTTGTTGCTTTGTACTTGAATTGTGCTGGTTTTGGGTCAAGAGGAGTAATGAGTGATTATTCTGATGACTTGTCGTCCCGCTCTCAGGTGATTATTTTGCTCGGTTGTTAATTAGCATGAACAGTTAAAAAAATGTCGAGAAAGTGAAATGTACTGTTCAAATCCATAGTGAAATGAGTGTGAGTGAACAGTGATTTGACGACCTCATTTAGCTGTATGTATAATATCACGACTATAAATCTTAGGAATTGCCACATAGTATTAAGGTTACGAGGAAACCAAATTGTCTACGAGAGTCTAGGTACTGAAATTGTTATATAGGGGGAATACCCATCACTCCTAGTGCAACCTATCCAAGGTAAGTTGAATTGTTGTTTGATTCTTTTTTTTTCTAAGTCAGATTTTTATTCCTTGGTCTATCCCAAGGCTCGAGGTAGATCTTTCTCCGTGAGAGAGTCTCTACCTAACGGGGATTGAAAGCCTAGCCAAAAGGAATTTTACACTATATTTTGAAAACTCATTTTTTTAACTATCTGCGAGTGTACTTTGCAATGTAATATTACACTCTAATAACTAAAACAAAATAGTTGCTAATTGTTTTTTGATATTTTGACCAAATTCCAACGAATAACCGTAAATGAGTTACGATGTCCAATTTTTATTTCAAAACGTGAGAAAGATGTTATATTTTTTTCTGAAAAAATATGCTTGAAAAAACACTTGGAATTCAACTGTATGCATGAAAACAAACACAATTTGTTTTTTGTTTTGATTTTGAAAATGCAATTTTTATATTTTAAAAAATGTTACACACACGCACTCATTCTTTTTTTCATTTTTTTGTTATATTTTACACCTTACATAACATTTATGAGAAATAAATGAAAACGATAACAATTTAAACAAACACATAAATATCTAAAATTACAAAATAAACTACCTCGGGAACAATATTCACAATGGAGGCAACGCAGGAATACTAGTGGTGCGTGGAACCACGCGCTGCCGCCGATGAGAATGCATGATAGGGGTGTGTGGATTAGCCTCTTCCCTTCCTTCTCTCATCGGTGGTGGCCTTCACAGTGACCTGCAAACACATACAAAACACACAAACAATGGCAGTTGGACTACTCTTAACTAGATCTCAGATTTGTTCTTCCTCTTCTTCAGATGGCTGGTGGGCTGCTTTGCCCACAATGGGGGATATTGTGGTGGTTAATCTATTTGGTTGGCGGCTTGGTGAAAACGAAGTAGCTGCTAGAGGGAGACAAGAAAAGAGGAAATGATGGGCAAGCCGACAACTACTTAGGGTCAGATCTTAGGGTGTGTTTGGTATTGCTTTTGTGGTTGAGGTTTTAAAAAAACAGTTTCATGAAAAGCATTTTAGTTGCGGTTCAAAATAAGTTTTGAAGTGTTTGGTTAAAATTGTGGTTGAGTTTGAAGTTTAACATAGAATAAGAAAATAATAAATAATAAATAATAAATAATTCCCTTTAAATAATAATTAAAAATATAAATGACAAATAAAAATAATAAAATCTCTAAACTAAAAAAATAGTTAGGATTTTTTTGATTTATTAATATTTTTGATTTATTATTATTTTAATATAAAAAAATTATAAAAATAATTATTTTAATAAATTTTAAAATAAAATAAATAATAATTAATCTCTACCGACATTTCAATACATAATTAAGTCTATGTCAGTGGTTTTTTTTCTAGAAACAAAAAAAAAACTGTCTTTTTTCCTTAAAGCTGAATATTTTTTTTTGTAACTAAATATACCATGCACATTTTTTATAATAATAATAATAAATCTCAAGCCCTACCTAAACTAACTTAAATATCAAAAAGTACTCCAAACAATTAAAGTGAACGTACAACCTCAAAAACCTTCAACCCGTAATAATTCAAAGAAGACCATATTTTGTATAAGAGATTTTCACTGATCGGACCACTGAACAACCTCAAAATCCTTACCTCTCTCCTCGCTGCGCAGAAAGCAGCAATTAACTGCTTTTCACGCCCCTACGTTTTGACAAAATTTGGGGGTGGGGCCCACCAGCTTTTTTCAAATCTCTACATTAACCAAACACCTAAAACACCCACTTTTTCTACACCACCAGTCACACCACACTCCTAAACACCCTCTTACTGGTGACCTGAGATCTGGCGATGTTAACAAAGAGAGCTACCGTGGATGACAACTTGGTGGTTGGTCGAGTGTCGTTGGTGCATAGTCGAGGCTGTCATTGGAGGCTATGTGGGTCAGATCTAGTCAGTGGGCTACTTTGAGTGGTTGATCTGTATGGTCGGCGGGGTTGTTAAGGCAGGAGAGAGGAGATGACGGGAAAAAGGGAAGTTGTCGGTGGTGAGAGGGCAAATCTGGCCTGGAGAGCTAGAGATCTGGTGGTGCTGACAGCACTACCAAGAGGAGAGGAAGGGTGGCTGATGGCACTGGCCGACAGTGATAATGAGGGGAAACAAGGAGGCTAACCGATGAGGAGAAGAGATGAAGGTTGGCCAATCACCGGAGGGATGCAGAGAGGAGCTGCCGAGTTGGAGAAAGGAAACACAATGAGTGAGACCCTGGGGGCTGCAACTGCCCAAAAAAGGGGCTCACGGTTGTAGCACCATGGAGAAGTAAAAAAGATGGGTTATAGGTTTAGGGTTTTTTTTGTCCCCCCCCCCCTCCCATTTTCCCTTAGATTCAGCTCAATATATAGAGTTTTCCTCGCTAAAACTTCAACAACAACCTTAAATTTACGCGTCTTTTTTACTTTGATCCTAACTTCAGATTTAAGCAATTCGACCCTCAGTGACTATTAAACTCTCAATTTTCTTCAATTTTGTCCCTAACTCTAAATAATTGACTTGGAAACATCAATTCGGTCTCTGAAAATTCCAATCTTCTCAATTGAACTCAAATTAAGCTTAAGACCTTGATTTTTCATTGATTAAGCCCTTAATAAAATTAATTTGATCAATTTAAAATATAATTAAGTCCTTTCACTTAATTAAATCCTTCAATTGGACCATAAATTAAATCAAATTGGCCTATAAAAAAAATATAATTATGACTTTCGACTTAATTTTACAAAACTTAATTTTAGCCTTGAATATGCATTTTCCTTCATTTTTGGCACAAAAGTGGTACAGTCGGGCTTTCGAAAACTTCCAAAATTTCCACCTTAATTTTTCTACTAATGCCAACCCTTTTTATTTTATTTTTGTTTTATTTTGAATAAATTTTGGGGAATAACCCATAAATGTGTTTTGACTAAGTGAGAGACCATTTTTAGGAAACACAATAATACATTCTTCCATTTAAGATGGTCATCTAGGATATATAATGAGAGCGATTTATTTTCCCAGTGTTTAATTTGTTTTAGTGATGGTGAAACGTGATTACTTGGTTTGTGTTGGAAGTTATATTGATATAGAATTAATAGATAAATAGGAAAGCAATTCCCTGATGTAATTAGGAAATATGTGTTGGTATATCATTAGATATCAAACTCCTGATTTGTAGGAAAAGCCCTACGGCAACTTTGTATATATAGTGAGTACAATCAATACAAATCATTCGTTCCAGTTGAATCAATTAATCTACAGTGTGAAACTAAAAACACATCAATCAAATTAAATGGTTTTGGCTAAAAGAGGTGTTTAAAACAACTTCTGCTAATGCTTTCAGATGTTTTTTTTTAAGTGCCTTTGACTTAAAAAAACATTAAATTGATGCTTCCTTTAATGTTTTATGATAATTTTAAAGTGGTGATATAAAAAAAAAGAATTAATGTACTTTGAAACAAAGAGTATTTTAAAAAACATCTTCCACCACAATCACATTTAGCCCCAAAGTCAAGTACATGATTACTTTGAAATCAAATTCAACCCAAAAAAATTATAAAAATCTAATACACCCTAGGCCAAATTGATTAAGCCCAACTCAATAGGTTGTCTTTTGAGTCCCAACTACGGGTGAACAAAAAAATTGAGCATTTGATTAAATCGAAAAAACTAGAAAAAAAATTAACTAAAAAAATCAAATCAAGAGAAAACCAAATGAGCTGATTATAAAATCATAAAAAGATTGGTTTGGTCTGGTTTTAGAAGTCCAAAACCAATAAGACCTGACCAATCCCAATTTTCTTTTCAAGCTTAACCTAAACCAAAGTAGCCCTCAACTTTTTCTATGTTTCATATCTTTCCAAAGTCCCAAACCCAAATCAAACTCAAAAGTAGCAGCCTTCAAGCTTATAAAACAAGAGAACATGACTTCATTAGAACATATCTCATCTCCTCCATCACACTCTCTCTCCCTCTTTCAAATATGTTTTGTTTGATTACTTTATTATTATTTTTTGCACATGAAATCACCTTTTCTTTAGCAACTTGGAGGTATGGGGATTACTCCTCCAACCGGATACATCATTATACTAAAAGCTAAAATAGAACATGAGTTTAAACAGTAAATGCACAATAAAAATCATTGTTCCTCTAGCCTCAGAGTTACTATGGATTGTAATATTACAATTATTATTTTGCCCTTCATTTACTATGTCTTTTAGCCTTGGGTTCGGGGCTATTTTTTATTTTTTGCATTTATGTGCATGGTAAAATAACCATAATACCCATATATAAGACAAAACAACACAAACTATCGGGGGTATTACAACTATTACACATATTTTTTAAATGACTAAATACAAATATACCCCCATATAAGACAAAACTGCACAGTACATGTCAAAGTCAGTAGGGTCATTGCACAACTTTTTTTAATGGCCAAATACATATATACCCCTATATAAGACAAAATCTCAGAGTTGGTTATAGGGGTGTGGCGGTAATTTATCATTTTTTTATTATATATTCTAAAGCAGTATTGTGTGCGTGTCGCCCAACGCGCCGTCCATTTCGGCGCTCACTCTATTTTCGGACAGTGTTGTACGGTGTGTGAAAATGCCCAACCAACATTTGTAATGATTTTTCACCATGTGCTCTTCCTCTTGGTGCAGCGTGTGGTATTCCAAGGTGGTCGGAGACTTGACAATGATCGATTGAACTTCCCCCCTTTCTCTCTCCAGCGTGTAAAAGAACATGTCAGACCCAGTTGTTTATTGAGTTCTTATTGTAGTTCCTAATCTTTTAATTGTTCTGTGTGGTCCTTATTTCTGTTATACAAGTTTTGAATGACTAAATACAAATATATCCTCATATAAGACAAAATTGTAAGTACATGTCGGGGTCAGTAGGGTCATTGCATAATTTTTTTAATGGCCAAATATATATATACCCCATATAAGACAAAATCCCAGAGTTGGTTGTAGAGGTATAGTGGTAATTTACTATTTTTTATTATATATTCTGACACGGTATTGTGTGTGTGTTGCCAGACGCGTAGTCCATTTTCGTGCTCGTGCTGATTTTGGACAGCGCGTACGGCATTATATGGTGTATGAAAATGCTCAATTGACGTCTACAATGATCTTCCTTCTGGTGCGACGTGTGGCATTCCAAGGTGGTCAAAGACGTGACAGTGATCGGTTGAACTTTCCCCCCTTTTCCTCTCTCTAGAGTGTGAAAGAATACGTTAGACCCCGTTGTCTATTGAGTGTTCATTGTAGTCCCTGATCTTTTTGTGTGGTCCTTATTTTTGTTATACAAGTTTTGATTTGTTTCAATTTTGTCCTTCAATTAAAATTATTTATATATTGCAGTTTCATTTCGGTCTTCAATCTTTTAATTTCCGGATTGGTTTTAAATCCTTAATATTTTCGGTATCAAAGTTTTGATTTGTTTCATCTTTTTCCTTCAATTCAAATTGATTATATATTTTAGTTTCATTTCGGTCCATAGGCTTTTAATTTCTGGTTTTGTTTTAAATCCTTTAATTTTTTTTGTATGAAAGTTTAGATTTGTTTCAATTTTGTCCTTTAAATAAAATTTATTATATATATGTTTTTCATTTCGGCCCTTAAACATTTAATCTTTGATTTTATTTTAATTCTTTTTTTATATATATTTCTGAAATGGTTCCTATTTATGTTCATGTTTTCTATATACATGCTCTTAGTTTTTTTTTTTGTAATTTTTATTATTTCCTCTGTTATTAAGGTTGTTTTTTATTTAATGTTTAAATTTTATTTTGAGTAGGTGATTATTTGAAAATTAATATTTATTATTTTTCTCTTTTTTATTATTATTATTTTTATTTATTCTTCAAGTCAAATAATTTCTTAAAATCTAATACTATTTATTTTTGTTTTTTAATTGTTTTTTTGTTAATATTTTTAGGTGGTAAAATTTATAATAATTATAGATAAGGCATTCAAAGTAATGATAATGATTATTTGTAAGTTTTTTTTTTCTTATTAATATGTGAGAGTAATTATATATTTTGATATTTATTTAATATTAACACCTTAAAATATAAATAAATAAATAAATAAATAAATGACCTAGGTTTTTTTGAATTTTTTTAATATGAGTGTTCTGAAATACTTTTAATATAATAATATGAGAAATAAATCTTATCAAATAAAAAAATAATTTAATTTCTTTTTCTAACAATAAGTATGGTGTCACCGATAGTACGACCAATAATAATTAAAATATTAATTATTGATTATAATATTTATAATGACATCTATAATAACTGTGACAATTTAACAATCATGATAATAACAATGACAATAATAATCGAAATAATTCATCAGGTGATGTTATTTTTTTAAAAGTTGACTTCGCAATTTTTTTATGTATAATATTTCATATCTAATATCACATTAACGAAAAATATACGAAGTCACACGTAGACGAAATAGGTTGAAAAATTGGGGCAAATTATCTACAATAAAAAAATATACGAGCTTATTGCCCTCCACTTTGCTATAGACATAAACAAATTCTTTAACATTCAAAAAAATGTTAATGATCTTAGATTTTTTTTATAATGCTATATATCTAAGTGAAATAATCAACATGCAAAACTTATTTGCAGCATAGTATCACCACTGATAATTAGAATATTACGTATTTACAATAAAGTTCATAATAGCAATGATAATAATTAGAACAATTTAGCAA
This sequence comes from Salix brachista, assembly GCA_009078335.1. NCBI lineage: Eukaryota > Viridiplantae > Streptophyta > Magnoliopsida > Malpighiales > Salicaceae > Salix > Salix brachista. The sequence continues at coordinate 11,628,402 of CM018582.1, forward strand.
TTAATAATCAAAATAACTCATTGGTCAATGTTATTTTTATGAAAAATTAACTTTTATAGCTTTTTTTATGTATGATATTTCAGATCTCATATCATGTAAAAAATTATACGAAGTCACATGTAGACAAGACAGATAGAAAAATTGTGCCAAATTATCTACAATAAAAAAAATTACCTTGCGTTTCACCACACCAACACCAATTTTTTTGACATGTAACAAAATTGATAATGGTCCTATATTTTCTTATAATGTTATACAACTAAGCTAAATAATCAACTAAAAAAAAGATTATGTAGTTTTTATATGTATGTTTTTTTTACTATAAATAAGACATTTTGAATAATGATAGTAATTATTTTTAGGATTTTTTCCTTAAAAAATAGGTGAAACTAATTATATATTGTGATTTGTTTTATATTAACATCTTAAAATATATTGTAAAAAATGAACTAGCTTTCCTTTATAAATATCAGATTATTTTAATCTCAGTGCTCTAAAATACTTTTAATATAATAATATGAAGAAAAAATTTGAAAAACTAATTTGTAAGAAATTTTAGCAGTTGCATTTTTGCTATCTGTCAAATAAATTATTCGTCAAATAGTTAAAACATACCCAACAAACAATTAGTATGTTGAAGCCAACAAATAACTCATTTTTAGTCAATTTGATCAATTGTAGTTTTGCTATCTACCAATTAAATTATTACCCAAATAGTGAAAACAAAACCACCAATAAAATTTCTTGTTGCGTTAAACAAATCACTCATTTGTGCTAAAATTCATCGATTATAATTTTACTATTTACTAATGAAGGAATTCATCAAATAAATAAAATATACACAACAATTAATCAGTGTGTTACACGAGGCACATGACTCATTTTCATTGAATTTTATCAATTTCAATTGTACAATCTACCGATTAAATAATTATCAAAACAATTTTAACAATACCAATATTCAATCACTTTTAGGCGGAAAAAAAACTCATTTCTAACAGATTTTATCGATTATAATTTTACTAATTAAATATTATAGTAATTAATTATAACACATACAAAATCAATCAGTTTTCTACATAGAAAAAAATTCAACACAGCGCGAGGACAGGTAAACCAATAATAACTAGGTGACCTAAACCCAAGACTTTTATGTTCTACATTTGAGTGTGGATATACTCCAATGAGTTTTTCTTTCTTAATTTATTAAAGGCAAAATAACAACATTTTGTTTTTCTAATGATTTGTCCACCTATCTTAAGTTAGGATCTATTCTTGATTTTTGAATTGGGATAACGAAAAGGTATTTTAAAAGTGTTTCATCTTTGCCTAATTTTTTTATTTTGCTTATTTTTTAAAACTACATAAACCAAACCAAATCTAAACAAAACTGGTTAGATTCACTCATTTGAGTTTTGAATTAAAAAAAAAATTGATTAGATTTTTTTAAGTGAAAACTGCACTAAAATAGTTTAGAGGATGTTTGAGAGTATAATTATGGTTTCTTTTTAAAATAATTATTATTTAAAAATACATTAAAATAATATTTTTTAGTTTTAATTTTTTTTATAAGATTATCATATTAAAATAATATAAAAATTTCCTTGAAAAACACTTTTTATAGTGATTCCATACACGCTCTTTTATCCTAGTACCCACACAACATAAAAGAGAGCCACAGCTCACAAGGGATGGCGGTAAGGACAAACTTGAATTACGTGGATGAATCTCAATAAAAGTTTTGTTTTTTCATTTGACCAGGGACTAGTAAATAAATGTGATTACTAAGTTGTATAAAGGTAAGTAAGAGAAACAACCTGTTCTGTTCCGTCGTTGGCTGTCCTCTTCAACGGGTAATGTTCCTGGGCACCATTATCTTCAACTATCCCATACCCAAATCCATACAAAAACTATCCGCATCGAATCTTGTTTTGTTTTTTCTATTAGCTTAATTAACTCTTAAATCTGTACGTAAGCGATGACGAATCTGTACCCCCCCCCCCCCTCTCTCTATATATTTTTTTGTTTTTCTCGTTGAATTTGTGGTATTAGGGTTTTTTTTTCCTTCTTTTTTTAAGGTTCCTCTTGTTGATCAAGAAACAGGTAGCTGTTTCTTCGTTTTATAATCACTCGCTTAGGATTGCTATTTTCTCTCTTCTATTCACCATATCCGTCTAGTGAACTGGGATAAAAAAAAAGTGTTGGTTAGCTCCTTCTCTTTCCTCTCTCTGAAAATTTCTCCCTTTTCAGTACACAGTGGTATTTATATCATCAATTATTGTCTCAGTTCTATATTGATATTAATAATAATTAAAATTTATCGTCTTGTCATTTGTTTTTAGTGATATTCGCTAGCCTTAACTTGATGATTGGCCAAAAATTTCTGTTACAATTTTTCTTTTTAGTATTTAACACTTTATGTCTGTTTAATTAAAATATTTTTTCTTAAAAAATATATTTTTTGCAGGTCTAATTTCTATAGAAATGAGGAATTAAATAAGAATAAGAGAAGAGAAGAAAGATGGGATTTGAAGCATTGGATTGGTACTGCAAACCAGTGAGAGATGGGGTGTGGACTAAAGCAGTGGAAAATGCATTTGGTGCGTACACACCTTGTGCAACTGACACTCTGGTGGTCTCCCTTTCTTATCTTGTTCTCACGGCACTTTGCTTCTATAAAATCTGGCTTACCAAGAAAGACTTCAAGCTCCAAAGATTCTGTTTGAGGTCTAAGTGGTATGCCTATCTACTGGCTCTGGTTGCTCTTTATTCCACTGCCGAACCCTTGTACAGACTGGTCATGGGAATTTCGGTTCTCAATTTAGATGGACAGACTGGCCTTGCTCCATTTGAGGTGTGCTTCTCTTCTTTTGGCCTTTCACTATTTTTTTTTATTCATCTGGATAAAACAATGGCATTGTTTTAAATCTTAGTGTCTTAATTTATGGAAAATTTTATGTGTATGGCTCAACTCTCATACATGATAAAGAAACTAAAATGGCCAGGCATTGGAATTTGGATTACCTTTGGGCTGATAAAAAAACATCCCATTTCTCCTATTGGAGGTTATTTTCCATGCTTTTGGCATCACCATGTCAAAATGTATCAAGAAGCACCTCCAAGTATACAACCCAAAACTACTTTACAAGAAATACCATTGTCTGCATTGCAATAATAATAACTGAAATGGATTGCAAAAATGTAGTTTCGGCTTGTAAACTTCATATTTATGAAATCCTTTTTTTTATTTTATTAAAACAATGTAAGTTGCATTAAATAGACTCAAAAAACCATTAAATCCTTTTTGAAAAAAAAATCCTGTGCCCCTAGGCCACAATCACAGGTGAAAAAAAACAGAGTTGGTATTTTCAGCCCAACTTAACAACAACTATATTATGACACGTTTCCAGTTTTTTCTTATTGTATATGCCTCTGCCATGATGTGCTTTCAGCCAGTCTGTATTTGGTTTCCAGCTCTTTTTAGTACGCAACTGTATCCTTGGTCTAATGTTGTTTCTCCTTTCTCAAGTATTTTTTTTTTGGTTTGTTTTTCATATAAATTTGATTTGTAGTAGCATGTACATTTAAATCATCACTAGATTATGAGTGGGTGACGTTAATTAGCAAACGTGAGGTATGGTCCTACTTTGTGGTAAGCTAATGATGATGTTCATATTCATTTCATCTTCTTGTTGACAGATTGTTTCCTTGATTATTGAGGCCCTTGCTTGGTGCTCCTTGCTTGTTATGATTGCTGTAGAAATTAAAGTCTACATTCGTGAATTTCGATGGTTTGTTCGATTCGGTGTCATTTATACTTTGGTGGGTGATGCAGTGATGCTCAATCTTATATTCACAGTGAAGGAGTTCTATAACAAGTTTGTATTTCCAATTTATAGGGGCTTTCAGTTTATACAGTTGATTGGGAAAAGGCAAACTCACGAATTTATGTTGTTTTTGCAGCGCTGTACTGTATCTATACATTAGTGAGGTCATTGTTCAGGTTTGCTTCTATTTACCTATTCTATCCTCAAGGTTGAAAGGATTCTCTTGTTTGTGGTTCCCCATGTATTGCTAATGTTACGCTCTTAAGTGCTATGCTGGTAACTAGTCGAATGCCTCCATGATGCGTGGGTGGTCCAATCTTACACTTCACCATGCTTTTGTTAATTCATGTAATTATTTTGATTTTTGTTATTCTCTCCATGTCACACAAGAATTGTATCAAAACATGATGCTTGTATAAAATATGTAATTGAAGTTTTAATCTATCCGACACTAATATGTAACATGTATGCAAGCCTATTCAAAATTTAAATTGCTTAGTTAGCACCTCAAACTCGTTTCATATTACACCTTTTCGATCTAAAAATAACTATTCAACCCATTTAAACACTCCATAGTCTCTTCAACCCTGATTCAATATTTTAAAGTTTACTGCTTGAAATAAATTAAAAACTTTCACATCATAAAGCATGAAAAGGAAAAAGCATCATAGTAATTTCAAAGTGTGTATAAAATTTATTCCACAAAATTGTCAATGCATATTCAATTTAAATTCTTATTTGATTTCAACTTTTGTAAGAAATATTAAAAATTATATCATATGATTTCATAATTTGATCAAGAAATTACTTACTTGAAAAATAATAAGGGTGTTGATGACACGTTTCAACTCTTGTATTGTCATAACTTTCTAAACAATTTAAGGAATTTGATTAGGGTGGATCCAGTGTTAGAGGCAATTTTCTTCCTCATCTTACACTTAAAGAATGTGCAATATATATGTTAAACTAAGCCTTATAACATACACTTGCAATTGGTATAACTAAATAACAACAATGAAATTTTGATTTAAAGTTTGTGGTTCAAAATTTTCTATTATTTTTTCTTTATTCAACACAATGTTAATATATTGAAGCTTTTTTTTATTTACACATGACCAGAAGGTCTCTTTATATTTGATTAGGCCAATTGACTAATATCTAGGTCCACAACACATTTGGCTATATCTCCATGTGTCTGCATCACAAAATTTCAAATAAAACTATATCAGTTTTACTAGCGTATAAAGCTATAGTTAGAGTAGCTCTCCTAAGTTACCCCCATGTGATGTTTCTGTACATATGCACCTCCAACCAAAGTTGGGCTTGTTAAGCGACACCAATTAACATATGAAAAAGATAAAATAAATTAGGGAGAAGGGAAAATTATATATAAAAATGGATAAGGGAGAAGATTAGAAGAAATATCAGTTAGTAGAAATATAGTAGCTGCAATTTTCAACAATCATTCAAGGACCATTTTACAACATAATGATAACTAATCTCACATAGGCACCAAAATGTATTTGCATATTGAAATTGGGATTATTAGTAGTAAACAAAAAGCTAGATTCAACTACTACCAGTAGGCATTAAGAGACGTTCCTAATTAGAGCTACTTTAATATTAAATAGGAACTGTGATTGAATTCCTAAAACCTCTAATAGCTAATGGAAATTCCAGATAAACTAAAAGGAAAATAGCTATTCAAAATCTTTGGCTGCTACATCAACAACTTCAAGATGGTATCAGGCATGGCTTATGGCGACCAGTATGGCCTCTAAAATTTTAAATTTCATTTGTTTAAGAATGATTTCTCCATTATTGGTTCTTTGTTAAGAAAGTTTTATTGGGTGATTTATTTTAAGCCCAACCTTGTTATGGAATGCAATCTGGAGCTAATAGTTTTAGAGCTTGTTGAGCATCTAGATGTGAGATGATATACTTGTTAACTATTTATGCTTGGTTATTACTGATGCAACTTGAATCTATGTCATATATTGTGATTAAGATCACCAAATTTGGCGCACAACTTGTATTTGTTATGCTATGAATGGGTGAAGGTGGTGATTTGCTGTGGTTGTACAATATTTGGGAATGGAAAAGTTTAGGGTTGAATGTGATTCATGATCCTTGGGTTTCTGATTTAATTACTTTTCTCTTCATAAGCAGGCTTCCAACTCGAATTAAATTTGTGCAGACATATTTGATTCTAATATAAAAGTCTTGTTTTGGTTAGGGCTTGTTTGGAATACTACTACTTGTTTATGTTCCTGACTTGGATCCTTACCCTGGTTACACTCCAATGCAAACCGAATCTGTTGATGATGCTGAATATGAAGAGTTACCTGGAGGAGAGTACATGTGTCCTGAGAGGCACGCCAACATAATTTCCAGTATGTATATTCTGTAACTCTTTATTTTGTATCATTTGCAAACTCTTTAGTGGCTTTGCCAGTTGTCAAAGACCTCAATTATTAATTGTTGAACATTAGGTTATGTCCACTACTGTGGTAATTGGTATGTTTGATGGATAAGCTCCTAATATGTGTTCTCCATTTTTCTTTAGACCTATTTTTTTATTTAAGTTAGTTGCTTCATGTTTAGTCTACTTAGGTTACCTCTGTTAAATAATTTGCTTCCTCAGATAAAATGATTTTGTTTTATGCACATGTAACTTGATAACTAAAAATTTGATTAAAAAGGTCAACCTAGAGTGATATCTCATGACTGTTAGAACAAATTGAATCTAGAAGTTCTATTCCTAAATCTTTCTTACTTAAATGGAACCAAGAGGTCCAAATTCTAGTTATTTGGATGTAACTAAAAAAATATAGACATTTGTGATTTCAATGTGAAATTTGTTATGTTTTTTATTGTAAGTAATTTGGATATAGGTACAAAGAGTTTATTGGGAAAGAAACTACATAAATCATCTATGGGTGAAAACCGAGCCGCTATCCTGAAGAACCTAATTGAAATGTTATACATGGAGTTATTTTAGATTGGTTCTGTAATCTCTCACACCTTCCATGTATGACTTGCAAATTTAGGCATGGTGCAAATGTTATTTATGGTCTTCTTAAGAATAAACTGCATTTTATGTGACTGTTTATCTTCTAAATATGCTATTTCATTTTTTGTTTGCTAGCAATTGTTTTTGGATGGATGAGTCCCCTTATGAAGCTAGGATATAGGAGACCCATCACCGAGAATGATGTTTGGGAATTAGATACGTGGGATCGCACTGAAACTCTTAACGACAGGTGTGTTGCCTTAAGTTGCTAAGATACAATGCTAATAACGTTTGTGTCATTATTTATTGCTTGTTTCACATTACATTTGTTGCTGAAAATTTTATGCATATAAATGTCATGTTGTATGTTTTGCACACTCTGCAGGTTTCAGAAATGTTGGGCTGAGGAATCAAGAAAACCAAAACCATGGCTGTTGAGGGCATTAAATAGTAGCCTTGGAGGGAGGTAAACATAGTGAAATTGAAGTAGGGTGGGTTTGCTCTATTTATTTACCTAGTTTTATGGTGAAGTCTAAAATGTATTTACAAGTTCTTGTCATGGATACATTTTATTCATTTTTCGTCTATAAAGAGATGCATCTATGAAAAATGACCATAGTGATACTATATAAGATAAATCACAAGAATTTCATCTAGAAAATTACCATTGTTGAACATTGATTGTGACAAAATGACAGGGTTAGAATTGAAGATGGTCAAATGCCAAACTCGATCATTTTTTATCATATTTCTGTTTTGATCAGCTACTTGTAGCTGTTAATGCAATGACTGTTAATGTACCTTAATAGTGTTGTCTCAAACCTAATCATTCTAGGTGTTGAGTGTACTATGCTGAGTGGTTCTCTTCTTTTTTGAGTATATTGGTGTTTTTGTACCTTTTGGCTCGATGGTTAGTCATATGATGGAAGGCAAGTCTAGGGGAAAGTTTGTAGTTGGGTGTGATTAGAGTTAAGCTTTATAATAAGGTGTTTAGGGCTTTGAAAAGTGAAAACAAGTCCGCGACTATTAGGAATTGAAGGAAAATAAAATAAAAACTACTAGCTTGCCACTAGTAGATTCAAGGAATCACTCCTTTAATAAAACCTAAGCTTAACACCTAGGGTTTAACAAATCACTTTTTAATCAAACCATTAATCTCCAAGGTAAAGGCTGCACTTTATTCATAATAATTTTCTGGTAATGATATTAAATGCTACAAACATATTTTGAGGCTTGAGTTATTCCTATTACTAATTAGGCTTTGATTCTTAAATACGATACACAAATGTTCCTGCCGGAGAGAGAAATCTGGATAAGAAATTAATTCTTCCATTTGAAAATTTACTTTGTACTTCCTATATAGCTAGTAAATATTCCTTTTCACGGGATATTTATTGAAATTTAGCTCATGTTCCAATGAATGTGATGGTGCATGAATAGGGAATTTCTCGACGTTGTAGCTGATTAACCAACTCTGTGTTTGATAGTACCATTTTAAAATGCATAGATGTTGTGCTATTACATTCACATGAGCACATGAACGATTGAATGAATGCTCAACTAACATGGGCATGTTTATATGTTGCAGACGATTGACCAATGGCTCTTTGGCATGTCTTATATTGAAAACCAACAATTTTCATAGTAAAACTTTTATCATCTTTCATAATGTACATGCATTGATCATGTAATGTTGATCTACTCATTATTGATGCAGTGGATTTAATCAGTTTTCTTTGTTGGGATTAAATGTTTATATTTTTTGCATGAATGCCATAGAAACATCATTGTTGTTATCATATACTAGTGCTAAAAAGTTCCCACCAGTCTAGAATTCTACCCTTGTGATTCATATACATACATACATATATACATACATGAATTTGATTGATTTCACCATTGTTGTTTTCTAGGTTTTGGTGGGGAGGCTTCTGGAAGGTAATGGACTACCCTTTTGACATTAAACTTATGTTATAATTTGGTTATTGGGTCATTTCATGAGAAGTAATTTAGATTGATTTGTTTGAATCTGTGTTTCTAAATTCCAAAGGCAGGTATAGGTTAATTTTCTTTTTAGCAATCTATATTGGTACATACATTATAAATTTTTGAAATATGCATACTCTCAAATTTTGTCTTTGTTTTGGGTGGTTTTATGAAATCTATAGTTGGAAACATTTTTTAAATGAATTGTAGATGTTTTAATGTATGTCTGCTAATATAGCCATAATTCTTGTCATTGGTGAAAAATTTTAAATTTACGATGGAACAAATGAAGGCTCTAGCTCTTGGCCATTTCTTTATTGCTTACTAACTACGTCTTGCTGCTTGGTCTGAGGCTTTGTAAATTTGTTTCAAGGAAGGGAGAAGAATTTTTAGATCTTCTACATTTGTAAAATTATTCTATTTAAGGCGAATCCATATGAACATACCTGAATTTTTGGTCATTTAGGTTTGAATTGACACCCTCAATACTATGTGATCTATTAATTGACCCCTTCTATTAACCTCCCTCCATTTCTTCTTTAAAAACTTGCTTTCTCTTGGTAGAGAATTTCCATTATATTGAAAGAGTACAAGAAGTACAATTTGATTTTTTAGCCTTTAAATGTGCAAAACTACAATTTACAAAACTTTTCACTGTTAGCCTTCAACACCTAATTAAATGAAAGATTTATAGATTGTTGTATTCAACTTCTATTCTTCTACCCACTGCCCATCCACTCAAATTGCAACACCTCCATTCACTCAGATAGAGTTCAACATCTATTGACCCCCCTCCAACTCATCACCTTGTTGTTGATCTTGTCCCAACAACATCACCTACCCATACATAGTAATTAGGTCCATTGACCCAAATAGGTTTGGTTTTGATATTCCTTTATCTTTGATATCCACCTTTATCTTCTATTCATGTTCTCTTAAGTTACAAAAACACAATGATGCATGAGTATTGGCTATAAGCTATAAAACAAAACCTCTAGCACTAGACAACAACCACACCTAGGATATTGTTCAATGCCCCTCATCTATGAAACTCTTTCCTTTAATTAGGATGTTGAAAAATAGGAATAAAAGAAAGTTCTTAAATCTACTATAAAAAAATACAATTCTGCACAATAACTTGTCCTTTTGAAGCTATATATAGCATGGATAAAAACTAAGGTTCCTCAATCTTTAAAATCTAACACCCAAAACTACAGACAAAGAAATTTGGGTTTCTTTTACCAATACTACCTTTATTTGTGGATAAAACTCTAAAAGGTTTATTTTATTAATCCTCAATGAAAACTACTTATTACAACTCTTCAAGGCCATATATTAGTAAAATGTCTTAAACGAAGTTGAAAAAATAATAAAGAGTTCTAATCTAACTAGAAAAAAAAAATCCTAAATCAATTAGGAAAATAAAGACAACTTCACACAATAACTTCCATCCTTTATTTGAAGGCCTTCCTAATTTGTGATCATCATGAAATTATAATATATTTAATTAGGAAGATAAGACTACCAACTACCTTATGATAAATAGTGGGATCCTCAAGAAGCTCCCCTTCATCATGTTAATATTTCATATTGATTTTCAATAGTGTTTATGAGTCATGCTAACCAAACCCAATCCTGAATATACCTATTTTGATTCAAGACAACATCCTGAGGTCAATGATGCACCTGTAACCCCAAAAAGTAAGTGAGTTGCTCATGGTCTTTAATGTGAAAGTAGAATTCAACAACTTATGTCTCAAGTATGACCGCCATACGAAAACTAGTGGCAATAATGTCATTAATATAAACAAGGGGGATGACTATCCACTTAGGTTCTTTTGTAGAAAAAGTCATACTTGTTAAAGAATAATATAAATCATATCCTGGGCCTCACCTAACAGCTTAAGCTTTAGGTGAGATGATTCCTTGACATGGTATCAGAGTCTTATTGACTTAGCGGTCATGAGTTCAAATCTTATCACCCTCATTCTATTTGATAAAATTAAGCACAAGGTAATATGGACATGTGTTCAAGTTTCAAGCCCAAAAGACTTTCACTTTAGGATATGCTAAAAAATAATATAAATCATATCATGTGGCCTCACCTAATAGTTTAAACTTTTAGGTAAGTTGGTTCCTTGACAATACTGATTTTGAGTGAATGAAAGACCAAGGATTGGTTGGTTCTTGTTTCCAACCATATAGCGAACGATTAGTTAGCAAACATTAGTAGCAGATTAAGTGGACATATTGAAGGGAAGTAATATGTAAACTTCTTCCGTGAGATCAATGTGTAGGAATGCATTCTTAACATCAATGTAAAAGCCAAGATTTAGGGGCGGCATTGGTTTTGATTGTACGCATGGTGGTCATCCTGGCGACTTGTGTGAATGTCTCATTATAGTCTAGGCCATACTTTTACTTGTTGCCGTACCACTAACCGAGCTTTGTAACGGTCTACGAAGCCATTAAAACAAAGCTTAATAGAAAACATCCATTTACTCCCATTGAGTTTCACAAATGGGGGGGGACAAAACAACATCCTAGGTATGATTGTTGTCAAGTTTTAGAAGTTTTGTTTCAATAGTTTTCCACCAATGCTCATGCACCATTGTGTTTTTGTAATTTGAGAGAATAATAATAAAGGATAAAGGTGACTATCAAAGATAAAGAAGTATCCAAACCAAACCTATTTTAGTCCATGAACCTAATTACTATGTATTGATTCGAGTACTATGTCTGAGAGGAGCAGGTTATGTTGTTGGAACAAGATCAACAAGAAGGGGATGAGCTATAGGGGGTTCAAGAGGTGCTGCAATCTAAGTGGATGGGCAATGAGGTCATCGTTGGCACACTAGGAGAGGTTAAGGAGTTACCAAATCTGCAGGATGGTTAGTAAACAAGGGCATAACATAAAATTAAAGGGAAAAAGGATCATGGTGAGTGGAAAAAGTATAGGTTTTCTTGAAATATTAAGAAACCTAAATACTAAGCAAATTTTGATCATAGCAAAGAAAACCTTTAAGTGGTACAAAATGTACTGGAAAAGCACATTAATGTGAGTTTTGTGTGTTCAAGTGCTCATTTAGCTTTTCTTCCATTCCTTCCCCCAAATCATATCCTTTCCTTCATTTTTTTCATTGTAAGGCACTTTTGCGCTGAAGACTGAAGAACTAGATTCAAAAACAAAACTGCAAAAGTGAAGAGAGAAGAGGGATATCTAAATAATAACATTTGTTGAGGTGTGAGAATATATTTCTTAATTTTGCATATATTCAATTTTCACCCTGCCACTACTCATTTGATTCGAAAAAGAGGGAGAAAAGAAAGAAAATAGGGATGATGAAGAATTTGTTGCTCACCTTGAATGCAAAGCCCTTTTTTTTTGTCATTGAATAAGGATCCTTCCCTTTTTTTGTTGTGAATTGAATTGGGTATTGTGGGATTTCAATAGAAAACCATAGCATTTGATTATTCTTTTCAAAATCTAGCCTCTTTCTTTTCTCTATTTCATCACATTGTCTCCGTGTTGTCTTTTATTTTATCTTTTCCAATATGCTCCTTTACTTATATTAATTAGCGGGTCACATGAGGTGATTATTAGTAATTTTGATTAGGTTTCAAGTGTTAATTACATTACTAAGTTTATTAATAGTTTCACATGGTAGAGGCAATGACAATCCAATTGCAAAGACTATAAGGGTTCTCTATCCATATGATCATTTATTCACGTGTTATTTGTATGCATTTGCCTTTTTTTTATTTACTATTTGTATATGAATCTCCAATATACTTGGGTTCTGACTCTACTTGATGTTTCGTTTTTTACTCAAAATATAAATATTAATAATGGAGAAGAAGAAAAGAGAAGAAAAAGAGCAAGTGATGTTTGTGATTCATAAATCTTGAAATGATAATGCACCATGATATCCACATCTCGCAACAATAAGTTTTTCTATTAGGAAAAGTATAGACTGACATCTAGGCTTCAGAAAAACAACTCCATAGTATCAAGGAACCATCTGATCTAAAAGTAAGTTTAAGCTATTAATTGAGGCTCCAAGATATGATTTCAACTGTTCTATAACACATAGTTCAATATTGTGGAGTACAAAACCAACTAGTTACATGGACAAGTCATAAACCTTCAGGATTTGTCAGTGAAGCTGCAGATGCAACTTGCCAGCTCAAAGTGTGAGCTTCAAATGGCCATACTTGATTTAATGCTTGTGTCATAATAACCTTGCCTTTAATGTGAACTAAAAACTTAAAATTGCATGTTGTCAAAGTGCTTATTTGATTCTTGCATTCTTCAATGAGTTTGAACTTTTACTTTCTTAAAAAAAATTATTTTGTTTTTCATTCTACCTTAAGAAGAGTCTGTCACTGACATGATCAACTTAAAAATGATTTTTTTGTGTTTTTCCCTGTTGGGTAACATTTTGTGAAATATGCAAGAACATGAAGATCAAATGTGATGGTAAAGTCAATAATTTTTCTGTATGATTTTAAAATTTACCATTTATTTTTGGTTTTTCAATTAATTGAAATCCTTGATGATGCTTCCCAATTTGTTGGGCTGACATAGCTACGATATTTGTTCTTGTATTGATCACTTGTAGATCGGCAATGATGCTTCCCAATTTGTTGGGCCACTCATCCTAAACCAACTCTTAAAGGTTAGGTCCTCCTTTATCTTTGCTTTAGTGGATAAGTGATATGGCTTCTTGTTTTCTCCTCCATGAAGTTCATCTGTAGACAAAACAAACATGTATTAGTTTCTCACTGGTTTAAACATTTCATCAATACTTAATGTTAGTTTTGAGTGAGGAAAAATGGTGTTATGTGGAGAGCCTGGTGTTCCCATCTTGTATACATCTATTTTTATGATCGTGACATGTTCTTTATCACATCATGTGAGTTTGGCTAGCTTTAGAAGTTTGATATTTATAAGAATGCTAAATTTGTCTATCCTTTTAATAATGGATCAGTAGGTAGTGTTGTCTTGACATAGCTGCAATGCATGTGTTTGTGTTAAGGGGAAGGGTTTTTACATTTCTCCGATGCAACTTGTGATTATCTTACTGATTTTTCGTATGATTTTTAATTGTATTATTTTTTTACCACCTGCAGTCTATGCAAGAAGGTGATCCGGCTTGGATTGGTTATGTCTATGCCTTCTCAATTTTTGCTGGAGTGGTATGATGGATTTTCTTGTACCTAGTGTTGAGTTGAACATTCTGACTTTTTCATAATCGGTGCTGCTTTTGATAACTTGAAATTCCATGCATTTTTGTAGTGATGAGTTTGACCAGAATTGCCTATAACATTGACAAGACTTGTGACATTAGGAGGGCTCATGAATCAACAAATAGAAAATTTGCGTGATTGTTGTAGAAATTTGTTTTATATCTCGATGATAGTCTTATGCCTTAGACCTTGCTAAGTTATACTCTCTCCCATTCATTTGGAAAGTTAGAGCATCTCCTTCTATTGGATAGGCATTAAATAATGCAATAATTTTATTTTTTGATACAAATAGTGATCTAGAAGTGTTTACTATGTCAAAAACAAGGTTTTTGTTTTATGTTATTTTCCCCAAGCTTTGGAGGTTCTCTGAGCTATTTTTATGGAAATTATCAGAACTTTGGCAAGGTATTTATTAGTATTATGACAATGTTGAATTATGAAATAGAACTCCCTTTGTTCCATAAGGTGTAGCCATGTCTCGTTTTCTAACTTTTTAAGAAGACATCATTTGCTAAATTTATTTAAAATGGCTGTATTACTTACTAATCACAATATGAAGGTAAATTTGGAGACAAATATTGCAAGCTATTATATTTGGAAGTGGACACTTAAATTGGTTCATGTTACAGGACTAGTGGCCACTTATCATGGGGCTGAGTATAATTACCATTATGATTAGAAATGGTCAATGTTGCTTTTGTCATGTAGAGAGGAATAGTTTTTTCTTCATATGATTTCGTATCTTTATCATTCGTGGATGGCTTGGCTAACTCTAGCTCATGCATTTGAAAGTTAACTCAAGTCTTATTGATTTAAGATAACAAGAAATCTAACAAAGGTAAGAGGGAGGAATACGAAATGGAAAATGAACTGATGCCTTATTGGCAATCGAAATAGTTTAAAATAGGAGATTAGTTCCTCTTGCATATCCTTGTCAAATTGTCACCATGCTCTTGATTTTATCAATGGATTATTAATAAGAACTCAGAATCTCTTATCAAGGGTATTCTTATGCAGGTATTTGGTGTGTTATGTGAAGCACAATATTTTCAGAATGTCATGCGTGTTGGTTTCCGCCTGAGAGCAACTTTGGTAATTTCATTTTCTTGCTGTCTTTTTGATGCATGCAGTTTATGGTTTTTTTTTGGATGTGCGGTCCTGAAGGACAACTAAACAGCATCACCATTTTACCGCTATGCAACTCTTTCTTACTCGTTACAATTAATTGGTGGGGGCAAATGGTAGCAGGAGTGCAAGTGTGGTTTAAAGAGAAAAAATTGTCACTTATTCAAGAGATAACCTTGCAATATGTTCTCATTGGTCATGCCTGACCTGAAGGTTTATACATGATTTATTTGTGTGACCAATGCTTTTTAGGTTGCTGCTGTGTTTCGAAAATCTCTTAGGCTGACCCACGAAGGTCGGCGGAAGTTTGCATCTGGAAAAATAACCAACTTGATGACAACTGATGCCGAGGCACTTCAGGTGTGCTTGCTCAGTATCTCTTTTGTATGCATATATAATGTTCTTGATTGTTGAATATTATTGCATGTGCTTTCATAATCTGACATGAAAGGAAGATTCTGTGCTATAGCAATCTCATGTCAAAAATTCATTTACTGCACTATTCATCTATTGTGCCCATGCACCTATACCTATATATACAAAAAAATAAAAATAAATAAATAAAAGAAACGAAACATAGGTTTGTTGTTCAATTTTAACCTTGTTGATGTCAAAATAGAACACAATATTGTTTGAAATTGTCTGCCCTTTGGCCTTTGATTTCTGTTATGGAGATTACAAAGAGTGTTGCATATGGAAACTAAATCAGTTTCTGCATGATTCTAGTCCTATATATGTAAACTACAATTTAATACATAATGCTAGCTATACAAAATAGGAAATAAATAAGCTGCACAATAAATAAACAAGACGTAACAGATAGCTGTTGTCCGTTGACAGTTGATACATAAAGAAATTATGATGACTTTTTTAATCTGACAATTTTGTGAAAGTGGTTGTTTTGAAGCCTGAGAGCACATACGTGTGAATACATCTTGGTATTGTTTGTATAGGAGAACCAGTAACCTAAATACTCAAATTGATACGGAGCCAATCAATATTAATGCCTGTAATACATCCCCTCATGTGCAAACTTGTTTGGACTTTGCATGAAGACAGAGACAGATATAGGTACTTGGGTTTGAGGGTTAGAGTGTAAGCTTATAGTTGAGGAGCTGTTACGTAAAAAAGAAAAATGAGAAGACCATTGTAGGTTTCTTTAAGAAATGAGGGTGAAGTTTAAAACTTAAAGTTTGAGGTGGGCATTATGTAAAATGATGCTGGAAAAATGTTTCAGGATCCTTGAAAGAAGGTTCTTTTAACCAACTCAGGTTTGTCCACCCCTGGCCCCTATATCCATCCCTAAAGCATGTATCCCAATACAACCTTGCTTCTTCATGGTGATTAAATTTTATAGTAGAGGAGATGGGCAAAGAAGAACAAATATATCAGAAACTAGTCCAATGTGTAGGAATTTTAATGTTGTATGATTGTCATAGATATTTAGTACTAATTTATATTATTATTCACCATGTAGTCGTTACTATAGGAATCTAGTGTATTTCTTTTTACTAGGTTTTTCTATTCACATTGGGATTCAATATTTTTATTTTTTCACCTCTCTTACTATTATTAGGATTAGTTTTCCTATTTAACAAAGGAAATTTATGAAAAACTGTCAATTACCTTAATATTACTTTATTGTGGATACATGTAACTTGAAGAATAAATTGGCCTAAGGCATGCCACATGTAATTTCAAAGTTCTTTTTTTGGATTAAAGCTTCATCTTGATTCAGTTAACTTCCCTCATTGGTACCACAACTAATTTGCTTATTGCTATCTACAGCAAATATGCCAATCCCTTCACACTTTGTGGTCAGCTCCATTCCGTATTATTGTTGCCATGATTCTTCTTTATCAGCAATTGAATGTTGCTTCACTTCTCGGCGCACTAATGCTAGTTCTTCTGTTCCCCATACAGGTATATGGTTTGCCTTACTTCCCTAACCATTCCTTGTCTTACTAGTGTTGTTTTCACGGTGTATGTGTCTTTATATGATCAAATTTACATTCTCTAGCAATATGTTTCATTTGTAAGCATAAGTTTGCAATAATCATCTTTGTTTGTGTTTTATAAATTTGAAATTTTGGAACTATAAAAATCTTTTGACTTTGTAGTTTCTGTAGATTTTATTTTTTGATATCACCCTTTAGTTTGATGAATGTTTCTGATGATCTTCCTTAATCTATATTATTCGTAACTTTTATTCTCTTATTCTGTTTAGTCTAGAATGGTTACTTCATCCTGTTTCCCTTTGCCTTAGGGTCATAGGCTTATAACGAGCTTGATTGGGTACTCTTATATGATTTTCCTTTGCTTTACTTTCATGATATGGAGGATGAATTGTTCCCCAACATGATTTTGTATTTATCTTTAGTCAATCCAGATATGTATTTCATCTAACCAA
The DNA here is from genome assembly GCA_009078335.1 of Salix brachista. NCBI lineage: Eukaryota > Viridiplantae > Streptophyta > Magnoliopsida > Malpighiales > Salicaceae > Salix > Salix brachista. Next base: position 11,646,013 of record CM018582.1, read on the forward strand.
TAACTATACTGAAATGCACATGTTAGAGAATAATATAAATCATATTCTAGGGTCTTACTTAACAACTTGAGCTTTTAGGTGAGACGGTTCCTTGACATGGTATTAGAGCCTTGCTGACCCAACGATCACGAGTTCGAATCTCACCACCCTCATTCTATTTGATAAAAATCAAGCACAAGATAGTGCAAGTCTGTACAAGTATCAAGTTCAAAGGGCTTTTACTTGAGGGTGTGTTAGAGAATAATAAAAATCATATTCTAGGGCCTCACCTAACAACTTGAGCTTTTAGGTGAGATGGTTCATTGACAAAACACAATCCATAATGGTTAGCTTCCATTACGAGTAAGAAATATTTTATTGAATGTACATGAACAATTATTGGTTCAAGTCCTACTCTTGAGTAGCTTGTTAAATTTCTATTTCATATGGCTCACCAGGCATGGAGCCTCTTCCTAAAAAACAAAATGGCCTCTTATTGACCCAAGGACTAATTTGACTAGTCACGGCCAGCCCCAACTCGTCAAGGACAATTGTTTTGGGGCCCAAAGTACCCACAAACACCCCATTGTTCTGTAAATACGAAAAACATGAAAAGAATGAACTAATGAATTTTGGCATTCATTTTTTCTATAATTGACCCTTTATCATGAGAAGCCCTAGGTCGGGAAGCTATTTAGGCAAAAACATGCAATGAACAAAGAAGAGAAAATTACACAGTTCATTTGTTTTGTGATTTTACTAGGAGTTGAAAATCAAATAGTGTCAACAGAATGCAGACTTTAGAATCTCTTCTCCTAACAATATTATATTTGACCCCAGAGAACTGGCAAAGGAGAATCTAATCCTAGATATCTTATTAAAAAATACATGTGTATGTACTGGTGTGTGTTGATCAACCTAAATTTGGATGGATTGGCTAACTATGCACTCCTTATACTGCTGGGACTGAAATTCTCATGGAACTCATTTCCACTGTAGAACTCATTGAACATTATTATCTTATTCTATTGGATTAGGTCATGTGGCATGTGCAATCACAGAGTTAAGGGACACTGCACTTTTTTTAATCAAAAAATGAAAATAAATTTTTTTCTACATTTTTCACATTCATGATGGTACATGCTGTAAAAGAGAGTGTAATATATCTGTGTATTCAAGGCTTTTTTAAGATCTGATGATGTTGTACTTAATAGTTTGTTTGGTGCCTCTGTACCTTTGTCATCTCCTTACAAAAGCCCTAATTTTTCCATCTTTTGTTGGGTAAAGACATTTGTTATAAGCAGAATGCAGAAGTTATCTAAGGAGGGTTTGCAACGTACAGACAAGAGAATTGGCCTCATGAATGAAATTTTGGCCGCAATGGATACTGTGAAGTATGATTATTTTATTATGAGTTCCTTGTTTCACATGGATTTGTTTCTGACTACTTTTCTTATAAGATTATCTACTGATTTTCTGACTTTGCTGAAATGGTTTAGATGTTATGCATGGGAAAGTAGCTTCCAGGCTAAAGTTCAAGGTGTTAGGGATGATGAATTATCATGGTTCCGAAAAGCATCACTACTAGGAGCGGTATGCCAAGAAATTTTTAGCAAAGTTTCCATTTGTATATTTAATAAAAATTTCATTTCTTTCTCACTTTGCAGTTTGAAAATTCTGTAATAGTAGTGTCACCTTTCTCTATTGTTGTTTAAATTCTTAGTTTGGTAATTTTGTTAGTTGTTTCTTGATTTTGGCATTGCATGCATGTCTCCTGTGCATGCTCACTTAGCTTGAAATAAACAGCCGCATGCATATTTTGATTTTTTTCACCACTATCTTTGTGTCAAACACACGACTGTGAGTTGTATTATATACCAATTGATGCTTCAAAATGATAGTTTGAATAGAAGAACTGATTTCAAGAGAAGATGCTGCTTGATAGGGATTTGTTGAACATTTATGACCATTTGTAGAACAAAGAAACCCAGTACATGGTGATATAAGACAGGTAGAAATGGAAATAGACGATCAAATAATTCCCTGTTGGAGAGGGATTAATTGAACAGTAGAAAGAGCACCCAATAGGAGAGGGCTTGAGAAATGATAGAAAATTCATAGAAGAGGGTAGTAACAAAACAGATGAAGCACTATCAAATCTGAGTCTAATTCTATCTTAAAACACCAAGAAACCTAGCATCCTAAACCAACTAGGAAATTATATCCTAATAAATATTATTTTTAATAAAAGTAAACCATCCATAGCTTCCTAAAATAATGAAACTCTACAAACATAGAAATAAGTTGTAAAAAATGAAGCAAAGACAAGTTATTTCCCCACATCCCCTACTTTCAGAAAAAAAAATATAGAAAAAAAGAGAAAGGAAAGAAACAACAAAACAGGGCATAGCCATGCTCTGGTAGGAAGCCTACTTGAGGCTACCATTGGCTTGAGGGTTAGAGGAAAAACACATCTAGAAGAAATACAATCAAAGTCCAAAATCAAAAACTTACAGTATAAGACAACTTCATTGATTGAATGTTGATTCCCAGGAGGAAAGTTGTTTATATATGGAAAAGGATAGGGTTACTCTACACCTGTGAAGTTTACTAGTTTCAAATGCTATACATGGATCATGGGTGATCAGTTGATGCTATTTTGCTGCTGCTAATTATTTGTGGATTTTTTGCATGGTGACCATTACTTTTTTGCTTATGCATGTTTCCAATTATTTCCTTGTTTTGCAGTGTAACAGTTTCATACTAAACAGCCTTCCAGTTATGGTGACTGTGATTTCGTTTGCTGTGTACACTTTGCTTGGTGGAAATCTGACACCTGCAAGGGCATTTACATCTCTATCTCTGTTTGCTGTGCTTCGCTTTCCCCTTTTCATGCTTCCTAACATGATTACTCAGGTTTTGTCCTGCTTACTGCTGAGATATTGCTTATGATATTTCTGCGTGGAGAGAGATAACTATGATGGCTGTTTTTTTCTGCCATGAATTTAGCTCTATTTAGCATGCTGTTAGCTCAAGTTTAATTGTTTAGATTGATTTTTTTTTTTACTGAAATTGACTTAGTTCCTTCTCTTAAACTAATGTTGCATTAGCTGAAATAGAATACAATGTTCTAAAACAGTTTAGCCAAGAAGCATTAGCTTGATCCACTGGCAAGAGTATTGCGCTTGCAACCATGAAGATGCAAGTCTGAGTTTTGAGAACACTGTTTCATGCCAAAAGCTGGCAGTAGGCACTTTCTAGACTCTTCTCCCAGGAATTTACTATGGTGGGACAACGGATGTCTTTCTCTACAAAACTTTAGCCAGCCAAAATCTGATCCATAGTAAATTAACACAAAGGACTGATAAATTTGAAGATGATGTTCTTGAGAAACTGACATACAGGGAATTGATCATGTCTTTTAAATAACCCCAATTTTTTTTTCTTTCAATATTCCAACTACTTTTTGGTGTTCAGCTTTTAATTTTGTCATTAATCCAAACCAAGGCACTTAAGTGGTAATAATATGCTCTATTCAGCAACTGCCCTTTCTTTTTCTAATCATATTTAATTCTTTTTCATTCACATTGCTGATTTATGGTTGTTCTTTAATTATATACTGCCCTTAGTTAAATGATTTGATAGCTCAGATATTGTTATTCATGATATTGATCTATATTGGGTTCATTTAATTGAACCAACTGCATGGTCCACATCCGCCTCGCCTTGTTTTGTTCTTTTGGTTTCTAATGGTTGTAATCTTATAGGTAGTAAATGCAAATGTGTCCTTAAAGCGTCTGGAGGAATTATTTTTAGCTGAAGAGAGAATCCTTCTACCAAACCCTCCTCTTGACCCTTACTTACCAGCCGTTTCCATCAAGAATGGATACTTTTCTTGGGATTCAAAGGTTTAATGCATCAACTATTGTGCTTACGCATTGCATACTTGCTTGCTCCTGTTTTCTCTAGATATGTTTGCACATACAATTACAATTTATTGCATCCATCATTTATGTATGAGATCATCTTCTTATGGATTAGCAGGATTGCCTGCTGGGTTAAAATATGCATTTCTGTAAATATACAAATTCAGTAAATCATATTTGAGCTTGGGTTAGATGTTTCACAATTCCATGCTACTCTCTCTGCTGCAGCTTGCTGTTTGATGATATGCTAGTTATCTGTCCTATATGCATGCTTTAGGAAGAATGAAGTGCCCTTTTAGACTTGCATGCCTACTGTTTGTCCCTAAGATGTAGAAGTGATTACACTCCACTATTTATCAACATTAAGTATGCATACATGCAATATCGAATTGTATGGAAAATTTAACACAAATATAGTTTCATTTATGTAATTCATCCTTTAGTTATTGAGAGTACAGAGTTAATACATTTCTTTCCAGCTCACTTCTTATTGCTGATATGGTTCTGGCTTTGATAGTGTATGTTCACTGATTACTGGCACTTATAACCGTTAAGATTTTGGTTTTGTTTCCAGGCAGAGAGATCCACATTGTCAAATATCAACTTGGATGTACCAGTTGGTAGCCTAGTTGCAATTGTTGGTAGCACTGGAGAGGGTAAGACCTCACTTGTTTCAGCAATGCTGGGGGAGCTTCCTGCAACATCAGGTGCCAGTGTTGTTATTAGAGGAACAGTGGCTTATGTTCCACAAGTTTCATGGATTTTTAATGCAACCGTAAGTTGTACTTTGCTTATGTTGTGTGCATGTATATTATGGTATGCGTGTCCTCTGTGTGTGTGTGTTAATTAGTCATGATAGCAGTTATAGGTAATCACTAAAATTTTGTAATGAAGCTGTGTTGATTATAGTAATGTATCCAAGGTGTATTATATTTTATGCAGTTAGGCTACATCATTTGAATTACTTTAAATTCACTTGTTAATTAGTTTATTGTGTTTTCCTTCAATTTTGTGAAGTTATAGTCTATCATTTCAGGTACGGGATAACATTCTCTTTGGATCTCCCTTTGATTCAGCAAGATATGAGAAGGCAATTGATGTGACTGCATTGCAACATGACCTTGATTTATTGCCTGTAAGCCATTAGTGAAAATTGTAAAGTGGAGCTATCTTATGGAGTTCAAGACATCTAATTGTTATGGATTGTTTACTTTTTTCACATGTTTGATTACTAGGGTGGTGATCTCACTGAGATTGGTGAAAGAGGTGTGAATATCAGTGGTGGGCAAAAGCAAAGAGTTTCCATGGCTCGGGCTGTATATTCCAATTCAGATGTATATATTTTTGATGATCCCTTAAGTGCTCTAGATGCCCATGTTGGTCGACAGGTAAGATCAGTATTTAGAAATGGTGCTGCTCTTTTATCATGGTCCCCATGGCAACTATGATGTGACTTATGGTCCTCAGATATTGCATGCATGGGTTAAAACTTTCACTAATATTGATGAGAATCAAATATGGGTCTTTGATATCTATGCAGGATCAATTGGTAGCGTAGGCTTGATTTCTGCTAGATTTTATGAATATAATAAATCTTTGCACATGCATGTCCATGTGAATATTCCATGCAAACATAGTAGAAATTGGGACCAAAGAAAAATATCAATGCCAAGGAATGATCCTGCTGATGTGGGATTCTAATTTCTAATATTGTTGGGAAGAGAATGCTGTCATGGGGTGGGGTTATGATTTCCAAGTGCATATCCATTTGGACAGACAGGTCATTGCAAATTTATTAGAGAAATAGGAAATAGACAAGAAAACTCTATTGCCAAGAAATGATCCTGCTGAAGTAGGATCCTAGTGTCTAATGTTGTGGTGAAATGAACACTGTATTTGGGGTTGGGTTTTGATTGGTCTCATGTTCACCCCAATGGATAATTTATGCTTCCAAACTTCCTTTCACTTAGATTTGAGATATTTGATTCTCTTTTATAACCTACTGTGATGCTGGAGTGTGGGGTTGTAGACCTTCATTGCACTGCAGAGGTATCCAGGGTTCAACCTGGGTTAATGCCAGTGCTCACCTTGCAGGAAAAGAAATATCTTCTTTTTGAAATGTCCTCTTGTCCTGGTAACACTTGCTACATATGCTCTTAATTTTCAATCAAATGAGCTTATTTTTATTTCTAGACCATCAGTATGCATACTGACAAATCATACAATGTGATGCAGCAATTGTTCTTTTAACGCATAATCAATCATTTAATATTTATGGGACCTACAATTCACCACCTATCACTTGTCACATTGTGTATGGAATTCTGGTGTTATTTTTTATTATGCATAGCAATTTCCTTGTTTTTATTCTAGCAAAGGTGATCTTTTGTGCACTACCTATTATCTACAGGTTTTTGATAAATGCATCAAGGGAGAATTAAGCAGGAAAACGAGAATTCTGGTCACAAACCAACTTCATTTTCTCTCTCAAGTTGATAGAATCATCCTGGTTCATGAGGGCATGGTGAAAGAGGAGGGCACCTTTGAGGACCTCTCTAATAATGGAATGTTGTTCCAGAAGCTGATGGAAAATGCAGGGAAAATGGAAGAATTTGAAGAAGAACAGGAAAATAATGAAATTGTCGATCATAAAACCTCTTCAAAGCAGGTTGCTAATGGGGTAATGAATAACTTGCCAAAGAATGTAACCGGTACAAAGAAACCAAAAGAAGGCAAATCTGTTCTTATCAAGCAAGAAGAACGGGAAACAGGTGTTGTCAGTTTGAAAGTTCTTATAAGGTAATAAAATACAGACTAAAATCCTGTGCATCATTATTGTATTGTGTGAAACTGCAATTTTCATTTTTATTTGAATGATATATATTGGAAGGCGTGCAATATACTTTTGATGAATCCTCCCATCATAACTACTAGAATAATAAGTCATACTAGCTTGAGATTCTCTATCCCATACCTCTTTCATGCCTTCAAGTATCTCAATTTGGATAGCTAGTTGAAGGTAATTCTATTTCAATCTTGTTCATATTCCCTATCTTATGTCTCCAAAAAGGGCTTAATCACCTTTCTAGCGTCTGATCTTGCTGGAATCGATTTTTCTTCTTTTTTGTGTGCAATAAATCATTGCTTCTCTGAAAGAAGGTGGAGAAAATTATGTTATCCATATATGCTAGAAATTGGAATTTTGGGTGGTGAAGGGCGAAGCTGTATGTTAGAGAAGGGGATTAGCTCCCCTTAATTGTTTTCATTTAATTCTTGTAATTTTCCACAATTTTCATATAGTTCCAAACAAAGGTGTATTGGTTGCCCCTTATAATTTTAAGTTTAAAAGAAAGTTCATTAGAAGCTATCAAATATATTTATTTTGTACTTTAAATACAAGTTGAATATCTTATTGATAGTTTTATTTCTTATTAGCAAATCACAACAGTATATATAATAATTATCTAACATCATTGCATTCACCTACTTTCATTCTTTGCTTGACTCTTTTGATGCTATATTTTTCCAAAACAAAATATGTTATATGATCATCTATAAATCTGTATGTATATTTGTACAAAGATATTTATATATAGCTCATGGATAATATGTATAAGTGTGCCATACTCATTTATTCTCATTCACTAGAAAATCTAATTGCCTATAACAAAAATCTTTACCTTTGCCACTAATGATGGTGAGCACTTAACTGATTTTTATTTTTTATTTTTTTGCCAAATGCAGCTGTAAATATGATTTCATTGTTAAATAAGATTTCTCTTGCTTTAGGAAAAATATAGAAAAAGATAATGCACTTCGTTTTGTTTGTTGGTTATTCCTATTGACATGTTGCCTCTCATTCTAATCCTCTAGTGTGTTGAGGAGGATTGAGAAATCTTAGTGTGAGGTGATAAATTTGTTTACTCAACATGGTTTAGATGTTGAAATTAAATATTAAATGGTAGTTTCCACATTATGAATTAGAATATGCAATGACAAGGCATCTTTGAGGTGAGATATTGGTTACAGTGTTTTGTGCTCTCGTAATTCCCTATGGTGGAATCTTAATGATGATGTTATATCAGCATTTTGATATGCTGATCAGTGGAACTCAGGAAGAGATACTACAAAGGAAGTGCAACTAAAATAAAAATTAGCCTCTTAAAACTCGAAGGTTCTAGGTTCTAAATGTTAAGAAAAAATGGACAAAATGAAGAGTGAATTCAAGTACTGACATGGAACAATTATCCCAGGAGTTTATAGACTAGATTGTAAGGTCAAGCTTGAAAAGAAGTCTATAAAGAAACCCAAAAGCATCTCATTTGAAACGTGAAGTGACTATTTTCCTGTTTTAATTATTTTCCTTGTTAATTTGGATCTTAATTATTTGTTTTCTACTTAGCTCTAGACTTTTTATTTAATTAGTATTTTAGTATTTAAGAATCATATTGCTTGATGAATTCTGTTAATTAAATAAGTTTTAATTATGAATCCTTATTTACAAATGATTTTAGTCTTAATATAAATAGGGATGTCTAGTTTATTTTATGATGATGAAGACTTTCATTCAAATTCAATAAGATACCATAGAATTCCCTTTAGATTTCTCTACAATTAGGTCTGTAACCTTAGGGTTGAGAACTCTAGTTTTTTCTTCATTAGAAGTTACGTCAGGTGGTATTATAGTAGGTCAACATCTGGATCGATGGCAAACCGTGAAGAGAATAGTGGAGGAATTAGTTGCAACATCTCCATAATGGTGATTAGGGGATGTAGGTTGTTTGAGATCAATAGATTGCTATTTAGTCATGATTGTAGTTTATAGGGCGAATGCGAATTGGGTTTGGTGACCTTAATGCTAGATTTGATGACCTCTCATCCAGGTTTGAGGTATTAGGATTGTGCGCAAACATTATCCAGGGAAGAATAGAGGCACGTGCCAAGGATGACGCTCGCAACCAACCCATCATTAAACTAGTTAATGCACATCCCAACGGTTAGTATGACTACGAGTATTCATATGATGAAGAAGATCTATTTTGGTTGATGGGAAGCACGAAGAGGAGATAAACGTGCTTGGAGACTTATTCTGGGGTCGACCTTACCTTGGATTTATTCCTAAAATTCCACCTAGACAACCATTTATCAATGTGAAGGGTGTCAATGAAGATAAACTTGATGGAGGTCAGGTGTTAGTATTAGCAAGAATCTTTTGACGATAAGGATGTTATATGAGATCTTAATGAAGATTTATATGATGATGAAGATCTTGCAAACAAGAACATGGAGAACCTGATAATTTTTGACAAGTTTTCTAGAGATATTATGGAAGATTATTTGTGTTCCTTCAAATACACAACAGATGGAAGTATTGAAGGACATACATGATGCTCAAGTTTGAAGTAAAAAATATAGGAAGGCACTACAAGTGATTTCATAGGAATAGAAAATATAACATCAGATATAGGTTTTTCCTTATTGTTCATGCATCATAAATTAAATTTTGAAGTTTACAAGTCAATGACATCCTACTCCATGAATAAGTTAGCTAAGATATTATATTTGAAGTATTTGTTATTTTGAAATTGAAAAGTTCAATTTATGACAAATAACTCGAGGACGAGTTTTTCTCAAGTGGGTGTGAATGAAGTAGAACAATTATTCCGTGAGTTTATGTACTAGATTTGATAAGGCCAAGCCTGAAAAGAAGTCCGCAAAGAAACCCTTAAGCATCTCATATGAAAACATGAATTTACTATTTTCCTATTTTAATTATTTTATTAGTTAATTTTGGATCTTAATTATTTGATTTTTACTTTGCTTAGGACTTTTAATTTAACTAGTATTTTACTATTTAGAAATCCTAATACTTGGATTCTATTAATTATCTAAATTTTAATTAGGAATAATTTTTCTACAAGGATTTCTAGTATTAATATAAATAGGGATGTCTAGTTTATTTTATGTAAATGAAGAATATCATTCAAATTTAATAAAATACCAAAAACATTTCTCTAGATTTCTCCACAGTTAGGTCTATAACCATAGGGCCTGAGAACTCTAGTTTATCCTTGCTATATACTATGTTAAGTATTGCATGAGGGGGAGGTTCGAGTGTTTCTTTTCCAAGAATGGCTTTTTACTGATACCTGCATGACGTGTGCTGAATCATTTGTTAATTTTCAGTGATAGCTTCTTATCTTTGTTTCCTCCATAATATTTTGACAATTATTGAGATTACTTCATACCAGGTACAAGAATGCATTAGGAGGTGCATGGGTGGTGATGATACTCTTCATATGCTATTTAATGACAGAAGTTTTACGTGTTTCAAGTAGTACATGGTTGAGCAAGTGGACAGATCAAGGCACTTCAAAGAGACGTGGGCCTCTTTACTATAATCTGATCTATATGTTTCTATCAGTTGGCCAGGTATCAATCAGTGGAAGAAATTAAGTTAAATTCCAAGCATAAATATTCCCTTTTATGCTTATTCTTTGTGGCTTTGTTTCCTACTTTTCAAAAAATGCAGAAACATCTTCAACATCTTTTTGTTTTTGTTAGAGAATAATATAAATCATAGCTTGGAGTCTCACTTAATAGCTTAAGTTTTAGGTAAGATGGTTCTTTGACATGGTATCAGAACCTTGTTGACCCAACAATCATGAGTTTTAATCTCATCACTCTCATTCTATTTTGATAAAAATTAAGCACAAGGTAGTGTGGACTTGTGCAAGTTTCAAGTATAAAGGGCTTTTACTTGAGGGAGGGTGTTAGAGAATAATATAAATCATATCCTGGAACCTCATTTAGTAACTTAAGTTTTTAGGTGAGATGGTTCTTCGACAGTTTTAAAGGAATAGTTTCAAAATCTTGTAATGTATCCAGTAGCAACTTAATTTTAAATCCTTTTTTTCTCTTTCATAGGTGTTGGTGACATTATTAAATTCATATTGGTTGATTACATCAAGTCTCTATGCCGCTAAGAGACTGCATGATGCAATGCTTAATTCCATACTAAGAGCTCCAATGGTCTTCTTCCACACCAATCCACTTGGACGTATTATCAATAGGTTTGCCAAGGATCTAGGTGACATTGATCGGAATGTTGCCATATTTGTAAATATGTTCATGGGCCAAATATGGCAGCTTCTTTCTACATTTGTTCTCATTGGGATTGTGAGCACCATGTCTTTGTGGGCCATAATGCCACTTTTGGTTTTGTTTTATGGAGCCTACCTTTATTACCAGGTACTGGGAACCTTCTATTCTCACATTCCTCTTTTACTCCCTAATTTTTTTATGTTTTGTTTCTAAAATGTTTCCCCTCTCTTCTAACATTTTATCTTTTCTTGTTTAGTATTTTCTTTCATTTAGTATTTACTTCATGCTAGTGTTAGAGCAGGCACTAGTTCCATCAGCAAATTAGTAACTCAGAGCAAGTATGATTAGATCATATCCATCTTTAATAAATGCAAATATATGTTGAACTCTAGAGAATGATAGCTGACAACATTTGTTGAATACCAGTAACATTTAACAAAAAGTGTGCGTGTATGCCCACATACACACACAGAATGCACACTTATGTATTGTGTGTATTAGACTTGACAGAGTTATAATGCAGGATAGCTTTGAAGATTGTAGAATTGTAGTTATGTTGATGGGAATCAGGTTTTGGGATTGAAGTCCAAGGAATCTAAGGATTTGGGTTAGATTAAGCCTATTGACAATAATCTGAGAACTGTGGCTGCAAAAATTAAAGCAAGGATGAAATAGAGAAAAAGGGAAAGGCTTGGGCACCAAGCCTATGAAATAATGTAACTCTCAATGTGACATTTATGTTCTTATTGAAAATTAGAACTCCTAAATAGACTAGGAATGAGATTTATAAATAATACTACATCTTTGTTCTTGAATTAACTAGGAAAGTAAATAAAATAATTATTAATTAAGGAGCAAAGACTAAGAAACCATGCTCCAAAATACGATTGGGTGATATAGGGTAGGAAAAGACAACACCACTAAACAACAATAACTTGAAGAAAATTGCAATTAGAACAAGAGAATAAGTTATCGAGTTAGTAGAAAGCCAAAACCCGAAGGAAACCATAATGAAAAAGCTTATGTGTGACTAGACCTTCCAAATCTTGAAATTTACAGGAAGATACAGAATTAACAATTCTGCCCCTACAAGTAATTATGACTAATTTCTTAAAGCCAGATGCGAAATTCCAAAATAAGATTAGATCCTCTCTGCAAAGTCTGAAAAGTATGAAAGCCCCCTGTTTTGCATAACTTGTACACGACTCAAACTTTAATCCTTAACAAGAAATAAACCATGGACATGTGCTCCTTGACCAAAAACAACTCCTGACTGATGAAATTAAACTAGCCTTGGGTTCCATGAAAATTCTTCTCTAAATACGACAGCCACTCCATCTACTTTTGCATCAATTTGGCTTGGCTGTTGAACCTAGGACAAGATTTTGGCCCCTATGTTTATTCTCAGTTCCCCCATGCAGGTCAGTTTATGTTTATTTCTTGTCTATTCAATGCAAATTAAACTACTTTTGCTGCTATTACGGGAAAACTCAATTTAGCCAGTTTTCTATCATCATGTCCTTCATTCATCTGAATTCTAGCAGTTGCAATAATTTTTATTTTATCCATCATATCATACCATTCATCAGCATTCTGATGTCAAGATTTCATCATTTATGATACACTGTTAAGGTACTTGGAAGTTTACAGGTTAAAGTTTGTATCATGCCATGTTAGTTGAAATCAAAGAATTTCAGAATATCTTTTAGACTGATGGGTAGTTCTGTATCTAGTATAAGATTGATGCAATGCTTTGCTCGTAAATAGCTTTTATCATATTTGTTCTCTTATTATTACTATCATGAATTCTTGCTGCAATATATTCAGGATAAAGAACATGTTATGATGTTTCAGAGACTTTTTGGAAGATAAATAATTTCTATCTTTAGATACATTTTTATTTCTAAATGCATATTTCTATCTAATAACCATTTTGTTCTACAGAGCACAGCCCGTGAAGTTAAGCGACTGGATTCTATAACTAGATCACCTGTTTATGCACAATTTGGAGAAGCTCTGAATGGTCTGTCAACTATTCGTGCATACAAAGCTTATGATCGGATGGCCAGCATAAATGGAAAATCAATGGACAACAATGTCAGATACACCCTTGTCAACATGGGTGCAAACCGCTGGCTGGCAATCCGGTTGGAAACATTAGGGGGCATTATGATTTGGTTTACAGCAACCTTTGCAGTTATGCAGAATGGAAGGGCAGTTAACCAGCAGGCTTTTGCATCTACAATGGGTCTACTTCTCAGTTATGCTTTAAACATCACTAGTTTATTGACTGCTGTACTGAGACTTGCCAGTTTGGCCGAGAATAGCTTAAATTCTGTGGAACGGGCTGGCACATATATAGAGTTGCCATCAGAGGCTCCACTTGTTATTGAGAGCAATCGTCCCCCTCCTGGATGGCCTTCATCAGGAGCGATCAAGTTTGAAGATGTTGTCTTACGTTACAGGCCTGAACTTCCACCTGTCTTGCACGGGTTGTCCTTCACTATTTTTCCTAGTGACAAGGTTGGGATTGTTGGAAGGACTGGTGCTGGAAAGTCCAGCATGCTCAATGCTTTATTTCGAATTGTGGAACTGGAAAGAGGAAGAATTTTGATTGATGATTGTGATATTTCAAAGTTTGGATTGATGGATCTACGCAAAGTACTTGGTATCATACCACAGTCACCCGTTCTTTTTTCAGGTACACTGTCTTAAATCTTATTTGAAGTTTGAATTATGATTATGATGAACTATACTTAGTTGACTGACCCTCTTTTCTTTTGTTTAGGAACTGTCAGGTTTAATCTTGATCCTTTCAGTGAACACAATGATGCTGATCTTTGGGAGGCTTTGGAGAGGGCTCATTTGAAGGATGTTATCCGAAGGAATTCCTTAGGACTGGATTCTGAGGTATGTTTTGATTCCTTTTAGTGTATCTCTCTTGGTTTTCAGGTATATTTTGCTTCCAAGGGCTGACTTTACCATCTAGCATAACTATTGCACGGCAACTTAGGGGGTTGTTCTGGTACTGTTTTATTGACTGTAAACAGTAACCCTAATAGGGACTCTAGGGTTTGAATTGATCTTTTGGTGGCTAATGGTTATTTGTTTGGTTGGGTATGAACATATGGATGTTTAGGATTTCCAATGGAGGTGAGGATATGGGGGTTTGTTTGCTGGAAACTGTAGAAAGATGGTGGAAAGTTTTTCTTGGAGTCACACTTAGGAGGAAAAACTAAGCCTCGTAGTTAAAGTTCTTAGGAGTTTTGACACTTAAGAGAGATTGCATCTCTTTCAAAAGAATATAGTTGGGGGTTTTATTCATAAATTGGTGTGAAACCACCAGGAGGATCACCAAACAAGATAGACAATCTTGGAGAAGGCTTTATTTTATTCAATAATTCATTGAACTTCAACTGAATACCTAGATGTTTATTTAGATGTATCAAACTAAATAAAATATAAAAACCTAATGAGTCTTAAATCATAAGGATATATTTGGTACACGCTACATTATAACAACACAAATTGTCCAATGAAGCTATTTGGTGCACACATGAAATAGGAAAAGAGGTGGTTTCAATCTTGTGCCATATTTAATTTTTCACTTGAACACCTCCCAAGGATAAAGCTTGTGTTGTCACCGGGACTAACTTTTCAAAGCATTCTTTGTACCTCACTTTTTTCTCTTAAATTGGAAAATATCCTCTCTTTTTTAACTTTGGACTTTTTGCATATAACTTCTTATGGAAATAAAAAAATTGATGAAAAATAATTATTTTTAAAAATAATTTTTTATTCATGCAAAAAAAAAAATATTATTTCGACAATAATAAAATTTAAACATCAATTATTTTATAAAAAAAAATACTTAGATTTATAACTTCAAAATAAATAAAATAAATAAAATAAAATAATAACTTTATTTATGAAAATAATCAAATATATTAATAAAAAAATGACTATTTTTTTAATAATGTATAGTTATTTGTTAAACATAATTAACTTTTTTATGATCATCGTTGTTTGACCTAACACACCGCCTAGCTAAAATCCCGGATCATCAACCATGGGTCAATTTGCTAGGTTAGTGAGCTTCAATGGGTTAATTATCGTAACAAACTGAACTTTCAATATTAAAACTAAATTAATCATTTATATTGGTCTTTGTTAGTTGATAAGGCTTTTTAGTTAATATTCCAAGGTTTGAAGGCAACTTTTTTTTTCCAGAGTCAACTTAGTTTTATCGGATCAATGTCCTAGCCAGTCTAATTATAAACAGTTGAGCCTGGTTTGTACAATCATGCATTGGATATTTTTTTTATTTATTAGTATAATTATTTATTTTTAAATATATATATATATTTTAAATATATATATATTTTAAATATATATATATTTTAAATATATATATATATATTATATTAAACAAATAAGAATTATATAACATAATATATAATTAATTTTTAACGGAATTAATTCTATACATTGAAAACAATTAAAAAAGAATTAGATTATTATTTTTGTATTTATTCATATGAGAAAGGAAAAGAGTATTATCGTCCTTATAGAATGTTATTCTGTCTTTTTTATCCAATGTGCATCAAACAGGCTTGTTCAATCTTGTCTTGTCCATTTCTGTCCAGTATACCTTACGCATCCTAACAGAACTAGAATCTTAATTTAACTACTAAATAATAAATTTAAATATTTCTAGATAATAATAAAATCTAGAATAATCGTACAATATTAAAATTCCTAAATAAACAAATACCATTGCTCATTATTGTCTTTTATTCTTCTTCATAAACTCTTATTTGAAAAAAAAAAAAAAAAAAAGCATTACAAACATGGGTATTCATAGGCTCTATTTACTCCTAAAGCTTTAAGTAGTTGGATTCCTAATCCAATGAGTTCATTAACTCGTAAATAAGAAAACAATATTAATCCTTGGGACTAACACGTCACAAAAAATAAAATAATACTATTATTCCACTTCTTTTCTTGCATGTATCACTATAACCCAATTTAAGGAGATGGGATGGGGTGTTTTGTGTACTATGCTGTAGAAGTTTGTTGTAAATGTTTCTTGAGCCCTGTTAGTCTGAATTTTCCTAAGCTGGAAGGGTTTTTCTTCTCTAGTTCTCCCCTTTAACCCTTCAAGAATATCTTAAAAGAGTTTTTGATTAGTCTGTTAGTACTGTCACTGCTTTTCCATCTTATAGAATTTTCTGCATTTTCTTCTTCACTGTTTTCTTTTTAACCTTTTATTGGGTGTGCCTTCTTGCATGTTTAAGGAAAAGTTTAGTTAAAACCTTTTACATAAATTCTTAATATATACTGAGGTTCCTTTGTTTTCGTTTTTCTAGCTTCAATTTCATATTATTACTCTATTCTATGGTCATTATCTTTTTCTGTCAAAACTCAGGTTTGTTCCAATAATATATCAAGTCCTAAAATTTCCAATTTTAAAATCCATTGGATGGGTTCATCTTGTAGAAAGAACTCAGCTCAGACATGACTTTAGAGTTTGTATTTGTATTACTTTGACAAAGTGTCTTGTAATTTATATTTTTTTCCAGTTACTATATATTTTTTATCATTTTATACAGACCTGCAAAAAAAAAAGGAACAAAGGGACAAGTAGATGAAGGAAATATAAGGTGAAATGGAGACATAAAAATGGATTGGTTATTTTATTCAGAAAACAATTTATCTGTATGGTTAACGTTTTTGTCATTGTAGCTATGCTATTCTCTCTTTTCTTAGGTTTTTGTGGCTTAAAAGTAGGAGTTAATTATCAAGGACACATCACCTTCATAGCAAAATTGTATAACAATGTGGTTTTTATAGATGCTTCAGAAAAAAAGGAAAAATAGAATAACACATGGAAATTCCTCTCAATTTGATGGCGACTGGCATATGCATAAGATTGCAAACCAAGCTGACCAGTCTTTTATCCCTACTATTTCAGTATAAGATTGGATATTCACATGTTATATTCTTGACCGATTATTTACTCTTCTGCTTGAATATCTGTAAATGCTCTGTTGAACTTGAACAATAACATTCCTCATAATTTGCTTAGGTTACAGAGGCAGGGGATAATTTCAGTGTTGGACAGAGACAGTTGTTAAGTCTTTCTAGAGCATTGCTGCGAAGATCAAAGATACTTGTACTTGATGAAGCTACTGCAGCTGTTGACGTCAGAACAGATGCTCTTATTCAGAAGACTATTCGAGAAGAATTCAAATCATGTACAATGCTAATTATTGCACATCGACTCAATACGATCATTGATTGTGACCGGGTCCTTCTGCTTGATTCTGGCCGGGTATGACATTGTGTTTTGATTTTATTAGGCTCTTTTTTCTTTCATGGGAAGTGACTTGTAGAAAGCCCTCTCTCACATTCCGCGTGTAAGAAATGTTAATGTTTGAAAGGAAAATCAACCTTAAATTATGTTAGGTGACATTTTTCAAATCCTGAGTAATTTACATATCTTCAAGCTCGTTACTATTAGCTTAGCTACTGAACTGCCAGCAATCACTTCAATGACCAACACTGACTGCTGCTGTCTATTATGGAATCAACTGATAGACTAAGAAAATTCTGATGTTTTTTGCTTCTATTTGTTTTTTTTTTTTTGGTTCCTTCAGGTTCTGGAGTATGATACACCAGAGGAACTGCTTTCAAATGAAGATAGTGCGTTCTCTAAGATGGTTCAAAGTACAGGGGCTGCAAATGCTCAGTACTTACGCAGCTTGGTAATAGGAGGGGAACGACAGAGTAGGTTGGGCAGAGAAGAGAACAAACAGTTAGATGGACAGAGGAGATGGCTGGCCTCCTCTCATTGGGCTGCTGCAGCACAGTTTGCTCTTGCTGTTAGCCTCACTTCATCGCAGAATGACCTCCAACAGTTGGAAATTGTGGATGAAAACTCTGTTCTGAAGAAAACAAAGGATGCAGTGGTAACTTTGCAAAAAGTGTTGGAAGGGAAGCATGACAAAGAAATTGATGAGTCACTAAATCAATATCAAATATCCAGAGATGGGTGGTGGTCAGCTCTTTACAAAATGGTTGAAGGTAACAACTTAATTTCCTTTGCTGTGTTGCATATTCCCCATATACCTTCTGAATTAATATATTTAAGCAACCTGTCAGTTTAAATTTTTAACTTTTCTATTTCCTGCAATGCTTAATTTTTGTTTAGCAAGTAGTTTGTGGCAATGCTTCATTGATATATCACCGTTTTTTAATTACCTGATGTTACCGATGATCATTACAGTATGTTTAATTATTATAATTGGCGACCGTAAGGTTTTTTTCATTTGTACTTTTTGCAACTGGAAGCTAACATACTCTTGCATGCACCTAACAAGCAGTAACAGAGCTGTAAATTTCTGATTCCTCATATAATATTTCATCTTACTCCGTTTCATTTTCCTTTTCTTTTCAGGTCTTGCCATGATGAGCAGACTGGGTTGGAACAGGCTTCACCAATCGGACGATGGCTTTGAAGACAAAACAATTGACTGGAACAATGTTGAAATGTAGGAATCACTGTGGTTTATCTCTGGATTCAAAGAGGCTTCACCAATCGGACAATGGCTTTGAAGACAAAACAATTGACTGGAACCATGTTGAAATGTAGGAATCACTGTGGTTTGTCTTTGGGTTCAAAGATGGCTTCTTAACTATGCTTAATGGTAGCAACTTACTGCAAGTACCTGATGTTTTTCTAATGCAGCTTCTGGAATTTGTCTGATGCGAAAGATTTTGAGGGCGTTATAAATAAGGAGAACACTGGTTTTTTTTCGTACACTAAGTAAGGAACCAGGTTTCAACCCTCAAATGGATCCTTAAACGTGATCTATTAGAAGAATTCGGATGTTCACTATGTATGAATGACGAGTTTCTAAGCTCTTTTAGCTAACTCTGTTGACCAGAGAAAAGCTGTAGAAACAGCTCAAGCTGCCTTTCTTTTGTGATGAGAGACATATCTGTCTCTTCCGTTTGAATTTATGGACTTCCAAACTTGCTTCAACCAAGTTATTTTTCAGCCTGTCTTTTCTCAATCTGACTATTCTTATGATGTTTTGATGTGCTGTAGACATTTACGTTATTTGTGTTTTGAAAATATTTTTGAATTTTAATGTATTGTTTTTAGTTGAATATTTCAGGAAGAAATATATTTTGTATATAAAATATTTTTAGGGGATTCAGAATTGAGTTATAACTATGCAAAGAGAATTCGGGGTCAAAACTTTAATTTCATTGATCCGAAGAAATCTTGTACAACATGCATAATATTATAAACCCAACCGAATTCTCTTTATTTTAGTTGGCATCAATGTTTCTCAAGAGTATGATTTCTTCACTACATAGATACCCACATAGTTTGGTGTCCATTTGTAGCTTGGTGTTTGTCATAGTTTGGTGTCCATTTGTAGTTTGTTTGATTGTGGTTGGATATTTCTTAACACAAGGATCCTTCTTTGATATAATAGATGATGGTACATTACAATACAATTATTTTTTTCACTAATCATGTTTAGTTGTTTGTATTGCTCTTTGGCCTATCAAGTTTCTATTAATCATGACTTCATCTAGATTGTTAAATATTGGATCACTACTTCTAAAAGTGTCATTATTTTCATCTAAAACTAGCAAGGTGTAACCCTGATTGATGTTATTATTATCATCAGTTTGTATGAAGGGCATAAGGAAGCATTTTATGCTAGTTTTTATAGTTGATTATCATGTTTTGGATAATTTTCTTCATATTCTTATTTATAGCTTCCATCGCTCCATTTATCTTTGGCTTATAGAGATGAGTTTGAGTGTTTAATGTTCCAATAATTACGTGTTTATTTTTCCATTGAAGTTATATGCATTATCGATCACTATTTTCTTAGATGATCCATACCAATAAATAAGGTGTTGCTAAATGAAACTCCTAATCATCTTTTGAGTCATATATCCATATGAGCAAGCTTAAAAAATATGTATTGGTCTCTAATAAATATATAGTATTGGTCCTCATAAACATTTTATGAAAAATGTTTTGATCTAATAAGAATCTCATGATTATAACAACTTTTATAATCTTCTTTGTAAAATATTTTTGTCTCGTGATCTTTATTTTTATCTTAGATTTATAAATCAAATATTAAATTCATTAATTAAATATTAAATTTATGTCTTAATTAATAATAAATATGTATTTATATTAATATGAATATATTGTGTGTATCTAACCAATTTATTTATATGGCATATTAAACTAATAACAAGTTTCTTTTTTGTGTTTTCAAAATAAAAACTTAGTGGTAAGGACATAAATGTACTTACTCTGCTCGGTCATAAGCTATGGGATACGGTTTCACATATCGTGAGAGCATGTGACTTTGTGAATCTATTAGTGATAGTTCGGGAGTGTGGTTGAAGTTGTTTTTTAAAGTATTTTTTGTTTAGAAATGCATCAAAATGATATTTTTTATTTTTTAAAAAATACTTTTGATATCAGCACATGAAATAATCAAAAAACACTAAAAAAAATTTAATTTAAAAAAAAATCTTTCAAAAAGATATTTTAAAATTCAGGGTGAGTATCTTTCTTTTGTTTCCAAGGCAGGAGACTGAGTTTGGATTAAAGAGTACTTACTTGGCAATGGTCATGAGTTACATGTGCTTTCATAATACATA
Source organism: Salix brachista (assembly GCA_009078335.1). Classification (NCBI taxonomy): domain Eukaryota; kingdom Viridiplantae; phylum Streptophyta; class Magnoliopsida; order Malpighiales; family Salicaceae; genus Salix; species Salix brachista. The sequence goes on from CM018582.1 coordinate 11,666,730, forward strand.
TACATACCTACTAGTCTAAATGATGGTATAGGAAGCATGTTTTGTTAGGCTGTTATGAAGTTTCTTGGGCAATGTTAAGTGCGGGTGCAGGTTTCTCTAAATATGCTTTTAAAAACAGGAATTTCACTCTTATTTTTGTTCGTGGGTCAAGCTTTCAAAATCAACTTTTTAGCATGATGGGCCATTTTCTTTTCTTGTATAATCTCTGCTTTTTTAGCTCATACATTTTTTTAAACTCGACTTGAGCATGTCCCAACCATAAATGCTTATTTGACATCTTTATTTTTATTTTAAGATGAGTTTGTCAAATATAACCTTAATATATCTTTTATGTTTTTGATTTTTGAGTAAAGGTATATTTAGCAATCACGTTTTATCCTTTTTTAATAGTGATTTGTCATTTATCTTCTTGTTTTGCAAACCAAACTCTAAATAATTTTTAAAATTTTAGGTATCATTTTAAAATTATTTTGGATCCCTCATATTAAAGTTGTATATTTATACTCTTAAGATAATAAGTAAATATTCAAAATATCTGATTTTTTTTAATTTAAAAAAAAATCCAAAAATTTTCCTAATTCAAAAATACAAAAATATTTTTTTTTATTTGTGTGCATATGACTAAATTCTATAAACATTTCATGTATATTTTATAAAAACAAATCTGCATTTTTATCTTGTTTTGAAAGAAATACAAAAATTAATATCATAACCAATTTATGATTATTTACTAGGATTTGACCAAAATTTTAAATACATGAAAAAAATTGCTTAATTAGTTTCGGGGGTATGAATTTTAAAACATAATGTATATTCTTGACATTAAATTATATAACTCAATAAGAATAAATGTTAAGAATTAACTGCAAACCTTAATATTTGAAAATATAAAATTACACTTTAAAGTATATTTTTAGGTATTAAATATACATATATACAACATTAAAATTTTAGGCCCTAGAATGGTTAGGATTTAACCTACTAAGGTTTAAATTTCCTTACCAAGCAGGATCTATTTAAAATCTTCGACAAGGCAAATAGTAGATATTCAACATAGAAAAAATATGCAATCAACAATACAACTTCCTATAGGTGGTGTGTCCTAGAGGTGGCGTGTCTTTTCCTTAAACAACTAATTATCTTACCTGAACTCTCGTAGATCATTAGGTTTCTTAGTGAACATAATATTAGATGGTGACCAATGGACTTTTTAATTATAATTTTATAATTTATCCAAGAGGAAAGTCTGTCACTCAACATCATACACGCCATGACAATTACCTTATTCAAGTATTGTCCTCTTTTCACCTTCAGATTCACCACCAACTAACTCTACTTCATTATCTCTCAAAATCATTTTTTTTTATTTGAACACTCTAATGCAAAATGTTCAAGTCTTTAACACCTAAAATATTTAATCTTTCGTCTATGCTTCTACTACATATTTTTCTTCTCATTTCCTTTATTGTCACAACATGTTTTTTAGCATATAAGAATTCAACAACTTTAGGTACTCTTATTAGATTTGTTTGTGCATTGCCCTCTCTCAAGAAATTCAACTTCCAACCCTAAGATGATCCAAATAACTGTCTAGTCTTGCACTACTTTTTTTCAACTGTTTTTTCACCTTTCTAGTGGTATGTACCGTATATTTATTTTCCAAATAATATTATAATTCAACCTCATTATTAATATCTCTATTTAAACCATTTAAAAATCTAGTCATTGTGGATTTTATAACTTAAGAAATATTAGCTCTAATTATAACTATTTAAACCATTTAAAAATCTAGTCATTATAGCTCCATATTTTTAAAAATATCCATCAACACTTTTTGAACCTTGAGGTAAAGATTGTAATCTATTCAATATTTTATTATAATAATGATTAGGGGTAAATCTTTTTCTCATGATTGTTTTCATTTTCTCCTCTCATATGTCAATGAGTCTCTCTTCATTAGGCCTCCTACCTATAACAACTTGATCCCATTAAATAATAATATAATCAATGAATTCAACTACAACTTATTTTACTTTATTTTCTCTAAATATCAATGACAATCAAATAAAAATTTCACCCTCTTTTCCCAATTCAAATAAGTCTTCGAATAATTATTTTCCTTGAAATATTAGAGTTTAAGTTTTATGTTATCTAAATTACAATCTAAACCATCATGATCATTAAAGTTCCTTATTTGGCCACAATTCACCACCAAGCTCTCACATTGGTTATCTCATATATAAAAAATTTGGTGTGTACAAGTCTTTCTTTCATGATTAATTGCATCCTCCTCCTCATCACCATTGGAGTTTTCAACTATATTTTCATCTAGAGGAGAAAATGCTCGTCTAGTAGATCTTCTAAAACTTCATTTATCTTATAACTAAAAATGTCATGTCTATCAATCATCTAAGTACTTAATTTATCCATCTTTCTCATTAAAACTTTTATCATTACATCTAGCTTATCTTGTCTTTCTGCAAGATCTTTTTCCTTCAATTGTGTTATACTTTTTATGACATTATGAATTCTTATAATAAAGGCTTGACTTAATGTCATTTCAATCGTGTTTTATATAATTTAATTGGGCTTCTCACTCTAATAAACTCATTATTCTATTTACCTCATATATCTTTTACGTAGGTTATTTAAGGTAACTTATCAACTTATCAAATAATAAATCAAAATAACATAATGATTTATAATGATGAAGACTCAATAATCAAGAAATATATGAAACGTGAGGGCAAATTTATGAATGATAATGTAAATTCATGTAAAATATAATGACAAAAAAAACATAAAATATAGCAATAGATTTGATGTTAAAGATTCAAAGAAAACTAACTAATTTAAGAAGTTAAGATTCAACTTCAAGAATCATTCAACCACATAAAATATAATAAGAATGTCAAAAAAAAATTAGTAAACATATTTTTTTCTTTTAAAAAATCCATACAAAAGAGTATTTTTAGTAGATATTCTAAGTATAATAGAAAATTCCTAATGAGTATAGATAAACCTAATAAATAATAATAATCCTATGAATCAAAATTTAAAATGTGAACTCTTAACTAATCTTTTATTGATTTTAACTCAGATATAATGGGTTAAATCAAAATTTAATATCAAGGGCAAATTGAAATGAAATGAAAAACAAAAGTATCATAATAAAAAGGGAGAAAATCAATTAGAAGTTATGAAGACAAATTGAGATGACATGAGAAAGAGGGTCAAAATAAATAAAAACAATTGATATAAAAGCCATCCTTTCTCTCTTATGGACAATCGATAAGGATATAACAAGATAGATAGAACTCTATTTTTCATCAAAACATTCTTAGAGAAAACATATAGAAATGAAGAAATTAAGAGAAGATTTTGTGGTTGTTGATCAAACCACCTAAATCCATCAATAAAAATCAAAAGATAAAAACTCAAGCTTAAACTTGTATTATCAAGAAAGGAGAGGGATAAGAGAGAGAAAAGTTGCTAGTAGTGCCAACAATAGAGGACGAAAGTGTCACGAAATTTGATTATGTATCAGTTACAGATTTGATTTTGTATTAATTAAGGAATTGATTTTCCTTTATTAGGGCTGTAAATACCTTGATTCTTACCTTGTATAGAATATATTCTGATCTATATAAAAAAGAAACTCAAATGTAAGGGGCATTCAGACCAATTTTGACATGGTATCAAAGCCCCTGATCTGCCATTCATCTTTGTAATATTTTTTTCATGTGTGATAGAAAGAATTTTTTTTCTTTCCTCTTGATCTTGGTGTGTCAGCACTTTCTGTGGGCTTTGTGTTGGTGGTTATTGATGTCAGCAATCCTTCTGGTTGTGGCAATCAACCTCTTGTGTTTTTTTTTTTTGTGGAGGTTGTGTGGTTCTTCTTTTGTGGTGGCTAAGTTGTCAAGGACATATCGGTGCTCTCTATGGTAGACGGTAGGTTCTATGGTGGTTGCACGGTGGTTCTGTTGTGAGGCACGTCAGAATTTTCTAGGTTTCGTGCTTCTCAATTTGTCGATCACTGCTTCTCTGGTTGTCGGCAGACACTTGAGGTGGTTTTGTTGTGGGCACATCGATGCTTTCTGGGTTAGTGCTTCTCTAGTTGCTAGCAGACACTACTTCTCTGGTTGCCGGCAGACAATACTTTTTTGGTTATCAGCCTTTGTCTCTACTTCTCATGACAGTTTACAGATTACTTTCTATGGTTTTGTTTGTTCTTCTATTTTAGAAAGATTAATTGTTGGCCTTATTTAATTTGGGCTTCATATCAGCACTGCAGGCTTTGGGGGATTTGGCCTTCATACCGAGGCTTTCTTTAAAATGTTGGCCCTATTTAATTTAGCCTATTTTGCTAGGTTGGTTTCACTTCTTGTGGGACTTTTCTTATGTTCCTAGGGTATTATTAGTTGGGCCAGTATTATTAATCAGATTATTATTTTTTTGGGTTGATTTTCCAGGATTTGTATCATGTCTATGGAAACAATATTATTCGTTTTATTGGAAAGAATTTTTCTACGTGGGAATTCCAATTTAAAATGTTCGTGAATGGAAAGAATTATTCAATTATATTGATAGTTCTACTCAAATTCCCATTGATGAAAAGGAATTTGCCCAATGGGAGGTCCAAGATACTAAGGTGATTTCTTGGCTATTGAGAACAATTGAGCCATATCTTATTACCAATCTTCGGTGTTTTACTATGGCCCAAGCTATGTGGACCTATTTGCACCGCATTATCATCAAGATCACAACGCTCAAAAATTTCAACTGGAGTTGGAGATTAGCAGTTACACTCAAGTTAACTTAACCATAGAGCAATTTTATTCTGGTTTTATTAATATCTATAACAAGTATTCTGCTATTGTACATGTTAAGGTTCGCACTATGGCTCTCGCAACTCTTCAAGCGGTTCATGCTAAGAGCCAATGCAATCAATTTTTGATGAAGCTTCACCATGAATTTGAGCATGTTTGAGCCAGTTTATTGATCCGTAATCCAGTTCTTTCCTTGGATATCTGCTTGGGGGATTCATTGCGTGAGGAACAATGGTTATCCACTCAGATAGGTATGACTTCTAAGAAGGTTTTTTCTGAGGCTATGACTGTAGCCTATTCAGCGCAAGGGAGAGGGACGCACAAGTTGCAGTGTTTCAGTTTCATGGAGCTTGGTCACATTTCTAGTCACTGTCCAAAAAAAGTTTGCAACTACTACAAGAAACCAGATCATTTCATGAAAGACTGCCGTGTGTGGCCATAGAATTGCCAATATCAAGCTTTTCAAGCTACTGGCTAGACTTCGTCTCCTGTGCTCCCTATTGTAAGCTCTGATTCATATATTCTCACATCTGTTATGGTTTAATAGATGATTGTGTCAGCTTTTACGGCATTAGGCCTACAAGATACAATTCCTACCTCCACTTCCTCTTGGATTGTTAATTTGGGTGCTTCTAATCATATGACTGATAGTACGACAAGTCTCCATATTACTGATTGCAGTACATTTTCTATTACTGTTGTTGGTAACTTGGGCATTTCATATAAAGATATTTGTCTCTCCTAAATTATCTACCAACTTTTTTTATGTTGGATAATTGGTGGATAATAACTATGATGTTCATTTCTCTCGTGGTGGTTGTGACCGTGAAGGGGCCTAAAGTGGAATGTTTATTTCATCTATACTTTTCTATGTGGGTCTATCAACACCATATTTATCATCAAGATCATAGCGCCTGAAAAAATCCAGTTGGAGATTAGCAGTTGAAGTCAAGGCAACTTGACCATTGAGCAATTTTGTTATGGTTTTATTAATATTTGGGGTGAATATTCGGCTATTGTTCATGCTAAGGTTTCCTACTGCGGCTCTCGCGGCTCTTCAAACAGTTCATGCTGAGAGCCAGCGTGATCAATTTTTGATGAAGATTCGTCCTAAATTTGAGCATGTTAGAGCCATTTTATTGAACTGTGATCTGATTCCTTCCTTGGATATCTGCTTGGGGGATTTATTACATGATGAGCAATGATTGTCCACTCAAATGGGCATGACTTATGAGAAGGTTTTTTCTGAAGTTGTGATTGTAACCTATGCAGCGCAAGGGAGAAAGACGCACAAGTTGCAGTGTTTCAGTTGTAAGGAGCTTGGTCACATTGCTCATCACTGTCCAAAGAAAGTTTGCAACTACTGCAAGAAACCAGACCAATCTCAAGATTTTGAAACTACTGTTCAGGCCTCGTCACCTGCACTCCCCACTATAAGCTCTGATTCATCTTTTCTTACACCTATTATGGTTCAACTAGATGATTGTGTTAGCTTTTACGACTTTAGATCTACAAGGTACAACTCCTACCTCCATTTCTTCTTGGATTGTTGATTCTAGTGCTTCTAATCGTATGATTGATAGTATGACAAATTTTCATGATGTTCTTGAGTATGACAGCACACAATCTTTTCAAATTGTTGATTGTAGTACACTTCATATTATTGTTATTGGTAATTTGGGTTCATAATTTAAAAATGTTTTTGTCTCTCTTGAATTATCTATTAGCTTCATTTATGTTGGACAAGTGGTGGATAATAATTGTGATGTTCATTTTTCTCGTGGGGGTTGTGTTGTACAGGATCGTGTGTCAGGAACGATGATCGCGAAGGGGCCTAAACTAGCATGTCTTTTTCCTCTATACTTTTTTATTTCTAATTTTATTTCTTTTGCTTGTATGGCTACTGTAAATAATAATGAAGTGTGGCATAAGAAATTGGGTCATCCTAATTCTATTGTCTTAACTCATATTTTGAAACATGTTTTTTTGGGCAATAATAATTTATTTCCTCATCTTTTGATTGTGTTACTTGTCATCTTGGTAACAGTAAAACTTTACCTTTTCCTATGCAAGGTAGTTGTGTTTCCACTTGTTTTGAAATTATGCATTCTAATGTTTGGGGTGCCAGACCTATTATTTCTCATGGGCAGTATCATTATTTTGTGATGTTTATCAATGATTACAGTCGATTTACTTGGATTTATTTTCTTCGATCTAAAGCTGAAGTGCTCTCTATTTTTCAAAGATTTGTTGCATTTGTCGAGACACAATTCAGTGCTTGTATCAAAATCTTATGCTCCGACTCAGGAAGGAATACATATCTCATTTCTTTCATAATTATCTTCAGCAAAAAGAGATTATTTCTCAATGTTCTTGCCCTTATACCCCTCAACAAAATTGAGTCGTTGAGCGTAAGAATCGTCATCTCTTAGATGTTGTTTGTACTTTACTAATTGATTCATTTGTACCTTCTAAATTTTAGATAGAAGCATTATATATGACTAATTATTTGATCAATTGTTTACCCATGGTTAATCTAAATTACGATTCTCCCTATCTTCGATTATTTGGCATACCTCTTGAGTATAAATCTCTTCATACTTTTGGGTGTGTTTGTTTTGTTCATCTACCACCCACTAAACGTCACAATCTTGCTGCTCAATCTGTCACATATGCCTTTATGGGATATAGTCCTACTCAAAAAAGAATTTGTTTGTTATGATGCTCATGCAAACAAATTCCAAATCTCTCAAAATGTGATTTTCTTTGAAAATCAATATTTCTTTCAAACTCGGGTGATTTATTATCCTCCTATTGCCCCTTTTCCACTTTTAAATGTTGTACCTTCTTCTATTAAGCTATTTAAACTAGATATAGTGTATCAAAGATGTCCTCCTTCAGCGCCTCTTCAAGACACCACTTCATCATCTGATTCTATGCTTCTGTTACCTCGATGATCCACCCAAGTTCCACATCCACCGAATAGGTATGGTTTTCTCATACCTCGCTTATTGCCACTCTAGATACTAATTCTATTCCTTCCTCTTATACTCAGGTAGCCACCCAAGTCTGTTGGCAATAAGCCATACAAGAAGAAAATCAAGCTCTTCAAGACAATCACACTCGAGATCTTGTGACTTGTCCCTCTGATGTCAAACTTATTGGGTGTAAATGGGTATACTCTATCAAGTTTAGGTCTGATGGATCATTGGACCGCTATAAGGCTTGTCTCGTGGCTCTTGGGAGTCGACAGGAATATGATATTGATTATAAAGAGACATTTGCACCTATTGCTAAAATGACTACTGTACGGACTATATTGGCACTTGTTGCGTCACGAGAGTGGTCTCTTAGATAGATGGATGTGAAGAATGCATTTCGACATGGAGATTTGAAGGAAAAAATTTATATGTCTCAACCTCCTAGCATGTTTACTATACCTTCCTCGAAGGTTTGCCGGCTACGCCAATCCTAATGGTTTGAAACAAGCTCTGCGTGCATGGTTTGATAAATTTTGCTCTACTTTGCTTGCTTTTCACTTTAATTAGAGTCAATTTGATTCATCTCTGTTTATTTGCAAGATGCCTGTAGGAATTGTATTGTTTCTGGTATATGTTGATGATATTGTGATTACTGGCTCTGATACTATGTTACTTACACAGCTACAACATATCATAGCCTCGTTACACATGAAAGATTTAGGTCCCTTGTAGTATTTTCTTAGCCTTGAGGTCTAGATTACTTTGACTGGTACATTGTTACATCAACACAAATACACAATAGATGTAATTTCATTAACTAGTCTCCAAATTGGATAATTTTGTTCTTATTCCCTTGGAGGTCAATCTTAAGCTTAGTCAGGAGGATGGCGAGCTTCTATCTAATCCATCCTTGTATCAGTAATTGGTTGGGAGCTTAAACTATTTGATGATTACTCGTCTTGACATTTCTTTTGTTGTGCAGTAGGTCAGTCAATTTATGCAGGCACCTCAACATCTTCATCTTGCTGATGTTCGTCGCATTATTCGATATCTGAAAGGCATCTCTCCACGCGAGTTATTCTTTCCTAAAGAATCTTCCTTAAAATGGGTAGGATATAGTGATGCTGACTAGACCGGATGTATAAATACTTGATACTTTGTTACTAGCTGGTGCATGTTTTTAGGCAATGCCCTCATTTCTTGGAAGAGTAAGAAGCAAGATATAGTTTCCAAATCCTCCATAGACCACAGAGTCTGAATATCGTGTTATGTCTTCTGCCTGTTCTAAGATCACATGGCTTTGTGGGTTATTGGGGGAACTTGGTTTTCCTCAGCTTCATTCCACTCCTCTTTATGTTGATAATACTAGTGCGATTCAGATTACCGTCAATCCTACATTTCATGAGCGTACAAAATATATTGAGGTTGACTATACTCCGTACGTGAATCTTTTGATCGACATGAAATTACATTTCCTCATATTTGCACTGAATATCAAATTGCAGGCATTTTCACTAAGGCTCTTTCTCAGCATCGACATCAATTCTTAGTTGACAAATTGATGCTTCTTGATCAACCAACATCAATTTGAGGGGGGATGTCATGGGATCTGATTATGTATCAGTTACATATTTGATTTTGTATTAATTAGGGAATTGGTTTTCCTTTATTACGGTTATAAATACCTTGATTCTTATCTTGTATAGAATGTACTAGTTAGATTGCCCGCACTACGTTGCGGGCAATTTATAATTTTTATAATGGTTGGATTTGAAGTAATTTATAGATTTTACTAATTTAAAAATATAATATAATATTTACACGTGCAAAGTTTGATATGATACAACACATCAATACACCCTACCACAATAATAATATTGAAGCTTTAACATCAAAGAGACGGAAATAGGTAATTGCCTCGAAAGTTTTTCAACAAAAAAATAAGGGAAAACATAGTTTTTTTCCAACATTTACATCAACCTTTATGATGTTGTCAGCTTGCACTATGTCGTAGGTCGAGTAAATAAGTTTTATAACTGTTAAGATTAAAATAGAATATTTATACATGTAAAGTTTGATATAATAAAACAGATGAACATACTTTATTATAACAACAGTAACATCGAAGTTTTAACATTTAAAATTATCATCACTATCACCGTCAAAATAATAAAATCAATAAATTACCCCGAGAAAAAAATACAAAATTTTTTAACAGAAAAACAAATAAGAACAAAAATTAAAATTATTATTATTAATAATATTATTATTGCGCTAATAATGAAAAAAGCAAAATTAAATCAAAGAGTAAAAAAATCATACAAAATTTAATAAAAGAGAAAATAAAAAAATATAATAGATAATAAAACAAAAATAAAAATTATTAGCTGAAAAAATCATTTAACTTGAAAATTTAAAAAATTATCCGCTCTACGTTGCAGACTAAGTAAACAATTTTGATAAGATTTGCTGGATCAAAATTAAAATATAATATTTATATATGCAAAATTTAATTAATGAAATATATGAACACACCATATTATAACAATAGCAACATCGGAGTCGTAACATCTAAAATTATTATTGCTATTACTATCAAAACAATAAAAATTATCAAATTATTCCGAGAAAAAAAAACATTAACAAAATAGTAAGCAAGAAAAAAAATTAAAATATTATTATTATTTTTATTATTATTAAAGAAAAAATAAATAAATGAAAGACTAAAAAATCCTAAAAACTTTAATAAAAGATCAAACAAAAAAATAAAATAAAAATAAAAATTATCATTATTATTACTATCACAGGAATAAAAATTATCAAATTATCCCAAGAGAAAAAAACCTAAAAAACATTAACAAAAGAGTAAGAAAGAAAAACAATTAAATTATTATTATTATTATTATTATTATTATTATTATTATTATTATTATTATTATTATTATTATTATTATTATTATCATTATTATTATTGTGTTAATAATGAAAAAAATAAAATAAATGAAAGACTAAAAAAATCTTAAAAACTTTAACAAAAGATCAAACAAAAAAATAAAATAAAAATTATTTGGTAAAAATATCATTTGACTTGAAAATAAAAATAAAGAAACAAATAAAAAAACTAAAAGAAAGAACAAAAGGGAGAAAAAAAATAGAAATATCAATTTTCAAATCATAAATACAAAATAAAATTTAAGAGCTAATTTTTTTGAAAAAAATATCAACTCAACATATAAGAAAATAACAAAAATTAAAAATCAAAGCTAAGAGCAAACTTATATATACATGGACAAAAGTAAGGATTATTCTAGAAATATAAAGAAATAAAGGGATTGAAATAAAAAATTAAAAGTATAAGGGCTGAAATAAAAATGAAATTTAAGGGATTAAAATTACAAATTAAAAGTATAAGGGCTGAAATGAAAATGAAATATAAAGGATTAAAATTACAAATTAAAAGTATAAGGGCTAAAATGAAAATTAAATATATTATCAATTTTAAACAAAAGGACAAAAATGAAAAAATAGAAACTGTTGTACCGAATTTAATTAATCTTTTTAAACTCAATCCAGAAATTTAAAGAAGGAGGACCGTATTGAAACATTGACACTGAATTAATTTCAATCGAAGGACCAAATTGAACTAAATCAAAACCTATTTAACAAAACTCAGGGCCATAAACACAATTAAAAGTATAGGGACTAAAGTGAAACATTACCTAACCCGGGGGACTCGCCTGCACTTTGACGTGCAGGAGAGAGAGAAACGGTTGCAGTGGCTTTAACCGGCCATCGCCGCGTTCACGTCCGTTGGAAGACAAAACGCGTCGCACCGGGAGGAAGACCACGCGGCGTCGCATATAGAGAGACGCCGGTAGCCCATCTCCGGCCACAGGACGAACCCGCATGCGCCTCCTAAACAGGGCGTGAGGCGTAATACTGTCGGTCGCGCGTGACACAAGCGCCGACAGTATAAAGAAAAAATAATAAAAAATGATGGTCAATTACCGGTACACCCCTGTGCCTAAGTCAGCAATTTTGTCTTATTAGGGCTATATGCGTAATTAGCCATTTTCAAAAAATATATAAAATAATAAAAAGGTAGGCGGACCGGTCTGGTCCGGTCCGAAATTGTGCAATTACCGCGGAGCCCCTCCATCCATAACCAGTTTTTTGTCTTTTCGAGGGCTAAAAACGCTATTTTACTATGCAAATAATGATAAAAAATCATAAAACTGGCAAACCAACCGAACCGAGAACCGTCCCGACCCAAAAATACACTATTGAAATCCACAGTGAAAACACTCATAAGCTACAGTGTTTTCCTGATCTCTTTTAGTATATTTTATAATTCTGATCTATATAAATACAAAGAAACCCAAACATAGGGGCATTCAGACCAATTTTAACGTAAGGGGCATTAAGACCAATTTTGACGTAAGGGGCATTCAGATCAATTTTGATAGAAAGAATAATTAGATAAAAAATTTAAATGGTTAAGATTCAACACTTGTAACAAGCACTAGACTTGAAAATGCAAGCCTCAAAAATTCAATCAAGAGTTTATGTTAAAATAATGAATTTTATGTTAGGGTTCAAAATGGAAGTTTATTGAAAATGCTAATTGATGATGGATTAAATCAATTGGGTTAGAATAACTTATAATGGATGCTAAATTACAAAGAAGTAATAAAGAAAGCATATAAGGGCATTTATAATTGACCAAGACGGAACCAATTAATGTGTAATAGAAATGTATTTGCTTAAGTGAAGTATGATTTATTATTCCATAATTTTATATGAGAGATGATTTTAACTATGTTTAGTTATATTATCTAACATGATTAAATTGGTTATGTTGTTGTCTATTGGAGTTTTGAGGATGATTGTTAAACTTAAAGGGTGAAAATTATTGTAATGTTTTGATTCTTCATATTGTTGTGATGAATTGAAAAAGTTTTTTGAATAAATCATGGTACAAGGAAGTTATGGTGCCAACCATATTATGCTTGAAAAAAAAAGAGAAATTATCTAATTCAATAAGGTTGTTGATTTTTGAAATGATTGATATGTGTTAATGTATAAATGAAGGCTTATATTGCAAAATACATATTTTATCTCATTTATCCTATTATTAGTGTGAAGTTTGATAAATAATTATGATAAATTGGAAGTGTATATGGGTATTAATATTTGTGAAATATAATGTGTGAATTCCTAAAACATGCATGTGTATACATATGTGTATGAAATTTGATAAATATTTAAGATTTGTTTGAATGCAATAACTAATTTATTAAGTTTGTAGGAATGAAATTTAAATATACATATGTGTATGAAATTTTAGAAGTTTCTTTTGATGACTAAACTAAGAAATGAGTAAACTAAAAAAATTGATTCAAGCAAATAATGAAAAAAAATTCAATGAGAATTGAATTGTAAATGAAGATTAAGTTGAAAGAAAGCAACTTGGATTTATTGTTATGTGGAATTTGTATGAAGTAAATAATATGATATACCTATTGATATATGAGAGATATGAGAGGCCTTATGAGTTGTGTGGTAGTAGAGGTACACCAAGAGCTTTAATAGTACATAGATGTTAACACCTCAATCCTTTTATTTATCCGAGTTCAAAGAGGCAATCAATTATCAATGTAGAAAAGTGTTTTTATTTCATGAAAAAAAGTGAAATGAGAGAGCTAGCTTCTTATTATTAAGACTAGTGGTCGACAATGGATGGAAAAACTAGTTATTTAGTAAGGGAACTATCGTTTGAAAAATGAGTAAAAAGATTTAGTTAACTGATGACAGGATATTTCTCGAAAATAAAAAATGAAAGTAAACACTTGGAAAGGGTAAGACTATACCCAAAAATAGTTTAATAGCAATGAGTAGAGGTTGACTAGAATTCATGATGTGTTAGTATGGATAGTGATATGATATAATTGAAATGTAATATTAGGTTGTTTCTCTTGTTTGATTAACTTATTAAGTAATTGCCTTATTATATGATAAATTAGTTTTCAAGAACCCGTAGCCACAAAATTTAGTTAAGAATTTTTTATTGAATTAAATGAATATATAAACTGTACTTTTTTTGTAATGTATATCTCACATATAAAAAATGAGAAGATGTTTATTGATCTATTAAAATTATAATATGTTAATATATTTTTATGATATTATAACTCCTTTTTATGATAGAATTATGAATATAAGTAATTAATCTATGATGTTTTATTATAAATTAAATGTTTGTAAATTTGTAAAAATTGATTTATGATGGTGAAAATGTTGGAGAATCATATTAAAGGGATTCTAGTTCATTGATGTGATATGTCCAAGGTGATTTGACATTGTTCGAGTTGTATTTTGATGAATATTGAAGTGAAACCGGTCTTAGTCGATAATTTTGGATCTCTTAATATAAAGAAAACATGATCGAAATTTTAGAAGATTTCTGTAATTAAAAATGTAAATTCTTGAATGTGGAAAAAAACCACCTAATGAATGGAATAGTCAAAAGAAATTTATATAGAAATTGCTTGTAATATTAGGAATATTACATGCATAAAGACTTCAATATATCTAGAAAGCATAATAATAACTAAAATATCCAACTAATTTAAATAAGACTAAAATAGTTTTTGTAATATGCAGGTATACTCGAAGCTCAACTTCAAACACTTGATTCTTTCATGTATTAATAAATTATAAAATATGCAATATACCACTGGAAATCCATGGATGCTACTTTTCACAATAAAATTCTTTATATAGCTTTAGTTATGATCAAAACAATAATAAAAGGTAAAAACAATATATTTGAATCTTCTTATTATAATCTTTTCATAATGTTTGAATGACTACTTACAAGCTTTTCTTGAACGTGGATTAAATTGATCAAGGCTTGTACTTTAATATTAATATCTTTTTAAAGTCTATGTTATCCCATGTATCTTAAAGAAATCTATTGGAAGCCTTCTTGAACCTCACAACCCTAAGTCTTGTTACTAGACCAATTATTACCTCTAATGGATCTCTCTAGTGTTGCTTAGATCGTTTCTTTATACAATATTATCTTGATCTCAATATCCAAGTAACAAGTTTGACAAGTTGACATTGTTTTTTTTTTTTGGTTCATTTTTTAATTAGGCTTCATAATATTTTTTCATTTATTTTCTATAAGATTATATCAACCTTATAATCTAGTTCAAGAGTCTGGTAGGTTGATCCTAGTTGATTGTGATTGTTTTTTTGGATCTTGTTTTAATTGATTTTTTTCTTCAACTTCACCCTCTAATAAATCAATTTTTTTTTAAATTTTTTTTTGTAGTATTCATTTATTTAGAAATTAAACTTCATAAATTTTTCAAATTGTTTTTTTATGGATTTATCATGGCCTTATATATTTTTTCCCTCAATTTCAATCTTCAATGTTGGTAGAGTTTCGTAAAAGTTTTTATTTGTTTTTATGAAGTGCTCGCAACCACTTGTGTGTCATAATTTTAACAAGTTAACCCAAGTTGATTTAAGTTTTTTGTTCTATGTTTATTTTTTTTATTTCATGATTCATTAAGTTTGTTGAAAATTAGATTTTTGTAAATTTTTGATTTGTTTTCTATGAGATTATCTCGATATCATGGATTATGAGTTTGACAGATTAACCCAAATATTTTTTTTATCCTTTTTTATTTTTTTTAATTTCATCATTCATCAGGAGTTGATTAAAAATTGATATTCATAATTTTTTATTGAGTTATTATGATCTCATGAACCGCCTAATAGATTTGACAAGCTAATATGAGTCATATCAATAAGTCATTGTTTTAATATATTTTTTTAAATCACATCCAATATATACTATCATATCAATATGTTTTACTTTTTTATTTATTTAATATGCATCATATTTTAAGTTTATGATTATTTTTTTATAAAAAATGTTGCTTGAATATTTTTTTAATATATAGGGGGTGCTTTGGAAACAAAAAACACATTTTTTGAAAAAATAAAAGTTTTTTTTAATTTGAATTATTTTTTTAGTGTTTTTAGAGATTTTTATGTGGTGATGTTAATTGTTTTTTTAAATCATTTTTATATATTTTTGAATAAAAAAACATTTTAAAAAACAATTTTTTAATAATTTTTTTTTTAAAAAGCAGCACAAACTAATAATTTAATTGCATCTAAATACAGTATATATGAAAAATAAAATAATAATATATATTAGTTTTTTCTGTATAAATAAAATAACAGTCGATTCCTGATCATCATTTTTTTTTATCTCACGTTTACAATAAAATAAATAAATAAATTTATTCCATAGGGGGGCGAAACTTGGAGTCTATTCCTTTCCAATCAAATCATTTCATTTAAACAAGCCTTAATTAATTATTATTTTTCTTCAGTGTGTATTTGTTATTACGTGGAGGATATTTTTAAAAATATATTAAAATATTCTATTTTTTTAATATATTAAAAATATTAATTTAATGTGTTTTTGTTTTTTAAAATAAATGCTTTACGATCCAAACATAACAAGGACAAACATGCACTTCAACAATTATCTTTCCGGGGGTCTGAACCTGTTATTTGCAGTCCAAAGTCCACAGAGAGCAGAATCTCCTCCTTCTTTCTTTTCTCTTTAGAACTGTTTTGTATCAATCGTATGCATTTTTGGAGAGATCTACATTTTCAGTTTGGAATTGGATCTATCTATCTGTATTAGCTGTAGATAACGCATAATACCTACCTACCTACCTACCTACATAACTTGCAGATTAAGATTAGATCCTGGAATGCCAAAACGAAATGGACAACGGAGATATTGAAGGTGGTGGATCAGAAGACGAATTCCACACGAAGCAGAGTGGTCGCGAATACAGGCCTGTGGTGGCTCACGATCCCGCCGTCCTTGAGATGTCCTCCATTCCTCCCGGATCTTCCTCCCAAGCAAAAACAAACGCGAATCCTGATCGTTTGAATGATAATGAAAATGGGTCAGAAAGAGAGCACAGATTGGAATTGTTTGGCTTTGATTCCCTCGTCAACATTCTTGGTCTTAAGAGGTACATTACCTACTAATTCATTCCTTTATTGTTGAACATCTATCTATATTATTGTTGACTTGCTTTTCCAGTATGACAGGGGAGCAAGTTGCCGCCCCTTCTAGCCCCAGGAGGGATGGTGAGGATGCTTCTTTCACCTTTGATCGGGATCGCCCAAGGGTATTTGCTATTTCTACCTTTCTATTTAGCAATTTCTCACTACTAGTTTTCACCCACTATTTATGCTTTATTTCTTTATTGATGCATCAATGCAGCCTAATGATCTTAAACTGGGAACGATGATGGGTGTTTTCGTCCCATGCCTGCAAAACATACTTGGAATTATCTACTATATTCGGTTTTCTTGGTAACTCTATCGCTTGATGCTTCCTTTTAGCTTTCCTTTATCTGCACCTGCATTTTGTTTCAATGTGAGTGATTATAGGGTCTGTGGAGATATGTACATCCACCTTGTTTCTTGCTTTTAATTGATAGCATATATATATATATGTATGTATGTATGTATGTATGTATGTATGTATGTATGTATGTATGTATTCATCATACCAATTTGAGAAATATGGTTGAAATGTCTTTTAATATCATTACATCAGTCAACTAACATTTCGTTTTTACTCTCATGAACTTCCCATTTATTGGACATGATAATAACGCCATTTAAAAGTGATAACAAATTGAGAGCTCTGAAATGTTCCGATTTTTGGATACCCCCCCCCCCCCCCCCCCTTTCCTTATAAGTTAACTTTCAATTGAATAAAGGTCGTTTGTTGAAGGTTTTTATTTTATTTGGACATGGTGGGTTGTAATCTAGCTTGAGGTAAAGGAAAATAAATTGGCGTTCAGGTTTTGTTTATTAAGGGCTTGCTGGCCATTGATATGATTAGTGTTTTTTAAAGCCTTAAAAGTTTTTAAATTTTCTCAAAAACTCTGTTAACTATTTTTATATAGATAATCTGTCAGTACGTTGTTACTTTTTTTTTTGGGAGGAGGTGGTTGTTGAGAGTGGGAAGGAAAAAAATGTGTAAAGAGACTCAAGTTCACCACTAATCTGTCAGGTTTGACCATAAGATGGGGAAAGGGTAGAAGAGACAATTTTTTCATAAAGTTTTGGATTTACATTGACTTTTGCCAGAAATCATACATCAAAGGGATTCTGAATGGGGGTATTTTAACCAAATGAGAAGCATTCTTTTTAGGAACAGCTATGATATTTGGAAATTGCTGGTCGTACTTCCTTCATATGATTTAATATGAATCTAGTTGTACTAAATGATGTTGATTGCATCCTTCCCCTCTCTTCATTCATTACTGAATGGATGTTGATGATGCACATTTAATTTCATGCCTATGCTTTCGCATACAATAGTTTTTGAATGCTTTCTGTTTTTGTAAAAAATGCAGGATTGTTGGCATGGCTGGCATAGGCGAATCTTTAGTGCTGGTAGCATTTTGTGGTTTGTGTACTTTCCTAACAGGGATTTCACTGAGTGCTATTGCAACCAATGGGGCAATGAAGGTAAGTATCAGTTAAGACATTAATAAATTAGTTCTTACTTATGTTTTGGATAAAGTATTGTTGGAGTTTAGTATCTAAGATAATATTTTCATAGCCTTTTCTACACCAGCTTAATGACTTGTTAAATGTTAAATAATTCTTTTTCAACAAGGATATGAGATCGATTTTTCAATGATTGCTCTTTAGCCCTTAGATTGAGCATATTAGGGACATAATTGAAAACATGATTAATAAATTAGTTCTACTCAGTAGTTATTTTTTGAAAAAATTACCTTGGATCTTACTAAAAGAGAGACTGTTTTAATTGATATCTTTGATCCTGCGTTGCCTTACCCTTTTTTCCATTTCTTTTTGGTGCACATCCTAAACCATATAAAATTAGTTTTATTAAAACTGAAGGGGAAATAAGGGTAACCCAATGTTGTAAATACCTATTTTCATTGAAAAATATAGGGATGAGATTTATTGTAATATGCTAGAAATGGATGCATATAGTTTGATATTTGATAGGCCTTGACAATATGATGTAGATATTATTTAAGGTGGATGCATACTTGGTTAGAGATCATTTATACAACATTAATAAGGATTATGTGAATTTTAAGCTTGTACCATTGAAATTGGAACCCTAACCTAAAGTTTTTAAGGGGGAGGAGAAGTAACTTGAGACACCAATTGTTCTGAGTTGATGATAAAAAAGAGGTGACAAAGGTTTTCATTCCAAAATCATATACACCTAGTTTTTTGGCTTTGCTGATAAATGCTCCTAATGATGAATCAATTATTCTATCTATAAAGTTTGTTTCTAAAGAAATAGAAAAGCCACAATTATTGCTATTCTTAGAGTAACAACCTGAAGTCACCAAACACGCTGAAAAATTAGAGAAACATAAAGTAGATATGAAACTCAAAGGACAATACAAAGTCAATGAACATGTTGAGATTATATTAACCTAAAAAAAAGCTAGAACAAATTGCTGGAATTGCTTAGGAAGCTGAAGTTGACATCAAAGAGGAATTAAGTGTCGATGTGTTGTCCAAACCATACATATATGTTGGATCGATCTTCTGAATTTACCACTTCAATTGGTGGTTAAGACTTTGTTGTTAGGGATGACTAAACACATTAACTAAAGTTTCTATCATGTGACCTTGATTTCTTAGATCTCAAGAAGTTTTGTCTAGATTTTGAAATTTTACATGAATATATCTTTGTTGAAAATGAATTTAAGATATTTGGAGCAAGCTACCTGTTGAATAAATTGGTGACAATGCTACATTCGAAGTATCTACTTTGGCATGACTGAGTTCAATTTCTAACTGTGAAGGATTCTTAAATTATGACTTCCCATTTTATTTCAAAAGAATTCTAGAATATATATATAGCACCTACAAATCTATATTAGGACAACTATTTCTACACAAATAGATATTATTACTAGATCCTACTTTATAGGAAAGAATATTTGATTTTCTATCATTACTTCCTCCAAATCATCTTCAAATTTGCTTTAATTACTTCAAAATCTTCAACATTCAACGCTCCCCTCAAGCTGGATGGAAGAAATCTTTCATTCGTAGCTTGTCTAATGTATTTTTGAATGCAAGATTCTGAACACTTTTAGTAAGTATATTTGCAAGATGTTATCCTGTAGGCATATAAGGAGTGCATGTTAATCCATTCTTAACTTTTCTTTGATGAAATGTTTGTCTACCTCCACATGCTTAGTTCTATCATGTTTTACTGGATTGTGTGTTATTGAAATGACAGACTTATTGTCACAGTACAACTTCATTGGTTCGTCCTACTTTATTCTTAAATCTTCTATCATAATCTTCATCCATAATAACTCACAAATTCCAAGTGCCATTGATCGAAATTCTTCTTCTACACTTGATCTTGACACAACATTCTGTTTTTTGCTTCTCCATGTCACAAGATTTCCTGCCAGCGAAGTACAATAACCTGATGTCAATCTTCTATTTGTTAAGGCACCAACATAATCTGTGTCTGTATAACATTCCAGTTTTAGATTCTCATGTTTTTTATAGAGAATTCCTTTTCTTGGAATAGTCTCCAAGTATCTGAGGAGTCTATATACTGCCTGAAGATGTGAATCTTTTGGGTTGTGCATAAATCGACTCACCACACTCACAACATAAAGTCTTGTAATTACCATAAACATTGATGAGATGTTTACTTGAAATTCACATCAATTAACAACAAGAAATGAAAGTTTTATTTAAATCTAAATTAAAAAGAGAGGGAGTAGTTGGATTGAAGGAATTAAAGTGGGTTGCAATTAGGGGTATAATAGTAAAATAAAATTAAGCAGTTAGTAATGACTTTTTCACAATGGAAAACAATTTTGTACCATCCCAAAATGGAAAATTGAACAAAATCTTTTTAATGAAGGGAGTGCATAAATAAATTTATTGGTAAGTAAAACAATAAAACGAGTTACGCTTATGGGGTTGTGAAAGTATTGAATTGAAAATTCATATTGAATAGAAACTCAGATTGGTGCATGATTTGGATCATAGTTTGAGTGATCAAACAACAATGACGATCCCTTTGTTGAACTCTTTATGTTGATCAAAGCTGTTTGATTAACATATGAGATAGAAATAGCATTTGGTTTCAAGTTAAAATGATAAATTTATAGTTTAGTTGGTTTGTTCAAAACATGGGTAAAATTGAGAAGGGGAGGAATTTGAAGGATGATAAATTTATAGTAGTCTTTCTTGATTTTATATGTTTTTTTTGGTACACTTGAATAGATGAATCATGATAATGTACATAAAATATTGGGTATATTCTCATTTGTCAAGACAGGAAATCACAAGCTCAATGTCCAAATCAAAATTTGAAAATTGGTCACTCAAGTGTAAATGGTCCAAACAAAAAGGTTCTTTTTTGCATTTTCCCCAATTGAGAAAATGTGAAGAGGACAAGAATTTTGCTATATGTTGGGATCAGAGCTGTTAAAACCATGCCTTAGGCATGCTTGAGGCACAAGGCAGGAATGCTAAAGCCAATGCTTTTATTTAACTCCGCGATGCAACTTCATTGAGATGCAGATCCAAAGGCACAAACCCATGCCTCAATAGAATTATTTCCATTATTTATTCTGTTGCTTCATCCATTCTCTCTCTCTCTCTCTCCTTTCTTTCTTTCCGCTCTCTATCTACAACTTTTTTCTCAGCTAAGGTCCGTGATTTTTTTTGTCCATTGCTCTACCATTTGAGCTAATAGAGAAAATGAATTATCATTGTTCTTTTCTATCCTCTCTTTAAGTCTTAGAATCTTTCCATGCAACTCACCATGCATTCTATTAAAAAAATACACGCCTTGATTTTCTCAACTTTGTATTGACACTTGATGTAGGCTCCAAGAGCTCTTAATGCATTAGTGCACTTGGCGCTTTTAACACCAGGAAAATTTTATCATCATGTAACAAGGAATTTGGTGAGTTAAGGTTTCATAAATGTTGATTTATGGATGATTAGGGGATTATTTTAGGAGAATTTAGTATTTGAATGGAGACCTGTACATAATACCTACTTGATTGTGCATTAGGTAGGTAATAAGAAAGAGAAGAAGAAAATAACACATGGATAAATAGAAAACGACACTCAAGGCTGCAGTTCTCAGACAACCAAAATACTTATAATTGCATAATCAAAATATTTCCAATTACACAGAAAATATGTTCCTTTAATAGGCATCAAAGCACCTATAGTTCTAAACAAAATAGTACTCTTCAATGGACTAGAACTACAAGAAATATAAACTATTTGGGATTTAAAGTTAAATGAAAATAATTTCTAAGCCTCTCTCTTGTGGTACAGTTTGTTAAGCATGTTGTTTGCTTTATTTCAAGTGTGCTTAAATTACGTGCTTGTTTCTTGTCACAGGCTGACATTTGTTTGTTTCTCTAATTCTTTACGAACTCTATATAGTTGTCACTGTGATTAAGAAAATCGATAATGAATAATTATTTTAACCAGTAATTTAGTTAATCTCTTAATTCTTCTAGGCATGACTGATTATTTGTGTTTTGGCATCCTGATGCAGGAGTGAGAAATTAAGCTAACTATCTTCCATGGATTGGTTGATTCTTGATTTCAAATTATTTTTTGGTATGGTGATCTATGCTTGGATTTTTCTGATGCTATATCTGTTCTTGTAAATGTGTTTTTGCAGCTTGTAGTGGTTTGCTGTGTGTATTATTCCTTACTAACTCACTCTAGATGCTCTATAAGATTGATGACCACAGCTGATCTTTGCTCATTTTCAGTTTCTTATAGTCGTTATCTTCTGATGACAAGTTCAATTTTGGAATAGTTTTTAAGCAAGTCACTTGTTGTATGAACCTTATATATAGGGCGGGGGCCCATATTATCTCATTGGTCGTGCTCTTGGTCCTGAGATTGGAGTGAGTATTGGATTATGTTTCTTCCTTGGGAATGCAGTTGCTGGAGCTCTGTGAGTATATCTTGTCCCTTTCCTGATGTCACCATGTTATGTCTGGTTAATGCCCTAGACCGTGTTCTAGGACATGAGGTTCCAATTAGTTTTATTATCTTCATAGTCTTATTTGTGTATGCTAAGTATCTGTGTTGACATCCATTCTTTTCATTTGCTTCTACTCATTGTTTTAGTTATGTGTTGGGAGCTGTAGAAACCTTTTTAAAAGCTGTACCTGCTGCAGGGATATTCAGAGGTAAAGATTCAGAGTTTTCTGCTGATATTACATATGATTGGTAGCTGTTAGCATGAATATAACCTTACCATCTCAAAATGTTAAAGAACACTGATAATTTTTATCTTTGACTGCTTATGTTTTCCCTTTAGAGGCTATAACAACATTTAATGGAACGGAAGTTGCACATCCCATACAAAGTCCAAGTTCACATGATCTGCAAATTTATGGGATTGTTGTGACAATTGTCATATGCTTTATCGTGTTTGGTGGTGTGAAGATGATCAATCGAGTTGCACCTGCTTTTCTCATTCCTGTTTTGTTCTCGTTGTTCTGCATATTTATTGGGATATTTTTGGCAAAGAAGGATTACCCTGCCGGTGAGTGTTAAGTTATTAAGTTCTTCTTTCTTGGTAATGTTTGCCTATTACTTGTCATAGCTACCCTGGGTGATGCAATGAGCATTCAAATACGATAGAAGTCTAGCATTCGAATGATGTTTTGTAGTATAAGTTCCAAATCCTTGACCAAATTTAATGTTGATGAGTACATACGTAATGTTTTTTAGACTACACCCTGATCCATATCTTTGGAGGAAAATAATAAGCCATCTACCACGATTGTCTTTTACAATTTAGTTTTGATAGCTACATTAACCTATATCAACTATTTGAATTAGAAAATGACCTGGCGTGTTCATGATTGTAGCCTAAAGTGTTTTGAATTTTGAATTGAACTGTTAAAGACAAAAACCTAATGATAAATGAAAATTTGTTTGGGCAGACAAACTAGTGAACCAACTAGTCGACCTAGTGAAGCGATTGTTTTCTAAGTGTTTTTTGTTTTCAACTTATAAATAACTATCTTTTTTTGTTTTTAATTATTCTTGAAAGTATTTTTGATAATATTATATGCGGTGTTTTAAATATAAATATTATTTGAGTTAGTTGTGGGCATGAGTTAGGTCAAAATAGGTATGTGTAATATTCTGTGCATACCCTTTTATGACCATTTAATTTTTAAATGGGTACTCACACCCACTTAACCTAGCCATCAACCAATTTAAATTGTGTGACCAAACTTACTGTTTGATGTGCAGGGACTTGATCTCAAAAGAAAATTTTAATTCAGGGACTAAAATATATTTAGTATAAATAGCTTTCAAATAAGAACTTATTCGATGAAAAATAAATTAAACAAGTTTTTTCAAAAAACTCAGGGGCTAAATGAAAATTAATAAAAAAAATTGTTTTCCCTCACATTGCTTGCAGCTATACCTGTCAATGGGTCAGAAGGGTGATCGTTACTCAACCCCACCCATCCGATTTATCTTAGAATATTTTTGGGTTACTCCATTAGTAATCCGTTTAAATTTTATACTCACTTTTACGACCCATGCCCCTTTAAAATAGATAGATTTGTGTTGGCTTTTACCACGCTTGGTTAGTAACATTATGTATAACATATAAATAAATTTGTGTATTTACTTGTGTTTTTATTTGATTCACATGTTCAATCGGTGACTTGGTACCTTGACAGCTTCACAATCTAGCTCTGTTTTGATAACTATGAATCCTGGACATAAAATTGTGTTCTGACATTAAAACCTTTGATTTAGGTGTTTTTGGTCCATTAAAGTGTTTGGTTTTGCTGGGATGTTTCACAACTTTTAGTTGTCCATCATTTGGATGTATTGTTTGTCTTTTCACGAGAGGAATGCATTTTGCCACACCTAACAAAGATTTGCTGCATCTATGAAGTTGAAAACATATGTTCCTTGTCCAGCTGTGCATCTCAAAAATCAATTTAGAGGATGCAGTCTTCTTCTTCTTCTTCTTCTTGCTCTTTTTATTATTATTATTATTATTATTATTATTATTATTATTATTATTATTATTATTATTATTATTATTATTATTATTATTGTTATTATTGTTTAGATACATTTAGCTGATGAATAACCATTGAACCATTCATTCTGACTTTTACAGTATTGTTTGGACTTCCATGATGCATATTATTAGTGTTGAGCTTTATAGGTTGGTGGCTTTTGATCTCTTTGGAATTGTTGGTGGCATTAGATCTCTATGGAATTTGACTATCCACTTGAATCTGTGCATAAAGCATGGTGTAGCCAAGTTACCTTGCTGATATAAGTTCAAGGCAAACAGTTTCTTTGATTGATAAATTAGGATTCACTTTTGACCTTAACCTATATGCTAATAACAGTCAACTTTAGTTGTAAATGTATGTGTGCTTGATGTTTTCATGGTCTTGCTTTCACTCTTATTCCTTGTTCTTTCTTATTGGCTGGTGGAGAAATAAAACTAAACACTTCTCTTTCCATGATCTTAACAGATGGAATCACAGGCTTGAGTATGGAAAGTTTTAAAGAAAACTGGAGTTCAGATTATCAACTTACTAATAATGCTGGCATACCTGATCCTGAAGGAAAGGTCTACTGGAATTTCAAGTAAGCTACGAAAACAATTTCAAGTTGATAACATTAATGGATCTGATTGCGATGTACTTTCCATTTTATTGTAATATCAGAATACTTTGGTATATATTAATTTCTAATTGTCGAGTAAAGTTGCCAGAATATGTTTCTTTGCTTTGGTTTTGCAATCTGAACTCTGTTTTCTATTGGGAACACTTGCAATTGAATTTGAATGAAATACTTTTTGTACATTGTTTGGAAAAAAATATGCTTACTCCTTGTACAGTTCAAGGAATGTAGAATGGAAAACCAAAATTGGAGCTCCATAACCATGGAGCAGAAGCTGGTAGACTTAATTCTTCTACTTTACACCTTTTTTTAATGTCAGGTAACCAAACACAGTTTATGGTGTCACTAGAAAAAAAAATAATGAACAAACACCTAATGGTCCAGCAGTTGCCAATTAGATCATTTTTTAAATCTAATTTATATGATTTTAGCTTCCCTTGTTAATGGAATTTAAAGTTGTTGGAATTACCTTCGAGCTTGATACACTTTGCTTTTCAGCCACACCCTCCCAAGGCACACTCCATTCTCTTTTTAATTACCATCACTGGAACTGTTGGACATTATGCAATCTTGTATAGCTGTGAAGCATTTCAATTAGTTATCTTGCTAATGGGTGTTAAATGAAATTGAATTTTTCATAGTTTTCATGTCTCAGTTAGACAATACTATGCCTCATGCCCTTACCAAGAACACTTCTATTGCTTACAATTCTAGTGTGTCATCAAAGCATTCCTTTAAAGCATGGAGTTGCATTTTCTTGAAATAGGGACGAGACTAAATTATTTTATGCCTTTTCTCCTTTTTCTCTTAATTTCTTTCAGTGCATTGGTTGGCCTATTTTTCCCTGCTGTAACGGGAATTATGGCGGGCTCTAATAGATCATCCTCACTTAAAGACACACAGCGTTCAATTCCCATCGGTACATTGGCTGCAACTCTGGCAACCACTGTACTATATCTAGTGTCTGTGTTATTCTTTGGAGCACTTGCAACTAGAGATACGCTCTTGACAGACAGGTATTTGCTTTAAAATGTGGATCATTAACTTCCTTCTTCTCTAATAACTAACAATATTCAACTTTCAATCAAGTGATTAGGCATTTGCAAGGCCACCTATAGGTTATATCTTTCTTCAGCTCTTTGTAGTTATATACTAAATGCCTAGCAAAGCATATCTACAGAAATATATCTACACTTAACTGTCTAATGGAATAATGTTGTCACGTAGTTTCTGTTTATTATATCATTCACTAGCAGAGTTTTCTTTGTTCATATGATGGATTTTCTCATGAGATTGTAGTTGTGCTCTTCATTTTTATTTTCATTAGTGGCTTGCACCTATAGGTAGGTTGTGGATAGCATCTTTATGTTGTGACTTAGGACTCGTTGTATTGTTGGTTTGTTACATGCAGTAAATGCTTATACTAAATGCTCTTAATGAATTGTTAGATTTATAAAGCGTTACTGATCCTAGTTTAGTTTTAGCAATTTAGGTTTGATGCATTAAATATAGAAAGTGTTACTAGACCTATGCTAGCTTTAAGGCTTCTATCACATGTACATTCTGATTATTGTATTATTGAAAATTTACTTCTGTAGAAATAATCCCTGTTATAAAATCTCTAGTCATTCATAGAATTGGGGATATTGTAAAAAATTAGAGAAAGATGTAGTTACCACTGTTAATTCAGGATACCTTTCATTAAAATTCATTCCTTCTTGTATGATTAATAAAAAATGTAAAATATTGTTTGAATTTAATTCTTGTATGGAAAAAATAATATCATTTTTTAAGTAAAAATGTTAACAACTTTGAATGATATTGATGCCTGGATTGTGTCTTGTGCTAGTAAAAGAAAGATATGATATGAGAATGCATGGTTATGGTTTGGGAATTCCTAATTGCCTTCAAAGTAGGTTAGACAACCTGGGTCTTCAATAGTTTTATTAGTAAGTCACCATCAATTCCTCATTTACAATTTGGATGGTATCAGCATATCCATGAATTTAGAACATGTAAAGTTTTTTCCTTCATTTGGTGATACTTTCATCCCAGTTCTTTTTTATACTTTCATACTAGTTCTTTGTTTCTCTCCTTTTTATATTGTTAATTGTCAAGGAAACATCTCACCTAAAAGCTTAAGCTATTAGGCGAGGTCCTAGAATATGATTTATATTATTTTCTAACACACCCTCTCAAATGAAAGCCATTTAAGCTTGAAACTTGCACATACTCACATTACTTTATGCTTAATTTTTATCAAATAGAATGAGGGTGGTGAAATTTCAACTTGTGACTGTTGGGTCAACAAGACTCTGATATTATGTCAAGGAACCATCTTATCAAAAAATTTAAGCTGTTAGTTGAGGTTCCAGAATATGATTTATATTATTCTCTAAAATATATACATTATACATCATGGTCATTTCTGCTGAAGAGAATATATTGTCAGTATGTTGGTTTGAGTTGTATAATTTGTACTCCAAATTTCTTCACTATTTCTATTTCACTGTTGAACTGTACTTTTTATGCAGGCTACTTACAGCTACTATTGCCTGGCCTTTCCCTGCCATCATCTACGTTGGTATCATTCTTTCAACCTTGGGTGCCGCTCTGCAAAGCATGACAGGTGCCCCACGCCTGCTTGCAGCGATAGCCAATGATGAAATTCTCCCTGTTCTTAACTATTTCAAAGTTGCAGATGGACATGAGCCTCACATTGCTACTCTCTTTACTGCATTTATCTGTGTTGGGTGTGTTGTTATTGGGAATTTAGATCTTATCACACCAACTGTAACTATGTTTTACCTTTTATGTTATGCTGGCGTGAACTTGTCTTGCTTCCTTTTGGATCTTCTAGATGCTCCCAGTTGGCGACCACGGTGGAAAATTCACCATTGGAGCCTCTCTCTTCTTGGAGCATCACTATGCATAGGTATGCCTCTTACTTTTCCCTTTGAAAAATAAATCACATGTTGTTTTGCTACTATTATTATTTTTTAGGGCCAAGAGAGGCCTTAGTAATGGAGGACTTTGGTGTTCACACCTTATAGCTTTCTCTCTGAGCTCTTAATAGCATCCCAAAAGAGCAAAGATGCAGTATTGTCCTCATCAGCCTAAGTTTAATACGCTCATCGGATGCTTTTGAAAATGTGATGTCCATTCAACTGTTTGGAAAATGCAGAAAGCTTTCTGTTACAACATTTTGGCTTTATTTGTTAAAAGCTGGAATGCTTTAGTGTGTTAATTTCAGGTATATTTTCTGGAACATCATACTAATTACTGTAATGTGTGAGGTTGCTAAAAAAGGATTTGGGACTGTGCGCATATAAATGAACCTCAACCTCAATCTTGACCCATGCTTTTGGCTTTGTTCAATCATGGATGCTTTGGGAATCTGCTTTAGTGTGTTTTGTATGATTCACTCAGTTGCCCCAAAAATATCATATCTGAAAGAAGGGAATTCCGGGGAAAAAAAAGATGGAGGAATTGCAAGAGAGAGCAGATTTGATAGAAAATTCTAGATATACAAAGGATTTGTAGAGAAAGAAGCTTCAATGCCAGACTTGCAGAGAAAAGAGGAGTTTGTTGAAGATGGAAAGAAGAAGATGACGTAAAGAAAACTTTCAGAATTGTGTAAAAGCTATTGGAATTATTTTTGCTTTTTATAAAAATAACCATGGGACTTGAAACTTAAATGACATTGTTTCTGGATATTTTTTTAACATAACTCCATAGAAATTTTATAAAAATACTTTTTTATCTTTTAATTCATCACAAGGCTCTAGAATTTCCATCTTTTGAGTTCTTAAACCTTGGAGTTTCTTGAATCTTATAACTTAGACGTTAGTGAGTTACTGCTAGGTATAGTTACTTATTGAACTAATCTTTGAATCATATTACTGCATAGATCACGGATGGTTTATTATTGTTCTATTTTTTTTTGTATAATAGATTTATGGCATTTACGATTCTTACTAAAATGAGCTTTCCTATTAACGATTCAAATTGTGTTTTGACAAATATGATTATGCCAAATTCATTTTCATATTCCTATCTACTAGCCTTAGGCATATTTAGGATTTCAAAGCAAGCACCATCTAGGGAGAATCTTTAAGATGTACGACAACTGTGGTACTGAATATTTTGGTGCCTATAAGCTTGATGTGTGCTTTTATACATTTAATGTCCTTTTGCATGTCCATGATCATACATGCTTGCAAGTTGGTGTTTTTTTCAGAATCTTACCTGCCTTCTCTGGTTTACTGCAGTTATCATGTTCTTGATTTCTTGGTCGTTCACTGTTGTGTCTCTGGCACTAGCAAGCCTCATTTATTATTATGTCAGCATTAAAGGAAAGGCTGGGGACTGGGGTGATGGCTTCAAGAGTGCATATTTTCAACTAGCTCTTCGCAGTCTTCGATCACTGGGAGGTAGTGTCTCCTAAATTCACCGTATGACAACATTTAGAGTTCTTGAGCTGTTGCATCTCACTGGTGAATATTGAAAGTATTATGTGCTCCGCTTGGTGGCCTATTATGGCAATTTGCTATGAACAGTCAGTATTGCTTCTAGCAAACATCTTGAACACAAGGATTTTGGTTATGTTTTTAGATGTCGCTTTTCATTACCCATGTGTGTTTGTGAGCATGCATGCCTTTTCATTGTGTCTTACATATCTCATTATTATTTGCAGCTAACCAAGTGCACCCAAAAAATTGGTACCCAATCCCTCTTGTATTCTGCCGGCCATGGGGAAAGCTGCCAGAAAATGTTCCCTGCCATCCCAAGCTTGCCGACTTTGCCAACTGCATGAAGAAGAAAGGCCGCGGGATGTCCATATTTGTCTCTATACTAGATGGAGACTATCATGAACATGCTGAAGATGCTAAGGCAGCCTGTAAGCAACTAAGTACCTACATTGATTACAAGTGCTGTGAAGGTGTCGCAGAAATAGTTGTAGCCCCCAATATGTCTGAAGGTTTTCGTGGAATTGTCCAGACTATGGGCCTTGGAAACCTGAAGCCCAACATTGTGGTGATGCGTTATCCTGAAATCTGGCGTCGTGAAAATTTAAAAGAAATACCTGCCACCTTTGTTGGAATAATCAATGACTGCATCGTTGCAAACAAAGCAGTTGTTATTGTCAAGGGTCTTGATGAGTGGCCCAATGAGTATCAAATGCAGTACGGAACTATAGATTTGTATTGGATTGTAAGAGATGGTGGTCTAATGCTGCTTCTTTCTCAACTCCTTCGTACCAAGAAGAGTTTTGAGAATTGTAAGATTCAGGTCTTCTGCATTGCAGAGAAGGATTCAGATGCAGAGGAACTCAAAGCTGACGTGAAGAAGTTTCTCTATGATCTTCGGATGCAGGCCGAAGTGATTGTAATATCTATGAAATCTTGGGATGTTCAAATAGAGGGTGGATCTCAACAAGATGAATGGTCGGAATCATTCACACCTGCTCAGCAGCGCATTGCTGGCTACTTGGCTGAGATGAAGAGGTCGGCTCAAGGGGATGGGAACAAGCTGATGGCTGATGGGAAACCTGTAGTTGTGAATGAGCAACAGGTAGAGAAGTTTCTTTACACTACCCTCAAGCTAAATTCAACGATATTGAGATACTCAAGAATGGCTGCTGTTGTGCTGGTGAGTCTACCCCCGCCCCCAGCACACCATCCTGCTTACTT
Organism: Salix brachista; assembly: GCA_009078335.1. Lineage (NCBI taxonomy): Eukaryota > Viridiplantae > Streptophyta > Magnoliopsida > Malpighiales > Salicaceae > Salix > Salix brachista. The sequence continues at coordinate 11,698,038 of CM018582.1, forward strand.
TTACATGGAGTACATGGATCTATTGGTGGAGAATGTGCCAAGGCTTCTAATTGTGAGAGGATACCGTAGAGATGTTGTCACTCTATTCACGTAGTTCCCACTGCTTTACTTAATGCTGCATCCCTACTTGTCCATATCCTCCAATCTTTCTAGTTTAAATCTTACATCCATTCTTGCAGCATGTGGCAGTGCATCTGCCAATGGTCACGGTAGAAACCTGGTAGTTTTTTCAGTCCTTTCGGATGAGCATTTGAAAAGTACAAGGTCAAATTTTGAGATACCGAGACTAACCTGGTAGTTTTTTTTTTTTTTTTATATATATATATATATATATATATATATATATATATATATATATATATAAAGTCTTTCATATTAAACAAATATCAAAAGATATAATTAGTCTCACATATTTATAAGAAACAAATCCTTACAAATAACCATTATCATTATTTTGAATGCCTTATCTATAATAATTAGAAATTTTAACACCTAAAAATATTAACAAAAAAGCAATTACAAAAGAAAATAAATGACAAAACAAAAATAAATATTATTAGATCAAAAAAAATATTTGACTTGAAGAATAAATAAAAATAAAAAAATAAACAAAAAAAGGAAAAATAATAAATATCAATTTTAAAATATCACCAACACAAATTAAAATTCAAGCATTAAATGAAAAAAAATACAACCGTAACAACATAGGAAATAATAAAAATAAAAAATAAAAACTAAGAGCATGTACATATAAATATGGAAAAAATTAGGAATCATTTCAAATATATATATATATATATATATATATATATATATATATATATATATATATATATATATATATATATATTAAGTCTTTTATATTAAACAAATATCAAAAGATATAATTAGTCTCACATATTTATAAGAAAAAAATCCTTACAAATAACAATTATCATTATTTTGAATGCCTTATCTATAATAATTAGAAATTTTAACAACCAAAAATATTAACAAAAAAGCAATTAAAAAAGAAAATAAATGACAAAACAAAAATAAATATTATTAGATCAAAAAAAATATTTGACTTGAAGAATAAATAAAAATAAAAATAAACAAAAAAAGGGAAAAATAATAAATAGCAATTTTAAAATATCACCAACACAAATTAAAATTCAAGCATTAAATGAAGAAAAAAAATACAACCGTAACAACATAGGAAATATTAAAAATAAAAAATAAAAACTAAGAGCATGTACATATAAACATGGAAAAAATTGGGAATCATTTCAAATATATATATATATATTAAGGCTTTAATATTAAAAAAATATCAAAATATATAATCAGTCTCACATATTTTTAAGAAAAAAACCTTACAAATAATCATTGTTTTAAATTCCCTATCTATAATAAAATAAATATATATATAAAAATAATCAAAAGTTTTGTAAGTTGAATATTTTGCTTAGATGTATAGAATCATAAAAAAAATCTAGGACCATTAACTTTTTTTGACACGTTAAAGAATTTGGTTTTGACTGTGGCGAAGCGCATGATAAGTGGCTCGTATATTTTTTTTTATTATAGATAATTTGGCCTAATTCCACCTGTTTTGTCTATGCGTGTCTTTGTATATTTTTTTTACATGATATTAAATCTGAAACATAATACATAAAAAAAGCTTCAAAAGTCAATTTTGAACAAAAACAACATCAACTATTATTCAGATTATTATTGGCCATATTATCGCCGTCACCATCATTATTGTTGTAATCATTGTCATTATTACGACAATAATCATTATGATAACCTGCATCATTACTTTTATTAATATAATTGAAATTCTAATTAGTATTATTATCATTATTATAATTGCTTTTGTCATTATTGATATTTTTTATATTATTAATAAAAGAGCAAACAAGAAAAAATTTAAATATTATTATTATTGCGTAAATAATTGAAAAACAAAATTACCTCGAAGAATAAAAAATACCTAAAAAATTAAATAAAGAGCAATAAAATAAATGACAAAACAAAAATAAATGTTATTATCTTAAAAAACTCATTTGACTTGAAGAATAAAAAAAAAAGGGAAAAAAATTAATAAATATCAACTTCAAATGATCACCAACACAAATTAAGATTTAAGGACTAAATTAAAAAAAATACAACCTCAGCAAAATAGAAAATAATAAAAATTAAAAACAAAAACTAAGAGTGTATACATATAAACATGAACAAAAATAGGGACTATGTCAGAAATATATATAAAAAAATATATAAATTATAATAAAATCAAAATTTAAAGTAGAAGGACCAAAATGAAAATAAAATATATGATTAATTTCAATCAAAGAACAAAATTGAAAAAAATCTAAACTTCTATATTGGAAATATTAAGAAATTTCAAACCAATCACAAAATTAAAAGAATAAGGACCAAAATGAAACTGAAATATACAATCAATTTTAATTTAATTTGAAGTACACAATCAAAACTTATATAATAGGAATAAGGACCGTACAAAACAATTAAAAGATGAGGGATTGTAATGAAAACACCATAAACAAAGGGGTATGTCATGGAATTCAGCATGCAGGAGAGAGATAATAGAAACAAAATTCAACTGACAACCATCACGTAATCGGCTATCGTGTGACGCCACGTGCCCTAGCATGAGAAAGAGGACATAACAGAGCATCACGTGAGACATCGTATGAACATTTATGACCATCGGCCGATGCCGCACATGCTGCCAGAAATGTGTGTGAGGCCGAATACCGTTAGACGCGCCTACAATATTTGGTAGAAAATAATTTACAAATTAGTAAATTACCTAAATATCCCTACAACCATCTCTTGGATTTTGTCTTTTATGGGGGTATATCCGTATTTATATATATTTTTAAAATGTGAAAATTTAGTGACACCTTCATCGACAACCCTTGATTTTTGTCTTATTTGAGGGTATTATGGTTATTTTACTGTGTATTGAAACTGTGAAATTTCGGTAACACTTATAGTAGCAACTCTTAGTTTTTGTCTTATATGAGGGTATTATGGTTATTTTACTGTGCATATAAATATAAAAAATCAAAAATACCCTAAAGTACACTGAATAGTAAAATAATAATTTTACTATTATAATCCAAAATAATATTTGTATATTGCTAGAATAATTTTGTTACATTAATTCCACAAATTAATTTAGCTTATAGTGTATTTCATTCAACATAAGAAAAAAAAAACATTTTTTTACCATTAAAATTATCTTCTTGAAGTTTCTTGCTCACATCATACCACCATTAAAGCTCCATCTACTTGGACTCCTCGTCATTCATCAATTAGCTATTTAAAATTATGTTTTGTTTGAACTATCTTCTTTTTCTCCGATTCCTTTCTATATTTTCATCAAATCTTTTTGGTTAGTGCACCATTCGCCCTCCAATTAACAACAGCAAGAACGTGATTTAGAATGTGCTACTGTTGGGCTCGACCAGGCTGTTATAAAATATTTTTGTTTTTCTTGCATATGGACAAATATTCTAAAATTTATTTGAGCATCCTTATAAAAACTAAAATAAGTTTACATTTTTATAAAACATTACAATGATTTTACAACAACTTTGTATATTTCCAAAGAATTTTGACCTATGTTAAAAACAAATTGCAAATAAATATTATTCATGTTTAATATAGAGATTAGAACCCTAAAAAAGGAGATAATAATTTTATTCTTCGCTGTAATATAGGGTTAAAATATCTACATGAGATTAATATAAGGATAAAAAAACCCACTAGGAATATTATTTGGAATGACGGGGTAACAAAAATCCCAATTTTTTTAATCCTAAAAGAAGCATCAACAATAATTGAAGATATTTCACTTTTTCAAACTTCTTTTTAGAAAAGTAGGGTTTACTCATCATGACAAACTCGTCATAATAGGAAAATTAAAAGAAAACAAGTATCAACATATCATAGAATATTTATATATAAACAATGCAGCTTACCTCAGGTATAATAGAAGTATTAATATATTTTCTTTACTCACTTTGAACTTATGATAAAACCAGTGCACTCAAATTTTTCTAATAACCCTGAACCAAACAACTAGGTGACAACTTCATCAAACCCTCTAACGTCTACATACAACATGTTTCATTTGTTCTGAAACTGTCTTGATTAAAAAATCATTAGTCAAGGTGGAATGATATTTGAAAAGAATTTCAAATCATATTCAAATGATTAATGATTATTATGTAAAGAACAAATATGGTTTAACATGGCAAACATAGTTCATGATTTGATGTTAACATTATTGATGAAAAGATATTAATTACACTTAGAAATTGATCTCTAAAAGGTTAAGTCAAACAACTAATAATTTTTCTAATATTTAGGGACAATTACAAATTGATATACAATACACATAATTTTTACATATTAATTAATTAATTATTTATTGAATTGATAATAAATTAAATTGTTTAATTTTATTAAATTAAAATTAGAATTTATATTTAGGCCTACATATTAGGAACCTAATGGGTCACACACAATAAGAACCATTAGTAAGAAATTAAAGTGGGATGATTTAATTAAGTGTGACTTGATTCAAATATATTTTAGAAATTAAGGACTAGAATATGAATATGATTAATACAAGAATTTTGTTTCTAGACCTAGAAAAATCAAGGACATGACTAGGGTAAGTTCTAAAATTATCCTAAATTAATAAATGAATATTATTCAAGCGGAAAAATTATACATTGCCATTTTATAGGGTTTTTTATATTTTTTTTTTTATAAAAAATAAGTTATACCTTCTATTTAAAAGGGGTTATCTGTTAAACAGAAAAACTATGTAGGTTACAGAATACAGAATAAGCACTTTATACATAGCAATCCCTCTCTCCTCTTCTAAATAGAGATTTAAAAGATTTCTCACTAGTGGTTCATGTGGATTATTATTGGAGACTAGACAATTAGATGACATATGGTTTACGAGACTTATCCTTAAAGAATCATTCAAAATCAAATGAGATCAGATTTCCTGTATTAATTTCCTCAACAATTCTAAATTTTCATGTATTCATTTTCTAAACAACTCTAGCGCTGTCTAATATGATCCTAGGAACTCCCAAATTATTTTGATTTATATTTTGTTGCATTAATGATATTCAAAAAACCTAATAGTAGGTTAATTGATTGTATATGTTTAGTCAATTCCGTTTTAGTTGATGTTTCGTTGTTTAATTGGAATGGAATGTTTCGGTTTCGGAGCGTTTCGTAACGTCATTTTAGGGTTAATACTGTTTATGTATATATATATATAGTTATATATATTAATTCAATTTTTTTTAGTTCAAATCCAAAAATAAAATTATTTAGAATTGTGCAATTTAATCTAAAAAAGACAATAAAATGATTTTTCTAAACAAAATTATGAATATGTATAATATTACAAGAATGTTATTATCAATCTCGCAATGTCATTACATTCTCTGATTGTTTTGAAATTTTAACATAATATATAAATATGACAAGAGACTCCTCGTAAAATTTCATCTTAATCTAGCAGTCAGATTAAGATATATGATTGATATTGTAAAATTATTTATTATTTAAAAAAACACTATTTAGCCAAAACAGAACAGGTGGAACAAAACAAGAATGTTTTGGTCGGTATTTGGCCAAAAAATCTTGAATTTAAACCAAGATAAAAGCGTCGCCATCTTGGCTCATTTTTTTAACTGGTATAAAATGTTTTGAGCGAAATGGAATGAAATTGATAACCCTTGTTACAACAACCACCAGCAGCGATGTTAGCAAGGTTGTCACGATTGGCTATGTTGTATACACAGGTAAGTTGCTGCGCGCAACGCTAGATTGGCAGTGTTAAGGTTGTTGCCCTACTCTACCACTAGGTCTAGCACCACCTGCAATAGCCTTGTTGTTGCACTAAGGAGAAGAAGGGCCAAAATTTACAACTGTCTCTATAACCTTTTCAGGTTTTTTAAGGGATAGAATAATGATTGTACCCCTTAAACTTATATTTAATTACTTTTAGCTATTTTGGGTCTGCAATTATGATTTTAGCTCTTTATATATTAATAATTTTATATTAAAATTGAACTCTAAATTAAATTAATTATAGACTTAATTTTCCTTATTAGGTTATGTTTCAATTAAAAACTTTAACTCAATTTGTTTTTAGTTGTGTCATATCTTGATAGGATTAGGATTTAATTAAATCATGTTTAGAAAAATGGTTTTTTCTAAATATTGTGTTTAAAATCAAATTTTATATAATTTATTCTAAAATAGTTTAGGATATTAATAATAATTTTTAATGTGATTAATATTTTTTTATTAAGTACTACATATATCAAAGAATATTTGATATTCTTCAAATAGCAAAATCAACTTTTCCAGCACATAATAGGTAATATGTGCATTTAATGCAAATTTCTATCCACAAACAAACTCTTTCAAAAAGAAACAACAAAACAAAAGAAACAACAAACAATACTTGTACCGTGAAAGATAAAAAACACAAATTTACATAAAAATCAATAACAAACAAACACAGAGGACATTAGCAGCAACTGCACATACACACAACTCAATGATTCCGTCAACCAAATCCACAGAACATTAGCAACAACCTGTACATAAAAATCAACTTCTCTAATCGAATGAACTCTACATAGCCAACAAACCTAAGTGAAATCAACAAACACATAAATATCAATAATAAATTTGCATAAACACAAAATCAAAATCAACAATAAGCAAAACCTATAGGACATTGGCAAAAACCTCCACATACACCCAACCCAACGATTGTGCCAGAACACATATAAACTCTCTATTCGTAGCAACCCTTCACTACCAACACACTGAAGCCACACACCCACAAAATTGAAATCAACAAGCACATTAAAATCAAAATCAACAACAAACCAAACCACAAAATATTGGCACTCAACGATTGAAGCAAAACACAAATCAACTCCTCTATTCGAAGAAACCCTCAACTGCCAACACACTCATAAAACTGAGATCAACAACCACATAACCCATGCAACAGTGATGCCGAACAAAACCCTTACCACCTAGAGACCTAAGAAGCAAATCAACCTCCTTACCCATTATCTAGTGATGCCAAACCAAATCCCCACCACCAAAGAGGGAAGAAACAAATCAGCCCCCTCTCTAACAACTAATTAGGTTGAAAAAAACAAAAAATCAGTTGACATAATGTTAAGTCGATGTCCTCGCCGATGCCATCTTTTACTATAGCAAAAGGTCACCGATAGCAAAAAAAACCCTCGTTGATGCTTTCTTTCAGTGCAGTTGAAGGTCCAAAAACCGATAGCAAAAGATGCAAAAAACCTTGTAGATGCGTTCTTTTAGTGCAGCAGAAGGACCAAAGATTGCACGCAAAAAAGATATATAAAAAAAGGGAAAAGCAAGTCATGAGGCGAAAAAACAATGAAAATCAAAACAACTGAGACATGTGGCAAAGCAACCACTAAAGAAAAAAAAAACTGTAACGCAAACACTAAAAAACCAAACCGTATCCCAAAACCAAACCAAACCAACTATTGAAATGTATTGTACAGTAAAACTCTCTTACAGTACGTAGTGATAACGAGCTAACTTGCTCGCACGTTGCGCTGAGCTTTTTTCTATGTAGGAAATTGATTGATTTTATGTCTATTGTAATTGATTATTTTAATATTTAATTAGTAAAATTGTAATTGATAGAATTTATTAGAAACGGGTTTTTCCCCGCCTATTGCTACGGTTAAAATTGTATTAATAATTATTTAATCGATAGATTATACAATTGGAATCGAAAAAATTCTGTTAAAATGAGCCATGTGCTCTATGTAACATACTGCTTAATTATTGTGTAAATTTTATTTGTTTCATGAATTATTTCATTAGCAAATAGTAAAATTATAATTGTTGAATTTTAGCACAGATGAGTTATTTGTTTTACGCAGCAAACAATTTAATTGCTGGTTTTGTTTTATGCTTAGGAACAAACGTCCATCCACTGAGCTACAACGCTTCTTCATATCCTGAAGGTTAAATCTTTATGTAGTACTATATAAACTATTCCAATTCATAATCATCTGAGTCTTGATGAACAATGAAAATCACTATTCAGTGAGATTCACTGTTTAAATGGACGATCTATTTTAGCTATATACTAATATGGTGTGTTTTAGTATATAGGATAATAATGTGAGTTTTTGAGACCGTCTCTGTTTAGATGGTGCTATCACTTTGGAGACTGGCATTAGGAAGCTAAACCTAGGATTCTCCATTGTCTTTCAAGGGCTTTCCTAGATCTCGTATTCCATCCGCCATAGACGCTTTCTTTTTACCAGGCAAGCAAGCCTGTGAGTTGAGAAGATCGGATCTTTAAAGTTGAAGTCTTCAAATGTTAGACGTTATTGATAGTATATAGTGTAATTGACCAGAGAAGGGCGAAAAAAATAAAGCTCAAGAACCATGCACCCCTACTGAATTAATTGTTTTTTGCATTTCTAAAATGTTTTAAGAAAAAAATACTTCAAATTATTCTTTTTTATTTTCAAATTGTTTTTATACACTGTTATTAAAAATATTTTAATATATATATACATATTATTTTGATACATTTCTGAATAAAAAAAACATTTTAAAAAACAATAACTAAAATCTTGAAAACCCTAAAACAGCAAATAAAATTCCAACCAGCTGGAAGCAACATGTTGTTGTTAGAGTATAGAAGAATATTCTAGAATAGTATAATGTGTATAAATAGAGAAGTGTACACACAACAATTGTATGCAAAACAGAATTCAATACAATACAATTGTTGTGTGTACACTTCTCTATTTATACACATTATACTATTCTAGAATATTCTTCTATACTCTAACAGTTGTGTCCAAATACAAATTATTAGAAAAAAAAATCTTGGATTATCGTTTTATAGCTAATTGTTGTGCATGTTAATCTACATCCCGGTAATGCAATTGGCCAGGGAAAACAAATTTGACAAGAGAAAATGACCATCGATGCTTGGTTCGGTCCTTGGCCTATAAAAGTACTAAAAAGTCAAGAAATAAATCCAATTTACGCCCTTGGATGATCTGGTAACCGTTTCAGGTCCATTTCAACTTGATGGATTGTCCATTGCATGTTTTCCAATTTCTGCAGGACGAGGCTTGATATGAGAGCCATGAAAGTATTTTTGACAACAAGGGCAATATGCAAACTGGTGTTACCTTTACAATATCATGGTACTGTCTCGCGATCGTGTCAAAGTGAGGATCAACACCTTGATATTCACGAAGGCGTGTAACCTGGTAAGAAAGTTGGCCACAACTTCAAAATGAAGACCAGGATAAAACAGGGGAAAAACCCCCAAAACGATGGTGGCAGAAACTAAAAACAAAACGTTTCCAAGTATTTGGTCAGAAATGGCATTCTGAATTCATGAACTATTATAACACAGATCCTTAAAGTCATCATAAGAATCATGTTGGACACAAACATTTAGGGTATAAGCCACAGAAGTGATTTAGATATCTCCATAGGATGATAGCTTAGCATGCACAAACACAAAAGGAGTGTACAAATTTCATGTCTGACAGTCTGAGAGCAAGCAATGATCAAGATAATATGTGGTCAACTTTGTTAGAGATGTAACGAAACAAACCGCTTTATTGTACGCAATAGAAGCTTCTTCTGTGGCCTCGACAAGATATTTCCTGAAATATAAAAAAGATTGATTAAAAACCAGTAATGAACAAGTAAAGAGTGTCATTGTCAAGTACCTTATTTTATGAAGAGCTGGTATTGACTCCTGGGTATAAGTTTCAAGCAAGAGAACATGCTCCAGAACCCTGAGATGATAATTAAAAAATTCAAAGGTTGAAAGAGAGAACATTTCATCACCCAGAATTGCATCACAGCTAATAGGTAGCAAGAAATAGCCTTTAATTTCTGGTATGTATTATGTATTACATGTACATTTATGTTAATTTCCTCCTCTTGCACTCATGGGATGGCAATCTAAACAGCAGATAGCATAACAAACCTTAGTTTTGCATTCATGGTCTCACACCTTTTACACAGCCAAGTCTTCTGTAGTTCATCCTATAAAAAAGTTGGAAAATGGATTTAGAAGTGCATCTAAGTAGGAAGACGAAGGAATTATAATGAAATGCAATTGATTCAATGACAGTTTTGGCAGCAAATTGGACCCTGAACTTTAGATAACTTATCCCATCCACCTTATTTTGGAGCTTTTTTTTCCTTACCCCAAGACTTTATTTAGCTTCCATCAGAAAGAAAATCTAATATAAAAATCCAGCATTAATCCTACTGAAAATTGTTCTTATGCTCCTGTGGCATCATACATGGCCAGCTGGCCATGTCAGTAATACACCTAGCAGACATATGGGAGTCTCCTTAAAACTTTTTAAAACAGACGAGAGTCTACTTAAGAAAACTAAATAACAATTTAAGATTCTTAAGTGGCTATTATTCTCTCCACTTTATAACCCATGTGATAGACTTGGTGGAAAAAGAAAAGGACAAGCTAATAGAAACAAATTACAGTGAAAAATAATTGATTTTCATTAGAAACCTGACTTCCTATTCTAGTTAGAGTACCAGGTACAGTTTTTAATGTTATTCTGAAACACGAATACACGAATACAGTCATTTAATGAAAGGATCCAACAACCAAACAGGGAAAAAATAATTGATTTAATACATGTTTGGTTTAATCAGTTAGCATGCATGTGTGCTCTCTTCCACAATTTCCATGGCCATTATCTTCTTAAGAAAAAAAACAGAAAATTAACCTCGGAAACACAATTTCATGACTCCCATCCAAATGGAGAAACCCAGATTAAATTGTAAACAATTGCTGATCAATACTCCTATAATAATCCTCACATCGATGGTAAGGAACTCAAGGATGGTAACACATATAAATATATTGCCAGATTTCAGAATTTGATCCATTTAAGAAATCCTGCAAGCAAGCATGCAGAAAATTAACCATTCAAAAAAACAAGGCAGCCAGGACATACTTGAATAAGGTAATAACCCAATGATTCAACCACCTGTTTCCATATGGGAGCACCATGAAACAACAAATAAGCCACAATTGCAAGTCTAAACAATAGCAGAGGTTAATTTTGGCTGTTGATATGGTAATAACTCATACACCATTGAAGACATTGGTAAGGGCAGGTTCCGATGTGCCAAGCCTTGAAATAGTTCAAGAGTGAGTCTATGAGGAAAGGAGGGTGTGGTGGGGGGGGGGGCAAAAACCTTCTTCTTCTTTTTGGCTTTTGTCACTCATTTGTTACCAATAAAAAAAGGAAACGAAACCACAAGTTCTGGATTTTCTAGACTAGAGAAGTGTTGTTTAGTTTAGACTAGCAAAATGGATATTATAACAATTAGTCTAAACACAAATTATACTCGCAAGTACACAAGGTCAATTGCAATAAAGTATGGCAAACACAAGGTCATGAACTTTATCAAGAAGTGAGAGGAAAGCAGGTGATTTTTTTTTCCTTTTCTATATTATGAGATTGAGATACATTCACTTAGTTTCACAACCTTGGCAGTGCTAAATATAAGCAGCAAATTGTTAACCTACAAATACATTGATTGAAGCATTGCTTAAATTCAACAGTCAAAACAGAGTCTTGATTTTTCAAATTAGACTTACATATTTATGTTGATGTTGCAGCTTCAAATCTTTGACAAGCTTAATAAGCACGCCAAGTATCTGCTCTAAGACCTTTCCAAGATGAAATTACCATGTAAATATATGCTAGTAAGCAATACTGAAAAGAAAAATAAGAGGAAAAAATATTTATATAAAAAAAACCATTAAAATTGCATATCAACATACATTGTAATATTCAGCAAATTTTCTATCTGCAGAATAAAGATCCTCTCGCAGGGCTGCTTCTTCCTTTTCAATTTCATCAGTTATCAACTTGACCCTGATATTGTCAAAAATAAGTTGAGTGCAACATGCAATAGTTTACAATCCTATTAAGATATGTGGTCCCACGTACTGGACTGCTCCATAACATAATGTTGCATTATCAAGAAATAACATAACTTTCTGCATTCCATATTGAAGGGAAATTTTTTCAAGAACTAGCGATGAGAGCGTCCAAACCTCTCTGGAAGGCGAGCAGTTGAAATTTGATTAACAGGCGATGAATCTGCACCAGTAAAATATTAAGTCAAATTAAATGACTATAATACACATGGAAGATGTATACTACATTTATTGAACAAGAGCGTTGGGTTCTGTTACTTAATATGATAGCAATATGGAAGATGTATACTACATTTATTGAACAAGAGCGTTGGGTTCTGTTACTTAATATGATAGCAATATGATACTACCATTAAAATGGTGCATGTGATAGGATACCAATCAAAACACACATATAATGATGATGAGAGACTTTTATTATGACTATAGGCCTTGCTTGGAAGATAATATGAAGTGAATTTATTCTTGGTTGCTTTAGTTATATTATAAATATTCTGTTGAAGTACCACCGCATTAAACTTGAGCAAGTGCCAAAAACAGCACCTAGTTCATTGCTTTTATGAAAAAATTGCTACCCCTTGCATATCTCCAAGACCAAATGCAGTGTGAATGTCAATACAAATGAACAGGTTAGATTTTACTTGCATTATCATCATGGTTAATAACTACAACTAGAAGGTAACACTCCATGTGAAGCATTGTCAAGAGGGCTACCTCTCCCCAAGCAATGACTCAAAGATAGCCAGCTTCTTATCATGTGCATCGCAGAAAAACCAATAGATAAGATAACATGCATATGGAAGATGATAAGAGAACTGTGAAACTGTGCGAGGATGAAGCGATTCATAAGAACCTACCAATATCATCAACAAAAGCATCAGCTAACTTAATGCATTTAGCTTTCAAGCGAGCCTCAACCTCACATGAAAGGGACATCTGATATTCAGCAATGTCCTACAAGAGATGGCACAATATCAAATAGACATATTGCATAAAGATAATATATCTGTGTGTGATTTGTGTGTGCGCAATGTGTGAAGAGAACATGCTTAAAGCATTATAATAGATTGCATTCCATGGGGAAATATACCATCGTGAATGGCATTTGTTGATGATGAGTTTGCCACAAATAGGCAGGTGTTATGCCAAGAAAGCGATTAGGAACACCACCAACTTCAGGTTCTGTTGAGTCATTATTAGTAAGAAAAAGGGCATTGTTTGCTGCACTTGCAGTGATGTTTGCAGAACTGTTTGTATAATTGATTGAGTTAGAGGTTGAGCTGATGGCAACACTGGTACTTGTACTATCAAGGGAACTTCGAGACATTGCAGTCCATTTTTCAATTTCCTTTTCATGGATCTCACCATCCTTTGATATAAGAGGAAGCCTCAATTTCTGAGCTGCTTCTGCAATGACTAGGCGGTACTCTAGAATCTCATAAACCTAAGAAAGAAAAGTAGGCAGAAGAAGTTTCTTTTATTGAATCCAGATCCTTAAATACACCTTCAATTACAAGTAAATTAAAGGATTTAAATATAATTATCCCGGAATTCAATCCATAATGGATATCCCGGTAAGCAATTATATATATATATATATATATATATATATATACATGGAACCAATGCACATGATGGATCAACATTTAGTAGAATAGTTTAATAAATTATTTATTTCAACGTATTTCCTACTTCAATGTGTTTTTGGTTCTGAAATGAAAATCATTGTCATCATCGGGGGAATAATTTTTTTTTTTGTACCTGGTGAGAGTTGTTTGAGCTTTGGACATCTCGAATTCCTCCAAGATTAGCCATAGAAACACCCTGTTGCTGATACTCTTCCACCATGGCAATTGCTTCACAATAAATTGCCTGCATGATGATTTTTATCTTTAAAATATTATATATATAGCAATCGAAAACACTCGGTTACCTATATATATATATATAGAAAGAGAGAGAGAGAGAGGAAGAGAGGAAGAAGAAGAAATACCAGAGATTCTAAGTAACGCAATCTCTCCCTGGACATCTCCTCTCTGGCCTGAAAAATTATCGTATCATTATTAACAAATTAAACACATAAATAATAATGGTGGTGGTGGTAAATAGCACTGACGAGTTGGAGGTCAGAGCAGGCGGATTTGGAGACAAGAGATCCGTCAGGTGCCAAACAGTGGCGTTCCAACTGATCAATCACCTGGCTCACATCCGCTGCTAATCCAGGGTTTTGCACTCCTCCCTTCACCATTGATTTATTAAAACTCCGTCGTCTTTCTTGTTCTTCTCGATGTGGTTGAACCAGACCAGCCGATTAGAAGAGAATGGCAGAGGGTATTGCTGCTTTCTCACCCGCTTCTTCTTCTTCTTCAACCAATCCTCGGATTTGAAACCCCCGGATCGGAAACAACCAAAAAGTTGCTGTGGGGTACCATTTTCCCTTTGAAGTTACCAAAATACCCCAACCAGTGCTTTGGGGCTTTTTAGTCAATTTAAGCCTCCTCTTGTTTTTTGTAGGCGGGCGGGGGTGGCAGTCAGTGAATCTTTGATTTTGTATGTCTGATTAAATGTAGTGAGCGGAAGGAAGGTGGAGGAAGGAGTAATGGGAAAAGGGAAAGAAATTACAACCTCTTTGAAGAAGCTCGATTTGAATTCCAATTTTATGGCTTGTACTCCATCCAAGTCTTCCCTCTTTTCCCCAACCCTTCAATCACCTGGTAATTTAATCACAATTCGAATCTCTCTTACAATAATTTCTTGCGGTTTGTATTTCCTTTCATGTGTGTGATTGGGTTGATGATAGGATTGTTAAGTTGTCGTCGTCGCCTTGGCAAGTCGAAACCTCCAAGTTTAGTGAGCTTGTGCCTCGGAGTTATTGGCAAGAATTTACAAGAAATCATTGCCCACTTGAGTGACATTTCCATCGCCTTTCCTCCACATATTAGGGTAAGTCCTTATGCCCCCCATCTCTCTCTTGCCATCTTCTTTGCTACCATTTCTCTGTCGCTTAATTTGTTACAACTTTTGTTTGTCAATTAACCAGGGATGGATTACCTTTTCAACTGTTGAGGATTTAGTGCCTATTAAGATCAGGATTCTCCCCCCCCTCTCTTTTTTTCTTACAAATAATAAATAACTCGACAGTTCTTAGGAATTCTTATTCTTATATTATTATCTCCAGTCATGATTTTGGATTTTCGCATCCGCAGTGGAGAATTCCCAGATTAGTAGTGTGTAAGAGTGTTTAAACTAGACAAGAAATAATTGAATTTGATGCGCACAAATATGAGAACGTAGAATGTTGTTGGCACAGCTTTTGAATTGTCCTCATTTTGTTGCACACATCCCTTTCTAATCCTGATTACATCTTGTGTAGCCCTGCACTCTCCTGGAAGGGAAAAACGAACTTATGATTTCGATATTGTGGGTTAATCGATTGACGAGAAACTAGAGGCCTATCCATCTCTCTTTGTTCTGATAACTCTTTCATATTTGTGCTCATTCATTTATCCTTGAAAATGAAAGTAATCTCTATACTGGAAGCTTAGAGAATTTTTCTTCCCCTGTGCTCTTAGATCCTGTTGTTTTTTTGCTTCTCAAACCTCAAAAAGCAGGTTGAGAAGCAGAAACAAGCGGGGCCTTCGAACATGTGGTATTGGCTGATGATGGAGGATTTGCAACCATGAAAATTATACTAGTTAGTCCGTTAATTTTATCCAAACTTTACTAATTCAACGCCAAGAATCTATGCATTAGAAAGAGCACATCAAGGTTACATTTCGCCCGCCCCAACTGGTGTCAATCTTCAGCTTTAATGTTTGTGCACCGGTGTGTGGGTCTTCATGCTCATTTATCCTAACACTCTATGGATGTATTATTGCAACACAGATTACAATTGCAGCAATTGCCAGGAGAAGGAAAATGCTATGTGATGAGGTTATTATTCCTTTAGCTGATACTTCCTGGGAGATACTTGACATTTCTGGCTCAGAAGTTACTGATTCTGGTTTAATAGAAGTGGCCAAAACATGTAAATTTCTTCAAGCTATTGATATAAGGTATTGAAGTTCAGATACAACTAATGAAGTTGGAAAGTATTCCCTCTAACCAAAAATAACATGGCGCACAGTGCTCTGGGCAGCTGTTCTAAATATATTTAAGTATTTCCACTATGTCAACTTGGTTTCTAGATTCTTACTGCAAAAGGCACGCTTGTGATCTCATGTTTTTTCTGTACCATGTAACATTTAGCATGTTTGATAACTTATTGAGGAATTAGGAGGAATTTTTGCTTACTTTTTTACCATACTCTGCTATAAGTGGATCTTTTGTTGCAATGCTTGAAAAGGAAAGAGGATCAAAGTTTGTGGGGGAAGACTGACCATTTGAATACGTTTTCTTTGTAGAAAACCTTCGAAACTAGATATTTATGGGTCACATTTCTAGCATTAATATTGGCCATAAAAAAGGGTATCATGTGGAAGTATGAATGTGTAGACAGGTGACTAACATGGGGAAAGAAGAGCCTTCGTATTGGTAATACAAGCTACACCTTCAGATGGTTCTTCAAAAAAGAAAAAGAAAAGAAGTGTAGGAAACCACTTAAGCATTTGGACTATTAAGGACAGACTCTCTCTTTGGCCTATTGTTACAAATTGATGGATCCTAAATGATGCTAACTCCTGAATTTATTCTTCAAGCATATCTTCTGCATCTATCGTAACCTCCATGATATATATTAAAATACTCCTTGCTATAATTTCTTTCACTCTTTTAAGCAGTAATTTGTCTAATTCCCATTCAGTGGGCTATCAGTTTTCCGTTGCTTGTAGTAGAAATACCATTTCATGTGACACTATTTTGTGCAGTCGATGCAACAAAATCACTGCTTCTAGTGTTTCTGTACTTGTGGAGCACTGCAAGTCCCTGCGAACGTTGAGATGCGGGTAAACTTTCTAACAAAAACTGTATAGGGCTGGTATTTCAACTAAAAGATTCACTATAAACATCAAATCTATTTATGAAGTGTTAATTATAGAACAATGTTTTGGTATAAATGTTTTTCTGTGCTCTTTCATTTCTCGTTACAGTAGGATTTCATCATGTAAAATAATCTTTTATTTTCTTTTCCTTCTGTTAGTATGAAGAAAACATGAGCAATACAATTGGCATTGATTGATTTTCTACAGTACATTATTAAAACAAATTCATTCTCAAGTATTTACAACATGTGAATGGAAGTGGCACCTAAATCAAATTAAATCTTATTAAGTTTCTACTCAACAAAAAAAAATGGTCATTTCCTATTTTCAAAGGTTACTACGTTATCTCTTGCAATCATCTACATTTGAACAGTTGTAGAATGTCATGCTTTGATAATAAATTTAAAACAAAGTTAATATTGCAGAGGATGCCCGAGGAGTGACTACACAGCACGCTGTTGCTTGACTCTGTTGAAACCAAAGCTGGATGATACGGTAAAAGATTCATGGGAGGAACTTGACACTGTTGAAATCAGTCATAGTGCTGAATCCTTGCGTTGGCTTGTGTGGGTAAGGAGTTGTAATTTATGTCCCCCCACCCCCCACCCCCCACCCCTCCCCCAAGATGAACCTTTATGATTTGTGAGGTTAATGTTGACATCATACTCATGCACAATCACAAGTCAAAGATGGGAGCAATTTGCCTTTCTTACCTTCATTCTTGTATGTTCTTTCCTCTTGTCACACTTGACTTTTGCAGCCAAAGATTGATAAAGATTCACTGGAGATCTTGGCAACTGAGTGCCCACGAATTTCAGTAAATCCGAAGCTGTCACCCTTTGGCTTTAGAGGAAAGGATGTTCCCATAGAAGCTTTTCCAGAAACTGTTCTGGATGATCTGTTTGTTCGGGAGATCAACCCCAGTACATGGGCAGCATGTGGGTTTACATTGAAACCTGTACCACCGATTCTTTCGAGCTCCAAGGAGTTGTCTTTGGCTGAAAAATTTAGGCTTGCCTTTGTGGAAAGAGATGCACGATTAGCACCAAAGCGGGCTAAGAATGCGAGACAGCATCAGCGTCGCTCGGACAGGGAGTGGATGGAGATGAGTGCTGAAGCAAAGGCCATAGTCCTGGCCTCTCAAGTGAGCAAATCCCTGCATGGTAAGAACTAAAAAGTTCAGCATAGGGACGCTTCTCTAGATCCTTGAAGCATCATATAATTGTGGATTGGAAAATGTTGCAAAAAGATGATGTCATATGTAGATGGGAGTTGGAATTAATTCCTTTTTATCTACTTCAATCCATTTGGGTGTTGGGTGGGGTGAGGAATGGCTGTACACTGCAGGTGACTTGGTGGCAATGGCATATGATTTTTCTTAATATTTAATTATCAAATAAATAATAGTTCTCTCCCTCCCCCCCTATCTAATTTGAGCATCGCAAGGAAAACTCTATCCAGGTAACAAAACAGGGACAACTCATCATTCACAGGAAAATCCCACCCAATAGGACAATTCGGCACACACATTGTTTTCTTTGTTCATCATCATTCATAAGAAGTGTATTCAATTTCTCCTTCTTTTTTTTTTCATTCCCTCACATAGTGTGGTTTTTAGTAAATGAAACTTGTGTTTGATTTGTTGAAGTCTTTACCTTGATCATCAACCTTTTTTTATACCTCTTATCTTTAGTTTTGGATTTCTAGGGGACAATAAAGAATAGTCTTGTGTCACTATCTTGATGTCCACCACTCTATTTGCGACAACAATAGCAGAAGGTAATTTTTTAACTTCTTACCTTTACAATTAAACTTAAGCCCAATGCTCTAAACCCGACATGAGATTGAATAATTTGTATTCCTCAAACGTGTTCTTAATGTCCAAGATCAAAGAATTGAACTTTTTGACATAATCCTCAACCAACTTGTCATGTTTTAAGCTTCTTCAAATCCTCTCTAATCAGCTAAGACATGTTGTTCAGTGATACTATTCTTTTAATTCTTGTTTCAAGCAAGCCAAGTTTCAATCTTGGGATGCCCTAAATTCATGTTCTTTTTTATCTGAGTCCTCCACCACAACTTTGTGTCACCAAACAAATACATTATTGTGAAGTTTACTTATTTGTCAACTTTGATTTTATCCACATCAAAGAATTGTTCTATATCCCAAAGAAAGTTTTCCAATTCCTCGAAACTTCTCGCACCACAAATGAATTTAGCTCTAGTTGTTTTGGTTTGGATTCGCTACTATCTTATCCAAGATAACAATCTCATCCTAAAAAGATTGTATTTTGTGACTTACCTTTATCACATGATCAAATATATTGCTCAACAAACCTTTTTTGTCATTTCAATAGCATGAACAAGTCTGCCGTTTATGGATTAGTCTTCATTTTTAGCCATGGGAACCAAAACATTTTCAAAATGAGGAAGTCTCTTTTGAATCATCTTCATACTTGTTGGCATTAGACGTCAAACAAATAATTTGCCAAATAGAACCAACATACACTTTGATACAACTTATCATGTATAAAATTTCCAACACAATTTTGATCCTAATAGCTAAAGACCACAAGTAATAATAATAAAAACATAGCACAACAGTAACAGAAGTAATTACAATAAGAAGCTCAACCTTTATTAATTCGTCAACAAAGAAAATACACAATAATTATACATGTGTTATGCACAATCTAACTGACATGCTACACATTTTAGGCAATCTATATATTACAATAATATACAATAGAAGTTACATGTCAAAACTACCTTTAGAAATGAACATAAATTTGGACAACATATGATAAAGATAGTCAATTACTTGTAATTGCCCAACAACAACTTCCTTAGTCTACCACCCAACAAACCAATAATTTAAATTGATTTTTCATGTTGTTAGCCCTATTGTGCAACCCAAAAATACCTTAGACATTCCATCAACTAAACCAATAATGGTGTTAAGCATGAACCTGATGCTTGCATGCATCCGTTATTTGCGTTGCTGAAATCTAACACTACCATGCACGCTGCCACTATGCATGTGTGCTGTTACTGTTCAACAACATCATGTTGGTACTCCCTTGCACCTATGTTTATGATAAACCCACCTCATCATGTAAGTAAAGAGACTAATTGTGCATGGAGAAGATGAATCACCTTGGTAAACCCTAACTCTAATAAGTTGTATTGTTGATCAATTGTTTTTCTAGGTCATGTTTTCATTTGTTAGTTAGTCTAGGGTTAAAGATAGATCTTCCTCATTAAGAGGTATATGTTTTATGAAGCTAAAACCTAATTATTTTTAATCTCAAGCCTAATTATTCTAAATCTCTAGTTTCAATGTTGTATTTATTTATACCTTGTGTTTTTAATACTTGGAGATATACTATACAATATAATTTTATACCTCTAAATATTAAAGTCTATAATTAATTCCTAGTATTTATCATTATCAATTACCTTTAATTTAGTACTGAAATACGCATTACATCATAAAATTCATAACACCAATATTAATTAACAAATTGATTTATATGGGGTTTTAAAATTTTAATCAAGTTCTAATGGATAATCATAAACTGATTATAAAACACACACTGTTTTTTGCATTTTTTTAAGTATGATAAAAATGCAATTTTTATTTTCATAAAATATGCATGAATATTTTTTAGAATTTGGTAGTATGTACATGAATAAAACCTTTTTTTATTTATTTTTCAAATAAAGAATTCTCTTTATTTTATTTTATTTTTGAGATTCTAAAGAAAAAACAAGTATTTTTAATATGAGGTTAGTATCTTATAATGTGAGTTTGCCACTTAAATATTAAATGAAAAGGTTGGAAAATACATGAGGAGCCAATAAATAAATTTAAAATAGTTTCTATTTTTTTAGAATCTTTGAAAATTATTTGAGATCTGTTTGGAAAAAGCACAAAAAAATAATAGAATAAACATTTCCAAAAAATTAGTAGTGTGTTTTAGTTGAACAAGCCCTTAACTATAAATTAAAATCTTAAAAATTACTTTAAGGTAGTGTTTGACAAACACGTCTTAAAGACATAATATTACCTTTTCTTTCTTTAATAAAAATTGAACGTGCTAAACACAGTCTTAAGCTAATAGACTCAGCCTAGCCATATATGTTGGACTTTCTAATCCAAAGCCCAGGCCTAAAAACATAGGCCTGAAAAAGAAATGAAAAAATGAAAATCAAACGAGGGATTTTTGTAAAACCCTAGTTAAAAAAAATTGAACGTTAAAATATTAACTTGAATATGAAATGGGTTAAATTAAACCAAAGATACAAAGTTAAATGACAAGTAATGAGATTAAAAGAAATAAAAAAGTATATAGCACAAGTGCTATAAAGAGAAATGATGGGGAAAAAAAAAGCTAAAATAAGAGGTCAATGTGTAATAACCTAGAAATATGACTATATAAACCCTTAATTAATCTCTTTATTGGCCGACAATAAAAGAAAGTAATGAAGAGGGTTTCAAATCTATTTCACTAAAATATGAGAGAAAATCCAACAAAATTAAAGGGGGCTGGGTAAGAGTTAGGTTAGATAGTGACGAACCAACTTCTATACAAGGATAAAGGAGAAAAGGTTAGAAATTAGGAAAATTTTGGTGGTGAAATGATGTGAACCTCGTGATCACGTGGTCATGTAATCCATAATCAATATTGAGATCTCATCTTGGAAAACTGAAATAGATATGATAGGAGTGTGACACAATAGAAACCTGCACCGAGGTACCAATACTATTGGAATGAGTAGAATGATGCCACAAAGCCAGTTAATCTTCAATAAGTCAGATTCAGTTCGTTCAAGAACTAAAAAAAATACAAGAATCACTCTCACATGTTAAAACTAAAAAATTTAGAAGTCATAATCATCAAAGACTGTCAAAATTTTGGTTACATGAGTTTAAATAGTTCTTGAAAAATTAATCTTAATGGACCCCGTATGTGGACTTATATGAGGTCCACTCAAAATTGACCCAAAACCCTAAACTAAAATGTCCATAACTTAATCCAAACAAGCCTTGAATCCTACCTAAAACCAAAGTATTAATTAAGCCCAAACAAGCCTTAGGCTATAGCTAACATAATAAAATAAAGATCCATGTTTTGTCATGAGAAGAAGATAAGGAAGTAAAATATTACAGAGTTGATTCAAGGCTCATTCTTTTGTTTCCTTTGTTGTCCTCATTTTATGGCCTAAATAAGGTTGTATTGGACCCCTCTTGCACATGGATAAGATGTGTTAGGGTTTGCTCTTGATACTCCAATGGACCTTTCAATTCTAACTTGGTTGAAACCTTCAAAACAATTGCATTCAATGCCTTTTTAATTGTCTTTGTCTTAGACCGAGTGATTAGACCATTTGGAACATGTAATGGGTTCTTGCTAGTGTTTCTGGGTTGGTCTGCATCATCCCCTCTCTCCTTGAAAGGATTTGATCTTGAATCAAAATTTGTGTCAAACAACATAAGATCAACAACATTAAAGGTAACACCAACACCATACTCACCTGGAAGGTCAATTTTGTATTTGTTATCATTGATTCTCTCTAAAACCTGAAAATGGACCATCACCACGAGCTGTAATTTTGATTTCCTTTACTTAATAATTTGTTCCTTATGCATGTACATCCAAAACCAATCACTGGGTTGGAAAACAACTAGTTTACATTTCTTATTTGCTTTAGAAGCGTAAAGTCCGTTCTTATCCTCTATTTGCAGTCGAACTCGCTTATGGAGTTGTCTCACCATCTTTGCTTTCTTTTCACCATCTAAATTCACCTTTTCTTCAAAAGGTAAGAGACTTAAGTTTATAAACAATTTCAAAAGGAGGAAAACCAATGGTCGAATGCACAACTCTATTTTAAGCAAACTTAACAAAAGACAAATATTCTTCACAACTTTTCAAATTCTTCTGAATTACAACACACATAAGTTGGGACAATGTTCTATTCACTACCTAAGTTTGTCAATCTATTCGAGGATGACATGTTGCTGAAAATAAGAGTTTAGTTTCCAACTTTCCCATAAGATCTTCCAAAAGTAGCTAAGGAACTTAACATCATGATCCGACACTATACTTTTAGGAATGCCATGCAAACATACAATCTCTCTAAAGAACAAGTCTGTGATATGAGATGCATCATCTGTTTTATGGCATGCAATGAAATGCGCTATTTTAGAAAACCTATCAACCATAACAAAAATAGAGTCTCTACCTTTCTTTGACCTAGGTAAACCTAAAATAAAGTTATCTACCCAAGGTTTAGTATGCACAAGTAATGGTGTATATAGTCTATGCGGTTGTACTCTAGATTTTGTCTTTCTACAACTAATGCATTGTTCACAAACTCGTTGCACATCTCTTTTTATTTTTGGCCAATAGAAATGCTCATGTAATACAACTCTGATACCAATTGATACAAACCTCGTGATCACGTAGTCATGCAACCCACAACCAAGATTGAGATCTGATCCCGTAAAGCCAAAATAGGTCTGATAGGAGTATGACACAATGGAAACCTGTCCCAAGGTACCAATGCTATTGGAATGAGTAGAATGATGTCACAAAGCTAGTTAATCTTTGATAAGTCATATTTAGTTCGTTCAAGAACTGAAGAATACAAGAATCACTCTCAAACATTAAAACTAAAAGAATCAGAAGTAATAATCTTCAAAGGCCACTGAAAATTTGGTTACATGTGTTTAATTAGTTCTTGAAAAAATAACCCTAAAGGACCCCTTTTGTGGACTTATATGAGGTGCACTCAAAACTAACCCAACACCCTAAATTGAAAAGCCCATAACTTAACCCAAACAACCTTGGATCCTAGCTAAAAATAAAATATTAATTAAGCCCAAACAAGCCTTGGGTTTGTAGCTAACAAAATAAAACAAAGATCCATGTTTTGTCATGAGAAACCTTCAAAACCAATGCATTTAATTTGTCTTTCAATGTCTCTATCTTAGATCGAGTTATTAGACCATTTGGAACATGTAATGAGTCCTTGCTGGTGTTTTTAGGTTGGTCCACATCATGAAGGGTCAACCAAGGGGAGTAAAGAGGGAGTGTTGAAATATTTTTGATTGGTTGAGGATTGAAGTTCACTTTATCACAGAGAATTGGGTTTTACACTTGACTATAAAAGTTAGAATGATAACAATTAGAAATTGATGTATAAATTGCAAATTTTAGATTTGGGTTTATACATTAAATTGGAGGAAATGATAATTTGGCTTTGTTTAATGTAATTAAGATGAAAATGGATGAAAACAACTCAAAATAATGAGAAATTAAAGAAAAATCCATGGGTTTTAAATTAGTTTCGGTCATAAAGGGACCAAATTGAAAACAAAATCAAATCAATGCATGAATGTTGTTTGATTATGAAGGTGTTTAGGAGTGTGTTAGCGGTTACTTTTCAAAATATTTTTTGCTAAAAAATGCATTAAAATAATATATTATTATTATTATTTTAAAAAATATTTTTATTTTATTTTTAAAAATTATTTTTGAGATTAATACATCAAAACGATCTACAAAAATAAAATAATAAATTTAAACAAAAACAAATTTCAAAATTTAGTGAAAAAACAAGTTGCACCACAACCCCAAACGGGGTATTTATCTATTTTAGATGTGTTGAAATGTGAAGAATCAATTGAAAAAAAATATAAATCTTATGTTTAATTTTAATGGTAGCACTTGGTCAAGCTCGAAATATGAGTATTAGAGTTATGAGGAATTATGGGATTTTGAGTTATCTTGCAATATTATTGATTAGGAAATGTTATGAAATATATGGAGGGGAGAAATAATTGTTTTGGATGATGAGAGAATGAATGAAAATAATTTAATTGTAGGTTATTTTTTTTAGAATTTCTTTTAATGTAAGATTAAAATGATGGAAACTATAAAATGACATGGTTGAAATGGGTTAAATGGATAATGATGATTAGCTTAAGTGATATGGAATTGTAATAAGTCATTTTAAGTCAACAGTAAGATTATTATCTATAGAGCAAAATTTTAAATTAAGTCAAGGATTTAATGACATGGTCCATATTGGTACAGGAGAGATTACACACCCGCTCAACATTAAAGGACCATTTCATGTGCCCAAACATGAGGTAGGTGTTCGATATCTTAAAAATTAAGCATTATTTAACTATTTTTATAAATATTCTTTAATATATAGTAATCTTATTTATAATAGGCAAATAAAGATGTTGGTTCGGCGAGAGATGATGTTGTGCTCTTAAACTATGGAATCTGTTTGAGTTAGGAATAATTACATAGATAGAAATGATTTAGTAATTATTTTATGTGAATAAAATAATTATGTTGAGTATAAACATTTCAGGTACTTTATAGTTTTGTGAAAAGCAATGGATATTGCTTTTGTAATTTGTGTATCCAATGCATATTTTGCTATGTGATATGACTTTGTAACTAAAAAGTGTATGAATCTAATTTAAATAAGGATGATGTATCGTAATTAGTTTATTTTAAAACTACATGATTGTAATTATGTAGATTAAGTTTTAGGTTTTAATTGCATTAAAATAAATGTGTTTAAATTTATGTCGTCATTAAGCTATTCCTTCCATTACTTGAGATGTTTTTTTAATAATATAATAATAGATATATTTGAGGAAATATAAAGGAGAATAAGTTGTTCTTGTGTTCATGGTCATAATAGATATGATGGAAGTCTTAGATAATAGAAACTTGTGAAATTTTATTTGGAGGTTGTGAAAACCGATTGACTCATTAACTTAATATTGAAAAATATAAAGGAAACTCACCTAGAATTTGAGTCCTTTATAATTTCATGTACTTTCAATGATAATACTATATTTAAATGAAATATCATGTAAGAAAAGTATGAAGATATTGTATTTTTTTCTTAAATTTCACCAACAATTGTGAAGAACAACATGAAAAACCTAGAAATGTGGATTTTGATTTATCAGATTATGTGAAATTGAAGGCACAAAGACATGTAAAAATATGATTCAAACAAGAATTGGAGGTCGGATCATCAAAATGAACACTGAATCATAATGATTAATTGATTTTATGAAAGAAAGATAAAAGAACAAATAACATGATTTTGATGTTTTTAAGCCATTAAAGTCCTAAATTAATGATTAACAAGCATGCATGCAAATGTAAATACCCAATAAGTAAGCCTAAATCTAGAACGAAAAAAAATAAAGAGCCCATAAAACAAACCAAAATATAGCAACCAAAGCTTAATCATGCTCAACATAATTTGCTTGAATAATCAAAACAACAATAAACAAAAAACAAATCAACGGAAAAATAGTGACAGAACCAAATACTTATAACAAACTAAAAATACATTTCACTATGTATAAATGTTGTTTCATTGATTAATTTCATTGTCCCTAACCTCAAACATCATGCTTACAACTTTAAGAAACCCATCAAACTAACCTGAAACAGCCTAAACCACAACAACATCAATACTTAACATATCTTGTTATGACATTAAAAATAATTAACTAAACATTCAAACATGCAAAACAACATTATACATTATCATATATCATTCCACTATTATAGTTTAACACATCAAAGTAAGGCAATTAAACAATTTTTGAGCATATACAAGTTATATTCAAAGAATGCTTAAACATCTTTTTTCTCAAAACAAAAAACATGGCTATTAAACTAGCAAATTAACTTCAATTTATGCCTAAAAAATTTAAACAACAATTTAAAATATAAAATAGAGGGGGTGGGGTGTGCTCATTAAGCTCCACTCCCTCATTAAAGTTTCAGGAATACCTTGACTAACAATGTTGTCTCCTTTGCTTAGAATTTCTTGATCCTCTAAGTTTCAAATCTTCTGGTATTTCAATTTCCAATATTACACTCAAGATTTTTCTTTCTACCTTTTTCCTTCAACTTCTTATCAATATATATATCATTTCTATCAAGTGACTTTAATAGTTTTCTTTTATTTAAGCTTTAACTTTTTTTGCTTGCTTTTTTTTCTCTTCCCGGGGATGGAATGACTTGTTCCTAGTTGTAGAGGGTGGGGGCAGGCGTGTAGACTCCCTTTCAAATTCAAATTTTTTTCATTACTATATATATAAACGGCGTCCCAGTTCTACTGTTCATAATTTTACTATTCATACAGACACAAATTATAGTGAATTCGAACGATAAAATTACCATTTTGCCCCCTGGTCTAAAATGTTTTATCCCCCAGTACCGGGGGTATTATAGATTTTTTCAGGAGACATGGATGGTATTTCCTGATTTGTTGCACAATGAAACGACGAACATAACCCCCCTAAACAAAAAAATAAGCAAAAACGGATCGGGGGTACTTTAGCAATTTCCAGGGACATGGATGGCATTTCTTAATTTGTTGCACAGTGAAATGACGTGATTAGCCCCCCTAAAAGACAAAAAAGGTGTTGGACCCAGGGTGTTTCCGTGTTTTCCACGGTGGTTTTTTCGTGGTTATCAGGTGGGTTAAGGGGTGTATAGGTAATTGTCCATTATTTTATTATTTCTTTTCGAAAATATTGCAGACACGTTGTACGGGACACGTCTGCAGTGTTTTCGGCGCACGCTCCCTTCGAGCGGCGCGTGTGCCTTCATAAGACGGTCAGAAACCATCTTCCCCCATGTCACATGGTGCGCCTTCATGTCTTCTTTCTCCCGGTGCGGTGCATGCCCGGTTATGGTGGCCGGTGAATCTCCGGTGGACGGTTTTAAGTTTTTCCGCCCTTTTCTCTCTCCTGCCTGCATGAAATACGGATCGGTCCTTGATGTTTGCGCAATGTTTATTTTGGTCTCTCAACTTTTAATTTCTCTTTTATTATTGTTTTTTAATATAATTATTGATTTGTTTCAATTGTGTCCTTCAATTGAAACTAATTATATATGTTGGGTTTCAATTTAGTCCTTATTCTTTTGATTTTCGGTTTGCTTTTGGTTATTTTAATTATTTCAGGTATGCAAGTTTTAATTGCTTCTAATTGGGTCCTCTAATTGAAATTTGTCATATATTCTATCTTTCATTTTGGTCCTTATTTTTTTAATTTTGTAAAAACATTATAATATTTTTAAAATGTCTTTATTTATTTTGGTCCCAAGGTTTTATTTATTTCAATTTTATCCTTTAATTGAATTAATTATATAGTTTGTTTTAATTTATTTTGATTGTGTTCTCCAATTGAAATTAGTCATATTTCAAGCCTTATTCTTTTAATTTTTTTTAACAAAATTACACTGATTTTTTTTTAAAATATATTTATTTGTTTCGGTCCTGATGTTTTTAATTGTTTCAATTTTATTGTTCGATTGGAATTAATTATATATTTTATTTTTCATTTCGGTCCGTATTGTTTGAATTTATTATTTGCTATTAATTTCTTTGGTTTTTCTGTCATTCCTAGACAACATTTATTTTTTATCCATATTTATGGATCTATACTTTTAGTTTTTATTTTTAATTTTTATCATTTTATTTTTTATTAGGGATTTATTTTTATCTGGTTTAGTCTTGAAATTTTAATTTATGATAGTGATCATTTTCAAATTAATATTGTTCCCTTTTTCCCTTTGTTCTTTTTCTATGTTTTCTGTTTTTTTTTTTTATCTATTTTTCGGATCATATGATTTTATGATTTTATTATTTGCGCTATAATAAAGATAATTTTTTTATTTGTTTTTGTAAAAATGTTTTGCTTTTTTATTTTAATAAGAATTCTGCATAGATTTACTATTTCACCTAAATTTATATTATAATAAAAAAAAATCTCATATATTTAATTTTTTTGCGTTGAAAAAAATATAATGTCGCCCGCGACGAGGCACGGGGGCATTGGCTAATCAATTCCTATAAGGATCTCAACTATTGGTAATAAACCAGCAAACTATTACCATTAAACTAGGTTATTAGAGGCTAATAAGGTTAATGTCTTTGGACTAGCATTGTAACGGTTACAAGGGTAGTTACTCAATGAGAATTGAGTTGATCGTAGTATGGTGTTACGACTATTAAAAGAGCATGATCTTTATGTCAATTGAGGTGTGAGAAATCATTAAAATGACTTTATAATGAGGGATCCCACTAAGCTTTTTCACAGTTGAAATGAAAAAGAAAGTGAGCAATGTTAGACGACATATTGTTTAGCATTTATTATTTTTTCTTATTTTAATATTAAACAAAATGACATCATTTTAAACCAAAACAAATTGTTTTGGTCAAAACACATTGTTTCATATAAATAAAATAGCGTCATTTTGATAACCTTGGATTACATTGAGTCATATAAATCACCTATTTTTAATTTCAATCCTCAATCTTTGAGTTTTTCAATTAAACCTTCAATTGGATATGATTTTAAGGAATCAATTCAATTTTACCGCTATGATTTTTCAAATGAACCCTTTAATTTTAGATGTTTTTCTTAATGTTGTCTTGAATATTTTTAGTTTCATCCTTAATTGGCCCTCTAATCTTTTAATTATTCAATTTGGCCCATGTTTTATTTAGTTTTAGTCGCTGTATTTTTGCCTTTTTTTCCATTCGGATCTTTGGTATTAAATTTCTTCAATTTGGTCTAATATTGACCTTTAAATTTTAATTTTCTTGCAATTTAACCCTAATTTCATCGTATTGAGTTTGTAAAAATTAAATTTGGTCCTTTAAAATATAATTTTCTCAATTAAGCCTGAATTAGACTTTCAATTTAAAGTTTCACCAATTAAGTCTTGAATAATATTAATTTAACCTATTGAAGTCTAATTAAGTCCTTGCACTTAACTAATTCTTTTAATCTTGACTTAAATTAATTATCAAATTTAATTAAATCTATAATTAAGTTCGTGTTTAAATAAAATTAGCCTATTAAAAATATAATCACCAATTAAGTCCTTAATAATATTAATTTGAAATATTAAAAGCTAATTAAATCCTTGCACTTAACTAGTTCTTTTAATCTTGACTTAAAATAATTATTAAATTTAATTAAATCCTCAATTAAGTTTGTGATTAAATAAAATCAGCCTATTAAAATTCTAATTAAGTGCTCAAGTTTAATTTTTTATTATATTTTATTATTATTATTAAACAAGATAGAGAATTTTAGGGGGAACCCAATATTGGCTCATAAGACCTATGATGAAATAGGTTCTAGATACAACATAATAAATGGAGGGTTATGTCTTAATGATTTTCACATTATAGTATATCAAGTGTAATAAAAAAGAATACTTTATTTGAAAGGCCATCTCTTATGAGTGATAAATATGATTGTTTCTTTGAGGATTTTAATAACTGTTAAATTATTTAAAGCACTCAAAAAACTAAGAGTTGTCCAAGGCCAAAATGAACATGACAATGAGAACCAAAGGATGTCTCTAGGTATAAAACTATATGAATACTAGTATTTTAGTGTACATATAAGGCTAAATAGTTTAAAACATTTTCTTCACTATTTAGTCGAGTAAGTCTCATAATATTTAACTAAGAAAGGTTTTAAAAGCTACATATCCTAATCTAATGATCCACCAAAACAATATCTCTCTATAAATATTCAAGTATTTTTTAATTTTGTAAGATAATTTCAATTCATTGAGAGAATTCTTGGAAAATTTGTTTAAGAACATATTAATGAACACTAAGGAGACCAAATTAAAAGTGAGGTTCACTCACTTTTAAGGTCAAAACTCCGTTGGAGTTTAATTTCTAACTTGAGCTTTTTAAAATAGAATATTAACATGATTTAAACAAAGTATGAGTGAATGAGAAATTAATCTAAAAAATCCCTTGGTTGACATATTTTGGTGAAATGCAAAACTTTATAAAACAATTCTACCCCATATTGGAAAAAAAAAACTTTCTTATTATTTATATGGTGGAAAGTTAAAAAGTTAAAATTAGATAAAAGGTCTCTAAAGCTTTTAGAGAGAAGAAATGTTAAAAAAATGGAGTCTAGGTTTAAACCCATATGATGGACATACACGACTTGACTCGCCTTAGCTCGAGCTTCAAGCTTAGGTTTATTTTAAAATAATTTTTTATAGTACAAGAGATTATTTTTTACTAACTTAAATTTGGCCTTGGATATATTTTTAAAGTGCTTTAACAAGTCAATACCCTTATTTGATTTTGTTTAATCTAATATAGTATATGCATTTGGGATGGTTATTCAATCTCTTATGTTTTTTTAATATTTATTTAGTATACATGCTAGAACTTTTATATGTTTTTAGTATTTGATTACATGTTTATCATGATTTATATGCTTACAATCTTATAAAATAAACTTAATATTCACCAGTTTTTTCTTGGATAACTATCATTTAACATACCTTTATAATGATAAAGTAAACAATTTATGCTTAATTTTTAGGAAAATAGTAAGGGGATGATGATGTAAAAGATGATTCCATTAAACATCTTGAGTTTGTTTTATATATATCTCATAGATTTGACTCATAGGATTCAGACTATAACCTGGATCTTCATTAGCAAAATCTTCTTCATGAGAACTTGATATTTATTAAAAAGATTTTAAGAGTTTTTTTATAATAATTTAAAACTTAATAATGTTAGGCCAACTTGAATTATGATTTT
This sequence comes from Salix brachista, assembly GCA_009078335.1. Lineage (NCBI taxonomy): Eukaryota > Viridiplantae > Streptophyta > Magnoliopsida > Malpighiales > Salicaceae > Salix > Salix brachista. The sequence goes on from CM018582.1 coordinate 11,729,766, forward strand.
GAAAGTGAGGAATTTAAATTGTCTTTATTAAGATGAAGTTAATGTAGATCATTGCAGTTGTTGAGCTTAATGAGATTGAAGTTAAGAAAAAACAATTTGAGAACAAGGTTGATTCTATTTGAATTGGGTCACCATATGATTTCTATGTATTTTATGAGATATAATCTACATGATGATAATTATAATTATGATGTTGTTTTCTTTTTTTTTTGGAACATTCTAGATGTATATTAGAAAGAAAAAAAGAACAATTTACAAGAAGGCCGTCTAAAAAGACAGCTCGAAGGGCCGGGCTTACCCAAGCCCAAACACTAAACAAGGCTCATGGCCGAAAGGCCTAACACGAGAAAGCAAGCTACAAAGCTAAAGACACCCGTAGGCCGGGCTTCCCCTAACCTTCCCCTAACCATAAACTCCTAAGACCCACCGAGGAAACCAATCCCACGCTGGCCTTAACAAAACATTGATGGGCTGATACAATTCCATTATGCCAGGTTCCATGTTGTTTTAATAGCGGCAGGGAGGATGCTGTTTGGCATGCAAGAGAGGTGTAATCTGACCACTTGAATGATCTCGCTGGCTAGGTAGTCTCGGCCTTGAAATTGGTGGCTGAAAATTCTTCTATTCCTCTCTTGCCTGACGTTGTAAGCCGAAGCAGCTAAACTGAGCCTCGCTATCATGCTGGTGACGTTCTTCTTGCGGTTGTGAGCTACGACCGCCCAGTCTATGAGCTGATTCCACGGCACTGAGGGCCAGGTTAGACCTGCATGCCCGTTGACTGTCTTCCACACTGCTCTGTTGTAATGGCACCTAAAGAAAAGGTGGTCGTGCGTTTCAGGCTCCTGATTGCATAGAACGCATAGGAGGGATGGGATGGCTGTTGTAGTTGAAATTCTATCCCTTGTTCTTAGCCTTCCTTGGACAGCCCCTCACTTCACTAGGGATGGGATGTTGTTTTCATGATGTTTATAATTATAATATTTATGTTAGTAATGATATAAAGGGTGCTGGTGCTAGTCATAGTACAATGGTTGTCGTAGTAGCGGTGATGATAGCAATAATGATGAAATGATAAGTATTTTAAACCAAACCAACCTAATGATCGTGAAAGGGATGACAACAACAATGATGGTGGTGGGATTGTGATAAAATGATGGTCTTGCTAGTAATAAGGTAATGGTTGATGACAAGGGGTGTGAACAATAGTAGTGGTGGTGGTAATTGAAATGGTTAAATGATGGTGTTTGTGAATACTAGATGGTAGTATCAAAGAAATTTTTTTTTCCTAAATGGACATTAATTGAGGGTTGATTAAAAAATAATTTCCATTGACTATTTATTTCATATTGAAAAATAAAATAAAACACTTCTCACAAAATAAACAAAATTTGAGGCCTCATTTGTTTGTTAGAAAGTAGTTTATTCTTTTTGAAAAATATTTTTTTTATGGAAATTGGATTCTTTTATGAAGTCTTATAGTATCATGGAAAATTAGTTGAACAATATTTCTCTAGTGTTTGGTTGTGTCATGAAAAGTAAGTTAAAAAAAAAAGATATTAATATTTGATATTCTCCTCTTATTTATCTAACATATATAGAATATTAAATATAATTATTTGATCACTTACAATAAAAAATAGATATAAGAGTTATAATGGTGGAAAACAAAGAATTTATTGTAGCATATACTTATGTAAAGCTTATTTTATAAAATGTAACTATGGAAATAATAGAAATATTTAGATATAATATTATAGATATCATTGTTAAAAAGAAATTTCAAGTAAAATGTATCATTACATTTTTCATTTTAAAAACCTCAATATATTTATTTTCATATTGAAAAAGCCAAATTAACTAATTTTAAAATATACAAAGATAATTTAATGTGTTTTTTTGGATAAAAGAATTTTTTTTCATATTGAGGTTGAAGTATTTTGATGAAGCTATCAATTAGAGGTGAGAGATGTGCATTAAAAAGTGTTTTCATGGATAAGAGAAGGAAAACACTTTAAAGGATATATTTTTTTTTGTTGGAAACCATAACAAACATGAAAAAGTGAGGTCTTCCAAAAAAGTGTTTTCCTAAAATGAAACAAACCCTTACACTTTTAATAAAAGTAACTCTATATTTTATGTACAAGCTCACAACAATGACTATTTTTCTTGTAAGGTTTTGGTGTCATATTGAGGTCTAAATACTTATTGTGGTGTCATTAATAAACAATTCAAATCAATTCAATCAATAAAACTTAAAGTTGTGACACCTAATTGTGAAATTTAAAAACATGTTGATATTAAATATATCATTATCTCCTATTTGAAAACAAATAGGCAATTCATATAGAAAGTAAAAAAGGAATAGGTTAATTAACATAAAAACAAAAGGTTTAGAACCATGATATTTAATTAATTTCTTAGTGCAAAAACCTATCAGTTAAATTCCAATAGCCTACTAGTCATTCCATGAAAATCTGAAAATAAGATTGTTTTGGATCTATATATAACAAATAAAAGTTATTATAAGATTTATTATTTACTTTGTTAATCTTACATTTAATTTAGTTAATGATTTTAAAGAGTAAGATTTTTCTTCAATTTTAACAAAATTTAGGCAAAGTTTCCCCTATTTAGGAACTATACCTAAATTTTGTCTTGCTTCAAAATACTTATAAAGAACCACAATTGCCAAACACACCAAATTTTCACATTTTATAATCACAAGTAGCCTTAGGAGTTCAAATAAATAAACATATATGCATGCCAAAAGAGTTAGCATATCTCTAAAATTATCATGTTCATTGCAGCAAACATTGAACCAACGAGACACATATATGTATTCTTTGTGTTTTTAATCAATATTATGAATAGTAGTCATGGTCTCTCGTCCCTCCCGTAACATTAAGTCAGCCTAATAGTAATAAAATATTAATATTAAATACAAAAATTAATAAATAAAATGCATTGTTTAACATGTATTAATTATAATTTTTTTAATAACTTATAGCATTTTAAATCAGTTAGGCATATTGCTTATGTTACATGTATATAAGTGGAGGTGCCTGCTCGAGATTTGGTCTAATGACTCAACACATGATACTCATGTACCAAATCATATACTCTTTATTTGTAGTCACATATGCATATTTGTAAGCATCTCATTCCTTCGTGAATCTCACTATGATGCATAAGCTCCATTACAACTTAACTAGTTGTAATTATTATTTTTAACTTGATAGTTTATAACATGGAATGCATTACATGCATCGATGTCAACTAGAATATGTTGTTTGCAACGAAACTGTCACATCACACAGTCATGCAATGTTGCTCAACCATCTTAAATAATATTAATGGAACCTCTAATATCCATATTCATCTCGCTAATGTAAAATAGTTGGAGCAACTACCAATATATCATCCTCATAAATCATCTATATTGTCATAATTCATTTTTGTATTATTCTCTAAATCCACCAAAAAATGAAATAAAAATAAGAAAAGTAAAAGTAAAAGGGCTAGCGTAATGGAAAAATCAAACAATAAATTTTGAACAAATTCAAAAGCCTGATTGTACATTGTTGTGCCTAAGAATAAAAATTCAATGCAGATTCAAGGTCAAAATAAATGATATTGGACAAATCTGTATAAAAATTAAATCCAATGATATAATTAGATTTCTAGTAAACCAATTTGATTTAATCATGGGTCATATTAAAGTTTAATTATGTTGAATAATTAATTTGGGTCCAATTAAAGGATTGAAATCAAGGGTGAAATTGAAAGTTTAATGGTCAATCAAGGGTTAAATTGTATAAATCCAAGACCAGAGTAAAAAATGCATGCAAATCCGAGACTGACTTTACAAATCATTATAGGTGAAATTGCATAAAATTAAAAATTTCAAGTCAATTAAGACTGTAATTAAAGCAATTATAAGTTAAAGGACCATGATGAATTTTGGACAAAACCTTAGCTCAAAATGATGTCATTTTAAAGAAGACAAAAAGGGTGGCTACTTTTCATCTCCCCCTTTTTCGATTGAAAGGTTGTTTGAGTTACTACTTTTCAAAGACATTTAATTATTCACTGCTTCACTATATACAAAAAATCATACACTAAAATGATGGTATATTTGACTACAACCCAATATGATCCATTTTGACTTATTGACATTACAGATGCAGCGACACCAACCTAAAGTGGTCAACTTTAGCATCCCTTAACTGTGAAATTTCACAACTCATGATAGCAACTTTGAGCCAATGGTTATGATGCTTTTGGGTTGAATTAAGGACTGAAATTTTACCTCAATAAATAAAAGATCATCCTCGTCCATAATTTATAAATAAAGGTGGATTAAATGCCCAAATCATTGAGCAATTTGAAGTCAAAGTTGAGAAAAAACAATCTTTAAATCTATAGTTTTTCTTCCCCCATTTAACTACCACCTCTATAAAATGTGCAATACCTTCCCTGCATCACCAAGAAGACCTTTGGCCACCACTCTTCTCTAGAAAGGTAAGAAAACCTCTCATTTTCTCCAAAAAACTAGCCCCTAAAGGTGGTGATTGCAAGCAATGGCCAGCAAATAATTAACATGGTTGTTGGGTAGAACCAGCAACCATGTGGGCTTGGGTTTCTTCCAACCCAAAATGGTTGGGCCGGACCTAGCCCATAGAAAACAAAAAAAGAGCAAAGTTTGTTGGGCCTGCGGCCCAACCAAACCTGTCTAGGCAGACCTTGATGGTCGGTGGGGGCCTAACCCATATAATATAATGTTATTATTATTAAAATTCAAAAAATCCAATTGAATATTTTAAAATATTTGTTATTTTTGAATATTTTCCCCATAATTTGCACAATATAGGGTTATAAACTTACATTGTCCCAATAATAAAAATACATAGTTTTTCCTGAAACTTCAAGAAAATTTTTTCAAAAAAGTCTAACGATTATTTTAAAATATTTTTAATTGTACTGCTTGTTTTTCTAGCAAGTTTGTCCTCAATATAAGGTCATCAGCTTATAGTGTAAGATTCAAATCTGATATAAAAAACTCATTTTTCTCCAAAAATTCCAAAAAAGAATCCTTATTTCAAAAACATAAGAAAAAATGTTTTGTTTTCGTGTATATTGCTAAATCCTTAAATTTTTCAATTATAATTTTTATAAAAAAAACACATCTTTTCTCATACTTTTTAAATGCTAAAATGGATATCGTAACCAGTTTACAATTATCCATTAGGGTTTGACAAAAATATCAAAAAATCATCATCAATTTTTTTGTTCATTTTACATTTTTAATGTTTTCTTTGCCTTGCTTATACTTGATCACATACGAAAAGGTTTTAATGAATTCAACTCATTTGACATGTCTCCTACTCAACTTACTTTGCCCTTTCAAATGCTTCAAGGATTCATGATCTGAATGTATCACGAACTCCTTGGGCTGCAGATACTGTTGCTACGTCTCTAAACTTCTTACCAAGGCGTAGTGCTCCTTGTCATATGTAGGGTAATTCAAGGTTGCCAAATTAAGTTTCTCACTAAAATACACAATAGGTCTCCTTTCCTGCATTAACACAACTCCTATACCTACACTTGAGGGATCAGATTTAACTTCAAAAGCTTTTGTAAAGTTTGGAAAAGCTATAATAGGCGCTAAACAACGTTTGTCTTTCAAAAAAATAAAATTTTTATCTTGGTCATCATCCCATTTAAACCCAACAATTTTTTTCACAATTTCAGTTAAAGGTGCTGCAATAGTACTAAAGTCTTTCACAAACCTCCTATAAAAGCTAGCAAGCCCATGAAAACTCCTTTACCTTAGTTACAAACTTGGGTGTAGACCAATCTCGGATGGCCTTGACCTTCTCTTCATCCATTTTAGCACCCTATGCAGTTACTACATATCCAATATACACAATTTTCTCCATGCAAAATGTACACTTATTGAAATTAGCATATAGTTTTTCATTTCGCAATACACTAAGCACACTACACAAATGATCAAGATGCTCATTCAAGTTATTGCTATAAATTAGTATGTCATCAAAATACACAACCACAAACTTACCAATGAATGCACGCAATACATGATTTATCAATCTCATAAATGTTCTAGGTGCATTTGTAAGCCAAATCAGCATGACTAATCACTCATATAAACCAAGTTTAGTCTTAAATGTTGTTTTCCATTCACCACCTTTTTTCATCCTAATATGATGGTATCCATATTTTAGTCAATTTTAGAGAAAATACATGCTTTATACAACTCATCCAACATGTCATCAAGTCAAGGAATATGATATCTATACTTTATCGTTATGTTGTTGATGGCATGACAATCAACACATATCCTCCATGTCATCAAGTGTAGGGCTCATACTCTCACAAATGTACTCCTTCATTATCAACTCTTCAACTTGCCTTTGAAGCTCTTTTGTCTCCTCGGGATTGCTTCTATAGGCTGGAAGTTTAGGAATCGACGCTCCGGTACAAGGTCAATCTGATGCTCGATTCCTCTTATTGGCGGTAATTCACTCAAGATGCTTCTAGAGACTACATCATCATACTCATGCAATAAAGAAACAACCACACTAGGAACAACATAATGAACATTGTTAGTGTTTAAATAAGCCTCCATATACACAAGTAAGATCATCCGTTTGATAGTGAAAAACACAGATCTAATTTGAGCTCTTTTTGCATAAAAAATGGTTCTCTTTAGTTTTTTCACACTATTATCATCACACATGATTATTTTCTTCACTCCTCAGGTTTTACCTCCACTCTCAACTGATTTAAATAATGATTTTGATTTAGTGAAATCTGATGGTCTTCTCTCACCATTGTCCTCATATGAATTTCCACTCCTCCATTCCTCATATTCCCTTTCAATCTCATTTGATCATCATACACACTTGTTTTGGAACCAAAGGTACAAAAGTGATGGTTTTACCATCCTTTACAACAATGAATCTATTTCTAAACCCAACATGAATTGCCTTCATTTGCCACGAACGCCCCAATAGTAAGTGACTAGCATGCTTGCTTAGTAACCTTCACTTCACCACATTCATTCAACCATTGCAATCTATAAGGCCTATGATGCTTAATGCAAACCAAATTCAATTTCTTCACAAGAGTATCATAGCTACATTAACACACCTACCACCATCGATTATCATGCTACACGCCTTGTTTTGTATGTGATATCTAGTATGAAATATGTTTTCTTATTGTTGTTCTACATCTTATTCTTTTATTTGCATATTCCATGCACACCTTATAACCAAGGCCTCCCCCTCAACAGGTTATGCAATCTCCTCATCACTACTATCCTCCAAGGTGGCATCTCCTCACTTTCAGATTTGTCACTTCTCAAATTTACTCTCCTCATTGTCTCTTGTAAGCACAACTCTTTGTTTTGAACATTGAGATGAAATGTGCCCCATCCCTAAACACTTAAAAGATTTAATATCTATGTCACGAGTAGGTTGAGATTCAGATTTACCTTTCTCATCCGTATGAGCATCCTTTTTAGCCTTAGGTGGTTCAGCCCTTGCATGTATATAAGGCTTTGGTTAAACAACCCCCTCTCTCTTAAGATTCGCCCTCCATGCTGAGGAAGATGAAACCAAATTGGTCTGAAAATGTGTGTTGCCCTTTCTCTTTATTTACCTCTCCACCTTTGTTGCCATATGGACCATTTCCTCTAATTCTACATAATGTTGAAATTCTACAACATTCACAATGTCTCTATTCAATTCATTAACAAATCTAGCCATTGTAGCTTCCCTGTCCTCATCAACATTGGCTCGTATCATTGCGATCTCCATCTCTTTGAAATACTCATCCATGAACTTAGAACCCTGATTCAAACCATGCAATTTCAAATACAAAGCTTTATAACAGTTGTCGTGACGATGATTTTTTCACACTTCGCGCCCCGCCATCCCCGGATAGGGGAGACAATAGCATGCGGTGAAATGGATGGCTGTTTTATAATCGTAAAAATTATGACTATAGTTATCAGGAGTCTCCACCTAGTATTAAGGTTACTAGGAAACCTAGTGGTCCGCGAGAGTCTAGGTAAGGGGACTGTTGTGCAAGAAAGACGCATCACCCCCAATGCACCCTACCTAAGGTAAACTGCATTATAGTTTGATTGTTTTTCTAAGTTAAAAAATTATTACACTGCATTTTCAAAAACCATTTTTTTTGTGGGTGTACTTTACAATGTAATTTTACATCGCAGTTAAAAACCTTTTTTCTTATCAATGGATGTACTTTACAATATAATTTTACACCGTATTAAATAAAACAAAATAATTGAATTTATTTTGATATTTTGGCCAAATTCCAACAGATAATTGTAAACCGGTTACGATATCTAATTTTCATTCAAAATATGAGAAAGATACAACATATATTTTTTACGAAAAATATGCTTGAAAAATCTTGGAATTCGGCTGTATACACGAAAACAAAATATTTTTTTGTTTTTGTTTTTTTTAAATAATAATAATAATAAATATTTTTATGCCAATTTGTATTTTATTTTATTTTATTTTTGGCTGGCTGCCTAGCCCTGATGGGCCGTGAGGCCCATCATTTGGGTGTTGGGCTGTCAGCCCACCTCGCGTGGACTGGGCCTCCAGTCCAAGTGGGCTACAACACACCTTACCTTTGACTGGGCCTCCAGTCCAGGTGGGCTGGAAAGCCCACTTCATATTTGGGAGAAGGTGGAACTGTAGTTTGGTCCTTCAATTTGTAATTGTTCTAATTACACCCCAATTAGCTTGGAACTTTTAATTTTGTGCAATTGTATTTCTATCAGAATTTCAACAGACACCTTAGCTTTGCGCGCCCTTATTATTTTCGTCCTTGGTTTCTAATTTATGCGATTTGACCCTTAATTGATCACTAAACTCTTAATTGTCTTCAATTTGACCCCTGTCTTTGCACAATTGGCTTGAAAAAATTCAATTGGGTCTCCAAAAATTCCAATCTTTTCAATTGAGCCCGAATTAAGCTCAAACACTTGATTTTTCATCAAATAAGCCCTTAATTAACTTGATGTGACCAATTTAAAGTATAATTAAGTCCTTGCACTTAATTAAATCCTTCAACTAGACCTTAAATTAATTCCTAAATATAATTACACTTTAATTTGGTCGACGATTAAATCAAATCAACCCAACAAATATATAACTATGTTGTACGACTTAATTTTTATACAAATTTATCCAATGATAAATTATTTTTTCCTTAAATCTGTACTTTCCTCTATTTTTTGGGACAAAAGAAATACGATCGGACTCTCGAAAACAACCAAAATTTCCACATTGATTTTTCTACCAACGCTGGCCCCTTTTATTTTATTTTTATTATTTTTGGGTAGATTTTGGGGAGTAACCCAGAAATTGGGTTATGACAGGACTTTAGATAGTGTGTTGTAAAGAAAAAAAGTGGATTTACCAAACCAAGAATGAGGGTTATAAAGCGCACTCAGAAGGGAATGGTAAGATAGGGCTAGAAAGCACACTACCTAAGAATTGAGACCCAAGGAGGACACTTAAAGGATGAAAGATGATGATGTTTGTTAATGACATAGGAAAATGGTCTCATTGTAATGGGTGACCTGCCCAACCAAAGATGATGAAGATGGTAAAAACACAAAGATGGTATTGTTATAATAGACGACCTGCCCAAGTGAGAATGGTGAAGATGGCCTCATTGTAATGAGTGACCTACCTAGGTAAAAATGATGGAGACAATCTCATTGTAATGGGTGACCTACCCAGGTGAAACATGTGAAAGGTGAAGATTTCATAGAATGGAAAATAGGGCTAGAAAGCTCGCTATCTAGGATCTATGGTTGAGGGGTGGAAAGCGCACTATTTGAGTTGGTGGTTGAAGGCGGAAAAACACATCCAAAACAAGGAGGATAGGGATGGAAAATGCAATATCTTAATTGATGGTTGAGGGATGGAAAACTTACTCAAAAGAGGAAAAAATAGTGTTGGAAAACCCACTATTTTTGTTCATGGTTAAGGGTTGGAAAACACACTCGAACAAGGAGGATAGGGATAGAAAACACACTATCTTAATTGATGGTTGGAAAACGCACTCGAAGAGGGGGAAATAGGGCTAGACAATGCACTATTTTAATTGGTGATTGAGGGTTGGAAACGCACTCAAAAGAGGAAGAAAAATAGGGTTGAAAAACACACTATTTTAGATTATGGTTAAGGGTTAGAAAACTGACTCAAATGAGAAGGAAGATAGGGATGAAAAGCAAACTATCCTAATTGATGGTCGAGGGTTGGAAAACACACTCAAGAATGGAAGAAATAGGGATGGAAAGTGCGTTATCTTAATTGATGGTCGAGGGTTGGAAAAGACACTCGACGATGAGGGAAAATAGGGCTGGAAAGCACACTATTTTAATTTATGATGGCTAGAAAGGTAACCCATGTTTTGGAAAGAGATATGACTTAAAAGTGCACTATTTGAGTTGGTCAATGGCTAGAAAGCACACTCAAATAAGAAAAGAGATAGAGTTGCAAAACGCTCTATCTATGCTGATGAAAGGCTCGTAAGCGCACTCAAGGAAGTGAAAATAGTAAGGGCTCAAAGGCGCATATAAAAATGATGAGTAGAGGTTTGTAAGTTACAATCCCTCCAAAACATTTCTTAGATTCCTAATGGGGATGCAATGCATGATGAGATTCAAATTTAGGAAAGAGGCAGGGCTGAAAAGCACACTATAGGATATGAAAGAGGTGAGAGCTTGAAGGTGTACACAAAATGATGAAATGAAGGTGTGTAAATTACAATCCCTTCAAAACATTTCCTAAATTCTTAGTGGGGATGCAATGCATGATGATGCATGTATACTTACATGAGAAATATCGGTCCCCCTTCTTCTTCATGACCTTCTTTTTCCAGGTTTTGGATCTCTAGCTTTAACGACTTCTTGCTTCTGCTTACTTAAGCTGTAACTAGGTGGATCTTTGGCTTGAAGATTGATGTTGACAATTTCAGATGAAGGGTTATGGTAGTTTTGGAATTGGCTTTTACTACCCTTGCAGTTGTCTTCAAAATGCTCGACCACTTTTCTTTTGCCTTTGAAGCCATATTTCTCCACAGGTGTGGGGATTCTCCCACTTTGAATTCCCTGCTCTATTCACTCTACTATAGCTACAATATTTGTGAATTGTTGTACCAAGCTGCCCATTACATGTTCATAATAGGGTGCTCTTAGTGTGTTGGCAAATAATGTCACCATTTCTTTATTCAGATTTGGGGATGTACCTGTGCAGCGAGATCTCTCCATCTCTAAGCATATTCCCTTATGTTTTATTTGTTCTTCTTCTCCAAGTTTGACAAATTGGTTCTATCAGAAGTAATATCCATCTTGTATTTGTATTGCTTGATGAAAGCATCTACCAGATTCTTTCAGCTACGGATCCTAGTGCTATCTAGTCTCATGTACCAATTCAATGCTGCCCCACTCAAACTGTCTTAGAACAAATGCATCAGTAATTTTTCATCATGCACTACTTTTTCTGTAAGCCCCGGGAAATAAATGTAAGTGTTAAATTAAAGAAATAAACTAAAATAGAAATAAAATAAGTTGAGGGGAGGGTGAAATTGAAATAAATGTAAAGATTATGATTTAAATTATAAGAAGAGAACATGTGGGGTAAAAAGAAACATTTAAAGGAATGGGGGGGGGGGGCTAAGTGCAATAAGAGAAATTGAGGAGTATATATACCCCTCTTGTCTCTCATTTCCAGGAAAAAAAAAGAAGGGGAAGAAAGGAAGAGAGATTTTGATATTGTCTTACCCAAATTAGAGAAGAATTTTGAAGTGAAAGTGAGATTAAGGATTACCAAAACATTCAGACATCAAAAAAACCCAAAGATTTGGAGTACTATTGGAAGGAGAAAGTGAAGGAAAAGGAGTGGTTGGGCTGCAGCAGTAGGAAGAGAAAGAGGAGAGGAGGATATTGTGATTTCACAAACTATTAGGATCTTGAATCCTTCTTAGTAAAGTGTTTCTATATGCATCTAAAAGATTCGTGACTTTATGGTTAAAATTGCATTATTTTTCTTTATGAATTTTGGATTAGGGTTCTTGAAACATTTTGGGGAAAATGTGGAATTGTGTGAAATTGATGAATGTAGCATGAAAAGAATGAGGGAAGTCTTGCTTTCCAAGGCCAATTTTCGGCCAAATGCATGTGTTGCAGAAGTGAATAACTTGACAGATTCATCTCTTGATTTCCGGAGAGAATTTTAGTGGGAAAACAAGGGAATTAGGATGCGGTTCCTGTATAGGAGTTGTAGTTCTGGATGTGTACTATCCAAGGAAACTTGTTTCATTTAATTTGGAATTTTATAACTCTAGTTAAGGGTCACCGAACGTGACTGTGCAGGGCAGTCTCTGCAGAACAGCAGGTCTATCACATTCGTGATGCATTTCGTGAATTTTGGGGACAGAAATGGGTTTTCTCCCCTTCATAAGAATTGTAGCCCTATATGTTAGCTTTCTAAAAAGATAACGTTTGTACAAAACAGAGCTCTAAAACTCATGTTATAGTGAAAACTCTAGGCAGAGGTCGAAATCCAACCTCTGCTGAAAGCTTTGAGAAAAAAAGGGGAAAAGAGGGGAGGTCGCGAAACGATGAAGTGAGATGCATTAAAGGAAAAGAAACAAGTTATGTTTGAAAATGGGTGTTTATAATGATATTTTTTTTATTGACAAAAGTTATAAAAGAATAACAAATGTAAAGTGATCATCATGAATAACTGTCATACATTCAGTGTATGCCAGGATCCCGGGTAAAGGGATCGGTAGAAAAGGCTAACATACATTTAGTGTATGTTAGGATCCCGGATAAGGGGATCATCATGAAAAAACTGTCATACATTCAGTATATGCCAGGATCCCGGGTAAAGGGATCGGTATAAAAGGTTAACATACATTCATTGTATGTTAGGATCCCGGATAAGGGGATCACCATGAATAACTATCATACATTCAGTGTATGCCAGGATCCCGGGTAAAGGGATTGGTATAAATGGCTAACATACATTTAGTGTATGTTAGGATCCCAAATAAAGGGAAAATAGTTTGATTTTCGAATAGTTATGTTGATTATTTCAATTATATATGATGGCATATCGTGGGTTTAATAACTTTAATTTGATTTCTTCGAGAATTTCTTTATGAGATTATCTTGTATTTCTATTTCAGGCCCATCATCTTCACGTCAGGTGTAAAGCTATCGTTTCTTAGTTTTTTTTGTATAAAGTAAATGTGGCAAACTGATATGTATGTTCACCCTTTTAAAAAATAATATTGGAATGTAAGAACATGAACTTGCTTGTCGTATTTTATTAAACAATAACTGGATTTATATCAACTCTAGTGTAAATGGTTGAATGATGTTAAATGTATGGTTTATTAAATAATGGTTGCGATGAGGATGATGTTTAAGGTTTTGTAGACCCAGGATGAATGGGTCAAGATTGAATTAAGGGTTATGTTATAACCCATCTGTTACTGTTTTAGACCTGTTATTGTTTTGGGATATGTTACTGTTTTGAGACATGTTATTGTCTCTGAATCTGTTACTGTTTTAGATCTGTTATTGTTTCGGGACATGTTCTGTTTCGAGACATGTTACTGTTTGAGACTTGTTATTATTTGAAGATCTGTTATTGTTTAAGGCATGTTATTGATTCGAGACATGTTACTGTTTGAGACATGTTATTGTCTCGGGATCTGTTACTGTTTTGGATCTGTTACTGTTTTGGGATCTGTTACTGTTTTGGACCCGTTACTGTTTTGAGACTTGTTATTGTTTAGGGTCATGTTACTGTTTGCTTGTGATTGAGAAAATTTTTTTTTACTTGGTCATCCCCAAGAGCAGGGGGTGTTACATTTTCCATTTTATTACAATAAGATTTTAGGTGAGTGATAGGGCATGGTGTCCCAATGTATTTGATAAATTCAGGAACATGAAATTTTTTTGGTATACAATGTTCGGGACTAGACACATTTTTGCAACTTGTACTAGGTCGTATAAATTTACCCCTTCAATGGCCCTTATCCTGACTTCCAGCGTAGCCATCTTATCTTGGTCGATACCCTCTGATGCTTCTATAACTGTTGGGGTTGTCGCAGGTGTCGACGCTGCTGATTGTACGAAAGCTGGATTTTGTTGCGGATCCTGAACCCTTTCTCCTATCACCTCTTCTTGGTGGTTCATCGCTTGTGTTTGAGCAACCGTTATAGGTCTTTTTGAAGGACCTTCGCCAGAGGCATTTCTCAGTGCTTGCTCGAGTAAGCTGGTAAGATGAGTCACACTAGCTTTAAGAGAATCTAGTTCTTCTTGGAAATGCGCATCATGGTGTGCATGCTCTTCGTCTTCCATATTTCTCTGCTAGAGTTGAGTGGTAGGAGCTCTTCGAGGACCTATATTTAAATCTATCAATGATATGTTATGCACAATGATGGATACATGTGGATGCAAATATATGTAGTACACATTGGTTGAATTATTTGAGAGTTTGCTCCCAAAGACAAGTTCTAGGTCATTACATGAGGGGTAAGCTTTCTACCTGGTCTCAAAGGTCTATGAACTGCCCAATGACTTCCTTATGTGAAGGTAGTTGTTGCAATGTCACAGTCGCACAAATTAATTACCCTAGCTTAAAACAAATCACACAAGATAATATAGAGGAAGCAAGGGGTAGATCCCACGAGAACGATTTAGTTAAGATTTTTGTGCTATATGCTATGCAATTGGGGGGGGTTGGAAGTTGTCTAGGCAAGGCTAAATCAAATTAAGCAAAAATTATATAAAACAAAAATTTATCAATAAAACAAACCCTGGTCGCAAGTCAACATACATCTACATAAATCAGAACTGATCATGCAAACACCATCACTTGCTTCTGATCAAAACTCAACTAGAAGCATTCTTTGAGTGCTAAATGCTACTCAACAGTGTCCAATCAATGTATTCCTTCGGTACTGTTCATGCTAATTAGTTAGCATGAACAGTGCTAGAGATTCCCGACCCCTTTTCATCGTCAGCAACTGCTCATATCACCAGTGCCTAGAGCTTCCCAAACCACAAATCAACATCTACGTCTAATTAATGCATACTTGCATTTAATTAATGGGATTTTTCTTCGCGTGGACGCAAATCCACCTTGCTGCAATTCAGAATATTCTCTTGCTATCAAAGTGTCAAGGTTGTTAAATATCGATGGAACTCACCAATTACTCCTCTTTTTGTCCTCACCATTGTATTCCTTCGCAATTCAGTTCGTCCGTTGCCTTTTAGGTTTCTTCTCTATTCTCTATTTATTTTGTCTTGGCATTTTAAATTTTATGCTTCAATTTATGCCTCCTTATTCATCATCCCTTGGTTCATTGTCATTTTTCTGGTTGTGGTTTTGTTGTTGCTTCTATTATTTTTATGTTCTCTAAATTCATGGTTGTTTGTATATGTATGATGCTGAAATCCAACCATGTTTTTCATATTCTACTGTAATATTGTTCGGACAAAAAGTTGCAATTAAATCCTTGACTGCTAGCTCAGTCAATCAATTTTGCCCTACAATTACCAAAATCTTTTGAATTTTAAAGGGTAGAGCCAAAAATATCAGAAATCGCATATTTGCATTTGCTATGAATGGATGTCAAAGATGTTCTTGATGTTCTATAACTCCAGGGAAGTTGCTTTCTTCACCTTCATTGGTATTGGTTCCAGTTATTATTGTTCTAGTGTTGCTACTACGATTGCTATGTTTTCTGAAATGATTGTTGCTTTGGTGTTTTAATTGTTTTGTTGCTGCTGCTGCCATTACCCCCCTTTGGTATTGTTGCTTCCAGTTGTTGCTGTTGCGCTAAATGTTCTGTTGTTGTTGTTGTGTTAGTTGTTTTATTGCTACTACTGCCGTTGCGAGCTTTTCTAAATTTATTGTTATACATATACATGACTCTTGAACTTCCAACCATATTGCTTTTATTTGACTGTAATATTATTCTTGCAAGATTGTATTAATTGTTTTGTTGTTGCTGTCGTTGCGAGCTTTTCTAAATTGATTGTTATATATATACATGACGCTTGTGACAAAATAGCTCAAAGGATTGTCTGGAAATTTTATTTTTAGCTTTGATTTCTATATCATATATAGAGATTACAAGGATGTATACATGGAAAGTACATCAACATGATTCTAGTCCTATATATGTAAACTATAAGTTGCCATATATACAAAACAGGAAATATATTAAAAAGGAAAATAAATGTGGATTTGTAAAATAGGAAAGCTTGCAGTCAACAAATTGATACGGGATGATTAATCAACATCAATTTGCTACTTAGAAAACAATGTTGATGATGACGAGTGAGTGCCTTGGTGAAGATATCAACAATTTGTTGATCAGTGGAAATATGAGGAAGAGTGATAACACGAGCGTCATAGGCTTCACAAATAGAGTGACAGTCCACAATATGCTTCGTGCACGCATGAAACACAGGATTAGTCGTGATATGAATATCACTTGTATTATCGGCATGGAGAGGTGTAGAATCAGTCATAGAAAATCGAGCTCAACAAGCAAACCTTGAAGCCAAATGATTTCAGAACAAGCTAGAGACATTGCTCTATACTTACATTCCGTAAAGGACTTATTAACTCTGTCTTGCTTCTTACTTTTCCAAGAGATCTAGGCATCTCCTAAGAACATACACCACCTTGTGACTGATCGACGGGTGGCAGCACAACCTGCCCAATACGCATCATTGTAAGCAATAAGACGAGGAGGATTGTTTGAAGGAAAAAATAAGCCACGAGCCACGGTGTCGTGAACATAGCGTATGATCCGATGAACAACATCCAAATGAAGATGTCAGGCAGTCTGAAGAAATTGGTTGAGTTACTGTACGACAAATGAGATGCTTGGTCTAGTGATGGTGAGATAAACAAGACTGCCTACCAATTTTCGGTATAGACTGGGGTCAGTAAGTAAGTCACCCTCTTCTTTGCGAAGTTTGATATTCACCTCCATTTGAGTATCAACTGAAGTAGCCTCTTGAAAAGCTTTTGAGAGATGAATCTTGAGCTGACCAAGGAGATCCGAATCAGAACCCGTAATGACAATATCATCAACATAAACCAGAAGAACAACAATACCTATAGCTAATTTTCGAAGAAATAAGGAAGTGTCATGCTTGCACTGTGTGAATGAGAACTGTAATAACATGGTGCGGAATTTATCAAACCAGGCCCTAGAAGCTTGTTTGAGACCATAAAGAGAACGACAAAGCTTACACACATGGGAAGTCAGGGAAGAAAATAATCTTGAAGGGGGCTTCATATAAATACATTCTTTTAGATCCCCGTGAAGAAAGACATTCTTGACATCCATTTGATGTAGCGGCCAATTACTAGAAGCGGCAAAAGCCAGAATCGTACGTACAATAGTCATTTTAGCCACTAGAGCAAAGGTCTCCTCATAATTGACCCCATATTCCTTATCATTTCCAAGTGCAACAAGTCGGGCCTTGTAACGATGAAAACTACCATCAGATCGGACTTTGACTGAGTATACCCATTTGCAACCCAGAGGAACAATAGTAGGCGGACAAGGCTTAATGTCCCAAGTGTGATTAGCCTCTAGAGCAACAATTTCTTCCTGCATAACCTGTCGCCAACAATCATGCTTGATAGCATGTGAATAGCCTATGGGAATATCGAAAGTAGACAATGCAACAGTAAGAGCTGAAATAGATTTATCAAATCTGGAAGTGGGAAACCCATACCTATCCGGGGGTACAGACACTCAAGATGATTGATGTATCAGAGGCTCAGATTATGTGTCAACTTACAGAATCTGGAGTGCGGGAGGATCAGATATCGAGTGAACCATCACAGGAGACTGCGGGTGGGAGCGTCTTGTATACACAATACCAGGTTTAAAACTAGAGGTGACTAGACAAAGGTCAGAGAATTGGGACTCAAAGGAGGGAAGGATCAAAGTAGAAGGAGAGGACATAAGAAAGAACTGTTGATTTTCAAAGAAAATAACATTCCGAGAAATACATGGACGTCATAGAGTAGGATCTTAGCAAACAAAGCCTTTTTGACACACATTATGTGGCGACGATGATTCTTTACGCACATCATGCCCCGCCATCCCCTGGATTTGGGGAGACAACAACGCATGGTGAAATGGGGGGTTGTTTTATAGCCGTAAAAATTATGACTATAATTATCAGGAGTCACCACCTAGTATTAAGGGCACTCGGCACCTAATGGTCTGCGAGAGTCTGGGTAAGGGAACTTGTTGTGCAAGGGAAAGATGCATCACACCCAGTGCACCCTACCTAGGGTAAGCTGCATTTTTTCCTAAGTTAAAAATTTTTACACTGCACTTTCAAAAACCATTTTTTGTTTATGGGTGTACTTTACAATGTAATTTTACACCGCAGTTAAAAACTTTTTTTCTTATGTACGGATGTACTTTACAATGTAAATTTATACCATAGTTAAAACCCCCCCTTTTTTTTATCTATGGATGTATTTTACAATGTAAACTTACACCCTAAAAGATAAAACAAAAATATCTCTAATTATTTTTGATGTTTTGGCCAAATTCCAATAGATAATCGTAAACCGATTACAATATCCAATTTTCATTTTAGAACATGAGAAAGATGCAACATATTTTTTTATGAAAAAAACTTTGGAATCCAATCGTATGCATGAAAATAACACATTTTTTGTTTTTTTAAATGCATTTTTTTAAGATAAAAATTAAAAAATTAAAAACAATTCGGGTTGGGCCTGTCCCAACTAAATGGGTCGACCCAGCCAAGTTTGCCCAAATGACCAACTCTGCTGGCTAGACCCGGCCAAGCAAAATGGGTGGGTCAAGACCACTCCAGCCCAATCAAATAACATGCGAAAAAAAGAAAAAAAGAAAGTTGTTGTACGTGAACAGTGACTTGGTGGTCGACTGAACATGACAAAAGGCTCACCTGCCACTACCGCCGGGTAGAGGAGGTTAAGGTGGTTCTCCTTGTCCTGGTGGTGGCCTGTGGGGGCCGGAGGAGGCGTCGAAAGAGGGCCGGTCTATGCTGGAATTTGTGGCTATTGGCTGCTACTCTTCGTCATTGGAGTTGGAGAAGAAGGGTGGGTGGTAGATGGCTGCTGCGTGGTTTAACTGTGGAGAGAAACCTGGTGGTAGTTGGTGGGAGCTGGCTAGAGTTGGTGCCAGAGGAAGGAAAGAGAAGGTTATCGACCGAACTGGTTTTAGAGAGAGAAAAGGATGTCGAATCGAGAGAGAGAGTTGGTTGTAGAGGGGGATGATTTTTCTGGATTCTTTTCCCCCTCTGTTACATAAATTTTTTACTCGTTTTTCTCTCTGGTTCTTCCTCCTTTTCTTCCCCTTTGCATGTGTGATTTTTCAGGTTTTTTCCTCTGCGTGATCTCCCTTGATTTTCCCTCCCTTTGCAAGGTTTATTTCTCGCTATTTATAGGCATGCATGCATCGGTGGTGGATTGCTTTTGGCGGCAGCATGCCTGTAGTGTGGCTGTCGACGGTTGCAAGTGGCTGTTGGCAGTGGCGTGCTTGCAATGGTGGCATGTCGGGCGGCAATGCACGTAGAGCATGCGGGAACTGTAGTGTGGTAATTGCAATTTGGTCCTTCAATTTGTATGTGTTCTAATAGCACCCTCACTTGGATTTAAACTTGTAATTTGTGCAATTGTATCCCCGTCAGAATTTCAACAACAACCTTGGCTTTGCGCGCCTCTTTAATTTTGGTCCTTGACTTCCGATTTATGCGATTTGACCCTTAATTGACCATTAAATTCTCGATGTCTTCAATTTGGCCCCTGACTTCACATAATTGGCTTGGAAAAATACAATCCGGTCTCCGAAAATTCCAATCTTCTCAATTGAACACGAATTAAGCTCAAGAATTTGATTTTTCATCGATTAAGCCCTTAATTAATTTGATGTGACCAATTTAAAGTATAATTAAGTCCTTTCACTTAATTAAATCCTTCAATTGGACCCTAAATTAATTTCCAATCATAATTACACTTTAAATTGGTCAATGATCAAATCAACCCATAAAAATATAATTATGCTGCATGACTTAATTTCTATACAAATTTATCCAATGATAATTTTTTTTTGCCTTAAATCTGTACTTTCCTCTATTTTGGGGACAAAAGATACGATCGGACTCTTGAAAACAACCAAAATTTTCACATTGAATTTTCTACCAACGTCGGGCCTTTTTATTTTATTTTTGTTATTTTGGGTGGATTTTGGGGAGTAACACAGAAATTGGGTTATGACACATTATATCCCAAGAATGCACATCTAATAGATTGAGCAGATAATTTATGTCGCTCATGAGGTGGTAAATGAACAAAACAAACACAACCAAAAACACAAAGATTATCATTTCTAGGTTGTTTGGCAAATAAACGGAAATAGGGAGACTCCATGTGTAAGACTTGAGAGAGTAATCGATTAATCAAATGAGTAGCAATTCTTAGAGCTTCAACCCAAAACATGGTAAGAACAAATAATTCTATCAAGAGGGTGCATACCACATCAACAAGATGACGATTTTTACATTCCGCTACTCCATTTTGTTGAGGAGTAGCGGGACAAGAGCATTGGTGAATAATACCATTAGAAGCTAAAAATGCCTAAAACTCAGTAGACATATATTCATCACCAGAATATGTGAATAATGTCTTAATAGTGGCAAACAATTGATTAATAACATATGCTAAAAACTCAGTAAAGGTACGGAAGACTTCAGATTTAGAGCGAAGACAATAGACCCAAGTAAATCTACTATAATCATCAATGAATGTCACATAGTATTTAAATTTTTCATGTGAATCAACGGGAGAAGGTCCCCAAACATCACTATGAATAAGATCAAAGCAGTGAGAAGCTCTACGAGCATGCAAAGATCACACTCGAGAGACAAAGAAGAACTCTCTTTATTACCAAGCAAACCAAAGTTCAATACGTGAGATTAAATTTGAATATTGGGGTGACCTAAACGATGATGCCACACCATTCCAAGAGTAGGAATTTTATTACACGCAAAGACTTGACAAAGGAAAAGGTTGGAACAGGTAAAAATAGTGGAAACAAGCACCCCACTTTAGGTCCCCTCGCAATCGGCTTCCTCGTTACTTGGTCGTGCACAACACAACCAGTACCAGAAAAATGAATAACACAATTATCATCAACTAATTGTCCAATAGAAATTAGATTTGTCGCAAGTTTAGGAGCAAGGAACATATTAGTAAGTGATGGGCAAGGAGCTGCCATTGGTTGTTTGAATGGCCGATTGACCATCATAGGGCCAAACATGACATTAGTAGTAGAAGTATTCGTCATGTGATTTTCAGCACTAGAGTCGACATACCAAAGTTAGTGGATTTTTTACCTTGAATCCCCATTGCAGATAATGCTGAAATGAGCATTTGTTGTACAATTTCTGTTGTACAATAATTTCCCGTCGGAGGTGCAATGGCAAAGGAAGCACTTGAAGAGAAGGCATGTATGTTAGACCTTGCGACTGGAGGAATGGTAACAAAAGTCTGGAGTGCTTGGGCCTGACGATTCTGAGGGCGGATACGACATTCTTTGATAATGTGCCCCTTCTTCTTGCAATAAGAACAAATTTTCTTAGGACAATTGGCAGCAATGTGCCCATACTCCTTGCAACAAAAACACTGCAGATTTTTAGAGTACGTAGAGGATCCTTGGCTGTGAGCAGCATAAGCCATAGTGGTTGTCCCGGAACTGCCATGAGAATGCTCTAGAATAGCTTGAGTACTAAGCCTTTGTTCTTTGCAAAGCAGTTCACCAAAATAGATATCAAGAGAAGGAATAGGAGATCTATTTAGTAAAGAGGACCGAACTGATTCAAACTCCAGGCGCAGTTTCATAAGAAACTGATCACGCCTGCTCTTTGCATGAAGATTCTGAATAGTGGAAAGAGCACCACTAGGAACATCCGTTGTAACCAAGTCAGTATATTCCTGCCAAAGGGTCAAGAATGTCGAGTAATAGTCTTGAATAGAAAGACTGCCATGTTGAAACATAGCAATCACATGTTCTAACTGAAAGCGACGAGCATCATTAACTTGATGATACACTTTCTTCAGGTAATTCCACATGCCTTGGGCAGTGCAATGAGCCCGTAGATTGGTAACAATATGTGGTTCGACCGAACCAAGAAGCCAAGACATAATTCAAGCATCAAGTACAACCCATGAAGGAGAGTCCTTAGTTCTTTCGGTTTACCGTATTAGATTTTGGGGCAACATCTGTGCCATCAATATGTCCCCACAAATCTTTTCCTTGGAGGAAAAGCTCAAATTGAAATGCCCAAGTAACATAATTTGTGCCCGAAAATTTGACACACATAGGTGATGAATCCATCACAAATAAATGTATCAAAACAAATAACACGCACCAAAAATATTTGGAAGGAAACCGAAGCAAAGGAATGAAGAACCTGTTTTTGCTGCCAAGGACAAGATCAGGTGTTGTGCAATTGCCAAGAGATGCTAATCCAAATTAGCAAGGGGCTATCAAAAGGTGCTGATCTGTTTTGACAAATCCAGAGGCTGCCGAGAGGTGCTGAGATAGAAAGGAGCTGCCGAGAGGTGTTGATTTGTTTGAGAGATCCAGAGAATCAACAAATAAAATCCAAGTTGAGACCATAAAAGGATGCTGAGAGCCTTGTTTCTAAAATCCAGAAACACTGAGATGCCGAAAGGTGTAGATAGGACTAGAAAAAGAGATACTAATAGCCTTGTTTCTAAAAAAAACAACCCAGAAACCAAGTGGAGCCCTATGAACAGAGACTGCCAGGAATCGAAAGGAAATTCAAGCTAAAATATATGATTGGGGAGAAGATTTGCCCATCTCTGATACCATGACAAAATAGCTCAAAGGATTGTCTGAAAATTGTATCTTTACCTTTGATTTCTATATCATATATAGAGATTACAAGGATGTATACATGGAAAGTAAACCAGCATGATTCTAGTCTTGTATATGTAAACTATAAGTTGCCATATATACAAAACAGGAAATATATTAAAAAGGAAAATAAATGTGGATTTGTAAAATAGGAAAGCTTGTTGTCAGCAAGTTTTTCATTGACAGCTTGAACTTCCAACCATTTTGCTTTTATTTTACTATAATATTATTCTGGGAAGATTGTGTTAATTGTTTTGTTGTTGCTGCTGCGTTAATTGTTTTATTGTTGTTGCTGCCATTGCGAGCTTTTCTAAATTGATTGTTATATGTATACATGATGCTTGAACTTCCAACCATTTTGCTTTTATTTAACTGTAATATTATTCTTACAAGATTGCATTAATTGTTTTGTTGTAGTTGTTGCGTTAATTGTTTTATTGTTGCTACTACCGTTGCGAGCTTCTCTAAATTGATTATTATATATATACATGACACTTAACCTTCCAACCATTTTTCTCTAATTTTACTTTAATATTATTCTGGCAAGATTGCACTAATTATTTTGTTGTTGTTGTTGTTGTTGTTGTGTCAATTGCTACATTTGCTAATGTCTCTGTCTTAATTTTGCTTCGTGTTCTTATGACAGATCAATTACTCATCATTAGTTTATGCTTCGTGCTACTTATTTCTTGGCTGCTTGGGTTAGGTTGCTACTTTGTTCGAATTAAGGTTGGCTCAATTTATTTTCTTGGTATCTTGCCAATTTTGTGAGCTCGAACATTCATATTTTTTTTCTTTGCAATGTGTGATTGTTTTTTAACTTCTTGCGCTACAATTAAAAACACTTCTTACGCTGATTATAATTGCACTATCATTTTGCTGTTACTACATTGTCCGCTGTTGTTGCTTTCTTGTTGGTTCGATTTCTGGCTGGGGTCCATTTTGCTTCGCATGCTTTCCTAGTATGTGGAAAAAATAATGATATGCGACATTACTGTCTCTGTTTCTCTTGTATTTTTTTTAATATTTAAATTTCTTACGCTACCATCAAAATCACTTCTTATGCTGATTACGCTACCATCAAAATTACCTCTTACGCTGATTACAATTGCACTTTCCTTTTGTTGTTGCCTTCTTGCTTGTTTTCTGGTTGGGTTCAATTTTGCTCTGCTTGCTTTCTGGGTATGTGCAAAAAGTTATGATATGAGACATTACTGTCTTCGTTTCTCTTGCTTGGGTATTTTTTCATATTTCAATTTCTTCTTCCATTATTCTATAAATTCCCAAAAACAAAATTTGATATATATATATATATATATATATATATATATATATATATATATATATATCAAGGGTTGCTTTAACTTTCTTAAAAATAAAAAGTAACTCTTAATCAACACCGTATAAATTATCAAATTACAGATATAATGTTTCAAATTATTTTTAACTTATGTGCTATTTGTTTTTAGATAAGGTTATAGGCCACCAAAATTTTGCGTTGAGTTAGTTGAACCCACCAATAAACAAATGTAGTATGGATAGAAAATATGCATTAAACCATTCTCACATATTTGAAATTAATGAACAAATATCTTTAGTTGACCAAAAATTAAATCATTGTTGTAAAACAAATCTCAACAATTAATTAAACCTACTTCTTAAATTATTTATTACTTTGTTGCAAAATTTCAGGAGAATCCAGAAATAATCATGCTGGATAGAAAAAATAAAATGCTTCTTGTGCTGATTTTTTTTGCTTCATTATTGGCCTCTTAAGCTTTTCAGATGTGTTTTTCACTGCCATCACGATTGCTTCTTGCGGTGATTTAAAATTCACTTTGCTTTTATTGTTATTGGATTGTCAGGTGCCCTTGCTTTCTTGCTGGTTGGGTTGCTGTTTTGGAATAAAATTGACTCCGGTTACTTTACTGGTATGTGCCCAATTTAATGACATGAAACATTCATGTTTTCATATTTCTTACTTTGTTGTGGTTTGTTATTGGCTTTAGGAATTTTTCCATTTCAATTTTCGTTGCCATAAAAGAAAAATACTGTCTCAACTTTGTTTTGGAAATTGTTTGAGCTATATTTACATCACTTTTGGCTATTGTGATACTTCTGCCTTAGATTATCGTCTTCTTTTAACGTTGATTCATGCTTTAATTTCCATGTGTTTTTTTTGCTATTGTCTATTTTTGTTCAATTTCTTCACTTGATGTTGTGCTAGAATCTTTTATGGTTTAAATACAAGAATCGATAAAATTCTAGACACAGTCAACTTACATATACATAACAAAACTTGCTTTTACCTTATGACAACACAGAAAAATAATGTCAACAAATATATACAGATCTTGATTCTAGAACATGATCATATAAATAATCAAAGTTCATGTATAGTGTATCAAAGTTCTTTCACATACATTTACGTTGCTTTTTGCTCGCTTGACTAGAAACTATTTTTTTGTATGAAACTTATATAACCTAGCAATTAACAAATGCATGGTTAGAGAACCTATTAACCAAGACATTAAACCATTATGATATATTTGCGGAAACTTTATAAATAAAAGAAATTAAACCAAGACATTAAACCATTATGATATATTTGCGGAACCTATTAACCAAGACATTAATCATGATTATCAAAATAAGTCCCGTTGCTTAAATAATTTATTTTTCAATCGCAGTGATTGCGGACGAGCACAATCACATTATTGTTCAATCATTATAATTTATTCTTAATCAAATAACCTAAGCAGATGAAAACACAAAGCACATCTTAAAATAACTTTAATAGCAACTATTGCGTCGCTTGCCAAATAGATACATTGAGAAATTGTTAAAACAAGTCAAGACGTGATGTAGCCTACAAAATAAAAAAAGCATTATTACAAAAGGAGCGAGAGCGTTAAACTATTATGTCATATTTGTAAGAAATTCACAAACATCAAAAGTGGACCAAAGCTCAAATCATCATCATAAATAAAACTAAGATATTCATTACGATCATTGCTGCAACAATATATTGTTTCGTTACGAGATCCATAAATATTGGGAAAAAAATTTGTTGCATCCAAAAACAAGATCTACTTCTGTGGTATGAAATTAGAAAACACTGGTGCAACACAAATATTCGATTGCAATTTTACTACTTGCTGGTTAAATTATTCACCACAAACATAAAACATATGCAACAATTAAGTAGTTTAGTTCACAAAATAAATTGCTTATCTTCAATTAATTCTATTGATTAAAATTTTGTTGTTTTCCTATAAAATATTTATACAACCAATTAAAACACTTCAAGCATTCATTCAAATAGATACATAAATCAAATAATCCTTTAAAAACGAGAAAAAAATGGCAATAACAATTTTGTTATCTGTCGCATAAAAAAAATTAGAGTAAGCACAACCATTAATCAAGTAGCTACCAAAAAAATAACTCATAGATTTGATCAGTTGCAATTTGACAATCTAACAGTTTCATGATTATTCAACCAATTTTTTTTAAAAGACAATCAACTTGGTTGATGCAAAAAAACGAGTTAACTAGATTTAATCCATAAGAACTTTGCTATCTACCAATTACAAATTTCACGGCAGTGATAACAAGCCCAACCACCAACCGGTTGCCTTGAAAAAACAACAAATATTGCAATTATTATTCATAATGTTAAAACACAACCACCAAACAAATTATTTGTTGCCAAAAAAACTAAAATGTGTTGCACTTTCTCAATTGCAATTGAACTATTTACTGGTAAAATAATTATCCAAAAAAAAAACATGAACAACAACCAATAAGATTTTGGCTGATAACAAATAACTTATCTTTGGTTGATTTAATCAATCACAGTTTTGCAATGTAGCATTCAATTAATATTCAAAACAATTATGCCAAGCCCGACAATTTGTCAATTGGCTGTACATAGAAAACCTTTCTTCAAGTGATTTCATCAACTACAATTTTACTATTTGCTTATTAAATTCTTAGCAAATCAGTTAAAACAAGCCCCACAGAAAAAAAAAAAAAAAAAACTTTAGAAAAAAATGCCTAATCTACGATAGCTATTAACAATTGCAATTTTATTTTCCATCAATTATATAAATCGACACCCACTTTAAACCATTCCAACCATTGATCAAATGGATGGAAAGAAAATATCCATAAAATCTCTCAATCACATCTAAACAATTTGCCAATTCAATCATTATGCTAACTATTAAACTAATAGTACTGATCAACTAAATTGAGACAAAGAGCAAATAACTAATCTTTAATGGATTTTAACAATGCAAACAATTAAAACAATACCAATGATCAACCAATTTCAACGAACAATATACCTAGATGTCCATATCAAAAGTTGCGGCCACGTTAAAAAATCAAAATACAATTATGAAAAAAAAATGATTACAAAAAAATGACATAAATAATCAAATTAAATATATCATGATTTGAAACAGAGAACAAAATTATCATGCTCATCCACAATTTATGCCATTGCGATATATTTAGCAAATAAACATTTCAACGCTGCTAGGTAATCAATTTTTTTTTTATAACTCTGCTTTTATTCCTGCACCTGTTATTGTACCGTTCCACCGTTCACATCCTTCTCAATATTTTTTTTCCCTAAATAAATTTTTGTTCTTTGGTCCATTCCATTTGAATACTTCTTCATTGTTCGGTTCCTCCAGTTTCAATTTACACACCCATGACTAGCTGGTGACAACGCTTGCAAGGATCACATATATTTATTAATGAACAAGATTGTTCATATACCACATCACAACTAGATAATGAAGCTCCTTTGTGCTTAGTTTATGTATTAACATAGTCTTTAAGGTTTACCATGAGTCATGATCCTTGCCACGCCAATATTCAATGCTTTCCATTATTTCCCGGTGAGACTTCATCCTCTCAGACATCAATGTTCTGTCAAAATTAGCATGATAATTGCTCCTTTTCTTTTATCAGACAATTAATCTTGCCCATCAAAATCAGCATCTCTATTGTCATTACAAGATCTTGATGCAACTGACTCAACCTCTGACGATCATGATCTCATATCTTTTGTCAATGACCAACAAACAATTGGGCAAGCTTCGTATCAAAGAAAGAGACAAAGTTTGTTCAAAACTTTTTTTAGCTTTTGATTTATATACATATTTTATTTATAATTATCTATTGCGAGATTTCACAAAAAAATTCATACCCAAGAACTTTGTATGGGTACATTGACTTTGGAAACAAAACATTCAAGTGTTGTTATTGCAAGGCCCTTTTTTGTCTTAACTAGCGGCTAACCCGTTTAACTACATCCAATCCAAGATTCTCGCTTTGTTGTCTTAGTGGGAAAGTTAAGCTTCTGCGGTCACCACCCACACCTCAGCTTCTAGATGACTTGCTAAACAATATATTTGGTTAGAAGTCCAAGAGATTTTGCGCAAATATTCATGCCTACAACTCTATGTTTTCTCTTACATCCATGAGAGAAAATGTTGATCAATCAATTAATCATCAATCTGGCCCGTATGTTTTTAAAATTAATGGCCATTGTCATCATCTTATGGGATCTATATTACCTTCTAATGAGAATGCTCTAAAATTTGCCCAGCTTTATATTTATGATGTTGCAAACGAGGTTTCAAATCAGATGTCATAGTTTTCGCATTCAACCTTAACTTCGTCATTGGATGAGGTTATAGTTGGTGATCTAATTCAAATGCTTGCCTCAACTAATTGTTTAGTTGGCGTATTTCTCCACGCTTTCCAAAAACTTTCAGAACCTACAAATCCTGGCTATAAGCAACAATTGCTTTGTCAAAGATCTAATGACACAAACCAATATAATGATCCAACATCAGATGAAATTGGTGGATTGATTGTTGGAGATATTGGTGATTGTCAATTAGTGCAAGATATAATTATTGAAAGTTGGTCAAACACTTTGCAAAGGATCTCTAAGCTGCATCCAAAATTTATGGCATTGCAATATCCTCTTCTATTTCCATTGAGTGAAGACGGTTATCGAACCAATATTAGTTTTGCATATATGATGCCCATAGCTCCAGAAAACATTCGAGAGTTCCAATGAGAGCTTTTTATGCTTATCTTATTCAAAAAGGGAATATGGAGAGGAAACTCTTATAAAAGGGGGTAATCTTTACCAACAATTTTTAGTTGATGTTTCGCCACCATTGAAGAAGACAGACTTGACAACATTAGAATGAACCAAAATGATCTTTTCTCTGATCTATATCATAACATCAATGAAGTTGTACTCAAACGAGATGTTTGGGGGTCATCAACTAGGAAAATTATTCTTTCATCTTTTGTAACTGGTAGTCCGCAGTATATGATCAATAATTACCAAGATGCCATGACAATTTGCAGGGCATATGGAAACCCTAATCTTTTCATTATATTCACATGCAACACTAACGGGCCTGAAATCCAAAGATAACTCAATAAAAATAGGGCTTACAAACATGAGGATAAGCCAGTTATCATTACATGAGTTTTCAAAGCAAAGCTTCTTGATAGGTTAAAGTTCATCAAATCTGGTGTCCCTTTTGGGAACACAATTGCTGGTAATGCAATCATCACAAATTATTATTTAAGTTGTTTCATCTGTCAAAAAAATAATAAATTCATTTGGCAATTTTGTAGATGTTTGTGCAATTGAGTTCTAAAAGAGAGGCCTTCCACATACACATATCTTTATTTGGCTTGCCTCTGAATTCAAATTCAAAACTTCTAATGATATTGACTTAGTTGTCTCAATTGAAATGCTAGATAAAATCATTGATCCTATATGTCATGAGGTTGTCTCTAAGTTCAGGATACATGGTCCATGCGGTATTGCAAGGTCAAACTCAAAATGCATATTAGGAAATGTTTTTACAAAATCATTTCCAAAATAATTCAGGAGCTCAACTACTTTGGGCGAGAATGGATTTGTCTATTATAGATGGCATGAATTCTGTGATAATTTTGTGTTCAAGAATGAAATTATGCTATTTAATGACTATGTTGCTCCATACAATAAAGAACTTTTGATGCGTCATAATGCACATATAAATGTTGAGATATGCTGACAGTTAATGCTCATCAAGTATTTGCTAAAATATGTCAGCAAAGGCCCCAACAAGTGTTGGCAAATTTGATGCGTCATAATGCACATATAAATCTTGAGATATTCTTCTAGTTAATGCTCATCAAGCATTTGTTAAAATATGTCAGCAAAGGCCCCGACAGGTGTTCCATATTTTAATTGTTGTTTCATTTGCCCTTATGAAGTTGTTTGGCAAAATTTTCAATTCCCAATTCATTCAAGATATCCTCTAGTTGAAAGGCTGCAAATTCATTTTCCTTTTCAACAAAATTTTGTTTTCTTAGAAAACGGGTCTCTTCAATCTGTTCCTAGAAGGTCAGGTATCAAGAAAACAATGCTTACAACATGGTTTGAATGCAACAAAAACTTTTCTCATGCACAAGATCTATATTACTTAGAATTTCCATACAAATATGTTGGGATTTTGGACAGAAGGAGTGGGTTGTGAGGTCAAAAGGGTTGAGCCTTGGACGTATAACATATGTGCATCCTACTGACGGTAAACTTTTTTTTAGGCTGCTTTTGAACCATATTAAAGGGTCAACTGGGTTTGCAGATTTAAGAACATTTCACGGAATTGTTATCCAACATTCCAGCTTGCTTGTAAAGCATACGGGCTTTTAGGGGATGAAAAAGAATGGTCTGAAGCTTTTTATGAAGCGATTGCAATTGCATCATCACCGCAACTTAGACAAGTTTTCATTAGTATTATTTTATTTTGCCAAGTTGTCAACCCTTTGATTTTATTCAATTAGTTTTGGCACTCAATGCATGATGACATCCTTCATAAATTGAGAACATCTTTTAGAATGTTAAATCTAATTCTATCTGATGACCAACTTAAAGATTATCTGTTATATGAGCTTGAGCATCTTTTTAATGCTTCTGCAGCAACACTTCAAGATCATAACTTGTCGATGCTTGTTGGGCAATTATTGAAAGAAATTACAAACAAGCTTCTAAGAGAGGAGCTTAATTATGATTTAATTGAACTTAAGAGTCAACATTCCTTGGATTTCACCTCGCTCAACCATGGGTAGAGAGTTATATATGATTCAGTTATTGCACCCATCTTCGATAAAAAACAGGCTTTGATCTTTGTGCATGGCCATGGGGGAACTGGCAAGTCTTTTTTATGGCACACAGTCATAAATCGTATTAGATCGAAGGGCTTGATTGTTCTTATAGTAGTATCATCTGGTATTGCATCGCTTCTACTCCCAAATGGTTGTACATCCAATTCAAGATTCAAAATCCCACTAGCTATTGATGAGTCATCAACATGCGCCATTAAGAAAAACACTCATCTTTCCAACCTTCTTCCAAAAATCCTCTCTTCCAAAAACACTCATTAACAGATTTTGCTTTAAAGCCCTTAATCATTCAATGCGTGATGTTCTTTAGGAGGGTGTCAACTGTAGCAAATATCTCTCATTTGGTGGAAAAACAATTTTACTTGCTGTTGATTTTTTTCAAATATTACTAGTTATTCCTGGTGGAACAAAAGAGCAAATAATCAATGCTTCCTTAACAAGCTCAACTTTGTGGTCCAGATTTACTGTGTTGACTCTTATAGAGAACATGCGCCTCTTTACAAATGGCCTAACTTCTAAAGAAAAGGCTGATATTAATGAGTTCTCCGAATGGATTTTAAGTGTTGGCAATGATGACATTTCTGATTTGCCTTCTCTCAGTGAATCCGATGATTTGCAACTGTCTCAACAATTATCCAAATATTTCTGACACTCATGTTGACTAGTGCTATTTTAAAAAGAGAGCTATAGTGACAACAAAACAACACAATTGTTGCTGAAATCAATGAGTTTTTGCTTCGCATCACACCTGGAGAAAAGCATGTCTATCTAATTATTGATTCTATTTGCACATCGTCAACAGAGAGTGATGATGCGACCATATTATTTGATAGTTTCATCCATATTTACCTAGTGTTTTGCATATGTTTTGTGTATAAAATGCCTTGATATTCTTTGTTTTATGTTTTGAAGGATTTTTGGATTAAAGATGCAAAAAGGAGGTAATTGGAGGTGATTGACAAATTTGATCTTAAGTCGATGTTTTGTGCAGAGCGGAAGCTCTAGAGATCAAAATGAAATGATTCCAGTGGCATTTGAAAGTTAACATCCATAACTTTCTGTAAAGCTAAGGCAAAAGAAATAAATAAGGAAGAGCATGGAAATCACAGCCTTCAAAGTCAAATCTTGCAATTTGCCGATGTCGACCTTCGTCCATTCCAACTTCAATATCTAGAGCTACAAAGGTCCGATTTATGCAAACCCAATTTTTTTGGATGTAGGACTCCCCAGACCTGTAAACGCTCAAACTTTCAGATCCAAACGATGTGTTATGAATGAGATATGAATTTTACAGGTGCATCATAATTCTTTGCATAGACTAAGAAGAATTTGCTTAGAAGAAATTGAGTCTACGACGAAGAGTTTCAGATTGCATGACCAAACAGGTGCATCAATTCAAGGTGCAATTCATCGCGTGATGTGGATGATGATAACATTACGTCTCTTCTCATGAGCTGAGAGGATTTTATTATGGATAACATTAAACATGCAATGATGAGGTTTAGATGCATTTCTAGATGACTTGACAATCTATCGCATGAATGTTGATGATGACATATGCTAGAAGAAATATGATTCAATTGATGAAAAAACTCCATGACTGATCGACAACCGAAGATGAGGTCAACACTAACAAGCCTTGCAATAATTGTTAGCAGAACACCCACAAACCAAAGAGCTATTGTTGAGAAAACCCAAGAAAGATGATGACTTGTTACACTCTTTCACGATGAATCAAGCAACACTACACTTGGGGGCAAGGTCAGACTTGATAAACAATGAGAGCAGAGATCATCGCAGATATCCTAGAATAAGCAATGTGCTTAAGCTCGGTGGATGAATGACAACAAAGCTTTGGAGATTAGACAAAAACATCTTATGACAATGAAGCATCAAAGAAAGGGGACCTATATTTCTCAGGTAAGTATACATGCATCATAATGCATAGCATCCCCATCTTCATCATTTTTCAACCGGGTAGGTCACCCGTTATAATGAGACCCTCACCTTCATTTTTCATGCGGGTAGGTCACCCGTTATAATGAGACCCGGGTAGGTCACCCGTCACCATTGAGACCCCATTTAATCCAGGTAGGTCACCCGTCATAATGAGACCCGGGTAGGTCACCCGTCACCATTGAGACCCCATCTAATCCGGGTAGGTCACCCGTCATAATGAGACCCGGGTAGGTCACCCGTCACCATTGAGACCCCATCTAATCCGGGTAGGTCACCCGTCATAATGAGACCCGGGTAGGTCACCCGTCACCATTGAGACCCCATCTAACCCAAGTAGGTCACCCGTCATAATCAGACCCGGGTAAGTCATCCGTCACTATCGAGACTCTACTAACCCGGGCAGGTCACCCGTCATAATCAGACCCAGGTACGTCATCCGTCACTATCGAGACTCTTCTAACCCGGGCAGGTCACCCATCATAATCAGACCCGGGTAAGTCATCCGTCACTATCGAGACTCTACTAACCAGGGCAGGTCACCCCTCATAATCAGACCCGGGTAAGTCATCCGTCACTATCGAGACTCTAGTAACCCGGGCAGGTCACCCGTCATAATCAGACCCGGGTAAGTCATCCGTCACTATCGAGACTCTACTAACCCGGGCAGGTCACCCGTCATAATCAGACCCGGGTAAGTCATCCGTCACTATCAAGACTCTACTAACCCGGGCAGGTCACCCGTCATAATTAGACCCGGGTAGGTCACCCGTCACCATTGAGACCCTCCTAACTATTCTTTCATCTGGGTAGGTCACCCATCATAATGAGACCATCTCCACCATTCTATTTTTCTTTACAACGCTTACTATTTAAAATCTTTTACAAGACTTTAGTCGTAAGCATTGTAAAGAGGGGGCATCTGTTGCTACCCAAATTTTGACCTACTTATTTTTAGGTTTCGGAAGAAAAAGAAAAAAATAGAAAAAAAGACAAAAATCCAAAAATATCTTGTTACAGGGGAAAAATTGAATAAATTGAGAATTTAACAGTCAATGCAGGGTCAAATCGCACAAATTGGAAATGAAGGACCAAATTGAAACAAGCACGCAAGATGAGGGTTGTGTTTGGAATTTTGCCTTTGAAAACTCTATAAATAGAGTGCATTGCCACAAGAAAGAAAGACAAAAAAATTTACACACCCAAAAACCCTAAGCATAGAGAAAAAACCCTAAAGTTTTGTGAGGGTTGCAGCCGCCAGCCCTCTCCTTTGGTGCTGCAGCCCCACTTCTTTTCCCTTTCCCTTCCGTTCTCTCTCCGGCGACCCATGTTCTCCTTCCCCTTCATTTTCCTCTCCATCTCTAGACCAGCCAATGCTCCCCGTAGCCCCACTCTTTTCTTTTCCATTTTTTATCTCTTCCTCTGCCGCGACAGAGCCCCCAGCCTTTCTCTGCACTTCCCATCAAGACCTAAGCCTTCACTGTCACCGTCGGTGACCTTCCCATCACTGTTGTTTCCCTCCCGTTAAACAACACAGCCAACAGCCCCATGATCTACCCACCTTTCCTCGCTCTCCTCTCTTCCTCCAGCCGAACAGAGCAGCCCCACTTTGGACAAATCAAAGACGAACAGACCCAAGAAGAAGAGAACTGAAGAAAAATGAAACCGATGCTTGTTGTGGGATTTGATTGTGAGATGTTTGGGTTTTGTGTTTGTTTGTTTTTGTTTTGCAGGTCACCAAGAACACCCTTGCCGGAGAGAAAGCAGAAGAAGAAGAAGAAGAAGAAGAAGGGACCGAGAGGAAAAAAACGGACCAGCTGCCCTGTTTGTGTGTTTGTGTGTTTTGTTTTGTTTTGCTTTACAGGTCACCGGAAGGCCATCTCCGGCAAGAGAGAAAGGAAAGAGGCAGATCTGTCCCCCCCCGTTACTGTTCACCGTGGTGGCGCGTGGTCCCACGCGCCGCCAGTGATGGTGGCGCGTGGGAGGACGCGCCACAGTCCTCCCTGCACTGCTGCCACTGTTCCGGCACTGTTCCTGAAGCCCTTTTTGTATTTTTCTTTATGTTTATGTGTTTTATTTGAATTTATTGTATTTTAATTGTTATTTGTGAAATGTAATGAAAAAGACAATGTGTGTGTGAGTTGTATTTTATTTGTAAAATATAATGAAAAATAAAGAAAAGAGAATGTGTGTGTGTGTTTTGTTGTGTTGTGTTTTATTTATTCAATTTTATTTTGTTTTGTTAAGAAAAAAAGAATATAAAATGAAATAAAAAATGTGTTTTCTTTGTAAAAATAAAAAGGGTATTGACTAATATTTCAAAAATATAAAAATCTTATTTTTTGGGAATTTATTATTCACTGTCGGTATTCGGATAAATAAATCTTAAAGGGTTAAAATCCAAAATATTCCGGGGAATAGTATGCTATTATTCACTGTTCGGTGTTTGGATAAATAAATCTTATCCAAAATATTCGGCGGGAATAATATGCTATTATTCACTTTTCGGTGTTTGGATAAATAAATTCTAATGGGTTAATATTCAAAATATTCGACGGGGATGATAATAATCAATAGAATTCACAGGATTATTTCTAAGCGGTGATCGGTTTCTTTTTCAATCGAAACATTTTTTGTGAATAAATATGACTTATTGAAGCTTTCAAAATTACATCGAAATAGACAATGCAGTTTACCTCAGGTAAGGCGTACTAGGGGTGCTAATACCTTCCCTATACGCAACCAGTCCCCTACCTTTGAATCTCTGAGCAGACCAGTACAAATCAGGTGTTCCTAGCGACCCTCAACAGCCAGGTGGCGACTCCTTCTCAACTCCATCGCGAGAGCCAGGATCCCTCCCGGGACGCCGCGCGGCGACGTGCGACAATGAATATGTTTGTTCTCCTATGCTTATTTTCCTATGATTGTTTATTTAATTGCTAAGAGCGGACTCGAAGTTATTATTGTAGACAATCGATTGCTAAGTTTGATATCAAAACCGGAGTTATGGTATATGAACTTGTGAAGCAACTAAGTTAATAATTGTAGTGGATCTATGTGATTAATCTTAGGGAGAACATTCAATCGAACTAAACATATATTGCGGACAATTATGTTTCTTAATTGATCAATTTATCTAGATTTTAATGCTACCATTGAATCAAATTACTAGTGCAGACACTGTGGTTGTTTGATGGCTAGGGTAAGTTATACGGCGGATCCATTAACGAACCAATTTTAAGAAGAGATAAATATTTTAAATATAAATTGATGTGTCGTTTCCATGATCAGTTGTGATTTTGTAGGTGGATGTCGATTTGCGACCAAGGTTTGCTTTATTGATAAATTTCAGTTTTATATAATTTTTGCTTAGTTTGCTTTGGCCTAGCATAGACAATTCCCCCCCCCCCCCAAATTGCATAACATATATCACAAAAATCTAAACTAAATCGTCCTTGTGGGATCGACCCCTTGCTCTATACTATCTTGTTTGATTTGTTTTAAGCTAGGGTAATTAATTTGTGCAACCGCGACATCGCAACATGAACCCTTACCCAATGAATAACAATTCGTGAATGAGAAGTATGGATTGATGCCACGAAGGTAGTTGCACCTTGATAAGTCATTTTCAGTCCTTTAGAAAACTAAGTAGAGAGAATTTTCATCCTCAAAAGCACACAAAGTTGCAGCCATAATCTAAATATCATTGAGAAAAAAAACCTAATATGAAACTTAGGTCACATATGTGTTTTTAACCTAAGTTAAACCCTAGAATACCCAAAGATGTGGACTTGTATAAAACCCACTTTCAGTCATACCCAAATCCCTAAGTATAAGTTTAAGTTCCAGCCCCATATAAATAAGATAAAGAAGATTTATTTGGCCTTCAATGTTGTTGGCGTTTAGGTTTCCTTCCTATACTAGTAAATTCTTCTTTACAAAATAATTTGGACTTGGACTCCATGTCCTATTATTAAAAATAAGTCTAAATCAAGATTGTCATATGACATAACACATCAGGATTTTTCATAATTTTAATGGGACCCTTCTTGGATTTGGGCGAGATAAATTAGAGTTTCCCTTCCATAGGTCCATCTTACTCTATGAGCTCTGAACTAGCACATTAATTTACTTTTTAAGTCTCTTTAAGCCCTCAAGTTACATCCACCAGGAGATGGGCCTTTTCAAACCTTGTAAAGGATAAATTACAATGCACATAAAATTGATTTGCTAGGTGAGTATGGTGTTAGTGTTACTTTTAATGTTTATGATCTTTGTCTGTTTAATGTAGGTGATGATGATTTTAGGTTGAATCCTTTTAAAGAGAGAGGGGATGATTAGGACCAGACCAACAACAAGCATACTCATGCAAATGACTCATTGGTGGTGCCAAGTGGGCCTATTACAAGAGCTAGAGCAAAGAGACTTAAAGAGGCATTGAATAGGCTAGTTTAGAGCACATGGAGTGAGATGGACCTAGAAGGACAAAATAAACCTATGGAGCTTAAAAGGCAACCTCTAATTCATCTAATCCAAGTCCAAGAAGGGTCACATTCAAGTTCTAAAAAGGGCTAATGTGTTAGACCCTATGTCAACCTTGATTTATGCTTATTTTTCCTAATATGACATGGAGTCAAAGTACATATTACTTCCTAAATAAGTGAGGATTTTTAGCATTCAAAAGGATAATTTTCCTAGATTGGGAAGTAAATTTTCAAGTCAACAACATTCATGACCAAATAAAGCTTGTTTATGTTATTTTTATGTGGCTGTAACTTAAACTTTTTATTTTAAATTTGTGTTTTGTGTTTTAGTGTTAATAAATATCAATTGGGATGATGTTTTAGGCCCTATGAAAACCTTGATTTCGGCTTATTTTTAATAATAGGACATCAAGTCCAAGTCTAGATTATTTCTAAGGAAGGGAGGATTTTTAGCATTCAATAGAAGAAGTTTCATAGTCTAGAAAACAAATCTAACCTAGTTGTTTATTTTAAATTCATATTTCTTCTTATGGTTGTTTAATCCTAGTAAACCATATTATGTCTAAGGCTAGGAGTTGGATGAATCACACTCTTTTGTATGCGGGTAGACTTCAACTCCTCAACTTCATCCTCTTTTATATTCAGGTGTATTGGTCTTCTCTCTTTATTCTTCCTAAGGTTGTTGTTTTAATAATCACTTCTTTATTGAGGTATTTTATAAGGAAATGTAGTGATATTAATTCTGGTAATGCTAAAGTTGTTTGAGATACTATTTGTATACCTAAGAAGAAAAGGGGCTTTGGGTGTTAGAAATTTAGAGGCATGGAATCAAGCAATTATGGACTATATTTAATCCGAGCTAATCTATTTGGTCATCCTAGATATCCTTTTTTTGTTATCAGGTAGGCATATTTGGGAGGTACCTTGCCTAGAAAATTGCTCTTGGAGTTGGAGGAAGAGTTTTAGTATTCACAATGTTGTTCAGAAGTTTATGCCTTTCCATATAGGAGATGAGAACTCTATTTTTCCCTGGTTTGATAATTGACACCCATTTGGCCTCTAGTGGAGTGTTTTAAGGAGAAGAGTATTTTTTTTACTCTAATTGACACTCAACTTAGGTGGGCTGGTCGCCCCACACATTTTGAGCTGGATTTCTAGCCTAGTTGGGCTTGTTAGTCCACACATTTCAGGCAGGGTTTCCGGCCCAGGTGGGTCGGTCAGCCCCATCCATTTTAAGTGGTCGGCTGGACACAAAGTCTAGCCCAGCCACTCCAATGACGGAAGATCCCCCTACTATTCACCATGGTGAACAGTAAAAGGGAGGTAGGTGGAGGGTGACGACTAGCATACCTATCATTGCGGCTAGGTAGAGGAGGACGAGATGGTTTTGCTGCTGATGGTGACGTCG
Source organism: Salix brachista (assembly GCA_009078335.1). Taxonomy (NCBI): domain Eukaryota; kingdom Viridiplantae; phylum Streptophyta; class Magnoliopsida; order Malpighiales; family Salicaceae; genus Salix; species Salix brachista. The sequence continues at coordinate 11,768,907 of CM018582.1, forward strand.
GAAATGGTGACTGGGAGAGTTGCACAAACTACTGCTGGAAGAGAGAGAGAGAGCTGCAACAGGAAAAAGGAGAGAAAGAGAGTTGTCGCTGTGTCGTCAGAGCCTTGTTGCTACCACTGGAGGTCACGACCGAGTTGCTGCAAATGCCGAAGGGACACCGTCAATTTTGCCAGACTGAATTGCTGGGTTGCGTGGTGATAGTGAAGAAAAGAGGTTGACTGGTACTAGTGACGATGGGGAAGAGGAAAATTATCGGTGTTGAGGAAGGAGGTGGAGGTGTGCTGCTAGTGATCGATGTTGTCACTGTTTTTCATTCGTCTTGCCTGTTTGTTCATGTTTTCAATGTTTTTTTCATTTGTTTTTCTGATTGTCTCTTTGTAAAGTACAATGGTCTCTATCTTTTTTTTCTTCTGTTCTCTGTCTCTATTTATAGGCGAAGGAGGTAACCCTTCGACTGCACTTTGCGTGCAGTGATGGGTTGCCTTCAGCAATGGTATGCCTGCAGCAACATGCTTGCGATGGCGCGCCTGCAGGATTTTGGAGATGATGCAAATGTGTTTAGGTCCCTCAATTGTAATTGTTCTAATTGCACTCCTAGTTGACTTTAAACTTTTAAATTTGTGCAATTGTATCCCCACATATTTTTCAATAGCAGCCTTAACTTTTAATGTCGTTTTTACTTTGGTTCTTGGTTTCAGATTTATGCAATTTGACTCTCAATTGACCATTAAACTCAATTTTCTTTAATTTTACCCTGACTTCAAACAATTGACTTGAAAAAAAATCAATTGGGTCTTAGAAAATTCTAATGTTCTCAATTGAACCCGAATTAAGCACAAAAACTTGTTTTTTTTTATCGATCAAGCCTTTCATAAAATTAATTTGACCAATTGAAGGTATAATTAAGTCCTCTCACTTAATGAAATCCTTCAATTGTACCTTAAATCAATTTTCAAACATAATTACCCTTTAAATTGGTCGCTAATTAAATAAAATCGACCCATAAAATATATAATTATGTCTTTCGACTTAATTTTTATGCAGATTTATCCAAATATAAATTATTTTCGCCTTGAATCTACATTTTCCTTAATTTTTGGGCGTAAAAGAGGTCCGATCGGGCTCTTAAAAACATCAAATTTTCACATTGATTTTTCTACCATTGTCAGCCCCTTTTATTTTATTTTTATTATTTTTGTTTTATTTTTTGTAGATTTTGGGGAATAACCCAGAATTGGGTTATGACAACTGCCCCCCTCTTTACAATGCTTGTGACTAAAGTCTCATAAGGAGACTTTTGATAGTGAGCGTTGTAAAGAAAAAGAAAAGAGAGAAATCTCATAAGAGATTTTATCAAACCGAGAAATGGTTAATTCCTCGGGAAGTAAAAATGAGGGTTATGAAACACGCTTAGCAAGGAACAATGAGTTTGGGCTAGGAAGCGCACCATTCTAGGTTGGATTGCTGAGGGTTGGAAAAGCACACCCAATTGAGAAGAAGATATGGCTAAGAAGCGCATTATCCTAATTGATGGTTTAGAATTGGACAAACCATACTCAAAGTGGAAGAAAAATAGGGTTGAAAAACATACCCAATTGAGAAGAAAGATATGGCTAAGAAGTGTACTATCTTAATTGATGGTTTAGAATTGGAATAGGGTTGGAAAACAAAATTCTAATTTATGGTTAAGGGTATTCTAATTTATGGTTAAGGGTTGGGAAACACACCCAAATGAGAAAGAAAAATACAACTAACAAGCACATTATCCTAATTGATGGTTTAGAATTGGAAAAGTCATGCTCAAAAGAGGAAGAAAAATAGAGTTGGAAAACATACTATTTTGATTTATGGTTAAGGGTTGGGAAACACCCTCAAATGAGAAGAAAAATACAACTAAGAAGCGCATTATCCTAATTGATGGTTTAGAATTGGAAAAACCATGCCCAAAAGAGGAAGAAAAAAATAGGGTTGGAAAACACACTATTTTAATTTATGGTTAAGGGTTGGAAAACACACCCAAATAATAAAAGAGATAGGGTTACGAAGCGCGCTATCATTATTGATTAAGGACTCACAAATGTATTCAAGGGAATCAAAGAGGGTGAGATCTCAAAGCGCACACAAACATGATGAATGAAAGTTCATAAGCTACAATCCTTTCAAAACATTCCTTAGATCCTCAATCGAGATGCGATGCATGATGATGCACGTATACTTACTTGAGAAATATAGGTTCCTTTTTCCTTCACGGTCTTCTTATTTTCGCGGTTTGACATCTCTAGCTTTCATGGCTTCTAACTTCTGCTCACTCGTGCCGCAACCTTTGGCTTCGGCATCCAGGATGACAGATTTTACTACATCCACATGCCCCCCTTTTTCTCAAAAGTTGCCAAATTTGTTTGACATCATCTATCTACTAAGAAGTATGGTGGAACCTGTTTTATTGTATTTCTAGATTACTCCTAGTTTGGGCATGCTCCACGAAAGAGGTTGGGTGTTCACAAAGGTTGCTTTCATGTAAGTTTTTTAGAATTTTAAAGTCATTCCAAGTAGAAAACCCTTTTGATGTTTGTTTAAATCAAAACTTCTCTTGAAGGAATTCAAGTCATCTCATTGTCAGGTTTTATATTGCTTTTGACGAGAATATGAAGTGATGTTTGTTTCATGTCTTGCATGTGAAAAAGGTTTTGACCAAGTCTTGCTTGTTTCGAATGGAAAAGCATTGCCTATCAGTCCAGACTACCAGTATTTGATCAAAAAGGGCTTTAGTACGCTTGTAACGTAGGCTTAGGTTGTTGGCTATAAAAAAAAGATATTTGTGGCTCAAAAGGTGTTTAAGGATTTTCTAGACTAAGTATCACTACTGCTTACTCTTAGAACTCCTTTTGGTCCATAAGTGGAACCTCATAATTGACATGCCCCTCAGTATTTTGTTTGGGCTTTTATCATGGTTTCTTAGCACTATCATCATGTTAACTTGACATGCCCCCTAATATTTTGTTTGGGCTTTTTATCATGGGTTCTTAGCACTATCATCATGTTTGTTTTTTTGATTTGTTATAGTGTACTAAGACCCTTTTTATGTTTATGACCCCGAACTTTGTTTATGCATCTCTTATCATTGAGGAGCATTTTGTAGATTAAAAGTGTTTTTTGATCCTCGCACTTGCCCCCAGTATAGGGTGTGATCCTTGTCGGGGACTGCAAGGGATATTTGAGACTTATAAAGGTATATCCAAGATGACCTTCCCTCATTTCAAAAAACATGCATCTAGGATCGGTAAGCTTTGCTTTTCCATGCGAAATGATTTTTTGATTATTTGTTTAGCTAAAACCTTAGTTTTATTACGTGGGTTTTGGAGGTATAAGGTCACCTTTTAATGAATTCTCTTGAATTCCCAATAATTATTTGTTAAACAAACATCAAATTGAATTTTCTTTCATACTAGACTTTGATTTGCCCAAAGATCTTTAAGAAAGTGTAAGATCATGCTGACGTAGAAAAGGGAGGGTACACCAAGAATTCATGGCCAAATTTCAATTTTATTATCTATCACAAGTAATACATTAGGCATAATATTTCTTCACAACATTAGAGTTTACAGGCCTAGGCATATTTTCTCCATCCATGCTAGTTAGAATTAAGGCTCCTCCTGAAAAAAGCCTTCTTCACTAGATATGGTCCCTCATAGTTTGATGCCCATTTACTTTGGTTACTCTTGATGCTAATGATATCTTCTTCAATACCAGATCACCCTCTTTGACTACCCTTGGCCTGACCTTCTTGTTGTAAGATTTTGCTATCCTGACCTGGTATAACTAGTGGTGGCAAGTAGCTGTTAGTCTCTTTTCATTGACTAAATTTAATTATTCGAACTTTATCCTTGCCCATTCTAATTCACCTAACTCTGCATCTTCATCTAAGTCTGCATCTTTTGAGATCCTTAGTGATGAAATCTCCACTTCTAAAGGTGTGACTATCCCCATTCCCTACACTAAAGTATATGGGGTTGCCCTTGTGGAAGTTCTAATACTAGTGCTATATTCGTGCAAAGCATATGGGAGCATTTCATGCCAATCTTTGTAAGTGATAACCATGTTTTGGATGCTTTTCTCAAGATTCTTATTGGTTGTTTCGACGACTCCATTCATCTTTTGTCTATAAGGATAGGAGTTGAGATGTTTAATCTTCCACTTGGTGGAAAGTTCAACAATCAACTTTCCATTAAAACTCTAAGCATTATCAGTTATCAACCTTGAGGGTAGACCATAATGATAGATCAAGTCCCTTTCAATGAACTTCTTGACTTTTGCGTTACATGGGCATAGGAATTAGCTTCCTGTCATTTAGTAAAATAATCAATTGCCACTAGAATGAATCTATGTCCATTACTTGCCTTCAGGTTAATTGACCTTATGACATCTAATCCCCACATGTCAAATGGCCATGGCGAGGTCATATTGAACAACAGTTTTGGAGGTGCATTTATCTTATCACCATAATCTAGCACTATGACATTTTGTAACATATGTCATGCAATCCTTTCCCATAGTCAACCAAAAATATCCAGATTTCTTCTTTTGTCTTGCCATCATATGACCATTGGCATGGTGGCACATATTGCTTCATAAACTTATTTCAAAGCTTTCCCAATTTCTTTCTCATCTAGACACCTGAGTAGGTCCCATCAAATGACCTCCTACATAGTATTTCACCATCCAAGTAGAAATTCACTGACATCCTCCTTAAGGTCTCTTTATCTACCTTAGAAGCTTCTTGGGGTATTTTTGGTGTTGATGAATCTTTTGATATCATTATACCATGGTTTTCCATCTGGTGACTCTTCGAGGGTGCAACAATGGGCTTGATGATTTCGAACCTTAATGTCAATGGGTTGGATCTTTTCTCTAGCAACAATTTGTACCATTGAAGTCAAAGTTGCCAAAGCATCGGAGAAGTAATTTTTATCTTACCTCATAAGAGTGAACTTGACCTCCACGAACTCATTGGCTAATTTTACGAGGTAGTTCTGGTAAAGTTTCAACTTTAGTTTGCCATTCTCCTTTCACTTGGCAAATGATAAATATGGAATCCCCAAATACTTCAAGCTTCTTAGCTCTAAGCTCTAAAGTAGTCTCTAAACCAATAATGCAATTTTCATACTCGGTCGGAGGAGTAAAGGAGACTGTTAAAGCTGATATTCTGCAGATGACTGGTTTTGTTGAAGGATCCTTTCCTTTTACTTACTTGGGTGTGCCGTTAAGTCCTCATCGGCTTCTGGCCAGTCAATATACGCCTCTTTTAAATAAGCTGGAGTCAGCTATTCAGGGTTGGATGGGAAAATTTCTTTCTTATGCTGGCCGGCTGGAATTGCTGAGATCAGTTTTAAATGGGATGGTTCAATTCTGGATTGGAATTTTCCCTATACCGGGAATTGTTCTATCTCGTATCATCCGTATTTGCAGGAGTTTCTTGTGGTCAGGTTGCATCGGGAAAAGAACAGCTCTGGTTGCTTGGCATCGCGTCTGTCTCCCGAAGACGGAAGGAGGTCTTGGGCTTTTGGACTTGAAAGCCAGAAGCAAAACTGTCATCGCCGGTCATATTTGGAATATTCATCTCAAAGCAGACTCCATCTGGATCCAATGGGTGCATCACTTTTACCTTGGTTCCTCTGCTATCTGGGATGCGCAGGCGAGTAAAACCTCTTCTCCGCTATGGAAGGCAATTTTGTCCTTAAAAAATCAAATCCTGGATGCTGGTGGGAACCAGGGAGCTGCGATTAGCTTGGTTAGAAGTTGGGACAGCAGAGATACTTTTTCCAGAAATGCTTATGATTATTTCCGGCTTCGGGGGGATGAGGTCAATTGGTTGCGTGTTGTGTGGGATTCTTGGTCTATGCCCCGATATAATTTTATCCTCTGGTTAGCTGCTTTGGGCAAGTTACGCACAAAAGATCGTCTGCAGTTCATGTCCCCAGACCCAATTTGTCTCCTATGTTCGCAGGATAATGAATCGCATCGGCATCTATTTTTTGCTTGTCATTGGTCCACACAGCTTTGGAATCTTATTAAATCATGGTTGAGGATTAATCGACAAATGTTGTCTTTGAGTAGCGCTCTCCGTGGTCTTAACACGGGTGGCCATGGCATGGAGTCCAGGTTAAGGAGGATTTCGTTAGGAATTACGGTGTATTTAATTTGGGAGGAGCGTAACAAACGCGTCTTTCATTCGATGCATTCGCCGGTGCGCATTATTTTTCGGAAATTTCAGGAGCTGTTCTTTACCATCTTTCATTTTCGGGAAAAAGACTATCACAAGTTAAACTTCGGGTGATTCGCGGTCGGGTTTGGTGCTCCGTTCAGCTGATGAATTTGGATGGGTTTTAGATGTATCAGCTTTGGTTGGATTTCAAGTCTTCATCAGATTGGGTTGAGAGGGGCTGTTGTTAGTCTTCCTCGGGTGAAACATTTCGGTGGCGTGCTGCAGCCTCCTTTCTGCTTTTGGCAGCTGTAATGGCTATTTTGGGTAGATGTTTAGCTTGGCTGGAGGCTCTCTGATGGAAGCTTCTCTTATTCTTGCTTTGGGTTGGCTTGGGAGGTGTGCTATTGTGCCGTTTTTCAATATCTTTCTCCCAGCTCTGCGTAAGTGGATTGCTTGGCAGAGACGCTGGTGTGCTGGCAGGCTTATTCTTCTTCAGTCGTTGCCTTCTCTGCCATGAGGAGGCTAGCGTGACTTTGTTTGTTTTCAGCTGGTCATATAGTGGCGTGTGGCAGAAAAGGCAGCCCACGTGGGCATTGTTTTGTGAATTTGAAAGTAGGAGCTGGCGTTCTAGTGTCAGCTGATTGGGGGCTGCCTTTTTCATTTTCTTCTTTTTGGGCGGAGTAGTGTGGCGTGTGGCAGACTCCCTTTCTTTGGAAGTAGTTTGTTGGCAGGCTCCGCGTGGGCTGGTTTCAATTTGAATTTGAATTCAAAATGTGCTTTTGCTGCTTTGTGTTTTTTCTTCTTTCCCTCCGAGCTGGGTATGGCGCCGTTTTTTATCATCTCCTTGGGTGGAATCTGCTGTCTTCCGTGGGCCCCTTTTGATGATTTGCTTTGTGGGCTTTTCTTTTTCAGCTCCTTTTTTAAGGCTTTGCTGTTGGGCTGAGTTTGGGCTTTTAATTTGGGCTGTCCACAAGCTTTTCTCTTTGGGCTGGTCCTTCTTTGGGTTGGGCTTCTTAGGGGGGGCTTTGTTGTAATTTTGCTTTCCTTGGGCCTTTGTTTTGCGTTAAGGGAGCATGTTCCCTTTTCGTTGTCATTCTCTCCGAGTTCGCTCGGTCTTGTTTATTCTTTGTTTTTTAATATACTTACAATTTACCGAAAAAAAAAATAAAAAAATTTCATACTCGGTCATGTTATTAGTGCACTCAAATAGTCGTGCTATTAGTGCACTCAAATTATAACCTTACTGAAAAAGGATATTGCTTCCCATCTAGGGAAATTATTACTTCTCCAACCCCGTTTCCCGATACATTTACTGCTCCATCAAAATAAAGTGTCCACCACTTACTTGCCCTAACATCATCCTTGATCACCAGCACATCTTCATTAGGGAGATCAAAATATAGAGGCTCATAATCTTCCATAGCATGATCTGCAAGATGGTCAGCAATTATACTGCCTTTTATTGCTTTTCTTGACATAAATACAATGTTGTACTCCGCTAACAACACTTGCCACCTTGTTATCCTACTTGATAGATAGGGCTTCTCACAGATGTATTTAAGCTGATCTAGCTTGGAAATAAGCCATGTTGTGTCGTACAACATATATTGCCTAAGTCTTCTTGCGCAACATAACTTCTAAACTATGGTGTATCTAGACTCGCAATCATTAAACTTTTTACTCAAGTATTATATAGCTTGTTCCTTTCTTCCATATTTTTCATGTTGTCCCAACACATAACCCATGGTCGTTTTTGTGATCATTAAGTACAAGATCAATGGTTACTGTAGTACTAGGGGCACTAATAATGAAGGATTTTGTACGTACTTTTTTATCTTGTTAAAGGCTTCTTAACAATTAGCATCCCCATACTCTAGGATTTTTCTTCCTAAGTAAGCTAAAAATTGGTTCACATGTTACTGTCAACTGGGATATGAAACGAGTTATGTAATTCAAGTGTCCGAGAAAACTCCTTACTTCCTTATCTGTTTTAGGCACTGGCATTGCTTGTATAGCTTTAGCTATATCTGGATCAACTTCTATCCCTCGGTTGCTTACAATAAAACCCAATAATTTTCCCATCTTTACTCCAAAGGAGCATTTGGCAAGGTTCAATTCTAACTGGTACTTCTACAATCTCTCAAATAGTTTCCTTAATATCTGCACATGGTCTTCCTCAATTTTGGATTTAGCAAATATATCATCCACATAGACTTCAACTTCCCGATGCATCATATCATTGAACAAAGAGACCATCGCTCTTTGATATGAAGTCCCAACATTCTTCAAACTAAATGGCATTACTATATAACAAAAGTTCCCCAAGGTGTGACCAAGGTGGTCTTCCTCAATCTTGGATTTAGCAAATATATCATACACATAGACTTCAACTTCCCGATGCATCATATCATTGAACAAAGAGACCATCGCTCTTTGATATGAAGCCCCAACATTCTTCAAATCGAATGGCATTACTTTATGACAAAAAGTTCCCCAAGGTGTGACCAAGGTGGTCTTCTCTTTGTCCTCTTCTACCATTCTAATTTGGTTGTAATAAGAAAACCTATCCATGAATGAATGTGGCATTTTTAACAACATTATCCACCAAAATATGTATATGAGGCAATGGAAAATCATCGTTAGGACTTGCCTTATTCAAATCTCTATAATCCATGAGTACTTGGATCTTTCCATCTTTTTTAAGGACCATGACCATATTGACTACCCATTAGGGATAGTGGATGACATCTTAAAACCCCGTGTCCCATTGCTTTTGTATGTCCGCTTTCACCAATAGGAGTATATCTGGGCGCATTTCTCCTGGTTTTTTGTTTGACTGGCATACTTCCTTTTATCAAAGGGATCCTATGCACAATTATATTGGTATCTAAACAAGGCATTTCCACATAAGTCCACACAAAAACATCTGCATATTCATGCAAAAGAGAGATCAATTTTTCTCTTTCTTTAGTCATAATCAGGGTACCGATCTTTTACTCTTTCTCTTGCTCGATTTCTAAATTGATGGTCTCAAGATCCTCATTGAAAGGTTTCAAAAAGCATTTTCATAATTTTCCACCAACCTAGTCAAAAAGTGTAGTGATATTATTGATATTTGGCCAATTTTTCTTAGTGTGGTAGTTTTGTGAGTGGTTGGAACTTTCAAAACTCCTGAAAGTGTAAGGTGTGTTTGTGTAAGAGTGCTTATTTGCAAATAAATGATGACATGTCATAGATAAAATTGCATGATCTTATTAAAAAAATGCTTATTTAAAAAGGCAAAATCTTACGGCATCATGAGCTGGATTACCGTCAAGGTCAAAATGGAACAAAATATGGTCATGACCAAATAAAAGCAATTACTTTTTAAACACAACAGGAATGAGCTCCATCTTCTATTTTTGGAACACTTCTCCTTCAACTAATTTCCGCATAAAAGTCCTTGCGAAGGGGGCGTCAATGTTGTGGATGGAGAGCTGCGGGAAATCTGCCTCTTCTTCCTGGTATTGAAGAGTGCTCACATGCAAATCTCTTATACCAGCTTTCATTACATTTGCTGAACTACAGAAGGATTCTTGAAGCGGTGGGATAACAAGGTCTTCTTCATTCCTTTCCTTTAATTTTTGCAATCCTTGCCTCTCTTTTAATTTGAGCCACCCGCTTGTAATCCTCTTTCTTCAGCTTATATCCAATCCCAAACCTTTGATCTGCACATTTCAACTTTTATGTTGATTCACTCCAGCATTCCACTAATGGGATCAAATTGAAAAGGGATTCCATTCTGCAAGAAATATTTGGCAAGAAATATTTGGCGGCCATTTTTGCTTCTTTAGGGATCTTTGGCTTCTTTAGTGTTGCACCCTCAGGGACCCACTCTACATTCACTACTTCAAATGTGTGAATGTTCTCTGTTTCTATGAAAGGTACAACCACATTTCTAATCATTGAAACAATTTCTTCAGCTTTCACAGTAATCAACATCCCGTTTATAATATACTTTAGGCAATGGTGTAATGAAAAATTCATCACTCCAGCTACATGAATCCACGGCCTTCCTAGTAATATGTTGTAGGACGGATGAATATCCATTACTTGCAATGTTACTAGGAACATTTGTGATCCTACACATAACTACACATCCCCACAATTTGTGTTGGCGGTCCATCATATGCTCTCACCATCATGGTACTTAGCTTCATGTGTGATTAATCAATAGGCATTTCTTTCAACATATGCCTAGGTAACACATTTAATGCAAATCCATTGTTAACCAAGACCTTCCCAACCAAAATGTCCTTGCATCATACCATGATGTATAAAGGCTTGTTATGCCTAGTACCATCATGACCTAATTCATCTTCAATAAAGTACATGTAAGCCTGATTGATGTCTTGGGGCATATAAGCCTCATTTAGCACTTTTCGCAAAGCTTTTTGATGAGGTTTAGAATTCATTATTAAGGATAGCAATGATATCTTTGTGGGAGTTCTTTTGAGTTGCTCCACAACACTATATTCCTCTATAACAACTTTATTCATTTCCTCTGTCATATCAATCACTTCTTTTCCTTTTAGCTTCTTTAACTCCTCTAGGTAAATGATCTGTCATTTCAGGTTAGATTCCAATCTCTGGTAGAACCAGCAGTTGCCTTGTGCCTTGAAATGAGTGCCCATAGTTGTATGGTATGACATCGTAATTTTCCTTACAAGTAACTGTGGGCTTGGACAAAACTAGTTTGGGTGCCCCTTTCGAAGTGAACTAAACTCGATATATGTCTCTACCCGGCATGTTTGTCATGGAAACCTCATCCTCTACTATTGTTTCCACCTTGAGCAGTCCTATGTTTATCATTTGCCTTACCTTATTATTGAAGCCCCTACATTGTCTAACATAATAAACTTCCTACTTATGATGCTTACAACATCCTATGCCATCATATCCTGCTCTTATCAACATTTAATAAACCCCTTCCATAGACACCTTCAAGCTTTTTGGACATTCGACCTCCAACATGTTCACTAATCCATTACTTGGAGCATGATTAGGTAAGGAATTGGTGCTTACATTGGGGGATTCATCGAATGTTATCCAACCAACCTTTATCAATTGTAGGAGATTTCTTTTGAAGGCATTGCATTTATGGATGTTATGTCCTGTTATTTCTGCACGGTATTCACAAGTGAGATCCGCCTTGTACCATCTAGGGTATGGCAGTTGTAAGGGTACAAGAGGTACAAGGACTACTTGCCCAATGCTCAAAAACTTCTGATATATTTCGTTCAAAGGTAAGGGTAATAGGGGTAATTGCTCTTGAGTAATTTGGTGATTTCATTTTGGGAAACTTTTGGTTTGGTTATTAGACAAGTTCTTAGTTTGATTTCCAGGACTTTTGGTAGGGAATGGGATTTCGAAGTTGACATTGGCGATTTGGGATGATGAGGCACTATATTTTTGAAATTGGGTACTCTTGTCCTTATAATCAGCCTCAATTTGATCAATCCCCTCTTTTTTCAAATAAAACCTCTTTTCTCTATTGGTGTAGAGATTCTCCCATTCTTTATCCCTGTTCCATTCGTTTTGCCACGGCACATCATCAGTTATTATTGTGTCAAACTACCCATCATATGTTTGTAATAGGGCACTTTCAACGTGTTGGCGAATAAAATCATCCCCAGGGTCTTTCTAATTGTAAAACTTGGTGTTGTCAAGCCTCATATACCAACTTAAAGCCACTTTGCTCAAACTATCTTGGAAAAAATGCATTAGTAGCTTTTTGTCATGCACTAGCTCTTCCATTTTGTTACAGTGTGACTTCGATTGAGTGACAAGGCATTGTATCCCTGTATACTTGATGAAATTTGGAACGCAAAACTATTTTGATATTGCCACATTTGGAACCAAACACATCTCTATAGGAAATCTAGAATGCAAAACTATTTTGATATTACCACATTTGGAACCAAACACATCTCTATAGGAAATCTAGAATGCGAAACTATTTTGATATTGCCACATTTGGAACCAAACACATCTCTATAGCTTTTACTGGATCATATATATTTATTCCTTCAATGCCCCTTATTCTGGCTTCCAACACTGTCATTTTGTCTTGATACGCATTATCAGACGATTGTGTCTTATGGGATTCATTTGTAAATGTTTCAACTAACAGTACTAGAGCGAGTGCTAGGGTTGTTGATTGTACGAAAATAGATGTTGTTGAGGATCCTGAATCTTCTCTCCTATTGCCTCGCCAGGGTGGTTTATTGCTTGCGCAGGCCTAGCTGAAGGAACTTTGCCTGAAGCATTTCTTAATGCTTGCTCGAGTAGACTGGTAAGACGAGCTACACTATCTTTCAAGGCATTTAGCTCTTCTTAGAGATGAGCATCTTGGTGTGTACGCTTTTCATTCTCCATATTTCTCTGTCGGAGTCAAGTTGTAAATTTTGGGAGGGTAAGCTCTTCGGGGACCTATATCTCAACCTGTCGATGATATGCGTGTTATTTTTTATGAATGAATGCATGCATGATTATTTTTTCTTTTTAAAATACCAATCCATGACTTCCTTGCCGGGTAGAATACTTAGTTTGATATCTTGGAGAAGTTTTTCCCAAATATTCAAATCACTTGAATCGTACACACCTGGCAAAAGCCAAAAGATGGATCTTGTCCATTTTATTCATCAAAATAGAGTCATACAAAAACATTTAATCAGATGTCACTCCTCTGCTAGCTACAAACCTTACAAAAGAGGAGAGTTTAGCCAAGTGCATTTCATATTTGCGAGCACTACTACTGATTCTAGTAGCTTTTACATATAGCTCATCTGCCTTTCAGGACACTATGTTGATCAGTTTATCGGTTTGCTCTATCTTATGAAGGAACACAACATTATCCCTCCATAATGTTCCATTCCTAGCAGCCAATGATTCGTTATTTTTCTCTAATATTTGAACCATTTCTCAAGCTGCTCGGTCTGATCCTTAGCCTTTTGTAGCCCTGCATCGAGCCCTACTATCTTGGAGTTCAATTGAGCTTAAATTTCAGTGGTGCATTCTTGCTATTCACTATGCTACTCGTGCACTCTCTTCAGTTCCTCCTCCCGAGTTTCTAATTCAGCTTGTAGACTGTAAACATGATCACTTAGGGCATGGTTTTGGGCTAAGTATCTTTTCCTATTGGACTCTACTACCCTTCTTGCCTCTAACTCATTTTCCACTTGAACTTCGTATCGGGCTTTCAAATCTTTTTCTTCTTCAAGGACAAGACTAGCCACCTTTCCTTTCTCCTTCTCAACTTCCCATTTTATCTTTTTAGTGATCTCTTTCCCTTTCTATTGATGTCAATGATTCTTGGTCTGTGCACTCTCTAACTTTAGAGGTTTTCTTTAAAGTGACCAATTCCTTTTCCATCATTTCATGCTTACTCACCAGGTCATTGTATCAAGAACTCCTTTCTTTTAACTTACTCTTTCCTCGGATCCTTTTTTCCATGCAATTGTCAATCTAGAGAAAACCTCATCTATTCTTCTTCCAGGAGTTGCTCTTCGAGAAATATTTTATGGCTTTTACAGTTGCGGAGCTCAATTCTTAGCTTATCCAACTCCTCTTGCAGGTCCCCTTTGCCAACCCTTTTCCTTTTAGTTTCAGCGATAACGAGTGCCTTATCTCACACGAGGTTGTCTTACAACACTCTAAGGTGCTTCACAGCTCCTCCATGCTAGGTAACTTGGCTAATAGAAGACTCTTTCGAGTGGAGCTCTCTGCGAACTAAAACTAGTTGCCCCCAATCACTTTTAATAACTTCAAGCTGAGCCAATGAATTAACTTCTCTGAAATAACCAGTGTACTCGACCAACCCCCTAGTTCTTGGTATGTATTGTGTCCCCCTAAACTACCTGGTTACTAAAGAGGGTGAATAGCTGATGTAACTGGTTAAGCCAACTAGCGGGACCCACGCCTTACTACTCATTAGGTAAGTTGAACCACTTATCCAAGGGGCTTTCCATCTAAAATTATTTTCAGGGAGTGCCCGATATTTCTCCACCCAAGTCTTTTCATCTAAGTCTCTCCATTATTCACTTAGAACCAAATCAAGAGATCTCAGTTAAACCACCAAAAAATGTTGAAAACTTCTCTTAGGGTTTCCAAGTGACTGACAATTCACATGAACAATAAAGGGATGCAACACTACATTGCTCCTTTCCCGTGCAACCGACAATGGTTCAGAGACAGGAAAGTTTTGGCTAATATAGCTGAAATGAGATTATTCCTTCCTTACTCATACTTAACAAAAGCGTTGGCCGCTTCCATACTAATAACTCTGGCATCTTCCAAAGGGAACAATACCAAACCAAAAATAGAAAAAGCCACTGATCGATACACTTCTTCTCCAAGCCTCCCTTTATCTTTATTTTTGTTTAACTTGCTTCAATCACCTTCCACTTGAAACCTTCGGAAGATGTCATGTACTAGCTTACTTGATCCACGCATAAAAGCTTGGCAACCTCTTGGGTTGTATTCTCAATCCTCTACTTGAAATAAACTCTGTGAGGGTTGTCAGGAGTCCTTAGGATTTGATCATATTCCTCTACGGTAGGGGTCATGTCAACATTCCCAATGGTGAAGCATCGATAGCTTAGATCCTAAAAATGCATAAGGGCCTTGACTACTGATATCTGAACTGGAATTTTCATCAGATGAGTGATTCTCTCATATCTTACTTCAAATAGTGCCTCATCTACATACCCTAGGATGGGCATAAGCCTCTTCATATTTTTTATAGAGTAGTGGATTTTGTTCATGCGTGGCAATTCATTGACTTTAGCCCTTGGGCAATCTCCCTTAGTTAACTATATCATCTCAAATCTTTCCTTGTATTCCAAAAAGGTCATGGAAGTCATGGTCTTGCTCTAATAACTTCTATAAAGTATTTTTATTAAAAAAAATGAATTATTGGAGAGTTTGTATCCTAAAACAGGTTATAATTTATTACATGAAGGGTTAATTTTCTATCTGGTCTCAAGAGGTCTATGAACTGCCTAGTGACCTCCTTATATGAAGGTAGTGTAGGAGTTTGCAAGAACTTTTTGGGGCACAATATGACCGCCATTATCAGGTAAACACATAATTCATAGTTAGATGTTTCATGAATTTGAACCCCAACTGAAAGTAACGAGGCAGACTGCTACTCCCCATCTAGCCTAAAAATCAGGCTTATTTAAAATGCATGATGACATTAATTGATGCTAATATGTAAACTGAGAATAAAAATATATATTAAAGCAATAAAAATACATGTAACTAAAAGAACAATGAATCAAAAAACAAAACTTAGTCTAACATAGTTCCCCAATAAAGTCTCCATATGTCGCGATGGTGTTTTTCGCGCTTCGCGCTCTGCCATCCCTAGAGGGGGGACGACGCGCAGAAAAAGGATGTTTTATAATCATAAAGTTACTACTATAATTCTTAGGAGTCACCACCTAGTATTAAGGTCACTAAAAATCTAATAGTCTGCCACAGTTTGGGTAAGGGGACTTGTTGTGCAAGGGGAACCTAAGGTAAGTTGCATTATTGTTTGATTGTTTTTCTGAGTTTGATTTAATTCATTGGTTTTCTTAAGGCTTGAGTAGATCTCTCTTCGTGAGAGAGTCTCTACCTCATTGGGAGTCGAAAACCTGACCATTCTAAGCTAACCATTCAAAAACCTTAGGCTCATCCATTTCTATACCTTTTGCACTAACCACATATCCAAGAAAAACAATCTTATGACTTTTTCAGAAAGAGACTGTGTGCATACTGGGCAGCTATTATACCACCAACCCCGATGAAGATCATAGTCAACTATTGAGGCCTTACATGTAAAACTTTGGTTCTGCAATTTTTTAAATCAGAATAAAAATTTAATATATATTTTTTAACGGTTGACAGAACAACAAATCAAAAAGGCTGAAGAAAGGCTGGGATCATTGTTGACATACTTTGTATTGGTTTGGATCCATGCAAAGGATTTCTTTGATTGTCTTTCTATTTTCTTTTAGCTACGGATCAATGGTTTGAGCATTTGTTGAAGAAAGGAATTCATGGACCTCAACAGGAATATCTTTAGAGTTGATTATAAAAGTTGTCTGGTACAAATAGCTTAAAAAAATAATATTTGATATAAGACAACTAAAAAAAGAAGAAGCTCACAAATGTTTATATGGAAGAACTTATGGAATGTCTAGGTTCAAATACCGTAATGAGGCAACAGTGCTGGAGAGGTTTGGTTTTCCTAACAGCAAAAAGAAATATATATATATATATATATATATATATATATATTGAGATTATTTTAAATTGAATTGAATGAAGCATAAAATGTATAAAAGCATAAAAATAAATGAACGATCAAAATAAATATGCGCAACAATTCGGTTAATGGTAATAAGAAGAAGATAGAGAAGTCGAGGTAATATATATGGAAGGTGTAAATAACAATCATTACAAATTTAAAGGGAAATGTTTGAAAAGAAAAACCTTTGAACTCAACCATTCAAAAGCCAGCAAAAACAATTATAAATGAACTTGCATGGCCATTTAGATCAGTATCATCAAAGCTTTTTGCAACATCACACCAAAGAGTTACCCTAAGTTTATCACCCTTGCATATAAGATTGAATTTAAAAAGATAAGGCATTTATATCAATTAAAAATGTATGAGATTAAGATACCCAACCTGATATTTTTAATTATAAACTCTCTTTTATCTGTTATATCTTGACCCCTAACCATAATTTGTTCTAGTGGTTGAATAGCTTTTAATCGACCAAGGACATTTAATATATGAAAATTAAAAAAAACATTAGCGGTTAAAATAAATATAAGAAAACAATGAAAATGCACGAAGAATGGTATTTTGTGATAAAACCTGTCAGCACTCCTGATCTTTTTCATGTAGTCAACATATGTCCAAAGTCGATGAAGTTAAAGTAATGGCGCGATATGGGAGGTGTCAGTTTATCAAGCCTTGTCACTTTGGTGTCGGACTTTAAATCAATAATTGCTTCGTGGGCAACAACAAAATTTGACTATCTGTTTTCAAAGGTATAGAACCCACTAATCTAATAATAATCACCTTTAATAGTAGAAGCAGCAAATGGTTGTATGTTTTTGCCTTTGGCAGAGGCTTGAATTGCGTTACCCTGCTAGATGAAAGCGAGAAACATTATTAATAAGATTAAAAACATTAAGCCTAAAGAAACAGAGTGTAAAGCAGGAAAAAGTAGATGGAAAAAAATAATAGTACAATATAAGCTTACTTTGTCATTGACCAAAAGGCAATTAAAACTTTTTGTTTGTCCATTGAGCTTAGGAATCCAAACACGACAAACTCTTCCATTCAAGGATGTGTAGAAGTTGTATTTCTTTATGTTTTGGATAGATAATGTCATGACCTTGAGAGGAAAGATATAAGCAACATAATAAGAACCAATAATTATAAATAAAAATGAAGTGCAACCCATAATGTACAAACAATTATAAAATGTTTGAACTATATATAAAGTTAATTAACATCTTACAAAATAATTAATAAGGTCGATCAACAGGGCAACATATAAAGGGAATCAAGGAAACACTTCCAGTAGCAAAGTTTAATTTTGATGATCTGCAAAATATTTATGAGCAACCAATGAGTGAGCTTTTTTTTTTTGTTTAAGATTCATGGTGAAAAAAAACAAAAACATCTACGAAGGGCGCTGATAATGTCCTTGTAGACAATATTTTTTGCATAAGCAGAAGGACGCCCTTCATTGTCACATGAAATAATCTTTAAACCTTTTCTTGAAGTGACTCTTGAGAGAGCAACATAAAGTTGACCATGGGTGAAAACTTGTTTTGTAAGAAAAACACCAACAATTTTTAAAGATTGTCCTTCACTTTTATTTATTGTCATGGCAAAACATGGTTTTAAAGGAAGGCTCCATATTGCTTATGAATTTTTGGATGATATTTCTAAATTGTAATTTTTAGAGTCTAGAGATTTATTATTGATGTTTTTGATTAATTATTTTTAGGGTATAGAGGAATGTGTGTTGTCCCCTTTTCATTTTAAGGTCTTGACCCTTTATTGTATTTCATTGTTTTTGGTTAATATACTTACCTTATATAAAAAAATATGTTTAAAATATGTCAAAAACTTAAGTCCATGTTATCCACTCATAACATTAGTGGTAAATAGATTTATAGTAAGATGTTACCTTAGATATTAATGAGTAGCACCTTGGTTGCTTTTATTTTTAAACTTTACTTATTTATTTTTTTAAAAAATCACATAAGCCTGTTGCGATGTCGCGGTCGCACAAATTAATTACCCTAGCTTAAAACAAATCAAAGAATATAGTATAGAAAATTACCCTAGATTTTCATGCTATATGTTATGCAATTGGGGGGGTTGGAAGTTGTCTAGGCTAGGCTAAAGCAAACTAAGCGAAAATTATATAAAACTGAAATTTATCAATAAAGCAAACCTTGGTCGCAAATCAACATCCACCTACAAAAATCAGAACTGATCATGGAAATGACACATCAATTTATATTATGAATATTTATCTCTTCTTAAAATTGGTTCGTTAACGGATCCGCTGTATAACTTACCCTAACCATCAAACAACCACAGTGTCCGCACTAGTAATTTGATTCAATGGCAGCATTAAAATCTAGATAAATTGATCAATTAAGAGACATAATTGTCCGCAATATATGTTTAGTTCGATTGAATGTTCTCCCTAAGATTAATAACATAGATCCTCTACAATTATTAACTTAGTTGTTTCACAAGTTTATATACCACAACTCCGGTTTTGATATCAAACTTAGCAATCGATTGTCTACAATAATAACTTCGAGACCGTTCTTAGCAATTAAATAAACAATCATAGAAAAATAAGCATAGGAGAACAAACATATTCATCATATTCAAATATTGAAGTTGGAATGGACGAAGGTCAACATCGGCAGATTGCAAGATTTGACTTTGAAGGCTGTGATTTCAATGCTCTTCCTTATTTTTTTTCTTTTTCCTTATCTTTACAGAAAGTTATGGATGTTAGCTTTTGAATGCCACTGGAATCATTTGATTTCGATCTCTAGAGCTTCCGCTCTGCACAAAACATCGATTGGAGGTCAAATCTGTCAATCAGCTCCAATTACTTCCTTTTTGCATCTTTCATCCAAAAATGCCTTGAAAACATAAAACAAAGAATATCAAGGCATTTTATACACAAAACATATGCAAAACACTAGGTAAATATGGATGAAACTATCAAATAGTATGGTCGCATCAAATACCCCCACACTTAGCTCTTGCTCGTCCTCGAGAAAGGATAGGTAAAAAAAATTAAATTAAAAATAACCACAACCAATCTCTTAATCTCCCATCAATATCCAAGAATTCAAACATTATAAACAAAAATACAATCGAGAAGGATAAAGAACATAAATCTTCATGAATTTGTTTACATGCAAACTTCAAAACTCAATTACTCTTTGGGATTTAAATGAAATCTATGCCATGCCAAAGTGATAGGTCCTCTCATTGATATACACTCCAACACTCATGTGTTTAGGGCTTATGTGTTTAAATCTCTCAAATTCAATCAATGAATATGTTCTACCATAAGCTTGCTCTTCAATCTCATCACCATTACTAAAATATTACAAACAGTGCATGAATCAAAAGGTCTTATTTTCCGGTTGTAATCGGGCTGGGGTTAAGGTGAGGTAAAACAAAGTAGAAGAAAAGGTTCAAACCAAAGAAAGTGGAGCATTCAGAAAAATGATATTTCAAACAAGATATTCCATCAAAATACATCAATTTTCAATCTTTAAGCACCAATGCTTAGCTACTTTCGATTTCAAGCTCTTTTCTTTTCTTTTCTTTTCTTTTTTCTTTTCTTTCCTTCTTTTTCTTCCTTTTTTTTCTTCTTTTCTTGTTCTTTGTTTTTTTTTCTTCACCTTTGGCAATTTTGCCCATCTTTTCATCAAGCATCACTTCTTCTTTCTTTTCAAATAATTTCCAACCATAATTCCATGAGATATCATAAGTATATGCTCTACTAATCCTTGGCCAGAGGAAAAGAGGAAAACATATAAAAAGTTTAAGGCTTATAAATGGATAAAGCAAAGACAAGATAAACAAGCTCAAAAGGGGCTCACTAAAGATAATATGCTTTAGGTTGACTTTTTGGCTCAAGCGGTTAAAATTCCTAATGCCTTTATCATCTTCATGCATCTATGTATTGCGAATGTAATCTCAATAAGATATGAAGCAAGTTCTAGAGATACATATCATTGAAAGAACGAACAATCAAAGAATATAAAGTTGAAGGCTCAAAAGCTTACATTGGTATAACACTATAAAGTCAACATGACATATTTTCAGAGTCAATTCCTAAACCAATTAAACATTAAAATTTGCATGCACACTCATTCATTTGATTTATATATTCATCTATCTCACTTAATTCTCATACATAATACTCATATTCTCATAAACCAATGGGAGTTCAAAAAGATCAATCATAGTTTTTTTTTTCTATGTTTTTTTTTGAAAGAATAAACAAAAACAAAATAAGAAAATTGACATTTTCCCAATACCCCCACACTTAAAAAACAACATTGTCCTCAATGTTAAAAAATAAAAGAAAAGGGATATAGGAGAATGACAAAAAAATAAAAAAAAAATAAAAGATAAGGGAAAAAGAAAGCAAATCTAATTTTTTTGTGTTGCGTTGCCTCCCAGTAAGCACTTTTGTTTTGTGTTAGTGGCTCGACATGTGGTATGCTCATTCTTCATAGATCGGTTCAACTAACTTTACAGAAACGGTGATTTCTGTCATCCAACTTTCATAGAAAGGTTTCAAGCGATGCCCATTGACCTTGAGTACTTTATTTGTTTCTAAACTTGTAATTTCAACTGCACCATAAGAAAAAACATTAGAAACAACAAAGGGCCCAATCCAACAAGAACGCAACTTACCAGGAAAAAGTTTCAAACGCGAATGATAGAGAAGGATTTTGTCTCCAACATGAAACTCTTTTCTTGTAATCATTTGGTCATAAAGACTCTTAGTCTTATTTGTAAATCCTTGCGTTATCATAAGCATCATTTTGAATCTCTTACAACTCTTGCAATTGCAACTTTCTTGTAATCCAAGCAGCATCATAATCTATTTTACATTTTTTTATGGCCCAAAAAGCTTTATGTTCAAGTTCCACTGGTAGATGACATGCTTTCCCATAAATCATCCTAAAAGGTGACATTCCTATTGGTGATTTGTAAGCAGTTTGGTAAGCCCAAAGTGCATCACCAAGTCGCAGACTCCAATCTCGCCGGTTGGGTTGCACTGTCTTCTCCAAAATAGACTTGATTTCTCGATTTGAAATCTCAGCTTGGCCATTCGTTTGAGGATGGTATGCCGTAGAAATCCGATGAGTCATATGATATTTGCGTAACAATGCTTCCATTGAATGATTGCAAAAATGCGTGCCATGATCACTAATGATAGCTTTAGGGATTCCAAACCTATCAAATATGTGAGTCCTGACAAAATCTACAACAACTTTAGCATCATTAGTTCGTGTGGCTTTTGCCTCAATTCATTTGGACACATAATCAACTACAAGAAGGATATAAAGATTGCCTGAAGAAGAAGGAAATGGACCCACAAAATCAATACCCCAAACATCAAAAATCTCACTTAAAAGAATATTTGTTAAAGGCATTGATTCTTATGAGTGATATTACCTGTTTTTTGACATTTTTCACATGATTTGCAAAAATGAAATGCAACCTTAAAAATAGAAGGCCAATAAAAATCACTTTCAAGTACCTTATAGGTCATTCTTTTTGCTCCAAAATGTCCAGCACAAGAATGAGAATGACAAAAGTGAGAATGGAATGAAATTCATCTTGTGGTACACATCTTCTAACTACTTGATCCACACAAAATTTCCACTGATGAGGAGTATCCCAGAAATAATATTTAGCATCAGCTCGTAGCTTATTTTTTTGGGATGTAGACAAACCTGGAGGGAATTCTTTGGTGACTAAATAGTTCACCAAATCAGCATACCATGGTCTTGTGGAGGAATGTACCACATACAACTGCTCATCAGGAAATGTCTCTCTTATTGTTTCAACTTGTATATCCTTGGTCCTTAGTCAGCTCAAGTGATCAGCCACATGGTTTTCAGCACCTTTTTTGTCATTGATTTCTAGATCAAATTCTTGTATAAGCAAGATCCACCTAATTAATCTTGGTTTGGACTCATTATTTCTTCAAAAGATACCTCAAAACTGTATGGTCAGTGAAGCAAATTCTTACCAATTATTTGCCCAAGAACAGCCCCTATCGCATAGTCACTCGTATCACACATTATCTCAAAAGGTTCATCCCAGTTTGGTGGTTGGATGATAGGGGCAGATGTGACACACCTTTTAAGCTCATCATGGGCATCTTTACATGCTTGATCAAACACAATATCCACTTCTTTGGATAATAGTTTGCATAAGGGTGTTGTAATCTTTGAGAAGTCTTTGATAAAGCACCGATAAAAACCTGCATGGCCAAGAAAAGAACGGACTTCCCTCATGAATGAGCGATAAGGTAATGATGAAATAGCATTTATTTTAGCTTTATCAACCTCCAATCCACGTTGTCGCGACGGTGTTTTTTTCACGCTACACGCCCCGCCATCCCTCTCTGGAGAGACAACAGCGCGCAGTGAAAATGGGGTTGTTTATAGCCGTAAAATTTACGACTATAATTATCAGGAGTCGCCACCTAGTATTAAGGTTACTAGGAACCTATTGGTCTGCGAGAGTCTAGGTAAGGGGACTAGTTGTGCAAGGGGAAGACGCATCACCCCCAGTGCACCCTACCTAAGGTAAGCTGCATCGTTGTTTGATTGTTTTTTTAAGTTAAAAATTTTGCACTGCATTTTCAAAACCATTTTTTTTGTCTGCGAGTGTACTTTACAATGTAATTTTACACCGCAGTTACAAACCTTTTTTTATCTACGGATGTACTTTACAATGTAATTTTACACCGTAGTAAAAATCTTTTTTATCTACGGACGTATTATACAATGTAATTTTACACCGTAGTAAAAATCTTTTTTTTTCTGCGGGTGTACTTTACAATGTAAATTTACACCGTAGTTAAAAACTCTTTTTTTTATCCATGGATGTACTTTACAATGTAAATTTACACCCTAATAGATAAAACAAAAAAATATTTAAAATTATTTTTGGTATTTTGGCCAAATTCCAACGGATAATCATAAACTGGTTACAATATCCCATTTTTGTTTTAAAACAGGAGGAAGATGCAAAATATATTTTTTTATGAAAAATATGATGGAAAAAATCTTGGAATCCGGCCGTATGCATGAAAACAACACATTTTTATTTCTTTTTTAAAATGCAATTTTTTGTAATATTTTAAAAAAAAAAATCAGGTCGGGCCCATCTAAATGGGTTGGCTCAGCCATGTTGGGCCAAGGGCCCAGCTATGATAAACTTGGGCTGGATTGGACTGTCCAACCCTGATGGGCCGAGAGGCCCATCAACTTTGGCAGCTGGGCCGGGGACTGAAACCCGGCCCAACGACCCAACGGGACTCACTTCCCCAGCGCACGCGAGGAAGAAGACAATGAATAGTAAAATAGTCGACCACGACGAGAGGCTTACCTGCAGCGCCGTTGGGTAGAGGAGGTCAAGGTGGTTCTCCCTGTCGTGGTGGCGTCGAAAATGGTGGACCGTGGTGGCCGGAGTGGACGTCGGAAGATGCACTGGTCACGTTGTTGTCGTGGCTGTTGGTCCCGTTGCTTCGCCGGAGAAGATGGCTGTGCTGCTGGGGTGAAGGCAGAGATGATGGTGATGAAATGGTGGTGAGGGGTGGCCGGTGTTGATGACTGGAATTTCCGAACCGAGAGGGAGAGAGAGAGAAAGGCTTTTGGTTTTTTAGTGAGAGAGAGGGTCGAATTGGCAGAGGGAGAGTAGCTGCAGCGTGGGGAAGGAGATTATGCAAATTTTGCTCTGCAATCCTCTGCTTATTCTGTGATCTTTTTCACATAAATTCCCTTCTTTTCTCTCTGTCTTTCTTCTTCTTCCTCCTCTGCGTTCTACCCAGTTTCTTCCCCGTTTTTCTCCCCCGTTTTTCTTCCCCCTACTGCATGCATTTCATGCATGTATTTATAGGTTTGAAAGGCAACCCTTCGGCTGCCCATGGCGTGCAGCGAAGGGTTGCCGCCTGTGATGATTGCAGGGAGATGGAAAAAATCAATTTGGTCCCTCAATTTTTAATTGGTTCAATCGCACCCTCGATTGGTTTTAAACTTTTAATTTTGTGCGATTGGGTCCCCGTGAAAAATTCAATGTTAGCCTTAAATTTGCGCGCCTTTTTATTTTGATCATTGGCTTCCAATTTATGCTATTTGACCCTCAATTGACCATTAAACTCTCAATTGTTTTCAATTGGACCCTTGATTTCGCACAATTGGCTTGGAAAAATTCAATTTAGTCTCCGAAAATTTCCAACTTCTCAATTGAACCCGAATTAAGCTCCCTAACTTGATTTTTCACTGATTAAGCCCTTAATAAAATTAATTTAACCAACTTAAAGTATAATTAAGTCCTTGCACTTAATTAAATCCTTTAATTGGACCCTAAATTAATTCCCAAACATAATTATACTTTTAAATTGGCCAACGATTAAATCAAATTGGCCCATAAAAATATAATTATATCTCTCGACTTAATTTTTACACAGATTTATCCGATGATAAATTATTTTTGCCTTAAATCTGTATTTTCCTCTATTTTTGGGGACAAAAGAGATACAATTAGACTCTCGAAAACAACCAAAATTTGCACATTGATTTTTCTACCAACGCCGACCTCTTTTATTTTATTTTTGTTATTTTTTGGTAGATTTTGGGGAGTAACCCAAAAATTGGGTTATGACACACGTGAAGACACAACATGCCCAAGAACTATTCCTTGATCTACCATAAAATAACACTTTTCATAGCTCAGGACAAGGTTAGTTTCAATGCACTTTTTCAAGATCAAAGATAAGTTTTCAAGACATTTATCAAAAGAATCATCATACACCGTGAAATCATCCATAAAAACCTCAATTATTCTTTTAACATAGTCAGAAAAAATATTCATCATGCATCTTTGAAAAGTTGCAGGTGCATTACAGAGACCAAAGGGCATTCTTCTATATGCATATGTACCAAATGGACATGTAAACGTAGTCTTTTCTTGATCCTCAGGATTAATAACAATGTGATTGTATCCACTATATCCATCAAGAAAGCAATAAAAAGACTTACCTGGTAGACGTTCAAGCATTTGGTCCATGAATGGTAACAGGAAATGATTTTTACCTGTAGAAAGATTAAGCTTTCTATAATCAACATACATTCTCCATCCACTCGAGATGCGAGTAAGAATGAATTCATCATCTCTGTTTTTCACCAATGTGATTCTAGTCTTTTTGGGCACCACATGGATTGGCGCCACCCATTTAATGTCTGTGATGGGGTAAATGAGTCCTGCATCTAATATTTTCAAAATTTTAGCTTTCACGACCTCCATCATGGGAGGGTTCAATCTCCTTTGCATTTCCCTTCTTGGTTTCATATCATCCTCCAATAATATATGATGCATACACATTAAGGGCCTAATGCCCTTGATGTCGACTAAAGTCCAACCAATGGCCGTTTTGTGATCACACAACAACTTCACAAGTTTTTCCTCTTGCGCATTTGTCAAACCTTTTGCTATGATAACAGGAAGTGTATTGTTGTTGCCAATGAATACATACTTCAAATTATCAGGAAAAGGTTTCAATTCTAACTCGGGGGCCTGTGAAATGGATGGAAAAGCTTTTTATGTGAAAGTACTAAATCAACAAAGACATTACCATGGGGAACAGTTTGCAAAGCTTGCAAAGCCAATGATGCTTCATGCATGTTTTAGGGAGCACATGTGTGCCTCTCCATCTCCTCCAATTGGGTAAATAATAGTCATATCTCAAAGCTACGCTTAATCCATCCACACAATCATAATCACAAACTTGTTGCACACACTTATCAACTTTGTCATAACATGTAATAGAATAAACATTGCTATAAGGATATTTCATTGCATCATGAAAATTAAATTCAATCTTTTCATCTCCTACCTCCATAGACAAAGTATCCTTATCACAATCAATCTTTGTATTGGCAGTTTTTGAGAACGGTCTCCCAAACAATATAGGAGTACTGGAATCACAAGAATTATGCTCCATATCAAGAATATAAAAGTCACATGGAATTAGCAAGCTATGAATCTTGACTAGGACATCTTCTATCACACCAAATGGGTAAACAAAACTATGATCCGCAAGTTGTATTACAATGGTGGTCTTACTCAAAGGCTCCAAACTAAGAGAATCATAAACATATTTAGGCATAACACTAATGGATGCACCTAAATTGCATAAAGCCCTTTTAAAACTAGCATTGCCAATAACACATGGGATAGTAAACGCACCTAGGTCTTTCTGCTTCAAAGGCATATTCTTTTGAACAATAGGAGATACGACTTCACCCATACTTACTATTTCTTGACCTTTCAGTTTGAAAGCTCTTTTGGTAGTGCACAGCTCCTTCAAAAATCTAGCATATTTGGGAATTTACTTGATAGCATCAATCAAAGGAATGTTGAGTTCCACTTTCTTGAAAACCTCTAGAATCTCTTTTTCTCTGTCTTCTTTCTTAGATCTAGAAGAAATCACAGGAAAGGGTGGAATTGTTTTAAAATTGGAATTCAATGAGTGAGGAGTTACCTTTGGAGTGGTTGTCGTTGTCTCATTATGTGAAGGAGGAGGAGGTTTCTTCTTGCTACTCAATTCAGTTTCTATTTCTTCTTTTTCCTCCATCTCAACTTGTTTCGACTTGTTTTCTCCAAGTTCTTTCCCACTTCGCAACATGATTTCACTAACATTCTCTTTTGGATTCAATGCTTGGGAGGGCAATTTTCCATTCAATTGTGTTTCCAGTTTGCCCACACTTGAAGCTATTTGCCCCATTTGCTTCTCCAAGTTGTGAATATTTGACCTTGTTTCTTGTTGAAAAGACATGACATTTTGCTGCAAGGTCACAGTGTTAGAAGCCAAAGTTTTCATCATCTCACGAAGATCATCACTGGATGATGTCCCCATAACATTAGAGTTGGTGAACGGAGGGGGTTGTCTCGCTTGATAATTGTGCTGGGGCTGTGGTTGAAATCCATGGGAATGGAATTGTCTCCCTTGATTGCCTTGTTGAGGTGGGTTCTCAAAGAGGAAGTTGGGATGATCTCTCCATCCGGGATTTACGTGTTAGAAAAGGGATCATAGTTACGCTGGGGTTGTCCATTGAATGTTCCATCAGCCACATTCGCTTGTTCAATGTACTCTTCTTGCAATGTTGGGCACATATCTGAAGCATATCCTTATACTGAGCATATGCTACAAACTTTTATCTGCTGTACATATCCACAAGCCAAAGAACGCACAAGAGAAGTAAGATCATTAACTTTATTCTCAAGGTTAGAAATATTTACCTCATTCACTCATTTGTTTGAGAAGTCTCCACGGGTGCCCAACTGTTTCGAGTTGCCTGCCGTGTTTGAGATTAATTGGCGTGTAGCATCGGGTGTGGTATCTACCAATGCAGCATCAATGATACTACGGTCAGTAGGCATCAATCCTTCATAGAAATATTGAATGAGCAGCTGATTAGGTATTTGATGATGAGAGCATTGGATGCATAATAGCTCAAATCTTTACCAATACTCAGCAAGTGTTTCTCCATGAGATTGTCGAATCCACATTTCTTTCTTATGTTGGCAACTCAAGATGCTAGGAAATACTTTTCAAGGAATATTTCCTTCATGCCATTCCAAGTGTCCATGGAACCTAGAAGAATAGAAAAAAGCCATGTCTTTGCTGCCCCTTTTAAAGAGAAAGGGAAAGATTTCAACTTCACTTGTTCCTCTTCAACTCCATTCAGTTTCATGCCAACACAAACCATGTGGAACTCCTTGAGATGAGTGTGAGGATCTTCTCCTACAAGACCATTGAATGTTGGCAGCAAATGTATAAAACCAGATTTGAGTTCAAAGTTCACATTACTGTCTATGTTTATGCACAATGGTTGGTTTTCAACGTTAGGAGCACCAAGCTCCTTGAGTGTTTGTTGTGGTGCAACAACCATGATGTTGATGCGAGCTTCCTTTCGTAACCTGCATAAAGGGTTTTCTATTTCGAGATCAACCTGAACTTGATGACTTTGGTTAGCAGAACGGGTTACAGCCATAAATCACAAAGAAAACTCAAAAGAAACTAAGCACACAAGAGATTAAAAACAACGCAATAGCCACGAGGATCCTACACTAGAAAACTAAAAGTGTCCAGAAACCTTAGAAAACGATGGAATTTGGCCTCGAAATGGTGGGGCTAGTGACCATAGGTCACTAGTTCTTCTCAGAACGTAGTTTTCCTTCATAAACCAAAAGACCAATACCTAATTCCACCAAAAAGTCTATTTTGAATAGTACCGCCGCAAACACAAATATGATTTTCTTTTTTCTTTTTTCTTTCTTTTTTTTTTGTTTTTTTTCCAGAATAAATAAAAAATCACAGCAAGTAGAATAAATAATAGCACAACACAAGAATCAACTAAAATCATGTCCCCGGCAACGGCGCCAAAATTTGTTGTGATGCCGCGGTCGCACAAATTAATTACCCTAGCTTAAAACAAATCAAACAAGATAGTATAGAGAAAGCAAGGGGTCAATCCCACAAGGATGATTTAGTTCAGATTTTCATGATATATGTTATGCAATTGGGGGGGGGGGGAGTTGTCTAGGCTAGGCTAAAGAAAACTAAGCGAAAATTATATAAAACTGAAATTTATCAATAAAGCAAACCTTGGTCGCAAATCAACATCCACCTACAGAAATCAGAACCGGTCATGGAAATGACACATCAATTTATATTTTGAATATTTATCTCTTCTTAAAATTGATTCATTAACGGTGCCAAAATTTGTTACGATGTCGTGATCGCACAAATTAATTATCGTAGCTTAAAACGCAACACATAAGATAGTATAAAGCAAATAAGGGGTTGATCCCATGAGGAAGGTTTAAGTCAAATTTTTATGCTATATGATATGCAATTTGTGGGGGTCTGGAAGTTGTCTAGGCTAAAGGATAATAAAATAGAACACTATCAAGCAAAAACAAAATAAAACCAAATTTATCAACAAAACAAACCTTTGTTGCCAGTAAACATCCATCCACAGAAATCATAATTAATAATGGAAACGATACATCAATTTATATTCTGAATATTTATCTCTTCTTGGTTAGTTAACGGATCTGCCGTATAACTTATCCTAACCATCAAACAATCATAGTGTTTGCACTAGTAATTTAATTCAATGGAAGTTTAAGAACTAGATAAGTTAATTAATCAAGACAACATAATTGTTCACAATCTATGTTTGATTTTATTGAATGTTCTCTTTAAGATTGATTAATAACGTAGATCCACCATAATTATTAAACTCGGTTGCTTCATAAGTTCATATACCATAACTCTGGTTTTTGTTATCAAACTTAGCAATAAATTGTCTACAATAATAACTTAGAGTCCACTCTAGTAATTAAAATAAACAATCATAGGAAAAATAAGTATAGGAGAATAAACATGTTCATCATATAAACTAAAAAGAAAAGGTAAAATAGATCTCATAGTTCTCGAAATCTGAAGGTTTTTGTGTCCTTGCAACCAAGACAAAGAGTTTAGCCTTGCATATCTGTTGAAAAACTAATCAAAAAGAAAGAAGAAGTTTAGCCTTGCATATCTGTTGAAAAACTAATCAAAAAGAAAGAAGAAGACATGATTTCGGGTTTGTTGAACTAAAAAGTTAAGTTTATTTGGTCTTGATTGTTGATGACTTCTAGGTCTTTCAGTCAAGAGCCCAACACAATTTATTTTGTATCAATTGTACTTCTTTAGCTCCATATATTCAATTTGGAATGCTCAAAAGTCAACATTAGTAGATTACAAGATTTGACTTTAAACGCTGCGATTTTCATGCTCTTCCTTATTTTATCTTCTTGCCTTATATTTATAGAAAAGTATGGATGTTATCTTTTTAATGCCACTAGATTCACTTCATTTCAACCTTTAGAGTTCATGCTCTGCACAAAATATTGATTGAAAGTCAAATTTGTCAATTACCTCCAATTTACTTGTTTTTGCATCTTTCATCCAAAAGGGAATTTAAAACATAAAAAAAAGAATATAAAGGCATTTTATATAAAAAAAAATAGGCAAAATACTAGTTAAATGTTGGTGAAACTATTGAATAATATGGTTGCATCATGGTATCAGTGCTTGACTCCATTAATGAGGTTATATCCTTTTGAAATTTACATTCCTTGTTGATTCTACAAAAAAAATTCTTAATGTCCAATTTCTTCTTCTACTTGAATTTGTGGCATATAAAAAATGTTATTTTTTTTTATTACTATCAAAAATATAACAATAACATAAAAAAAAAAAAGCAAAAGAATAATAAAAAAAAACCTTGTTCAAAGACCTTTTATGGTTTCTACTACAGAAAACTCAACAAGGGAAAATTCGGTCAAATCAATTCATGTTAGCTCAAATTTCAAAGTTTGATTATTAGGTTGATAATCGCGCCAAATATTAATTTTTGGGTTAATTCGATATTGTTTGTTTAGGTTTCAAATTTCAGGTCTAATCAACTCTGATTCATAACTTTTTTGCGTTAGCATATCAAACCTTATCATAAAATGCTTAAATTGAATATTTTGTCTATTTGGTTTGAAATTGCACCTCATCACAAATAATAGCTCAATTGGACATCATTTACCTTAGGCTACAAATTCAAGCTTAACTTGTTGTAAACAAGTTTGTTTTTGTTTTTAGTTTGTCGTCGGCTATGAATTTCAATTTGTTTATGTTGTTTTCATTTTTTTCAGCATATTTATATATCTAAGAAATTTGGAGGACATGGTCCATATAGCAACAAAAGTGGAAAAGAAAAAAAAAGAAGGGGGAACACACATTGTTGCTTGACAAAGTGTTCAAGAGGTTCTAGCTATTTGTGCCTAACAACTATCATAGAGATTTGTATTTGAGATTGTATGGTTTTAATCAAGGTTCTAAGTCTATGGATGAGCATTTCAAAGATATGGAGATTACAATGATCCAGGCCAATGTGATTGAGCATAGGGAAGTATTATGTCTAGATTTGTTAATGGGCAGAATAAAGACATTGTGAATGTTATAGAATCACAGTATTATGTGGAGTTGGAGGACATGGTCCATATGGAAATAAAGGTAGGGAGACAAATAAAGAGAAGGGGCTACACATGTTTTTAGACCACTTTCGCTTCGTCTTCCTCATAATGGAAGCTAAATCTAAAGAGAGAGTAGTTGTCCAACCAATGCTTTATATGCATGCAAAGGCTGAACCACCTAAGGATAAAAAGAATGCTCATACAGATGGGAAAGGTAAATATGAATCTCAACCTTTTTGTGATAGAGATATTAAATGTTTTTAAG
The DNA here is from genome assembly GCA_009078335.1 of Salix brachista. Classification (NCBI taxonomy): domain Eukaryota; kingdom Viridiplantae; phylum Streptophyta; class Magnoliopsida; order Malpighiales; family Salicaceae; genus Salix; species Salix brachista. Next base: position 11,800,800 of record CM018582.1, read on the forward strand.
TGGTTAAGGAATGGACACATTGCATCTCAATGTCCAAAATGAAGAGTTATGCTTACAAGAGACAATGGGGAGATTGAATATGAAAATAACAAATCTGAAGGTGAATAAATACCAACTTTAGAGGATAGTAGTGATGAGGAGATTGCATATCCTATTGAGAGGGAGGCCTTGGTTATAAGGCGTGCGCTAAATATGCAAATCAAAGAAGATGATGTAGAACATCAACGAGAAAACATATTTCACACTCAATGTCACATACAAAACAAGGTGTGTAGTATGATAATCAATGGTGGTAGTTGTGTTAATGTATCTAGTGATACTATTATGAAAAAATTGAATTTGGAATGCGTTAAGCATCATAGGCTTTATAGATTGCAATGGTTGAATGAATCTGGTGAAGTGAAGGTTACTAAACAAGTGTCGATTGTGTTTTCTATTGGGAAGTATTCTGATGAGGTTATGTGTGATGTAGTCTCAATGCATGCTAGTCACTTCCTACTGGGGCGTCCATGGAAGTTTGATCGGAAGGCAATTCATGATGAAATAGTAATAGGTTCACTATTGTAAAGGATGGTAAAATCATCATTCTTGTACCTTTGTCTCCAAAACAAGTGTGTGATGATCAAATGAAATTAAAAAGAGAATGTGAGGATAGGAAGAGTGAAATTAATGTGAGGATAATGGTGAGAGAAAACCATCAAATTCGACTAAATCTAAATCATTAATTGAACTGGTTGAGAGTGGAGGTAAAACCTGAGGAGTGAAGAAAGTAAGCTTGTGTGATAAAAATAGTGTGGAAAAACTAAATAAACAACCAAAGTTTTATGCTAAAGAGCTCAAATCAGATTTGCATTTTTCACTAACAAGTCGATGATCTTACTAGCTTATAAGGAGGCTTATTTAAGCACTAACAATCTTTATTATGTTGTTCCTAGTGTGTCTGTTTCTTTATTTTAGGAGTATGATGATGTATTCCCTGGAAACAACCCTAGTGGATTACCATCAATGAATGGAATTGAGCATCAGATTGACCTTGTACCCGGAGCGTCAAATCCTAATCATATAGCCTATAGAAGTAATCTTAAGGAGATAAAAGAACTTCAAAGGCAAGTAGATGAGTTGATGATGAAGGGGTACATCCATGAGAGTGAGCCCTTGTGTTGTGTCAGTGTTACTTGTGCCTGAAAAGGATGGAACATGGAGGATGTGATAAGGACCAGCCTAACACCAAGCGTAATCACATAAATGATCCATTGGTGGTGTCAAGTGGGCCTATCACAAGAGCTAGGGAAAAGACACTTAAAGAGGCATTGAATGGGCCATTTTAGAGCACATTGAATAAGATGCACCTAGAGGTACAAAGGACTTAAAAGGCAACCTCTAATTAATCTAATCCAAGTCCAAGGGTCTCATTCAAGTTATGAAAAAGGGTTGATATGTAAGGCTATACGATAACCTTGATTTGGACTTACTTATTCTAATATGACTTGAAGTCCAAGTCCAGATTATTTCTTAAAAAATGGAGGACTTTTAGCATTCAAAAGAAGTTTCCTAGGAAGGAAACCTAAAAGTCAGCAAAATTCAAGACCATATAAATATTCTTAATTTTATATGTATGTGGTTGCAACTTAAACTTTTTTATTTTATGTGGCTTAGATACTTAGGTATTTGGGTTTGATTTAAGTGGGCTTTATACAAGTTCATATTTTTTGGTATTTTGGGTTTTAGCTTGGTTAAACACACCTATATAACCTAAGTTTCAGGTTAGGTTTTTTGCTCAATGATATTCAGATTATGACTACAACTATGTGTTTGTGAGTGTGAGAATTCTCTCTTCCTTAGTTTTGTAAAGGACTAAAAATGACTTATCAAGGTTCATCTAACTTCGTGGCATCAATCCATAGCTCTCGTTCTCAATTTGCTATTCGTTGGGTGGGGTTTGAATCCAATCATGTTGGTCCCTAGGTACAAGTTATCTTTGTGTCACACTCCTATCAAATCAAATCTGATCACTTGGCTTCCTAGGAAATGGTGTTTTTGCATGTGGGTTGTTTGACTACATATTCAAGAAGTTCGCATTAGTTGGGCTGGTCCTCATCATTGGGGCCTGGAAAAAAAACTTGCAGTTTTGAGTGATATCAAACAAGTGTGTGAGAAGGTTTTTGAGTGACAAAAATTTCATACAGCCAATCATTCCTCATTTTGATGGTAATTTAACCATTGAATCATGTTTATGGAAAACTTTATGCGTTCAAAGGAATTTTGGGGGCTGGTGGAAACTAGCTTTGTAGAGCCAACAAGTGAATCGATGTAGATGGCTGCACAACGAAAGAAAATTGATGATTTGAAGTTGAAGGATCTCAAAGTGAAGAGCTACCTTTTCCAGGCCATTGACCACATAGTTCTTGACACCATTTTCAAGAATGATACTACCAAAGATATTTGGGATGCCATGAAGAAAAAACTCAAATGGAATTGAAGGGTCAAAAGTCTCATCTCCAAGGGTGGTAAAGTGGCTCTTAAACGGGATAAATCATGTTGTGTCTAAGGTATACTATGTTCCAGAACTCAAGAATAATCTCTTGAGCATAGGGCAACTTCAAGTGAAAGGTTTGGCAATTCTGTTTCAAGCAGGGGTATGCAAGATCTACCACCCTTACAAGGGCTTGGTCATTAAGACCAACATGAGTGTAAATAGAATGTTTATTTGGTGATTGTCCCCTTCCCTTTGACAGAAATGTAATCACCATTGCCAATCTTTACTTTGGTGATGTCAGTTGGCATTAAGCTTTTGAAAAGCTTGTTGTCATTGGTCATATGATTCGTACAACCACTATCAATTAACCAGCTTTCAGTTGAGCATTCACTTACTAAACAGGTTGCTACAAAGAGTTGATCTTCATATTCTTCTTCTGCAACTTGAGTTGCAATCTCCTGCTGTTGTTGTTGAGTTTTCCCTCTTTAAATTACTGTTACATGTCCAAATTGATTCCATTTTGAACATTTTGCATCGGGTCTCCTCCAACAGTTGAATGGGGGGTGACCTTCCTTGTTGCAGTGATGACAAGGAGGATAATTTCTCTTGAAGCTTTCCTTTTTACTGTTGTTGTTTGTTGATGCAGAACCAGAAGAGTGTCCCTCTTTACCTTTCTTCTTTTTCCATTTGCTTTTGTCATCTCCATGATGTTTTGCAAATAAAGCTCCTTCAGTCTTGACATCCTCTCTCATATGTCGTCTTTGTGCTTGTGCTTGCAAGGAATTCAGCAATTCTGCCAAAGAAATCTTTGTCAGATCCTTGGTATTTTCCAAGGTTGTAATTGTAGCCTCATAGCTTTCAGGTACTGTGACTAGCAATTTCTCCACAATTCTTGAATCACTAAAATCAGACCCAAATAGTCTGATTTTATTTGCAATTCCAAGAAGTTTGTTTGAATACATTTTAATTGTTTCAGACTCCTTCATTTTTTGCAATTCGAAATCCATGGTCAGATTTAACACCTACATTCCTCTTATTCTTTCATCCCCTGCATATTCTTCTTTGAGATAATCCCATATGGATTTTGTTGTCTTGTAAGACATGATTCCTGTAAAGATTGTTGATGACATCACAGCAAACAAGCAAGCTTTGGCCTTTGACTTCTTTGTCTTCAATTCTTTATGAGTTTTGATTTGCGTCGTGATAGGATTGTTTGAAAGTGTAGGAATAACAGTCTTCTTCCACTGCCTCCCAAAGATCCCTGGCTTCAAGATATGTCTCCATATGTACTGCCCACATCTGATAATTATCTCCATCAAATATTGATGGAGCAATCGAGGAGAAATTGTTTCGGCTTCCATGATCACACACACAAACAAAAAAACCTCACACACAGATCCCTTAAGAATAAAGCTTTGATACCAATTGAAAGTATTTAAAAAGAAATAATTAAAACAGTCGAATTCCAGAATTTAACTTGAACAGTAGATGTTTTTATTGTTTATACAAATGAAAATTGTAGAATTTGAATTGATTTTATTTGAAATGTCAGCTTACAATTTATAGACCAGAAATGATCGTGGATTCCTATTCTTAAGCCATGATCTCGAATCCATGATCACGATTAAGCTGCCACTACTAACAACTTCCTAAAAACTAGGACAAACAAAAGACTTAATCAAAACAGTAACAGTAAAACAGAAATTGATGAATTTAAATACAATTAACGTAAATTTGCAGACATAAAATAATTAACTAACAGTTGTGCACTTGAGGAGAGGTTAGGGTTCCGTCACAAGCCACGACTGAACAGGCAACAGAGAAGTCTTGCTGAAGAAGAGTCTACGAGAGTGCAAAGGGCGAGAGAGAAGCTCGTTGCACAGTGAGGAGGATCCGACGCGCAAAGATGAAGGATCTCCACGGGGGTTTCTCTCACTACAACCGAGAGCTTCTCTCTCTTGACTCAACCCCCCAACTGTCTAAATGTGTTTTTGATACTAGGGTAGTGCATGATTTGATGCAGGTGATTTTTTAAAATAATTTTCATCTGATAATTTTTTAAAATAATTTTCATCTGATAATTTTTTTAAATTTTTTATTTTTATTTTTGATATTACTGTATCAAAAGCATCCTAAAATATTTGATATAGTTTTTTCTATATTATTTTTTCTTTCGCAAATACATCATACAAAATAAAAAAATACACATAAGTTCATACTAACTTGCAAATAAAAAAGAAAGTTAACAAGATAATAAAATAAATAATTAATATGTTAAAGTTGTGTTTGATGTAGATTATCTTGTGTCTGCCTCAATTAAGATTCAATTAAGTATTTTGAACTCTTGAGTTCAAAGTTAACTGGTTTAAATTCTTAATTTAGTCCTAGAAAAGTGCATTTGGAATATAGTTTGCATGTCGTTCGACTTTTGGACAGAGTTTGGTGGTAAATTTATATACAAAGTGAATGTATTTCCTGTTAATGAAATTGGAAACCTTAACTAAAGTAATTTAGAATCAACAAGTTCTCTACATTTTCATATGAATATAGTTATGTGTGTATATTGGCCCCATTAAACAATGTAAAGTTTAGGAATTTAAAATTGGTTGGAAAATGGTACATTCTATTTATGTAATTTAGATAGGGTCTCCTATATTTATGTTGATCTATAGATTTGATCATGAGCTTGTTCAAGTACCCCCAAAATATTCTATAGATCAATCCTATCTAGTGGGATATTAAACACTAGATTGTCTGGTATTGTTTTCTCACCCATGTTGCTTAGTGAAATAACTATTAATCCTTGCTTTTGAATTGCTTATAGCTTCTTCTATGATTATAAGTTTTTCTAAATTTATTTTAGGTTATGATGAAAAGCTATTATTTGATTTGAATTGTTTTGGCCAAATTGGCTCTTTGCCAATTAGCTTAGTATTTGTTTTTTTTTAAGTTTCATTCCTTAACCTCTTTCTCATCTATATGGTTTTTTATTTCAACTACCACTTTTTTAGATATCATATTATTTTTTCCCATCATTACATGGTTAAAATCAGATATTATTTCATCATTTATTCTCCTTATTTTGGTGTCTAACTTAAGATTAGCATCTTTCAATGTTTTAATAACTTTTTGGCAAAAAGCTTTATTGAAGGTATGTAGTTTTTCAAAACTTCCTACTATCTTTCAAACCTTTCAAAGCTTCATGTTAAACTCCTTTCACAAGTTTGACTTTCTTTAACATTGCACTCAAGCATGACATGAGTTAACCTATCATTCATTACCGCAATCATGTTGTAATTATCATCATAAACTTTTATTTTGTCTTATGTTCCCCCCCATTTCTTCAGCAAGGCCTAGCTCAATAAGACTTTGCAACTTAAGATTGGGCTTTTAAGTTAAATAGTTCAAAATCTAGATATAGTCATAGATCTATTAAAATAATTTAAAATTTGTATTACATAGTTATATGAATATTAATATAATTCAATCCACTTCACCCAAATAGTGGTTCAACTAAAAAAGTAACAAAATAGTAACACAAATTCAATGTAAAGTAAACTCTATAATTATAAAGTAAATACTTATATCCATAGAGTAATTCATATATTGATTACATCCATGAATTAGAACTCCTAGATAATGGGACACATTTTTGATAATTTTGGTTTATGGAATTGAAATTACAAGCTTACTAATAACAAAAAAATAAATTACAGACCTACTTGATTATCGCCTACATATTTATTGCTTATAAAATTACCACCTATAAATTATCGCTTACTATATTGTAGTTTTATCAAGTTTGTGGACTTTCCAATCTGAACTAGTAGACAATAATTTTGTAGGTGGTACCTTTGTAAGTGATGATGAAATAGGCTTGTAATTTTTTTTCTAATCAATAAGTTTGCATTTTTTATTCCATAAACCAAAAATACTACGAGTATGCTCCATTACTTCAATTAGTAGATGTGATCACAGTATTAATCACTTTAAGTATGTAAGTATTCTTTTTATAAGTTATTGAATTTACTTTATATCAAGCTGTTGTAATTATTAGGTTAATTCTTCAGCTGAATTATTGTCTGGGTGAAGTGGAATTAATAATATTTATACTATTATAACTCTATAATACAAATTTAGAATTACTTGAATATATCTCCATAATTCAAACTAGTCAACTTATAACTCCTACTTAAACTCTAATCTTAAGTTCCAAAGTTCTCTTAATTACAATAGAAACAAAAGAACCTACATCAAATTGGATGATGTTTAAAAATCATCAAGGTCAAAATATTATGACAATATGCATTATTATTTCACATATCATACATCTCTCATAAGAATAGAAAGAAGATTCCCAATACTTATTTTTTATATGTTTAAGTATTTCAAGACTGTTTTGTTTATTTAATTAAGTTTAGTAATTATTTTATATTATAGATAAAGTAAAGTTTAGGGCTTTTTTACAGTTAGCTAGATGTTGTGGTTATGTCTGATATGAGATGAAAATATTGGGGAAAAAAAGGTTCAAGGAACTAAATTTAAGGGTAAAATGCTAAGGATATAAAAATAATTAAAGGATTATGAGAAATTGAAGATCCTAATATAGATGAAATTAATTATAATTTAAAAATTGAATAATATATAGTTGTAGTAAATATGAGGTGATGATTTTTGTGATGTGTTGTTTTTTCAGCTATAAAATGGGTGAAATCGAATCAAATTGAGAAAATTATGACCATCAAGAACACACATGATTTTATATACATATACATATGCTGAGTTGTTATTATCCATGACTGCTAGTTATTTACTAAATGTGTTATTACAAAACTGTTATTGATTAGTTAGAATCAAGGTAGTCAAAATCGCGAGTCAACTCGCAAAATCGTACGATTTTGCGAGTTGGCTCCGAAAACCTGGTTGAACCGGTAGAAAAATCGAACCCGGTCAAACTCGGTCAAAATCGGGTTGACTCGTAAAATCGGACCGGATCGGTTCGATTTTACGAGTTCATCAAATTCTATCGCAACACGGTTACAACTTACACGGGCGAAGCTTTCTTCAATTTCATTTTTGCATTTCAGAAACACCAAATCACTGCTATTCGAAGCTCTCCACCCCCAAAATCGTCTCTTCTCTTCTCAGTTTTCACTTCTCAGCATCTCAAGTCTCACCCCCAAAATCTTCTCCTCTCTTCTCACCATTCAAGCCAGAGATACTAAGAGGGAAGGTTGCTTTATTGACAGGAGGAATCTGGTATGAGATATTGTAGTGATGAGGGAGGGTATGAGATATTGTAGTGATGAAGATTGAAGAGGGCAGCGGCGTGAGTGAGAGAAGAGAATGAGAGTGATGAAGAATTGAAGATTGAAGAGGGCGGCGGCGTGAGTGAGAGAAGAGAATGAGGGATTTAATTTAGGGTTAGTTAATAATAATAAAAAAAATAGAAGGAGGAGGAGGTTTATACTTTCTACCGGGTTTTTTTTAATAAATTAATAATAATAATAATAATAATAATAATAATAATAATAATAATAATAATAATAATAATAATAATAATAATAATAATAATAATATATGGGGGAGGGGTTATGAACTTATAATAATAATAATAATAATTAGCATAAAAAATAATTTTAAAAAAATTCTATTAATTTAAGATAATAAATAACATTAATTAATTTCAAATACAAAAATCATAAAAAAAATATACAATTACTTGTACGCTAGCTGAAGATTTGTTTTAAATTTGTTAGTTTTTAACTTATGAACTTTTAGGGACATAATTATTTTGTAATGTGTTTTGAAGTTATTTTACATCATGTATGAACCTAAACTAATTAAGTTTTATGTCCATAATTATGCTATTTTGTATTCAGAAATATTTTACAAACGATTTTACGATTTTTCTTCTCACACGATTTTAGCTGTGATTTTACGATTTTTGTACGGAGATTTCGGGTACGATCTTTCTACGATTTTACGATCCGATCTTACGATCCGATTTTTCTGGGCCCTTTCCGATCCGTGTCAAAATCTCGATTTTGACTACCTTGGTTAGAATGGAGTTGGGCTGTAATTATTTTTCTGTTATTTTTTTTTCAAGCTTGTATATAAAGCCATGGTTTTGGTAGTCCAATAAATTTAGAAATTTAGCATGACTCTAAGATCCAACATTTTGTATCAGAGTCTGCTTAAGAAGCAAAATTGAGGATTCTAAGAAACTGCAGTTTCTTGAGAAAGAAGCAAGAGTAAGACAATAGCAAATGAGAGAAGATTCAAACAACAATAGTGACAAAGAATAGCAACTTTGTGCTGCCAACAATTCCACTATTCAATGGTCAATATGACCATTGGGCTATGCTCATGGAAAACTTCCTCAAATCAAAGGAAAATTTTGGGGCTTGATAGAGAAAGGGTTTTTGTAATGGTGGAAGAAGTAGAGCTAACTGAGGCACAATGAAAGATAAACAAAAAAGAAAAAAACTGAAAGATTTGAAGGTCAATAACTATCAATTCCAAGTCATAGATAAGACTATTATTGAGACGATACTCAATAAGGAGACTGCAAAAACTATTTGGGATTCAATGAAACTGAAGTATCAACGCATGAAGGAGGGTGAAAAAGTTGATGAGTATTTTGCCAGGACTTTAACTATTGGCAATAAAATGAAGGTGCATGGAGAAAGAATGGAGCAAAACATGACTAATGAGAAAATCTCAGGTCAATGACTTTCAAGTTCAATTATGTCATCTTTTCCATAGAAGAATCTAATGGCCTCTTCATCATGACCATAGATAAGCTTCAAAGTAGCTTGTTAGTCCATGAACAAAGGATGCAAGGACATAAGGAAGAGGAGCATGCTTTGAACATCATCAATTTAGAGAAAAATGGAGGAAATATGAGCTCGGAATTGAAGGGAAAGAAAGAGTTCGTGGAGGTTGAAGAGGAAGAGGTAAAGGCAGGAGTAGCCAATCTTACAACAATGCCTCAATCCAGTGATACAATTGCCACAAACTAGGCCATTTCCAATATGAGTGCCCTAGTAGAGAGAAGAGTGTGAATTATGCAAAATTAGATGAGAAAACAGAGATGCTTGTGATGGCATATGTGGAAATAAATCAGTCAATAAGGGAGATTGTATGGTTTCTTGACTCAGGTTGTAGTAATCACTTGTGTGGTAACAAGGAATGGTTTTTTGATCTTGATGACAAGTTCAGACAAACTGTTAAGCTTGGAGACAACTCAAGGATGATGGCTATGGGAAAAGGAAATGTTAAACTCTATATCAATGGATTAAATTAGGTAATCATGATAGTCTAGTTCATACCTGAGTTACAAAATAACCTTTTAAGCATTGACTAGCTTTAAGAAAACAATCTAGTTATTCTCATTTAGCATGACATGTGTAAGGTTTACCATCCTAGAAGAGGTTTAATTATACAAACACAAATGTCAGCTAACAGGATGTTTGTTATACTTGCTACTATAATTAGTCCAACCTCAAACTGTCTCCAAATCACATCCGAAGACACCACACATTTATGGCACCATCGGCATGGACATCTAAGTTTCAAGGGGTTGAGAAATTTAGGAGTTAAGGAGATGGTAAAAGGATTGTCAAAGCTCAAGGTTTCATCAAAGGTGTGTGGTGATTGTATGGTTGGGAAGCAACATCGAGAAATTATGCCAAAGAAAAGCCTATGGAGAACATCTAAGAAGCTTCAAATGGTCCACACAGACATTTGTGGACCTATCTCATTGGAATCAAATAGTGAAAAAAAGGTATATAATCACCTTCATTGATGATTATAATAGAAAGACTTAGGCATATTTTTTTTCTACAAAAATCTAAAGCATTATCTATGTTCAAGAGGTAGAGATTGTTTGCGAAAAACAAGATTGGTGAGATGATTTGCTACTTAAGAACTGATAGAGGTGAGGAGTTCACCTCACTCGAGTTCAATAATTTATGTAGCATGAACGGGGTTAACATATAGCTTACCACAACTTATACCCCGTAACAAAATGAGGTTGCTGAGAGAAAGAATTATACCATAATGAATATGGTGCATAACATGCTATCAGAATAGGAAGTATTCTAGCCAAAAGTAGTTAAATGGTCCATTTATTTGCTGAATCGGAGTCCTACTCTAGTTTCCAAAGATGTTACTCCTGAAGAGGCATGGAGTGATATACAGCCTTGTGTCGACCATTTTCATGTATTTGGGTGTGTGGCTCATGTTCATGTACTTGAAAGTCAAAGAAATAAGCTTGATAATAAGAGTTTCAAATGTGTTCTTTTCGGAATGAGTAAGGAATCAAAATCTTATAGGCTCTATGATCTAATTTGTAAGAAGATAGTAACTAACAGAGATATGTGTTGAGAAGGAGAAGTGGAATTGGGGAAGGAGTGCAAATGAGGTGAAACGTGATGTGTTAGAATGGGAAGATAACAATGAAGTGGTTGATACTAACGAGGAAGGATAAGGTTTGGAAGACGAGCAAATTGTTGAAACAAATAATACATAATCAAATGAGATGTGTGAGGAAGCACCACTAAGTCCAAATCAAGGGAGGAGTCGAAGGCAGCCAACTTGGTTGAAGGATTGTGTAACTAGTGAGGGATTGTCTGATGAAAAGGAGAGGCATACTCTAGTGATGTTCACCTCAGCTAAAGATCCAGTTACATTTGAGGAAGCATACAAGAATTTGAAGTGGAGAGAGGCAATGGATATAGAGATGAAAGTATTGAAGAAATAAGACACGGGAGTTAATTGTCCTGCCGGTTGGAGCAAGAAAAATAAGGGAGTAAAATGGGTGTTTAAGATAAAGTTGAATGAAAAAGGAAATGTGGACAAACATAAGGCTAGACTTGTGGAAAAGAGGTACTCTCAAAGGTAAGGAATTGATTATAATGAAGTATTCCCACCAATATCAAGGTGGGATACAATCAGAACAATTCTAGCTCTTATAGCTTACAAAGGTTGGTATGTTTTTCAATCAGATGTAAAGAGTGTATTTTTGCATCGGGAGTTAAATGAGACAGTATTCATTGATCAAACTCAAGGCTATGAGAAACAAGGAGAGGAGCACAAGGTTTATAGACTGAAGAAAGCATTGTATGGGCTCAAGCAAGCCCCTTACGCTTGGTATAGTAGGATTGAGACATACTTTGTCGAAGAAGGATTTGAAATATGCTTTGATGACCACACACTATTTATAAAGATTAGTGACAAAGGAAGGATATTAATTGTAAACCTTTACGTGGACGATCTTATTTTTACAGGAAATGATGAGGATATGTTCAAGAGTTTCAAAGAATCAATGAAGGAGTTTGATATGTCTAATCTTGGTAGAATGAAGTGTTTTTTGCGTGTAGAGGTAGTACAAAATTCAAATGCCATCTTCATATGTCAACAAAAGTATGCCAAAGAGGTGATTGAAAGATTTGGGATGGAACAAAACAATTATGTGAACAATCCAATTGTTCTAGATGTAAGTTGTCAAAAAGTTGAAATGGTGTAATGAACTAGATACTACAAAATATAAGCAATTGGTTGGGAGCTTGTAGTATTTGACAGCCACGAGACCTGATCTAATGTAATGCAGTTGGGATGATCAGTAGATACATGGAAAAAACTACTGAGATACATTTACAAACTGCCAAAAGAATATTAAGGTACTTGAAAGGCACTATAGATCTTGGAATTGGTTATAGAAAAAGTGGTAAAGGGAGCTTAATAGCATTTGCAAAAAAGTGACTATGCGGGGGATGTTGATGATATGAAAAATACATCTTGATATGTGTTCATGCTAGGAACAGGGGTTGTTTTTTGGTCCTCAAAGAAGCAGTCAGTGGTGATCTTATCTAGAATAGGGGAAGAATTCATAATAGCAGCCTCATGCGCATGTCAAGGGGTCTAGTTATGAAGGATTCTTGAAAAGCTTGGTCATGTTCAAGGTATGAGCACTATTATTTATTGTGACAATAGTTCTGCTATTAAGCTTTCAAGGAATCCAGTATAGCATGGTCAAAGTAAGCACATCGATGTCAAGTTTTATTTTTTACGAGAGCTTGTAAGAGATGGAATAGTAGAATTGGTGCACTGCTGTACACAAGAACAAGTGTTTGATATCATGACTACACCTCTCAAGCTAGAGGCCTTTCTGAAGCTACGAGATAAGCTTGACATGTGTGTATTGTCTAACGTAAACTTAATGCACTAATTCAGTTCAGCTTAAGGGAGGATGGTGAGCTCTCATTATCCATGACCGTTAGTTACTAAATGTGTTAGTTACAAAACTGTTATCGATCAGCTAGCATGGAGTTGGTTTTATTGTTATTAGGTTTCTGTTATTTTTCTTTTCAAGCTTGTATAAAGCCATGGTTTTGGCAGTTCAATAAATGTAGAGATTTTAGCGTGATTATGAGATCCAACAATGTATATATATATATATATATATATAGTGATCTAAAACGCAAGTCAAAGAAGAAAAAAATGTTAGAGGTGCGGGGACTGAGCCCAAAGTTTCTATCGTCCTTAAAAAATTCCATACTCCCTTTTGATAATTTCCATGAACACCGGACTTGTACTAAACATAAGTAAATGAGTAGAAAAAAATAGAAGGATAGCCTTTTACGTTCTTTACTCCCATAGCAAACATATCTCGAGGACAGAGTCAAGTGAGACAAAATCCTAATAAAACTGCTAAGAAACAATGTGTTACTGTACAGTCCAAATTCTATGATGATATCAATTCTTGTTGTTTTATTACATGGTTAGATCTGATTGATAAACATGCAAGTACAAGGGTTTAAATTCAAGAGAAGAAAACCTTGTCTTCTGATGTTTTATTACAAGTATCATGATGTTCTCACGCAGCAGTTAGATTATTGCTTTGTTGTTATTGTTATTTCAGAGTCATCCCGGCAGCAGAAGCAGAGGATTTGCCCATTAAAGAAACCGGTGCATTTTCTCATTTTGACTTTTCGCGAAGCAGAAATGGTGCTATTTATTTCCATTGGGCTTTAAGAGCAATATTCAGAAACAAGGCTTGCATTGGCCTTGATCTAAATCTTCTGTCTCAGTACATGGCGCAGTTGGACTCTCTGACTTTCCATCCTTGCCTCTAAGAGCTTTGACTTCAAGCTGTTCTTGTGTCCTAGCGGCCACTCAATGCAGCCTTTCATTCCTCGAGTTATGCGACGATTCACTGAGTCAGGCGAGCTCCACTGCCCCACCGAATCCGGGGGGCCGAGTCCACTTTCACCACACATCTTATCCGGAGATACTATCCCAGCATTAGATTTTCTTCCATTTGAAAGCCTACTACTACTCAGCCCATCCACTGAGATTGTTTTGTAGTTATCCCCATTGTACGGACAGGATCTCCGAAACCGGGTGATGGAAGACGCCTTCAACTGTCTTCTTGGCAGAGAGCACACATCACTGATTTCAGTTATCGGGGGGGTTTCATCACATGCATTTTCTTCCCATCCAGTTGCTCTACCTGAGACATTACTTTCCTGGCAATTCTTGTTGACAGATGGGATGCTGCCATCTGGCGAATAACTTGAGCCCTCATCTTCAAGATGACTCACAGTTTCCCACCCACTCTCCTCTTCTTCTATATCACCATTCTGATGAACAGAGGCTCCAGAATGTCCATGGTTGTCTTCCTTGTTAATAACATCATCAGCTTCAGGGCTCAAAGTGTAAATTTTTGATCCATGGTTAGCAGGACTGTAAGCAATGCATGGTTCACTTTCTCTGTAATTCGTTTCAGCAAAGTTGACTTCCTCAAAAATAGAAAAGATATCATCTTGGTTCGGGGGCTCATACGTGAATTCCTTTATATCCTGAATATGCACTGAGGCAGCTTTTATGACAGATTCAGCTTCTTTTATTTCCTTTAAACCTTGGGTGCGCTTCTTGACCTTGTAAAAGCTTCTAAATCAGCTACGAGATTGTTCATGCAGGAATACTTCTCTTCAAGGGCCACTTTCGCATCAACTAGCTTCATTTGAACACGTTCTTCACGCCAAACCTCAGCCATCTGCAACATCCTCCTTTCCTCATCAACTTCCTCTCTGAGTTTCAAGGACTCCCTCTTTAATGCTTCAACTTCAGCCTTGTCTTCACCAATTTCCTTAGCAAGCTCGTCACATACTTCCTCGATCAATTCTCTCGCCTTCCTTTCCTTTTCACAGTCCTGCATATGTCGCTTTGCTGATACTTTTGCATTAGCCAGATCACTAACCAGCTTGGAATTTACAATTTCCAAACTTCGACGATTTTTCTTTTCACGGCTCAAGTCAGATTTAATGTCATTAAATGATGCATGGATTTTCTCATGCTCTCTACTCCTCCATGCAGCTCTTTCCTCACTTACTTTCTTCAAGAAGTGCTCCACTTTCTTTTTTGAAGATTGACGCTCAATCTCAAGCTCCTGAATACATGCTCGAGCCTGCTCTAGTTCGGCTTCAAGTGCAGAAACCACAGAGACAGCACTCACCTGTTGATCAAGACACTTCAACTGGCTATAGGACTGCTGTAGCTCATCTGATCTCTCCAAACATACAGGGTTCCACCTAGTTGCACCCTCCATAGCAGTGTTGGAAAACTGAAATGTGCAGCCAAGCTAAACAGGCAACAGCATGTCCAGAATTAGATAAATATGCATAAAAAGTATATAAACTATTGAATGAATTAAACAAGGTCAGATTCTTAGGAAATATAAAAGGGAACTCCTATAAGTTAGGATCTAGAAATAATAGCCATTTATGTATAGTTAATTACTATCCTAAATTAGAAATGTAGATGTTGTATATATTCTAAGTTCTATGCAGAAACATACTGAGAATTACACAATTTTCCACATGGTATCAGAGCCTATCTCATAAACCTATATCCAGAAAATCATGTCAGAAAACACTACAAAAGAAACCTAAACAGCAGGTGAGTTTCAGAATTTACAGTCCTCCTATAGACTAAATGGGAGAAACTATCTGAAATGGTCACGGAAAGTTAAAACCTTTCTCAAAGGAAGAGGGAAGATTAGCCATTTGATGGACAATCCTCCAAGTCCAGAAGACCCGAAATTCACCTTGTGGGATGAAAAAGACTCCGTGATCATGTCATGGTTATGGAATTCTATAATGCCAGAAGTTTGTGGGCCTTATATATTCCTAAATACAGCAAAGGATGTGTGGGATGCAGTGAGACAGACTTATTCTAAGGTAAAGGATGCTGCTTTAATCTATGAAAAGCTTTTGGTTGGAATTAGATTACTATCAAGATTTTAAAATGAAGTGCAGTGATGATGCAGTAATTTTAAAGAATTATGTGGAGAGGGAAAGGATTTTTGAATTTCTTGCAGGACTCAACATGGAGTTTGATCAAGTGAGAGTCCAAATACTTGGAAAAGAATCTATGCCCTCACTCAATGAAGTCTTCTCATTGATAAGGGCAGAAGAAGGAAGGAGGACAGTGATGATGGAGGCCACTCACACAGAAGGGTCTGCTATGATGATAACTCACAACAGAAATGAAATCAAGCACGATGCAGAGGGAATAAAAACTGAAGGAAGAAAAATCCCTAAAGAAGAGTAGTTTTGTAACTACTGCAAGAAAACAGGCCATACAAAGGAGATATGTTGGAAATTGCATGGAAGACCACTATCAAAAAACCACATAACCCCAACAAGGATGGGGCGTAATGGAGGATTCAGGTGGAATCAGCCAAGAGGGTATGCACACTTAGCCAATGCTGAAGAGACAACCTTAGAAACTAACACCTCAAAGGTAAGAGGACTCAACAAAGAGGAGATTGAGAGCCTAAGATTCCTACTCAACACCATAGAGAAACCATCTGGATCATGCTCTCTTGCTCAAAATGGTAAAATTCTAAATTCTCATGTATTTTGTGCCTCAACGAGCCATTCCAGCATCTGAGTCGTTAACTCAAGTGCAACCGATCACCTAACCCCTCTACAAATGCCCTCAAATCCTATCAACCCTGTCATGACAGCAAGAAAATTACAGTGGCAGATGGGTCTGTAACCTAAATCCTAACATTAAGGGATTTAGGATTGATAATGCTAGAGACTACTTTAATCAGAATCTATCACAATACTTTGACAAAGAAGGAATTATCCATCAATCATCTTGTGTAAACACTCCCCAACAGAATGGTTTGGCCTAAAGGAAAAATAGACATTTACTTGAAACTGCTAGGGCTTTACTTTTCCAGCATTTAGTCCCAATGAATTATTGGGGAGAAGCTGTGTTAACAGCCACCTATTTAATAAATCGAATACCTTCAAGAGTGATTGGCTTTAAAGAGTCCTTTAAAATATTTGTCAAAATTCTTTCCAACAAATATGTTTTATTCAAAACTCCCTCCTAGGATCTTTGGATGTGGCTCCTATGTCCACATTTACAAACATCAAAGGGATAAACTGGATGCTAGGGCTCTTAAATACATTTTTATAGGGTATTCTATCACACAAAAGGGTTACAAATGTTATCATACTTCTTCAAAAAACTTATGTGTCAAAAGATGTTATTTTCAATGAAAATCAGTCTTATTTCAGCACCTCTTCTCTTCGGGGGGGAGGAAAAAAATATAGAAGAAAAGGCTACTGTTTTTTCTATGGATGACATTTTTTCATTCCATATTTCATCTAGACAGCAATCATCATCTCCTATGTTACAAACACATGGGTCTCCAACATCAATTTCACAAGAGTCCCCAAGCACTACAAATTCACAAGGAGAAACTACTACTGCTAACAAACCACTAATAGTGTATAAAAGAAAAGTTCAACCTAAATTGACCTCTCTGCAAGCCCATGAATTTGAACCTGAACAAGGTAATGAAATCTCTCCTGCTGCTTATGAACTCTCTCCAAATATCTATTAGCCAATTGCTATTAGAAAAGGAAAAGAGAGTTCACTAAGAAACCCTTATACCCTATAGCTAACTATGTCATTCCAGAAATTCTCACCTTCATATAAAACATTCCTCTCAAAAATAAACATCATCTCTATGCCCAAAACCCTACATGAGGCCCTAAATAATGAGAATTGGAAAATTGCCATGAGAGAAGAGATGAATGCACTAGAAAGAAATCAAACATTGGACATAGTTTAACCACCAAAACGAAAAAAGACAGTAGGGTATAAATGGGTGTATACCTTGAGATACAAAACAGATGGCAATCTAGAAAGATATAAAGTCAGACTGGTAGCAAAGGGGTTTACACAAACATTTGGGATAGTCTATGAGGATACATTTGCTCCTGTTGCTAAGATGAACACCATTCGAATTTTGTTTTCTTTATCTGCTAATCTTGGATGGTGTATGCAGCAATATGATGTTAAGAATGCCTTCTTACATGGAGTGTTGGAAGAAGTGTACATGGATCCACCACCAGGATTCAGTCATTCCTTGCTGCCTAATCAAGTTTGCAGGCTAAAGAAGGCACTTTATGGCTTAAAACAATCTCCTACAGCATGGTTTGGAAGGTTTACTAGAGTCATGATTCTTATGGGATATCAGCAGAGTCAAGGAGATCATACTTTGTTCATCAAGCACTCTAATTCAGGGGAAGTAAATATTTTAATTGTCTATGTTGTTGACATTATAACAACAGGAGATGATTCTATGGAAAGGGATAAGCTAAGGAAGAGTTTGTCAGAAGAATTTGAAATCAAAGAATTAGGGAGGTTAAAATACTTCCTTGGGATAGAAGTGGCTCATTCAGATAAGGAGATTTTTATCTCCCAGCAGAAATACATCCTGGATCTTCTAAAAGAAACAGGAATGGTGGATTGCAAACCATGTGAGACACCTATTGACCTAAAGCATAAACTGGACAATGATGAAGAAGGAGCCACGACTGACAAGGGCCAATACCAAAGGTTAGTTGGTAAGTTGATCTACCTAGCACACACTAGACCTGACATTGCTTATGCTGTGAGTGTAATGAGTCAGTTTATGCACAATCCAAAGGACTCACACCTTCAGGCAGTATACGGACTTCTTAGATATCTAAAGACTACTCCTGGAAAGGGAATTTTGCATAAAAAACATGATAAGCTAGAGCTAGAATGTTACACAGATGCAGACTATGCAGGAGCCATAAGAGACAGAAGGTCAACCTCGGGTTATTGTACACTTCTAAGGGGGAATCTTGTGACATGGAGGAGTAAAAAGCAGAATGTTGTTTCAAGATCAAGTGCAGAGGCAAAATTTCAGTCAAAGGCACTTGGAATTTGTGAGTTATTATGGATGAAGATCATTCTAGAAGACTTAAAAATCAGGTGGGAAGGACCAATGAAGCTATACTGTGACAACAAGTCTGCTATATCAGTAGCACACAATCCAGTACAGCATGACAGAACTGAGCATGTGGAGGTTGACAGACACTTCATCAAGGAAAAAATAGAGAGTGGACTGATATGCACCTCTTATGTGCCTACAGGAGAACAACTTGCAGATATATACTCACTAAAGGAGTTCAGAATCCTACATTCAAGAACACACTAGACAAGCTTGGAATGAAAGACCTATTTCATCCAGCTTGAGGGGAAGTATTGAATGAATTAAACAAGGGCGGATTCTTAGGAAATATAAAAGGGGAGTCAAATATACTCTCCTATAAGTTAGGATCTAGAAATAATAGTCATTGATGTATAGTTAATTACTATCCTAAATTAAAAATGTAGATGTTGTATATATTATAAGTTCTATGCAGGAACATAATAAGAATCACACAATTTTCCACATAAACCCATCACCATGAAAACATAACCAACAGCAGTGAAAGTGAGAGCATACAATTCTACACCATGCTTTTGAGGTTTCAAAACATAACTATTCATAGCTGACAACTTATCCCAAGTTAGAAACAAGTTCCAAGCTTTTCAACATTAGATACAAAAGTAGGTTGAGCTACTTTACAAAACTCCTGCATGACTAATAAATTGCCACATCAATGTAGTGACCAATATTTAAACAAGGCATTTTCCCATGGTTAAAAACATCATGCAGCTTATCATTTTATGAAATTCAAGCACCAAGCAACATTGCAACCTAACAAACTCGACATCCTATTGTGGATTTCTTCTTTAATGCATCTATCTCATGAAATTTTTATTTTTCTCTTTCAAACTAGGTTATTGATGACAATCCAATTTTTAATTCTGGACTATTTCGATCATGTTAATTGTAATGTAAATTTAATTGATGAGTAATTGTGCCCTATCCTTTAAATTATGTAGATTTTACTAATACATATCTTGTCCATAAAAATGCTTGTATATTTGAATGTGCTCTTACTTGTATACAAATATGAGGATCATTGTTTCCAAGTGAAGAAAATTGCAAAACTAAACACTGCATTACTCAATAGTATACATCCTGTTCTAATGGGAGCACAGATTATTCACATTCTTAAGGGAATAGGCAACTTTTGGAATCTCATGAAGTCATTCTTTTGAAAAGAAATTACCTAAATGCACCACAGGGTCCATGATTATAAACAGAGGCTAGTTATAGTAACAACAACTAGAAGACTCTTATAAATTTCAAGTATGATCATTACTCAATACTGTCAGTATCTAATGGCCACGAACAGTTGTAAATATAGGTAAGAAACTTTCAGAAGCCTGAGTACCTTGCACAAGAACCTGTTCCTCGCACCAGAGATAGAAATAGACTTCTCCAGAAGATTGTTTGTTTCAGAAACATACACTTTGCCGTTGTGATAAGGTACAACTGCGATGCCGAGATGGCCCGTACCATGCTGCACAGACAAGCATCATTGACGAACTCATTGTGTAAAAAATTAATTAATAAGTCAACGTCAAAATGGCTTTATTAACCTTGATCACCAAGGTCGAAATAAACATCAGGCTTAACAAGTCCAAATCGTAAGTCATTCAAAATTTAAATGAAAGATTGGAATATATATATATGCCCCAAACCCCAACAGATTTATAAATTTTAAAAGGCATTCAACAGCTAAGGTTTTTTGAAAAGTCATCATCCATGTTTTAATCGGCTTTAGTTGTAATAAATAGGCATCCAAAATCATTCTTTAATAAGTAAATCCGATGCTATGTTTGGGGGAAAAGTGTAAAGATAGCAAAAGAAACCTTAGTCAAATTATTTTTTACTTCAAAAATAAAACTATTATCACTAATACTAGTAATGTAGCATCATTATATCACATGAATCTTTAAAGCACACCAATAATTAATCACAGTAACCACATTTATGACTGTACATCTTTCTATAGAAGAAAAAAAAATAAGCCCGGCAGATCGTTACCTGAAACCCTAACTGATCCCTCCTGCTCACTTCATGGACGGTATGGGGCAGCTGAAGCCGCCATAATCCAGCGGCAAGCTTCCTCGCCGAAACGTGATCTCTCCGACGGAAACTGCGATGGCGACCACTACCTTCCTCCACCTCAACGCCTACATTCTTATTCCTATCATAATTATCCTTATTTTTATCTTCTTGGGTCTTCAATTTCAGCAAAGGCGTCTCGGGTGGTCTCCTCAATCGGATCAGGCTCGGATTTCGGGTTTTCCTTCGAGGCTTAAGATCTAATAATTCCAACTTGGCCGTAGAATGTGGTTTTCCAGTAATTTTCATAGTTGTTTGGCAAAATAATAATCAGCCATTAGTGAGAAGCTGCTAGGTTTGTTTGGTTTTGGCGATGAGTAACGGTGGTGATCGTAGCTGGACAGTGAGTGTATTAAGGTTATTTTCTCATTGCGTTGTTTTAAAAAAATATTTTATTTTTTATTTTATTTTTAAAATTTAAATTATTTTTTTATATTTTTAAATTAATTTTTATATATCAAATATAATTTTTTTTAAATTAAAAAATATATATTATTTTAATATAACCACCTCCCAAGCATATAACTAAACACAAATAGGGAAAGTGAGGCAGAAAGAGAGGGAGAGCGAGAGAGAGGGAGAGATAGTTTTGATTTTAAGATTGATTTGTTTGCTTAATAATATAAAAATTACAGATATAATTGGGCGGCACTTACTTCCATGCACTAGTTAAATTGTTCCCATTATGTTTATGTTGCGGACTGAGTAAATAATTTTTATAATTATTGGGATTAAAATAATTAATAGGTTTTGCTAGTTTAAAAATAAAATATAATATCTATACATGCAAGTTTTGATATAATAAAATACATCAATACATCTTATTATAACAGCATCAATATCGATCGAACGTTTAATATCTAAAAATATCATTACTATTATTGTTAAAATAATAAAAATTATTAAATTACCCCTAGGAAAAAAAACTCAGAAACATTAACAAAAGATGAAGTAAGAAAAAAACTAAAAATATTATTATTATTATTGCATGAATTATGGGAAACAATTCAATAAAAAAAGCCCAAAAACTTTAACAAAAGAGCAAACAAAACAATTAAAAAATGATCAAAATATAAAAATTATTAGCTAAAAAAATCATTTGATGTGAAAAAAAAATAAAAAAAACTAATAAAAAACCAAAAGAAAGAACAAAGGAAATAAAAATAAGAAATATCAATTTTCAAATGATCATAAACACAAACTAAAATTTAATAACAAAATTTTTGAAAAAAATGATATCTCAACAAAAGAGAAAACAATAAAAATTAAAAGCCAAAACTAAGAGCACATATATATAAAAATGAACAAAAATAAGGACTGTTTAGGAAATATAAAAAAATAAAGAAATTAAAATCAAAATTAAAAGTAGAAGGGTCAAAATGAAAACCAAATATATTATCAATTTCAATCAAATGACAAAATTCAAAAAATCAAATAAAATATAACATCTATACATGCAACGTTTGATATCATGAAACACATCAACACACCGTATTATAACAACAACAACATTGAAGCCTTAACATCTAAAAATATAATTATTATTGTCACAACGATATTTTTTCACGTTTCGCGCCCCGTCATCCCCGATGGGAGAGACAACAACGCCCGGTGGAATGGATGTATTTTATAGTCATAAAAGTACAACTATAATTATCAGGAGTTGCCACCTAGTATTAATTTATATGTGTTTTTTCTGTATTATTTCGTTTCCTTCCTCTACCTCCCCTATTCTTTTTTCTCTGCTCTTTTTCCTCTCTTTTTTGTTCGTGCATGCATGTATTTATAGGTAGGAGGCACTCGTCGGCTGACCATTATGTGTAGCGATGGGTTGTCTCCTCACCTCAACCTACAGTGGCGTGCCTGCACTATTCAGTCATCTAAACAGTGCAGTCACGCCTGTGATGATAATTTTGGGAGAGGGTGAAAAATACGATTTAGTCCCTTAATTTTTAATTCATTCAATCGCACCACCAATTGATTTTAAACTTTTAATTTTGTACAATTGTATCCCCGTCAAAATTTCAACAGCATCCTTAGATTTGCTCGCCTTTTTTATTTTGGTCATTGATTTCTAATTTGCGTTATTTGACTCTCAATTAACCATTATACTCTCAATTTGGCCTCTGAATTCTTATAATTGGCTTGGAAAAATTCAAATCGGTCTCCGAAAATTCCAATCTTCTCAATTGAACCCGAATTAAGCACAAGAACTTAATTTTTTCATCGATTAAGCCATTAATAAAATTAATTTGATCAATTCAAAGTATAATTAAGTCTTTCACTTAATTAAATCATTTAATTGGAACCTAAATTAATTTCTAAACATAATTACACTTGAAATTGGTCGACGATTAAATCAAATCAACCCATAAAAATATAAATATGTATTTTGATGTAATTTTACACAGATTTATCCTATAATAAATTATTATTGCCTTAAATATGCATTTTCCTTCATTTCTGGGGGCACAAAAGAGGTTTGATCGAGCTTTCAAAAATATCTAAATTTTCCACCTTGATTTTTCTGCCGACATTAGCCCCTTTTATTTTATTTTTTTTATTTTTGTTTTATTTTCGATAGAATTGGGGGAATAACCCATTTTTGGGTTATGACAGTTGCCTCCCTCTTTACAATGTTTATGACTAAAGTCTTGTAAAAAACTTTAGGTAATAAGCGTTGTAAAGAAAAAGAGAATGGATTTACCAAGCAAGGAAATGGTTGAACCATACAGAAGTGAAAATGGTGAAGATGATGAAATGGAAGATAGGGCTAGAAAGCATGCTATATAGGATCTATGGTTAAGGGCTGGAAAGCGCACCGTTTGAGTTGGTGGTTGAAAGCTGGAAAACGCACTCAAACGAGAAGGAGGAGGTGGATAAGGATGAAAAACACACTATCCTAATTGTTGGTTGAAGGTTAGAAAACTCACTCAAATGGGGAAAAATAGGGTTAGACAACACACTATTTTAATTGATAGTTGAGGGTTAGAGAACGCGCTCAAATAAGGAAGGAAAAATAGGCTTCAGCTTAATTTGGGTTCAATTGAGAAGATTGGATTTTTCGGAGACCAAATTGATTTTTTTCCCAAGTCAATTGTTTGAAGTGAGGGGCAAAATGGAAGAAAATTAAGAGTTTAACGGTCAATTAAGGGTCAAATTGCATAAATCTCAAACCAAGGACCTAAGTAAAAAAAGCTCGCAAAGTTAAGGTTGCCATTGAAATTTTTAAGGGGATAAAAAAAAGACGTAGAAGTTATTTTTCACAAAAATAACATTGACCAATGAATTTTTGTCACAATTATTATTGGTCATTATAAATGTTATTATACATAATTAATATTCTAATTATTATTGGTCATACTATCGATGACATCGAATTGTTGTTTAAAAAGACTTTTTTTATTTGTTAAGATTTATTCCTCGTATTATTACATTAAAAATATTTTAGAATAATGATAGTAAATTAACATTTGTTGAAAATAATAAACAGATCATTTATATATATATATATATATATGAGGGTAAATTTTTATTTAGCTATTTTTAAAAAAAAATATGCAATAACCTTAATGCCCTCGGTGGTTCCTGTGCATTTTTGTCCTATTCATGGGTATTATGGTTATTTTACTGTGCAAAAATACGAGTAAAATACAAAACTACCCCAAACAATCTAGTGATGCCAACCGATCCCGTGGAAAATTCGAAAATACCCTTGATCCCATGGCAAGGGCTGAGGTGCACTGAGGGGCAAAATCGTTAATACACTGTTGTAATCCACAGTGTTTTGTGAGTGTGTGCACAGTGTTTGAGCGAGCTGTTTTAGCTTTTTTCTTAATAATAATAGTCATGGTGCGCGTAAGCTGGCCCAGACACTTCGGTTATATAAAAAATATATAAGTGAAAAAAATAGAAAAATTGTAAAAAAGTGGGTCGTGGGATTATTCGTGGCACGCGTAAGCTGGCCTGGACACCCCGGTTATAAAAAAATATATACGTGGGGAAAAAATCATGATACACGTAAGCTGACCCGGACACCCCGGTTATAAAAAACCAAAAAAAATATATAAGTGGAAAAAAAACAGAAAAAAATTGTAAAAAAAGAGTGGGTCCGGAGATTAGTCATGGTGCACGTATACTGCCCTAGACAACCTAATTATTAAAAAAAAGTGCAAGGGGAAAGCACCTTTTACTGCTCATTACTATGATTTTCACTGTTCATTCATGTTTGAAAGTAAGCGTAAGCTGATCTGGACACCCCGGTTATCAAAACAAAAAAAATCTATTAGTGGCAAAAAAACAAGAAAAAAAAATGTTTTAAAAAAAGTGGGTCAAGAAAGAAGCCTTGTTAAAAAAAAAAAGCCCCTTTTCAAACAGTGGTGAATAGTGGAAATCACTGTTCATTAAAAAAAATCACGGTGCGCATAAACTGACTCAGACATCCCGGTCATAAGAAAAACTAAGAAAAATGTATTAGTGGCAAAAAAACATGAAAAACAATGTTAAAAAAATAAATGGATCCGGCGATTAGTCGTGGTGAGTGTAAGCTGCGACAGATACCCCGGTTATAAAAAACAAAAAAAAGAGGCCTGGTTAAAAAAAATGGAAAGCCCATTTTGTAACAGTAATGAACAGTGAATAATGAAAATCATTGTTCATTACTGGAAAAAAATGGGTCTGGAGATTAGTCATGGTGCGAGTAAACTGTTCCAAACAACCTGATTATTATAAAAAAACAAATACAAGGGGAAAGCACCTTTTACTGTTCATTTATGTGATTTTCACTGTTCATTTCTGTTTGAAAGTAAGCGTAAGCTGACCTGGATACTCTGGTTATAAAAAAACAAAAAAAAATGTATAAGTGAAAAAAATAGAAGAAAAAAAAGTGGGTCCGAAGATTAGTCGTGGTGTGCGTAAGTTACCCCGGACACCCCGGTTATAAAAAAAGTGCAAGGGGAAAGCACCTTTTTAAACAGTAATGAGAAGAAAAAATTCATGGTGCGTGTAAACTAACCCAGACACCCCGGTCATAAGAAAAAAAACCAAAAAAATATATAAGTCGCAAAAAACAGGAAAAAAAATGTTAAAAAAAAAATTGGGTCCGGAGATTAGTCGTGGTGCATGTAAGATGCCACAGATACCCCGGTTATAAAAAAACAAATAAAAGAAGCTTGGTAAAATAAATGAAAAGCCCCTTTTGTACTGTTCATGGCTGACCTCTTCAAAATTATTTTCGTCGATTGTGAGATTCGAACTCTCGCATTCGTTAGCACCCGCGTGCCTTAACCATTTGGCCAAGCAACCTCGTTGTTCTTTCCAAGTATACAAATAATACTTATATTATTATGTAATTTTACTATTCAAGTCCACAGTGATTTTAAGTATAAATAAACAATGTAAAATACTATTTAAAAAATGAGCTCTTTTAGCTTCATAGATAATACTAGATTAAAATTTTAAATCAGATCCATGTGAGCGATATTTTAAAGTATTTCTGGACTTTAAAACAATAAGAAAATTAGAAAAATAATTAAGTCCAAAAAATGTTTTAAAAAATAATATAATTTAGAGTCATACGAGCTGGTTAGCCCGCGCGTTGCGCCGGGCTTTTTATATATAGCAAACTTATTATTTATGTGGTAAGCAAAGAATTTTTTAGTTGATAAATAGAGAATTGTAAATTTTAAATCATGCTATAATTTTTTTTTATGTATTGAATTAGTTGATTATTGTTATAAGCTTAAATACTCAGATAATAATTCAATTTCGAAATTTAAAAATTATAAGCGATAAAATTTATGAAAGATTAGCGAATTGTAATTTGAGTATTGCAAGACCATAATTGATTAATTGTTTAGTATGTATTAATTGTTTTGATGGTTATTTAATTGGTTGATGTAAATCTGTAATCAATAAAATGAATGAAAGATGATTTTTTGTTGTCTTGAACTGAATGTGTTGATGGTTAAATATTTTTTAACAGTTACTAAGCATTTAACTGGTTGATAGCAATATTGTAATCGCTGAAATCTATTAAAGATAGATTATTTTTTGTTTGCATTGATCTGGTTGGTTGTTGACATTATTTTACTGGCTTGGAGAATAATTTAGTCATAGTTTGGATTTGAATTGTGTGTTGATTTAATTAACTCATAGATTGCAAAATTGCAATGTTTTGATTATCTGGTGTGTTTTAATTGGATTGATAATTATATAATCAGTTGGTCGAAAAAATGTAATAGATTATACTGATTAGAGATTTTTGTTTGCTGTAGTCAATTGGGAATATGTTAGTGGTTGGTTTTGTTGTAATTGTGTGGCCGATCATCTAATTTTTCTTTATTCAGTTGTGTTTACTGGTTATGGAAATATTTTTTGTATCCATTTGTATGGTGAATTATTTTATTGTTTAGTGTGATATTTTTTTGTTGTAGTTTATTGATCAATTTGTGAATGTGTTTTAATCGGTTATTTGTAATTGTGTGGCCGATCATCTACTATTATATAACTATATTAAATGTATCTCAGAATACTTATATTAATTTTTTATATTGAAAAAATCCTAGGTCATGTTTTCTTTTCCCTATATATATTCTTAGGCGAAAGACTAAAAATATATAAAAAAAAATTAACACCATTACTGTCAAAACAATAGAAATTATTAAATTATGAAGAGCAAAAAAAATATTAACAAAAGAGTTACTAACAAAAATAATTGTTATTATTATTATTATTATTGTTATTATTATTATTGTTATTATTATTATTATTGTTATTATTATTATTGTTATTATTATTATTATTGAAATAATTGTTATTGTTATTATTATTATTATTATTGTTATTATTGTTATTATTATTATTGTTATTATTATTATTATTATTGTGTTAAGTACACTTATATATACATGGACAAAAGTAGACATTATTCTACAAATAAAAAAAATTAAATTTGTGAATGTGTTTTAATCGGTTATTTGTAATTGTGTGGCCGATCATCTACTATTATATAACTATATTAAATGTATCTCAGAATACTTATATTAATTTTTTATATTGAAAAAATCCTAGGTCATGTTTTCTTTTCCCTATATATATTCTTAGGCGAAAGACTAAAAATATATAAAAAAAAATTAACACCATTACTGTCAAAACAATAGAAATTATTAAATTATGAAAAGCAAAAAACATATTAACAAAAGAGTCACTAACAAAAATAATTGTTATTATTATTATTATTATTATTATTATTATTGTTATTATTATTATTATTATTGGTATTATTATTGTTGTTATTATTATTGTTATTATTGTTATTATTATTATTGTTATTATTATTATTATTGAAATAATTGTTATTATTATTATTATTATTGTTATTGTTATTATTATTATTATTATTATTATTATTATTATTATTATTGTTATTGTTATTATTGTTGTGTTAAGTACACTTATATATACATGGACAAAAGTAGACATTATTCTACAAATAAAAAAAAATTAAATTTGTGAATGTGTTTTAATCGGTTATTTGTAATTGTGTGGCCGATCATCTACTATTATATAACTATATTAAATGTATCTCAGAATACTTATATTAATTTTTTACATTAAAAAAATCATAGGTCATGTTTTCTTTTCCCTATATATATTCTTAGGGAAAGACTAAAAATATATATAAAAAAAATTAACACCATTACTGTCAAAACAATAGAAATTATTAAATTATGAAGAGCAAAAAAAATATTAACAAAAGAATTACTAACAAAAATAATTGTTATTATTATTATTATTGTTATTATTATTATTGTTATTATTATTATTATTATTATGATTATTATTATTATTATTATTATTATTATTATTATTATTATTATTATTATTATTATTATTATTATTATTGTTATTATTATTATTATTATTATTGTGTTAAGTACACTTATATATACATGGACAAAAGTAGACATCATTCTACAAATAAAAATAAATAAATTTGTGAATGTGTTTTAATCGGTTATTTGTAATTGTGTGGCCGATCATCTACTATTATATAACTATATTAAATGTATATCAGAATACTTATATTAATTTTTTATATTAAAAAAATCCTAGGTCATGTTTTCTTTTCCCTATATATATTCTTAGGCGAAAGACTAAAAATATATAAAAAAAAAAATTAACACCATTACTGTCAAAACAATAAAAATTATTAAATTATGAAGAGCAAAAAAAATATTAACAAAAGAGTTACTAACAAAAATAATTGTTATTATTATTATTATTGTTATTATTATTATTATTATTATTATTATTATTATTATTATTGTTATTATTATTATTATTGGTATTATTATTGTTGTTATTATTATTGTTATTATTATTGTTATTATTGTTATTATTATTATTGTTATTATTATTATTGAAATAATTGTTGTTATTATTATTATTATTATTAATTATTTGAAATGAGGGACAAAATTGAAAACAATATAACCTGCTGCACTAAATAAATTAAGGGATCTAATAGAAAACCGAAAAATTAAAAGAAGAAGGACTGACATGCAAATTGCATATATATCAATCTGAATGCAAGGACGAAATTGAAAGAATTCAAAACTTGGATTACAGAAATCAAACAAAAGCCAAGGGACTGAAATGTATGCACAATAACTCGGGGGACTGATATTGATTCCGGCGCTGAGGAGAGAGAAAAGAGGACATAAACGTTCAACCGACTATTTGAGCCTACACGTCCATATTTGAACCGCACGCGCCACTCCATGCGATTCAGGGAAGAGTTGCGAATCGTATTGACCGGCGGAGGAAAAATTTTCACCGCCTTATGAAGCCACACGCGCCGCCTGAATCAACCGGGGTCACGAAACGCGCCGACGCGCCCGTACGGCCTGCTGACAGCGCTGACGCAAGGGCACAGTAATGTAGTGGTCATTTACTAAACCACCCCTGAGCCGAATTGATAGATTTTGTCGTTTCGGGGGCTACGAACGTCATAACACATTTTCGAAAATATTAAAAAAAAAAAGAGTTCCGGCGGACCGGCCCGAACCGGACCGGTCCGTACGTGGTCAATTACACCCGTGCCCCTCAGCGTAAACCGTGTTTTTGTCTTATTATCGGGGACGAAATCGATAAAACACTGTTCATAGGCGGAAAAAACAAAAAAAAAAGGGTGGACGTGCACCTGCGACGCACTGTGGACAAAGCTCGCGTTCACTATTCATTTCACCGTTTTGTTTTAGTTATTTGTTAATATTCCTACACGTAGCTAGCAAAATACTCCTATTTGGTGGAATTAAAAGTTTGCTATTGTTTACGTGTTCACTCAATCATGTTCCAGTGTTTTTTTATAACTGCATCTATTTTTCTAAAGGAAATAGAGTATTTAATTCTGGCTACTTTTCATATTTACCCATTATCATTAAAAAAAATTATCTACAAAGCAGGCGACAGACGGGGATGAATATTCTATTTGGTACTGTGGTTAGGGTTATTTTTAAAAGTATTTTTTATTTAAAAATATATCAAAATAATATTTTTGTTAATTCATTTTTTATATTAGTATATGAAAATGATCTAAAAAAACCAAAAAGAAAATAATTTTAAGTAAAAAATATAAATAAAATAAAAAAATTGAAATTTGAATTTTGATTTTTTTTTCAAAAACGCTTTTGAAATGCAATATCAAACAGGGTGGAAGCTATGGCGCAAACTATTAATACAGGTGCACATGATGTTTTCATGTTGTCAAAGAATCATCTCATCTAAAAACTTAAGCTATTAGGTGAGGTCTCAAAATATGATTTATATTATTCTATAACACACACCCTCAAATTAAAGTTTTTTGGGCTTTAAACTTGCACACAGGACCACAATATGATTTATCTTGTGCTTAATTTTTATATAAAAAAAATAAGGGTGGTGAGATTCAAACTCGTGACCACTAGGTCAACAAGACTCTAATACAATGTCAAAGAACCATCACACCTAAAAGCTTAAACTATTAGGTGAGGACCATACCATGTACTATGGGTTAATGTTCTTTTTTGAGTCTTATAACCAAAGTTGTCAAAATCGTGATTTTGACACAACACATAATTGACTTTTGAACTCGGATCATAAAATCGTAATATTTTCGTACAAAAATTGTAAAACCGCTGTTAAAATTGTGTAGGTAGAAAAATCATAAAATCGTAAGTAAAATATTTCCGAATACAATACAACACAATTATGGCCATAAAACTTCGTTAGTAAATGTTCATACATGATTTAAAAATACATTACAAGACAATTATGTCCATAGAATTTGAACTTGGCACTGCCCCCATGTATTTATAGTAGAACTTGGCACTACCCGATGTATTTAAACTTAGCAAATAGTATTTTAATACAAACTCAACATGATTTATGCAATTTAAATCCATACCCAATGTATTTGAACTTAGCAAATAATATTTAAATCCAAACTCTTCTTTGTTAATACATTTCCTCCTCATTACCACCATTGCCCTCTTATCTGTCCCCACCGCCCAATCTGATTACGAACCCTAGATCGCAAGGACAATGACGATGATGCGTGCGGAGAATGGAGTGGAAGATCCCCTGTCTCCTCCTGCCTTGTCAAGTGCTTTCGGCCAAATCCAGTTTGTGGCGTGAACGGTTTAGAGTGTG
This sequence comes from Salix brachista, assembly GCA_009078335.1. Lineage (NCBI taxonomy): Eukaryota > Viridiplantae > Streptophyta > Magnoliopsida > Malpighiales > Salicaceae > Salix > Salix brachista. Next base: position 11,832,395 of record CM018582.1, read on the forward strand.
TTTGGCATTGCTTTTGCTTTTGCGATTGCGGTTGAAAAAAAGCAGTTTCAAAAAAAGCGCTTTTAGTGTGTTGCAAAATAAGCAGTTAAGTGTTTGGTTAAAACTGTGGTTGAGTTGGAGGTTGAAAAAAAAGCAGTTTTGGGTGTTTGGTTACCAAACTTTTCATATTGCTTTTAACTTGTGAAATTACTTTAAAGGGTATATATATATATATATGTATATAATTTTTTTAAATATTGTAAATTTAATAATTATAATAATATAATGTAATTAATAATTCATGAAAAAACAAATATTATTTTTTATTCTCCCATCAAACTACTTGCAATTTCATCACGAACATATATTTCTCTTCAATTAGGACTGATCTGTATCTACACATTTTTTTTTAAATATATATTTAAAAAAATGGCTGGGCTGAGGGCAGCCCACCAAATTGGGCCTAAGCCCAACTTTGCTGGACTTGGGCTGGGCCGAGTGCAGCCCAGCCCAAGTCCAGCTTCGAAGTAAAACGGTGCGCTACATTGTGCGTCTTCTTCGCGCGACAGTGCAGCGCACCCCTGTGCACGTGAATTATTTCACGTGCACAGTGGCTTCCGACCGACCACGACGAGAGCTTCAACGGAGGATACCTACGGGTAGAGGATGCCGAGGTGGTTCTTCCTGTAGTGGTGACGTCTTAAATGGTGGCCTGTGGTGGCCGGAGGCAGCGTTGGAAGGTGGCGGTACTGTTCACCGACCACGACGATAGCTTCAACGGAGGATACCGACGGGTAGAGGAGGATGAGGTGGTTCTTCCTGTGGTGGTTTCATCGTAAATGGTGGCCTGTGGTGGCCGGAGTCAGCATTGGAAGCTCTCGACTTCCATGGCTGTTCTATTGAAGGGCAGAGAGAGGGAGATAGAGCGAGAGAGAGAGAGCCATGCACAGATCAATTTTTTTTAATTATCGAACATGGATTTGTAAATGGCAGCTGCACAGGAGTTTTGCATGTAAATTTTTCACAGTTTTGCATTCTCACATTTTTGCATGAAAATGGATTTGTATCGTCGTTTCAATAAGCACGAATCGCAGATAAAAAAGCATCAATTTCCAGCTTTTTTTAAATCGGTGTTTTGATTAAAATTTGGTGTGGGTCCCACACAAAAAAAAGTGCCTTTTACATTAACCAAACGGCAAATTGTGGTGCGATCTGCAAATCGCAGATCGCACCACAATGCCAAACACGCACTTACTGGTGTGGATGTGATGATGCACGGTGCGTAGGGACCAAGGTGGCCAAGAAGGGTTTCTGTGAGGTTGGAAATAATGGAGTTGCTTCTCAAGCTCTGCTTCGTGTTCATATTGTTTGGCTCATTGTTCTTGGTTTCTCGATCTTGTTTGGATTACTTTGATTCCAACTGTCATCTTCTCCTTCCTTTTGTAATTAATTAACAAAACGAGGGGAGCCGAGGATCATAAAATTAGACCGATCCGATCCGATTTTACAATTCTGACCAATTTTAATGAGTTTGCTTTGATTTTAACAGTGCCTGTTTTTTTACCCAATTATACTAGGTTTGTTCTTTTGACTTGTAAAATTTTATTATACAATTTTACGAGTTAAATCGTGATTTGATTTTAGCAAATATGGCTATTACATTATTTTAATGAACAATATAGATGAATTTGTGTCTACAATGTTTCACTACAATTTCTGTTGCATTCATGGACAGGTGACATGGTCTACCTGCCACATGCAATAGTAAATGACAGAGATATTGTATTCTTAAGCTAGTTTTGGAATAATATATTTGTCTATCAAGGAGTAGAGTTGCACACCCATGAACCAATAGGCAGACCGAGGTTATTGTTTGAGGTGCATGACTAGCAAAATCCAAGTCGGTGATCAAGGTGGTATGGTGACAAATGCCCTGACTATGTTTGTGCACCAACATTGAACTGATATATGGAGAATACGATGTCGAAATCAAGTGATTCAAAAACCTAAATTCATCTAAACATTCAGGAATAAAACTTTTATGAAGGGCCTAAAGTCATGAAAAATCATCCACAATACAAAAATTCTGGTGCAAGCTGGATGACGAGTTGTGTTTCCTAATCTGTCAAGGATTGAAGAGATGTTCTCTACAACATTTATCTCCTACTTTCTAGCTTGATTAACAACATTAGGGATAGGGCTCTTCCAAAATAAATAGGAGATACATGAAAGCAAGAGCAACCTCCTTCTGTACTTTTTCTTTCCAGATCTAGCAGCAACTTATGAAAGCATGAGCAACTGATTCACTTTCTCGGTTCAAAGGGGATAACATTCATCTTCATTATTGCTTGTGAGAGTAGCGTTTCCATTGTAATTCTTACACTTTCAAGTACTTATTTATCTTTTTTTTTTAATTTTAGCTATTGATTTCAGATTCATGCTTATGAAATTGGTTTGATATGGTTTATGTGCTTTCTATGTTTTTTTCAATCCGTAATTGTTGTGGGGAACAAGAATAAGAAGCAAGTGAATTAATTTGATTGTCTTAACTATCACATTAATATATTTAGGATGAATAAGACGAGTAAATATTCAAGCTTTTAAACGTTGGCTAGGAATAAATTTCATAGATCTTGATCTTAAAGCTATCATTGAGTGAAGAAGGATTGTTTCTCAATATTTAATTCACTTGACGACAAGAAATTAATTAGAGGTTTATTCTAATTAGTTTAGCATGCCTTTAGATTTCTCTTAACTTTAATGAAAACTTAATTTATTTGCTTGATTTGAAAGGATATTAATTTAAACTTCTATGATCAATCAATTTGTAAGAATGGAAGAATCACTCTTTTGAACTGAGTTGCCATCATATTGATTAACCTTCATCAAAATTTAACACTTTTATTTATTTAATTGTTGTTGATTCAAACCACCTCTTTTCTTTTTGAATTTGATATTTGTAGGAAAATAAATCAATTTTCTTTCGATTCGATGTGATCTCTATCACCATATTATTAAATTATTTTTTCAGAGATAATAAAATCAGAATTAATTTATGGAGATTTGACAACTGGCCTTAGCAAGATCCAAGTCATTGACCAAGGTGGTGGTATGGCCTTAGCAAAATCCAAGTTAGTGATTGCAAAATGGTATGGCCTTCGCAAAATCACTAATTACCCCGACACATTATTTTCTCCAAATTAAGGACTGCAACGTGGAAGGAAGACATGTCTGGACCAGGGTTATTGATCCCGTCCCGGGTACCGTTCCGGTTTTGTGTTTGGAACGGAACGTTCCGGTTTCGGTACCGTTCCGGGTACCGTTCCGGTTTTGTACTGTTCATTTTTATTTAATTATATATATGAAAAAAATAAAATATTAATTTAACAAGTATAATTTAAATTCAAGATAAATGAAATTTAAATTATACAATACAAACATAATCTCAAAATTAGAAACATCTTTGAAATTCCAACAATAAAATTATTTTTTTAAAAATAAAAAATAAAAAATGAATTTAATTATAATTAAAAGATCCAGAATATTTGAAATTTAAGCTACTTATTGTATGTTTTTCAAGTAATTCTATGTTTTTTTATGGTTGTTGTATTTGAATTTGAATTTTAAAATTAATTAATGTTACTTATTGTTTTTAATGTTAGAAAAACTTAAAAAAACAAAATGAACACATTAAGAAATAATCAATAAGTTCAAACATAATTAATTAAAATACATTCCATTACAAATAATTCAATCAAATTAATTACAAATTAATACCCCTATTTTTTATGTTAACTATTATTATATAATAATTAATAATTAATTATTATAATAATTAATAATAATTATTATATAATAATTAGTATAAAAATATAAAACCCTACCCATCCAACCCTACCCATCCAACCCTACCCATCTTTTCTTCTTCTCTAGCCGCCCCATCCTCCTACCCATCCAACCCTACCCATCTTTTCTTCTTCTCTAGCCGCCCCATCCTTTCTTCTTCTTCTCTAGCCGCAAACACACCCAGCAATTCTTCTTCCTTTCTCCTTTCTTCTTCTTCTTCTTCTCTCCCCCTCCACAGCAAACACACCCAGCCGAGGTACTTGAATATTGTTTACGAGAACACGTGCACTTAGCTTTAGTATCCGTGAGTCCAACTTATCTGTACAGAAACGAAATCAAGTACCTCGGCTTGATTTCGTTTCTGTACCTCCATCTTTCTTTCTTCTTTTTCTGGTTCTGTTTTTTCTTTTTTGCAGTTGAAGAAATGAAATTGATTTGGAAATTATGGACGGGGGTTGTTTCTTCAGTGTATTTTGTAAGGGATATGAAACGACGTCGTTTGGCTTGACCCGGAACGGAACGCCCGGTACGGAACCGGGGCGTTCCGGCCGGATTTTCCGGAACTGGCCGGGATTTTGACCGGGACAAAAACGTCGCCGTTTTGTCCCGGATTTTGCATTGGAACGGGCCGTTCCGGCCATTCCGGCCGGAACAGAACGGGATCAATAAGCCTGGTCTGGACAGCTTAAGAAGAGTTCAATGGCAGTGTCACATAGAGAAAAGGAGCGAAAGAGAATTCAGTATGAGAGATTGCGTACTGTAGTGGATGCTAGGTGGTGAAACGAAGCGCTTCAAATAATAGGAACGCACCGTTTTGTTGAGCAGCAATAGTGGATGCTAGCAAGACACGTGGTTAGTGAACAATTGGAAGTTGAGGATTTTATTGTATTTTTTTCTTTCAAGTCATTTATGGCACGTGCCATTTGGAAAACTAACTAACCGCAACTTAATTTTAACAAAACCACTCGTACTGGTGAACACGTGCTGTTATTATTATTATTATTCTGAACATGTATGTATCTATCCACGTTGGGTTTGGAGTTTTCACAATTCATCTAGCTACCCGGATGATATTGTTTGGTTTAGTTTTTATTAATAAAAATAATAAAAAAAAACAGCAATCGAACCGGATCAATTTAAAAATAATTAAATTTTTTTAATAGTTTAGTTTTTTTTTTTGGTTAAATTTTTTATACTTTTTTTATTTAATCGGTTTTTTTTCACCCTCCCTAAAGTACTGCCAAAATACCCTCTTCAACTGCTACTGTTTAATTGTCATTTAAAAATATATCTAAAAGTATTAAAATTAAACTTTTTTAAAAATATATTTTAAAATGCAAATATACAGAAAAGAAGGGAAAAAAGGCTCTCTCTCTCTCATTCTAATAAAAAAAACCAGAGACACCCTCTTTCTCTGTGCACGGAGGACTGAGGAGGGTCCTCGGCTTGCCTAGACTTTTTCTCATGCTTAGTCTAAAAAATAATGGCGGTTGTATGTGGTCCTCTTCATTGATCGAAGAAGAAAAACACGCGCATACAAAGAAAGAGATAAAACCAGCAAAAGCATCAGCAGCTCAGCACGTCCTGTAGCATCCACCATCCATGGTAGTGGCAAAACTAACCACTCCCCAAAAATCTTCTCCTTCTCCTTGCATATCCACACAGATGGAATAGAACAGTGAGCGATTCTGTTAAGATGCTGTCAGTATAGCAAGTGGTATATAGCTGCTTGAAACAGGTGGAGTGGTGTGTTAGCTGTGAAAATGTTGTGCCCTCCCTTAGCAGTTTATAGTTATAGTTTTTTTTTGGTGTAAACGGTCTGGGTTCTTCTTACCAAACTCAAATTTAGTGGCATTCAACTAAGATCTACTAGCTTGAACGAGAAGCACAACAAAGGAAATAACAATCTTGGGAGTTGGAAGAAGCGGATGAGGCTCAAATCGATTGTGTTTTGTAGCAAGACCGGCTTCGGCTGAGGATTTTAAAACTGGTTCCGTAATCTTTGCTTTGCTTATCTTCCAAATGAACCTATCTTGGATGGCTAAAGATTTGAAGAGGGAAGGGAAAAGGTGAAGAAGAAGAAGAAGGCATGGTATTGTCACTGTGTGAAAGGAAGAAATTAGTAAAGATTGTTTTGGTTGCGGATCTTTAGTTGGGTTGGGTTGAGGGTCTACATTAGTTGGGATTGTGTTATTAAATCTCCCTCTCTCAGACTTGATGAGGCTCTCTTCAGCTTCTTTTATCCCACAAACTCAGGAAGGTACGTGTATTTATTATTAATATTATTTGAGGAATCCTCATTTCTTTTTTGCTTAAGGTATAATTTTGGTGGCTGTGTAAATGAGATCCTGGAAAACCTTGACATGCTTGGTCGATATAATCCGTACACAAACTTCGATTAAGCTCTTGCCTTTTGCCTTTTGCCTTTTCTTTTCCATTTTTTTGGTTATTTATTATAATATTTTCCTTGGTTTCTGAAAAGTGATTTATTTTTTTTCCAAAGCCCTTGTTCAGCATTCTTAGCTACTTCCTTCTAGCTAATTGCGGTCCATGTTTTTTTCTTTTAATTGCTCTTCACTGCAAATGCAGTTTTTCATGTAATCTTAAGACATTACTCTTGAATGGATTTTGTAGGGGAGAAGCGGGTGCTGAATTCTGAACTATGGCACGCATGTGCGGGTCCTCTTGTTTCTCTACCTGCTGTTGGAAGCCGTGTTGTTTATTTCCCTCAAGGTCATAGTGAGCAGGTAAGCAGAGCTCTGGTTTTACCCTATACCTGTGGATCAGATTCCCTTATTGCTGATTAATAGTATTGCGTTTTGGTAGATGGTGAATATAGCCTTCAAATAATCATCTGAGAAATGACTTTTCCTGCTGTTATTAGTTTAGACAAAGCCATTTTCTATGTTGAGTTATGACAGTCAGCTACTGTTCTTGCTTGTTTCATTTATATCTCAATGCCCTTGCATGTAGGTTGCTGCTTCAACGAACAAGGAAGTGGATGCCCGGATTCCCAACTACCCAAGCTTGCCGCCACAACTTGTCTGTCAGCTTCACAACGTGACCATGCATGTAAGACTTGCTTACTTTCTGGTTCAGAATGTCCCTTCCTTTCTTGAAGGCTCAAAAGATTTCTCAATTTCAGGCAGATGTCGAGACGGATGAAGTTTATGCACAATTGACCTTGCAGCCACTACGTCCAGTATGTTTTTATTGCATTTTTCATTAGTTCTTGTGGATTACTCTAAATGAGCAGCGATACATGCTCAAATTAACCTTGTTCTGCAGCAAGAGCAAAAGGATGCCTACCTTCCAGCAGATTTGGGCACCCCTAGCAAACAGCCAACCATTTATTTTTGCAAGACTTTGACTGCTAGCGACACAAGTACTCATGGAGGATTCTCTGTCCCTCGGCGGGCAGCTGAGAAAGTTTTCCCTCCACTGGTAAATATTCAATCTGACCATGGAATGTGACCATCGATTTTCAGTTCTCCATGGTCCCACTCTCGAGTGAAATTTCTGACATGTTGGTAAATATTCAATCTAACAATGGAACGTGACCATCAATTTCCATCTACCTTTTACTTGCAGGATTTTTCTCAGCAACCTCCAGTTCAAGAGCTGATTGCTCGGGATCTACATGATAATGAATGGAAATTCAGACACATCTTTCGCGGTTAGTTGTATTTTTCTTAGGTCAAATTTTGTTAAGCGAGCACTGTAATATTCTTGATGTCAGTCTAAGTGTATCCAGTGTGGTCTCATCTTCATTTAGTTGTTTTAATTGATCAGGTTTAATACATGTGATGAACAGGTCAGTAAACTTTGTATCTGATGTTAAAAGAACTGAAACCAAGTGGGATTATTTTTTTGAATCATTATCTTTCAAACTCATTATTTATTTAGTCTTATCACTCATTAACTGACAGGCTAATCTATATTCCTCTCTTCGCTGACTCAATTGTTTTTGGGTCTGTTGTTCTATATGTTATTTACGTGCTCTATGTCTACATTATTCTCCATAAAACTTATTCTTTGCCTGAACTGGTGATGTAAACTATATTCTTAGAGCTTTTAGACTTAAATTCTCAAAGAACCATAATAAATAGTCATAATTACTTGTTTGTTGAAATTTTGTTTCTTATTGGAATGATGCTAGTTGCATGCAATGTAGGATATAAGATGATTCTATGGTTTTTGGACAATTGAAGCAAAAAAAAAGGAGTTACTTGTGAATTACAGTTGCTTTCTTAAAAGTTCCTGACTTTTCTTTAATCAGGCCAGCCGAAAAGACACCTTCTTACAACAGGGTGGAGTGTGTTTGTGAGTGCTAAAAGACTTGTTACCGGGGATTCAGTGCTTTTCATCTGGTATGCTGTTGGCTGTTCCACTTTGTTTATACCTGTTGTTTGACTTTATATTGTTCATTTTTAGATTTGGTGGTCTATCTGAACTTGGTGACACCATGGCCAGAAAACACATCCTGATCATCTTAGCTATGTAGTTTTTTGCACTCTCTTGGAATTCCTAGCAATGTACATGGCACCATGTCTAGATAAGGAGCTTAATGTGCAGGCAATCTGGTAAAATAAGCTTGGGTCACCAGAGTTGACATCGGATGTTTTTCTATGTAGTGCTTGATGTGGCTTTTGTTAAGAACTTCCTTGCTCTTTAAATTATATGTATACAATTTTCTATGAACTATGGATCTTGTCAGTGTTTCAATTGAAGTGGATTTATATTCATTAGGAATTCCTAGTAATGTAAATGACATTATGTCAGAATTAGGAGCTTAATGCGCAGGCAATGGTTAAACAAGCTTGGGTCCCCAGAGTCAACACTGGATGTTATTATATGTAAAGCTTGTTGTGGCCTTTTTTAAGAACTTCCTTGCTCTTAAATTCTATGTATATGATTTTCTATAAACTATAGATCTTGTCAATGTTTCAATTTAAAAGGAGTTATATTCATCAGGAATGAAAATAATCAGCTACTACTTGGCATCAAGCATGCTACTCGACCTCAAACTTCGATGCCTTCATCAGTCTTATCTAGCGATAGCATGCACTTGGGCCTTCTTGCAGCAGCAGCTCATGCAGCTGCAACAAATAGCCGGTTTACAATATTTTACAATCCAAGGTATGATTGTGCAAGTGAAAGGGAATTTTGAATTAGTTATCTGCCCTCTAAATGTTTTTTCACCTCTCTTTCAGGGCTAGTCCATCAGAATTCATCATACCGTTGGCTAAATATCTTAAAGCTTGTTATTATACTCAAGTGTCTGTTGGCATGCGCTTTAGGATGCTGTTTGAAACAGAAGAATCAAGTGTCCGTCGGTAGGCTCTCTTTTATTGTCATATTCACATATGATAGTTATGTTTATGACTGGGTTTCAATTTCTTGACATTTTGTTGGTCACTGGAGTGAGAAAAGTCCTCCAACTGATTATTGCCCAAATGTGACATAGCAGATCCACAACATGACAAATCTTTGCCTGGTATTTCATTAGATGATTTGTTGTCACATTAGAGTGAGAAGACATTATATATCTCTCTCTTACCATGATTTGTCACATTACAGTTGATCAATAACAGGCTTCTAGCACTCTTCTTTTATTGTTTTGTTTCCTTATTGCTATCAATTCTATTGAAGATGCATTTTGTTTTTGTTTCAATGAAGACATCTGACAGTTTTTATTATCCAGATACATGGGTACGATAACTGGCATAAGTGACTTAGATATTGCTAGATGGCCAAATTCACATTGGCGCTCAGTCAAGGTAACAATCAGTGACACCGATATTATTTATTTTTTAATAAAATAAAAGCTCAGTGCAAGAAGAAATTTGCTCTTGCCAAATCTCCTTTTAAAGATTTACTAGCTGTATTCTCCAAGACTGCATCTTACTCCAGATAGAGAATGTTAATGCAGGTTGGCTGGGACGAGTCTACAGCTGGGGAGAGGCAACCGAGAGTTTCTCTATGGGAGATTGAACCTCTAACAACTTTCCCAATGTATCCATCTCCATTTCCCCTAAGGCTCAAGCGGCCATGGACACCAGGACTACCCTCTTTCCATGGTAAGCTTCTCTGCTCCATCTCAAGGGCTTTTATGGATGGTTATATCATAAAAATTCTAATTTTAGAGTACTTCTTGATTTTGTTCTCCTGTTTTTTAAACCTTTCACTTTACTTTGCCTTGTCTATTGGATTTAGGCATCAAGGATGATAATCTGGGAATGAACACTTCCCTTATGTGGCTAAGAGGAGATGGAGACCCTGGAATTCAATCTCTGAACCTCCAGGGAATGGGTGTTGCACCATGGATGCAACCAAGAGTTGATACATCCATGCTAGGTTTGCAAAATGATGTTTACCAAAATATGGCTACTGCTGTGATTCAGGAGATGAGGGCTCTCGATCCTTCTAAATCGTCAGCTGCATCCCTTTTGCAATTCCAGCAACACCAGAATCCCCCAATCAGGAAAGCTGCTTTAATGCTGCCACATATGTTGCAGCAGTCTCCTTCTCAGCAGGCCTTTCTTCAAGGAGTTCAAGAGAATAGACATCAGTCTCAGACTCCAATTCAGTCACACCAAATCCATCAACAACTGCAGCATCAGCAGTCACTTGAGAGTCCAGAGCTGCAGCAGCCACTTCTGCAACAACAGCAACTGGCTGACCAACAGATCCCAAATGTTGTCTCTGCAATATCTCAATATGTTTCAGCTACTCAATCCCTGACTTCACTGTGCCAGCAACACAGTTTTTCTGACTCAAATGGGAACATCGTGACAAGCCCTGTCATTTCTCCCCTGCAAAGTCTTTTGGGCTCATTTCCCCGGGATGAATCATCTCATCAGTTCAATTTGCCTAGAACAAACCCCTTGGTAACATCATCTGGCTGGCCCTCAAAGCGAGCTGCTGTTGAACCTCTTATTTCTTCTGTAGCTCCTCAATGGATGATGAGCCAAGTGAAGCAGCTGGGGCCACCTCAGACAAGCACCTATCCTAGCTTTGTTTCTTTGCCGCCCTTTCCTGGCAGACAATGTCCAACAGAGCAGGATGGTGGCACTGATCCACAAAGTCACCTTCTATTTGGTGTCAATATAGAGCCTTCTTCTCTTCTACTGCAGAATGGATTGTCCAGCCTCAGGGGAGTTGGAAGTGGTAGTGATTCAACATTTGTACCTTTCTCTTCTAGTTACATGAGTATTGCAGGCACCGATTTCTCTCTTAATCCAGCAATGGCACCTTCAAGTTGCATTGATGAATCAGGTTTCCTCCAGTCCACTGAAAATGTGGCCCAAGGAAATCCACCAACTAGAACCTTTGTTAAGGTAACTTCCCATTTTCTGATTCTAGTTGATTTACATATCCTGATGCTTTGTCGTGAGATACATGGAACACTTAAGTTTAGCTCTCATATTTCTCGTGTTCATAGATTCAATTGTTTCTCCACATGAATGCAATCTTCTAGAAGCCTCAAGCAAATGCTATTATGGATGTTGACAATGTAATTGCGTACAGGTTTACAAGTCAGGGTCATTTGGTAGGTCACTGGATATCACCAAATTCAGCAACTACAATGAGTTGCGTAGTGAGCTTGCATGCATGTTTGGCCTCGAAGGCCAACTGGAGGACCCCCTGAGATCAGGCTGGCAGCTTGTATTTGTCGACCAGGAGAACGATGCTCTTCTCCTTGGTGATGGCCCTTGGCCGTGAGTTCCTCACTTTTACTTTTGGTTAAGTGATCTGATACATGCAAAATTTCTTTGCTAATTTTCCTAAAACAAAACTCAACTAAAATCATTGAAAGCATATAATCTAAAAGTTTTAGCAATGATAATTGTGAAATATTTCAAAGGGTAGAAGAACAAGAAGAAAATGTCTCTTGTCATGTGAACAAAATTTGAAAGGTCAGATGTTCTGTGTATGACTGCATACTGAATATGCCTTTCATCTGGGAATTTCCATCCATTGTTTTCCTGTTTAATCAGCCAAATTCTGACCAATTTTGTTGCATTCTTATCACAGGGAATTTGTAAACAGCGTGTGGTACATCAAAATACTCTCACCGCAAGAAGTACAGCAAATGGGCAAGGGAGGTTTAGAGCTTCTGAACTGTGTCCCATTTCAGAGGCTTTCCAATGACCATGCAAACCGGCAAGATTCACAGAGTTTGAGCACTGCTGTAACTTCTGTGGGGTCCTTGGAATGCTGAAAACTTTAAGCAGTCAAAGATACCACAAATTCTTCTTTAATATTAGCTTCCCTTCCAAATCTTTCAGTTTCAGAAGTGGAAGGGGCAAGCCTAATCCTAGCTTAAAAGTTTTTATGTAAGCTATTATTGTACTGTGATTATAAGATACTGTTCCTAGTTTCCAAGCTGTTATTGTAATTAGAAGATACTGTTCCTAGTTTCCAAGCTGTTCACTGTCTGGCGTATGCAGTGGAGGTTAGATTACTTGAAATTATCAAATTACTGTCGGCAAAAAGTTGTGGGACAAGGTGGGCCACTGTATAATGGCGGAATTGAAGGTTTGTGTTTTGCGATGCATGTTGTGGGACAGTGAGTGCAGATTGGACTTTGCTGAGGGATGGAAAGGTGACAAGCAAGGGCACTATCAACCAAAGTTGTAAATACCGTTCCGGTCGCTGTTCTGGTTTTTCGATTGGAACGTAATGTTATGGTTTCGATGCATTCCGGCGTGCCGTTCTGGTTTTGTACTGTTCATATATAATTAATTATATATACATATATATATATATTAACAAACAACTAAAAGGCGTGGCTTTTTTCCTGTTGAGAACCCTGTGCATTGTCTCTAATTCTCCTGTGGATTGCGGCAGTGTGTGCCCGAATTTCTCCTTCGTCCGCGCGACTAAATGAGCTGCTTTCATGGGGCTATTTTCGGTTTTTCCTTCTTATTTCCTTTTTTTTTTAAATAATCAATTGTGAACAGTGTATTAACGATTTAGCCCCCGATAATAAGACAAAATAACACCTCCGGTGCAGGGACACCGACGTAATTGCGCACGTACGGACCGGTTCGGTCCGGTCCGCCGCAACTTTTGGTTTTTTTAATATTTTCTGAAATGGCTAAATACGGTTATAGCCCCTAATAAGACAAAAACCATGAATTGGGTCCAGGGTTAGAACGGTAATTGATCCTATTTTTTGAATTTTAAATTTGGTGTTTGTCACGGCGTGAGACCACGCGCCAGACGGTGTTTCGCCTCACGCCCTGTTTAGGTGGCGCGTGCGGTGGCCGGAAATTGTCTACCGGAGCCGATCTCGATGCGCCGTTGTGTGGTCTTCCTCCCGCGGTGGCGCGTGTAAGCTAAACATGTCTGTGGACGCGGCGGAGGCCGGTTAAAGCTGCCGGCCACGTTTCTCTCTCTCCTGCACGTAAATGTGCAGAAGAGTCCCCCATTTTCTGTTACTTTTCACTTCGGTCCCTCGACTTCTAATTTGGTTTTTTGTCCTGATTTCTGTTATATAAGTTTTGATTTAGTTCGATTGGGTCCTCCGATTTTAATTAATTGAATGTGAAAGTTTCACTTCGGTCCTACTACTTTCAATTTCCCGGTTGGCTGTATATAACTCAATTAATTCGGTACACAAGTTCCGATTTGTGCAATTTTGTCCTCTGATTTCAATTGACAATAAATGTAATTTGCATTTCAGCCCTTGGACTTTTAATTTTTTAATTTAATCCCTTTATATTTGATTTTCATTTCAGCCCTTATACTTTTAATTTTTTATATTTCTAGAATAATCCCTACTTTTGTCCATGTATATATAAATGTATTTAACACAATAATAATAATAATAATAATAATAATAATAATAATAATAATAATAATAATAATAATAATAATAATAATAATAATTTAATTATTTGTTTGTTCTTACTCTTCTGTTTGTTTTTTTCTCCCGATAATTTTATAATATTTTTTTTTGCCAGTAATAGCAATAATAATTTTTTTTTTAATCTTTTGTTAAAGTTTCTTAAATATTTTTAGTCTTTTATTTATTTTTGTTTCTTTCATTATTAACATAATAATAATAATAATAATACTAATAATAATAAGAATTTAATTGTTTTTCTTGCTTGCTCTTTTTTTAATGTTTTTTCCCCTCCGAATAATTTGATAATTTTTATTGTTTTGGCAATAATAGCAATAATAATTGTTTTTTTTTTAATCTTTTGTTAAAGTTTCTAGGAATTTTTGAGCCTTTCATTTATTTTTCTTTCTTTCATTATTAACATAATAATAATAATAATAAAAATAATAATAATAATAATAATAATTTAGTTGCTTCTCTTACTTATTCTTTTATTGATGTTTTTGAGTTTTTTTTTACAGGATAATTTAATAATTTTTATTGTGTTAATAGTAAAAGCATTGATAATTTTAGATTTTAAAGCTTTGATTTTGCTATTGTTATTATAAGGTGTGTTGAGCTATTGTATTATATTAAATTTTGCATATATCAAAATTGTATTTTAGTTTTGATCGAGTAAATCCTATAAAAATTATTTGCTCAACCCGCAACATATAACATATATTTTTTAAAATTTTCAGATTAAATAATTTTTTTCAGCTAATAATTTTTATTTTTTTTATCATCAATTATAATTTGTAATTGTTTTTTGTGCTTACTCTTATGTTAATATTTTTCAAAAAAATTTCCTTGGGATAATTTGATAATTTTTATTGTTTTGGCAGTGATAGCAACGATAATTTTTGTTTTTGTTTCATTCTTCTGTTTAATCTTTTGTTGAAGTTTTTAGGATTTTTTTTCTCTTATATTTTTTCCCTTTTATTATTAACACAAAAATAAAATAAATAAATGATAATAATAATAATAATAATAATAATAATATAATTATTTTCCTTGCTTACTGTTTTATTGATGCTTTTGAGGATTTTTCTCCCTCAAAACAATTTCATAGTTTTTATTGTGTTAAAAGTGATAACAATGATAATTTTAAGCTTTTATTGTATTTTTTGTTTTATCCTTTTTTTTTAACAATTTTTTCAATATTTCAGTCATTTATTAATTCTTTCATAATAATAATAATAATAATAATAATAATAATAATAATAATTTAATTGTTTTTCTTGCTTGCTATTTTGTTCATGCTTTTAATTTTTTTCGCTCAGTATAATTTGATAATTTTTATTGTTTTTATACTAAGGGAATATTAATTTTAGATGTTAAGACTCCGATGTTGCTATTGTTATAATATTTTAAATTAATATTGCTTCCTTTTACCCTGTATTTTTTTTATTTTGATTTCCTCATTGTATTAAATGATTTTTATAATTTTACTATCTGCACAATAATGATTTCAGTATTTATTGTTTTTTCCTGATAAAAATATTTCGGTCTTTTTTCTAATGTTAGTTCGCACTCTTTTGTGATCGTTTATGACGCAATACCTATATTCTAAAAGATGTAATCTATGCTTGCGTAACAAACTAAACTCAAAATTTAATACATTTTATCTCCTAATCTTTAACTTTTATTTACTTATATCATATAAATTTATCGTTGTAGATTTATTTATGTGAAATTATACACACAAGAATACCCGCGGCAACGCGCGGGGGCAATTAGCTAGTATATATATATATATATATATATATATATGAAAAAAATAAAATATTAATTTAACAAGTATAATTAAAATTCAAGATAAATTAACTTTAAATTATACAATACAAACACAAAGTCAAAAAAATATAATCTCAAAATTAGAAATATCTCTAAAATTCTAATTTAAAGTAAAAAATAAAAAAATTTAAGTATAAATTTTAAAGTTAATATTACTGATTTTCAAGAGTGATTCCATGATATATATATATATATATATAATTTGTCCAGCAGAATGCTGGACAAATTCAATTTCAATTTGTCCGATGTGGGACAATATAATGTGTCCTACATCGGACAAATAAAATACTTTCTCAACTCTTCTCCATTAAATACTTTCACTCCAATCTCCACTCTCCTTGTCCCACACCGGACAAATACACTTTTTTCTCAACTCTTCTCCATTAAATACTCTCCAGTCTCCACGCCAATCTCCACTCTCCAGAGTCTAGTCTCCGCTCTTCAGCCCGGAACTGAATGCCCGGATCAGAACCGAGGCATTCCGGCCGGAATTCGGCCGGAATTTCCGGATCAGACCAGAATTAAAATCGGAACAAAAACGACGCCGTTTTGTTCCGGTTTTATGAACGGAACAGAATTTTCCGTCTGTTCCGGCCGGAACGGAACGGATTTAATAACTTTGCTATCAACAATAATAGTAGCGGTAAGATGCGGGGATTGTTGCCTGAAGATGAACCGATTGCGTAGGTGAAGCAAATTAGAGCGAAAATGAGAAGAATACGACCGGGAGGAATTGTTGTTGTATTGATTATTTTAAAAAAACTAGAGGAGCACCAGCCCTTTTTATATTAACCAACAATAAAAAGCATCGAAAAAGCAATTAAGATACAAGCTGGTCGTTGAATTACTTTAGCAATACACCGATTATGGTGGATTGCAATAGTGTAATTACTATTTTACCTCTCAATGCATTGTAGGAGTATTTTTGATTTTTTACATTTCTATTTACAGTAAAATAACCATATTACCCTCAAATAAAAGAAAAACCAAAAGTTGTCGGTGGGGTGGTTATGAAATTTCACATTTTTTGAAATAACATATATAGATTTTCCCAAAAGACAAAATTAAAATGTTGGTTGTAGGGGTGTTTATGTAATTCTATTTTTTTAAAAAATATTTTTTCTGCAACATACTATTGGAGCGTCTGTCGGTTTCTGCCTCACGCTCCCTTCAGGCGGCACGTGTGGCATCTTATGGTGGTGAAAAATGTCCATCCGGTTTCTCACAAGATGCGCCACCATATACTCTTCCTCATGGTACTGCACGTGGCATCCTAAGGTGGCCGGAGACGTGACAGTGGTTAGTTGATCTTTCCCCCCCTTTTCTCTCTCATGCAGGCTAAATTACACGGCTATCCCCTTTGTTTAGAGTGTTTTCATTTCAGTCCCTAATCTTTTGATTATTTTGTATGGTCCTGATTTATGTGATATAAGTTTTCACTTGTTTCAATTTGTCATTCAACTGAAATAAATTATATACTTCAGTTTCATTTCGGTCCTTATACTTTTAATTTTGAAAATAATTTAAAATCCCTTAATAATTTTGGTATAAAAGTTTGGATTTTTTTCAATTTTGTCCTTGGATTCAAATTTATCATATATTTTGTTTTCATTTCGGCCCTTACACTTTTAATTTTTTTATTTTATTTTCATTCCCTATTTTTGTAAATATTTATATGTATATGCTCTTAGGTTTTGTTTTTAATTTTTATTATTTTCTCTTTTGTTGAGGTTGTATTTTTTTAGTCCTTAAATTTTAATTTGTATTGGTGATCATTTGAAAATTGATATTTCTTATTGTTTTCCCTTTGTTATTTTTTTATTCTTCAAGTAAAATGATTTGTTTTAAGCTAATAATATTTATTTTTGTTTTGTAATTTATTCTATTTTTTGTTTGCTATGCTATTAAAATTTTTAGGTTATTTTAATTCTTCGAGGTAATTTTGTTCTTTCCATTATTTACGCAATAATAATATTAATTTTAGTTTTTTTATTGCTTGCTGTTTTGTTAAAGTTTTTGAGTTTTTTATTGTTTTAGCAATAAGATTAATAATAATTTTAGGTGTTATAATCATGATAATAATATTGACATTATTAACCATAATGATAATAGCAATTGTAATTTATTATAATGGTTATAGTGCTTATGGTATTAATAATTATGGCTTTGATGATAATAATACCTATAACTCATAAAATAATATTAGTAATACAAATAATGACAAAAACAATTATAGTAATGATAATGATACTAATTATAATTATATTAATAAAAATAGCGGTGTTGGTTATAGTAATGATTATTATTTTAATAGTGACAACGATTATAACAATGATGATGATGACAATGATACTACTGCCAATAATAATCAAAATATTGATGATTTATAATAACGCTTGTCGCAATGATGGTTTTTCACACCACGCCATCCATGGAGGGGAGACGTCGCGCGGTAAAAGGAGGTTTTTATACTTGTGAAACAATGACTATAAATCTTAGGAGTCACCACCTAATATTAAGGTCACTAAAAAACCTAATAGTTTACGAGAGTCTGGGCAAGGGGACTTGTTGTACAAGGGAAAGACACATCACCCCCAGTGCACCTCACCTAATGTAAGTTGCATTGTTGTTTGATTATTTTTCTAAGCTAAATTTTATTCATTGGTCTTTCTTAAATATCAAGGTAGATCTCCCTTTGAGAGAGAGTCTCTACCTAATTTGGAGTTACAAACCTAAGCATTCTAAATTTTGAAAAATTTTACATCGCATTTAAAAATAACTTTTTTGACTATTTGCGGATGTACTTTACATTGTAATTTTACATCACGATAGCTAAAACTAAATAATTGTAAATATTTTTGATATTTTGGCTAAATTCCAACGGATAATCGTAAACGGGTTACGATATCCAATTTTCGCTTCAAAACATGATAAATAAGCTATATTTTTTTTACGAAAAATATGCCTGGAAAAACCTTGGAATTCAACCGTATGCACAAAAACAACATATTTTTTTGTTTTCTTTAAATGCAAATTTTTTATATTATTTAAAAAAAATCGGACAGGGGTTGACCCAACTAAATGGGTCGGCTAGCCAAGTTGGGCCCAAAGGCCTAATTTTGCTGGACTTGGGTCGGACCTAGCCCAGTTTAGGCTGATAATAGACCCGAATCAAGATGAAAACAAAAAAGAAAAGAAAAGAAAAAACAAAACTACATTGTTCACGTAGTGTGTGAATAGTGCAAAGTGAATTAATTAACTCTTACATTGTTCAAGTGTTACGTGAATAGTAATAGGGAGGTTGACCAACGGTGAAGAGAGGCTCACCTGCCACTACCGCTGGGTTGAGAGGGTTGAGGTGGTACTTTTTGTGGTGGTGTCGTCGAAAATGGTGGTCGTGAGAGGGGTAGGTGGGGCTGCTGGACTGTGCTGCTGTTGCTGCATCACCAAAGTTGGAGAAGAAGAGCTAGGCTTGCCGGGGAGCTACTGGCATGGAGGAGAAGTTGTCGGTGCCAAGGGAACAACTAGTGCTTGCCGGACGGGTGTGTGTGTGTGGGGGGTGCTGTTGGAGCTGGCAAAGGAGACGAGTTGGTACCAAGTTTGTCCATTCTGTTTTGGTTGGTGTTTTTTTCAATTGGAAAAGAATGTTTCGGTTGTGAAGCGTTTCGGCGCTCTGATTTGGGGTTATACTGTCTATGTTTATATATATATATATATATATAATTAAATTTATTAATTAAAAAATAGTTTAAATCCAAATATAAAATTATTTAAAACTGTGCAATTTAAATTTCAAACACTAGTAAAAAAATTAGAGTTGAACTAATATAACTCGACCGACTTGATGAGTTCCAAGATAACATGAAAAAATGATAAAAATATAAAAAAATAAAGTTAACATCTTAAAAAATATTGAAACAACGATATATTGAATGAACTCGGGTGAACCTAGGTTAAACTTTTCAAATGTGACCTCTGTTAGAAGATCATGATAACCTTAAATAAACCAAATCAAATTATATAGTTCAATTCGTAATAAACTCGTTGAATAATGAAAATGAGAAAATTTAATCTAAAAAGAGACACCATAAAATGATTTTTCTGAACAAAATTATGAACATGTATAATATTACGAGAATATCATCATCAATCTCACAAGATTATTACATTCTCTAATTGCTCTGAAATTTTAACATAATATATATAAATATGTCAAGAGACTCCTCATAAAATTTAATCTCAATATAACAATCAAGATATGATTGATATTGTAAAATTATTCATTATTTTAAGAAAATACTATTTGGCTAAAACAAAACGAGCGGAACGAAACCAAAATATTTTGGGCAGAATTTGGGTGGAATTTCCAGAACGGGCCAAAATTTTGAGCGAGATAAAATTTGCTATGGTTTGTTCTGTTTTTTCAAATGGAACAAAATATGTCGGTCATTGCAAGAGGAATAGAATGGAATTGACAACCTTAGCTGGTACTGGCCTGTGTTGTTTGGTTCAGCTCTGGTAAGAGGCTTTCGGTGCCCGGGAGTGGCTACCGATGAAGAGGAAGAGGATGGGGGGCTTTTACTGGTGGCTGTTTGTATTTTTTTTGAGTTGCAATCTTCTCCTTTGTTTGTGCCCCCCTATTATCTGTCTGTGACTTTGTGTATTATTTCATGCTCTCCTGTCCCATTTTCACCCTGTTTCTGTAAACATTTCTCCCCCGTCATCTGTAAATTTGCTCCCTCATTTTTTCTCCTCCCCCTCTTCCTTTGTTCTCCCCCCTTTAATATACTAAATGTGTAGGTTGCAAGGCATGTGAGTGATATCTAGAAGATGGTGTGTTGCAGTGCAAAAAATGGTGGGTTGCAGGGCATGGCACAAGTATTGTTGTCGGCATGGCAAAAGCATGGTTGCTGGCAAGGCCTCGGTAGACCATTTTTTTTTTATCAAAATTTTGAAATAATATTAAAAATACAGAAATATTGCAAAAGTATAAAATAGACTCATAGAAAATGTGTTGTGATTAAAAAGAGTTTTTTCGACGGGAAAACCGAGAAAAAGACTTTTTTTCCCTTGTTTAATTTCACCACCGATTTAACCCAATTAGCTTGGTAAAAACAAATTTCATCTCTGAGAGTTCCAATCTTCTCAATTAAACCCGAATTAAGTTCAGGAACTTGACTTTTCATCAAATATGCCCTTAATAAAATTAATCTGACCAATTTAAAGTATAATTAAGTTCTTGCATTTAATTAAATCCTTCAATATATTTTGATATTTGTTTAATACTGAAGCCTTAAAATATATATATAAAAATGAAATGTGTTTTTTTATGAAAAAATCTCAAATTAATTTAATCTCATTGTTCTTAAATACTTTTTATATAATAATATGAAGAATAAATCTTAAAAATAAAAAATAAAAAATATGTTTTCTCTATAACAATAATGAAGTATTGTCAATAATAATAAAATTATTAATTATTTACAAGAATGATTATAATAGCAGTTATAATAATTGTGATAATTTAACAATCATGATAATAGCAATGACATATGAGCCTAGATTGTTTGTTTACATGAAAAAAATATGTTAATGGTCATAGATTTTGTTTTTATGATACTATACATATGAGCAAAATAATCAACCTACAAAACTTTCAATTATTTAGTTTTTTTATATATTTATTTTTATTATAGATAAGACATTTAAAATAATGATAACGATTAGTTTTAAGGTTTCTTTTCATAAGAATATGTGAGATAATTAAATATTTTGATATTTGTTTAATATTAATGCCTTAAAATATATATTAAAAAATGAACTAAGTTTTTTTTAAATATGAAATTAATTTAATCTTAGTGTTATGAGTTACTTTTAATATAAAAATATGAAGAATAAATATTTAAAAAATAAAAAATATTTTAATTTCTTTTTAAATAAAAATTATTTTAAACTAAAAATATACGAAGCCACATATAGATAAAATAGATGAAAAAAAACACAAATAACAACTAATTAACAATAAAAGATTCACTCTACATGTATAAGAGAGTTTCACTCTCATTTCACTCTTATTTCATGCTAACAGAGCTAAACTTACTCTGTTCTTTAATGCAAACTTCATTTAATAAAAAGATAAATATCAATAAAAATTAAAAGTAAAAAAAATAAGAGTATAAATACATAAATACAAACAAAAAATTAAGAATTATCCTAGAAGGACAAAAAAATATAAGGATCGAAAGTAAACCAAAAAATAAAAGAATAAGAACCAAAATATAAAACAAAAAATTACATATGTTGAAACGAGACAAAAATTCTCGTTGCGGCAGAACACAAACCAATGGCTCGTGCATTTTATTAATAAACAACAAACGATGCCACATTAATGTTAAAGAGCAACAATGCATTGCAAGAGAATAAAGCTAAGTGTAGTTGGAGCAGTCAAGAGGGGCATGTAAAAGATATTGCAAAAGTGTGTGCGATGTTGTCGATGGAGAAACCCTGCAAATGGAAAAGAAACTAACATTGCTAGGGATTAAATTAACCAAAAAAAAATGTACAGAAGAAAGGATGGGGGAGCCAATGTTTTGCCGTTAGGTCAAAGCAAATTTAAAAAACATACAGCTAAAAAGCTTATCCAAGTGACTATGCATTGATAAACATGGCAACAATAAATGAAGGTGCCGAGGTTTTTTCTAGTTCAGATTGTGTCTTACATCTACTGTGTAGACTTTTTTAGTTTACACAAAAAACAACAACAATAACAACAGACTTCTGTGCTAGTGAAGTTGAAGCAACAGATTGGCGTCAATTAAGTAAAATATATGGCACAAAACTAACAGCATAGGTTGTTGCTGAATCCATCAAATCTTAGACTTTTAAGAATTAAAATTTGTAAGAGTTCTAATGCATTGTTTTCAAATCTATTGAGTAAATATATTTTTGTTGTTTTTGTTGGGTCTGTTATGAAATAGTTATAAGTTTGTTGGTATTTCAATTGATTGTTATTTCAGTTACTAAATTAGTTAGTAGCTGGAATTTGTTAGTAGTTCCTTTTCTGTTATTGTTGCTGTAACAAGGCTCTATAAAAGGACCAATCTGCGACTAAATAAAATGTTGAGACTACTTTGATTTTACACATCAGAGAAGGCATTATTGTGAAACTCAACATTTGGTATCAGAGCCTTCGAGAAGGGATCTGATTAGAGTGAAAGAAAGGGAAAACACGGAGTGACTAAGAGAGAAAGAAATTTGGGGAAAACAGTGGGACTGAGAGAACAAGAAATTTGGGGAAAACAGTGGGAAACACAGAGTGATTGTGAAGAGCATGAGCAATTCTGCCAAGAACACAGAGTGATTGTGAAGAGCGTGAAGAATTCTGCCAAGAAATGACAACGAATTCTGAGCAATTTGTGCAAGCATCCATACCCAAATTTGTGGGACACTACGATCATTGGTCAATGATGATGGAGAATTTCCTATGAAGCAAGGAGCTGTGGAACCTCGTAGTGGATGGTGTTCCAACTGTTACTCAAGGAACTGCAAGTGAAGGTCAGAGGAAAACTGTAGAAGATGCCAAGCTCAAAGATCTGAGAATCAAGAACTTTCTATTTCAAGCAATTGATAGAGAGATCATGGAGACGATTCTTGATAAGGAGTCTGCAAAGGTAATTTAGGAGTCAATGAGGCAAAAATACCAAGGGTCTACAAAGGTACGCAGATCACAACTGCAAGCCCTAAGGAGAGAATTTGAATTGTTAAGTATGAAAGAGGGAGAGAAGGTAGATAAATATGTGTCTCGTACACTAACTGTGGTCAACAAAATGAGAGCTCATGGTGAAAAGATATAGCAGAATGTGGTTGTTGGAAAAATCTTGAGGTCAATGACCTCGAAATATAACTACGTCACCTGTTCTATAGAGGAGTCAAATGATTTAGACACCTTAAGCATTGATGAACTCCATGGCAGCCTGTTGGTTCATGAACAAAGAATGCAGGAGTACAAAGAGGAGGATCAAGCACTTAAAATTGTGCATGACTATAGAGCACCTAGGGGAAGAGGCAGAGGTGTAGTCAGAGGGTTTTGAGGTAGGGGAAGAGGAGGAAGAGACAGACAACAGCTCAATAGGGAGCTGATAGAGTGTTACAAATGCCATAAATTAGGGCATTTTCAGTATGAATGCCCTAATTGGGAAAGAGGAGGAGTCAATTATGCAGAATTGGATGAAGAGGAGGAGATGCTGCTCATGACTCATGTGGAATTGTATCAAGCACAAAGAAATGAGGTATGGTTCTTAGACTCGGGTTGTTCCAACCACATGACTGGAAATAAAATATGGTTTGAGAACTTAGATGAAAAATATAGACATTCTGTTAAGTTGGGAAACAATTTATAGAATGAAAGTAATGGGGAGAGGAAGTATTAGAATGAATGTAAGGGGAGTGGTTCAAGTAATTACTCAAGTATTCTACATACCTGAATTGAGAAATAATTTGCTAAGTCTAGGATAGCTACAAGAGAAAGGTCTAGCTATACTGATACAGAACAATGTATGCAAATTATTTCACTTCTCTAGGGGACTCATTATGCAGAGTGAGATGACTGCCAATAGGATGTTTGTGTTGATTGCTTCTGTGAATCATATAGAACCTGTAGATCATGAACTTGCATGTTTTAGAACTGCTGCAACCAGAAATGATGCTAAGCTGTGGCATTCATGAATGGGGCATTTGAATTACAAAAGTCTAAGAGTGTTGTATTACAAAAACATGGTGAGGGGATTACCCTTACTGAAATCTCCTGAAAAGGTGTGTGAAGGGTGCTTAAAAGGGAAGCAACACAGGGAATCATTTCCCAAGAAGAGTCAATGGAGGGCAACTGGAAAATTGCAGCTGCTACATGCAGACATTTGTGGTCCAGTGTCACCTGCATCCATGAGTGGCAAGAGGTATTTGATTACCTTCATAGATGATTTCTCAAGGAAAACTTGGATATACTTCCTGTTGGAGAAGGAAGAAGCATTTAATACCTTCCAGAACTTCAAAAAACTGGTAGAGAAGGAAAGTAATGAGAAGATTTATTGTCTGCGAACTGACAGAGGTGGGGAGTTTACATCAGAAAATTTTCTTGAATTTTGCAAGATCAATGGGATAACCAGGCAGCTAACTTCTGCATATTCCCCACAACAAAATGGGGTTGCAGAAAGGAAGAATAGAAGTATCATGAACATGACTAGAAGCCTGTTTACCGAGAAGAAAATTCCAAGGGAATTCTAGGCAGAAACAACAACTTGGGCAGTGCATGTATTGAACAGAAGCCCAACTATTGTTGTGAGTGATATGGTGCCTGAAGAAGCATGGAGTAATGTAAAGCCATCTGTGAAGCATTTCAAAATATTTGGCTGTATTGGTTATGTACATGTTTCAGATCAAAAGAGAAGGAAATTGGATGACAAGAGTGTAAAGTGTGTGCACTTGGGGGTGAGTAGTGAATCAAAGGCTTATAAGATGTATAATCCTGTCACCAAAAGGGTTGTAATAAGTAGAGATGTTGTGTTTGATGAGGAGGATAGTTGGGATTGGAACATTGATGAATATAGTGCTAATGAGGCTTTATTGGATTGGGGGGACAGTAACACAGAATCTGGAGGCAGTACAGTGCATACTGATTCTGTGAATGATGAAGAAGAATTGATCAATGCAGATGACAATACAGGCACTGGAATACTTGAAGTTGAAAGGGAAGCAAAAATCACAGGGGAAACTGGAGGTGACAGTGGGATAGTTGAAGTTGATAGAGGGAGAGTTACTGACAGTAACATTACTGCAACAACTGGCAGTAGCTTGGCAGAATCAAGCAGATCACAGGGGAAAATTTCCAAGCAACCAGCTTGGATGGCTGATCATGTGACAGGAGAAGGGTTATCTAATGATGATGCAATGCAAGCCATGGTCATGTATACTGAATATGGAGATCCAAGCTCGTATGAAGAGGGAGAAGGGATTCCACAGTGGACAAAGGCAATGGAATGTGAGATGCAGGCTATTGAAAGAAACAAAACTTGGAGCTTGACTAATCTGCCAATTGGAACAAAAGCCATAGGAGTGAAATGGGTGTATAAAACAAAGTTGAATGAGAAGGGAGAGGTGGATAAGTATAAAGCTAGACTAGTGGCGTTAGGTTATGCACAGAAACATGGAATTGATTACACAGAGGTGTTTGCTCCAGTTGCGAGGTGGGACACAATTCGAGTAATTTTGGCAATGGCAGCAATGAATGATTGGTATATTTATCAATTGGATGTGAAAAGTGCATTTCTGCATGGTGAACTAGAGGAAGATGTGTACGTAGAACAACCTAAATGGTTTGTGAAGAAGGGTGAAGAAGGGAAGGTATTAAAACTGAATAAAGCTTTGTATGGGTTGAAACAAGCCCCAAGGGCTTGGTATAGCAGAATAGAGACATATTTTCTCAAAGAAGGGTTTGAGGAATGTGCAAGTGAACATACTTTGTTCACAAAGTCCAAGGAAGCAGGAAAGCTATTAATTGTAAGCATCTATGTAGATGATGTGGTCTACACAGGCAATGACAATGGTATGATGGATGAATTTAAATGCTCAATGAAAAGGGAGTTCGACATGACTGACCTAGGGAGAATGAAATTCTTCCTAGGTGTGGAAGTAACTCAGAATGAGAGAGGGATCTACATTAGTCAGAAAAAATATGCTCAAGAGATATTACAAAAATTTGGCATGGAAAACAGTAATGCCACAAAGACTCCTATGGTTCCTGGATTCAAACTGACCAAAGATGAAGGGGGAGTCAAAGTTGATCCTACTCAATACAAACAGATGATTGGGAGTCTGATGTACCTTACGGTTTCCAGACCTGACCTAACATATGTAATGAGCTTGGTGAGTAGATACATGGAGAAACCTACAACACTGCATATGGTGGCAGTAAAAAGGATCTTACGGTATCTTAAAGGTACCTGTGAACTGGGGGTTTGTTACAAGAAAGGAGAGGGAACTGACAGTATTGTTGCATATTCTGATAGTGATTACGCTGGGGATTTGGACGATAAAAGAAGCACTTCAGGTTATGTGTTTATGATGGGATCTGGAGCTGTGTCATGGAGCTCCAAGAAGCAAGCTGTGGTGACTTTGTCGACCATAGAGGCAGAATACATTTTAGTTGTATTTTGTGCTTGTCAAGTCATATGGATCCAAAGAATCCTCAAACATCTCAGTTGGGATCAAAGAAGCTGTGTCATTTACTGTGATAATTGTTCTACAATTAAACTGTCTAAGAACCCTGTGATGCATGGGAGAAGCAAACACATAGCCATACGATATCACTTTCTGCGAGACTTGACAAAGGAAGGAGTAGTGGAGCTTAAGTACTGCAGAACTCAGGATCAAGTTGCAGATGTTATGACAAAGCCATTGAAGCTAGATGCCTATGTGAAATTGAGAGAAATGATGGGTGTGGGCATAATACCATTAAACTGATTACTGTTGGGTAATTCAGTTTAAGGGAGGGTTTGTTGGGTCTGTTATGAAATAGTTATAAGTTTGTTGGTATTTCAATTGATTGTTATTTCAGTTACTAAATTAGTTAGTAGCTGGAATTTGTTAGTAGTTCCTTTTCTGTTATTGTTGCTGTAACAAGGCTCTATAAAAGGACCAATCTGCGACTAAATAAAATGTTGAGACTACTTTGATTTTACACATCAGAGAAGGCATTATTGTGAAACTCAATATTTTTCTGCATCACACCATGTGAAGTAATAGCATGAAAACCATTGAAAGACATGATTGTTGAAGGCTACCTCATTTGCTGCTGAAGAAATGGTCTTCGATGTCAAGAAGATTGAGTCAAGTTTTTTCTCCAATAAGTTAGGATGTTAGTTGCTAATAAAGATGCTATATAATAGCTCTTTTTCAATTGAAATCATGTCATTATTTTTCTGAAATATGTTATCAAAAATCTTGTATAAAAGAGTGATTAAATCAATAAAACAAGTATGCTTGCATTCACAATAACTATTAGAAGATATATTGCTGGTTTTACTTGCTCTTCAATATCTCTATACTGTCAAACAACAACAAATTGGTAGAGCTTTTGATCTTAAGGGACCAGCTTGTGAGAAGAGAGTAACCTATGAGAAACCTTTTTCCACCAAAAATACAAGCACCTAAACCTTTTAACATTTTTTCAATGACGTCAAACACTTATTCTCTTGCAACACAACCAATATTTACTAGTGTAAACTACCAAATATGGGCTATAAAAATGAAAACATACTTACAAGCCTACGATTTCTGAGATGCTGCAAAAAATGAAGATGATCCTTAGATTCTTCCTGAAGATCCAACTCTAGCTCAAATAAAAAATCATTGTGAATAAAAGCCATGAAGTTCAAAGCAAAACATGTCTCTATGCTGTTGTTTCTGAATCAATATTTCCAAGAATAATTGCTCTTGATACAGTAAAACAAATATGGAATTATCTTAATGAGAAATTCCATGGGAATTAGAGAACAATTCACAGGTTTTGAATTTGAGATGAGAGTTTGAGATGCAGAAGATGAAGGAAACATAAACAATAAGAGATTTCTCTGATAGATTAGTCTCAATAGTCAACAAAGTAAGACAATTGGGGGAAGATCTTCCTCATCAAAGGGTTGTTGAAAAAATCCTTGTAACTCAACCTAAAAGATTTGAGTAAAAAATATCTTTATTAGAAGAATCCAAAGATTTGTCAAAAATATGTTTCGCACAATTGCTCAATGCTTTACAGGCACAAGAACAAAGGAGAACAATGAGGCATGAGGAGTTTGAGGAAGGAGCTTTTCAAACAAAAAACAAGTCCAAGAAGGATACAAAGACAAAAATAAGAAGAATATAAAGGAGCCTGTAGCAGCAATAGAAGAATTGAAAATTTTCCTCCTTGTCAACACTATAAGAAAATAAAGCACTTACAAAAATATTATTGGTGGAGGCCTGATATTAAATGTAGGAAATGTAATTAAGTGGGACATATGGAAAAGATTTGCAAAAGTAGAACTAATTAGCAAGAGGGTAAAGCTCAAGTTGTTGATCAACAACAGGAGGAGGAGCTATTTATGGCCACTTGCTTTACAAGCAAACATGCAAGTAATTGTTGGCTTATAGATAGTTGTTGGCTTAAAGCAAACAATCAAAATTTGTTCAAGCATCTTGATAAATCAAGTGTCTCAAAATTATGAATTGGCAATGGATAATATATTCCTATCAAAGGGAATTCAAGGTATAAAACTCAGTTTAGATGTTCTTTTCATACCTAAAATTGATTAGAATTTGTTGAGTGTTGGTCATCTTCTTGAAAAAGGATACTCAATTATATTAAAAAACAAACATTGCTTAATTTATGATCCTACTAGATTAGAAATATACACTATAAAAATGAAAGGAAAAAGATTTTCACTAGACTGGATGGAAGAGGAGTCAGGTGCCCTTTCGAACACAACGAATAAGACAGATTTGTGACACAAAAGGTTGTGGCATTTTAATTGAGCAGTATTGGTGCATATGCAAAGAAGGAAGATGGTGCAAGGAATGCCAAACCTGGAAGAAGAAATCACAGTTTGTACTTCTTGTTAGTATGGTAAGTAGAATAGACTTCCATTTTCTCAAAATAAGGCTTGGAGAGCAATCGAAAAGCTTTAGCTTATTCATACTGATGTTGTTCGTCCTCTGAAGACAATATCCTTAAATGGAAGTAGATATTACATTGTTTTAATTGATGATTATACAAGAATGTGTTGGGTTTATTTCTTAAAGTTTAAGGTTGAGGTAACAAATGTTTTTCTGAAGTTTAAAAACTAGATTGAAAATCAAAGTGGTCACAAGATTCAGGTTGTAAGGTTTGATAATGGCATTGAATACACTTCAAACAAGTATGCCAAGTTTTGTTTTGATGCGGATTGAACATTAATACAATACTCACACAACACAATAAAATGATGTCAGTGAGAGGAAAAATAGAGCAATTATTTGAGAAAGATTTACCCAAAAAGTTTTGGGCAAAAGCCATGAACACTGTTATGTTCTTGTTGAACAAGCTACCAGTAAGAGCATTACAACACAAGACTCCATATGAAGCTTGGCACGGTTATAAAACCTCATTTCAAAATTTAAAGGTTTTTGGATGTTTATGTTTCACTTATGTCCCTCAAGTGAAAAGAGATAAACATGAAAGGAAGGTTGAAGCTGGCATTTTTTTTGGCTATAACAATTTTACAAAAAGCTATAGAGTTTACCACCCTCAAATAGAAAAGGTGATAGTTAGCAGAGACATCAAGTTCATTGAAACCAAAAAGTGGAACTTCAAAGATACATCAAGTTCATTGAAACCAAAAAGTGGAACTTCAAAGATACATCAAGCATTACAAGCATGGAGATCATGCAAGATCTTAATGGTTATGTTGATGAAGCACCGCTTAGAGGAACTAGATTGCTTGCAGATATTTATCAAAGCTACAATGTAGTTGTGCTTGAGCCTATAAAAAAATTCAAGAGGCCAAAAATGATCCAAAGTGGATTGAAGTAATGAAAGAAGAGATAAGGATGCCAAAAATGATCCAAAGTGGATTGAAGTAATGAAAGAAGAGATAAGGATGGACAAGAATCAAACACGGGAATTGGTGGACATGCCAAAACATAAAATACTTATTGGGGTAAAACGGGTTTATAGAAGAAAATTGAATGCAAATGCCACCATCAACAAACACAAAGCCAGACTGGTGGTCAAAGGTTATGCACATATTTTTGGTGTGGATTTTTCTAAGACTTTTGCACTAGTGGCACCATTAGACACCATCAGAATGCTACTAGCAGTTGCACCTCACAAAGGTTGGAAAATATTTCAACTTGATGTGAAGTTTGTATTTTTGAATGGCTACGTGTAGGAGGAGATTTTCATGGAACAACTTAAAGGATTCATTGTTGGAGGAGAAGAAGAAAAGGTTTTCTTATTGAAGAAAGCCTTATATGGATTGAAACAAACTCCAAGCGCCTAGTATATCAGGATGATTGATGAGCATTTACTCAAATATGACTTTAAGAAAAGTTTGAGTGAATCAACCTTATACATCAAAAATTCAAATACTGATTACATTGTTGTTTCACTTTATGTGGATGGTCTATTTGTTACAGGAAACCATTCAAGTATGATAGACAACTTCAAAGCAAAAATGATGGAAGTCTTTGAGATGACAAACCTTGGTGAATTGTCTTATTTTCTTGGCATAAAAGTGCAACAAAACCAGTGTGGGATCTTTATTGGCCAACAAAATATGTCAAAGAGATTTTGAAAAACAATCAAAATAGAAGAATGCAAATCAATGATCACTCCTATGAACTTGGAAGAAAAGTTATGTAAAGAAGATGGAGCTGACAAGTAGATGAAGCAATTTACAGAAGCTTGATTGAGTGTTTGATGTACCTCACAGCTACAAGACCTGATATCATGCATGTTGTAAGTTTGTTATCAAGGTTCATGCATTGTGCAAGTGAAGTACACTTCAAGGTTGCAAAGAGAGTAGTGAGATATATCAAAGGTACACTAAGCTATGACATTTAGTTTAGTTGTGTTGAAAATTTTGAGCTACAAGAATATGCTGACAATGATTGGGATGACAATTGTGATGAAATAAAGAGCACCTCTGGATATTGTTTTAGTTTTGGAACATGAATTTTCTCTTATTTTTCAAAACAATAAGAAATTATTGCACAATCAACTATAGAAGCAAAGTATATTGCAGCAACTATAGCTGCAAATCAAGTCTTATGGCTTAGGAAGATCTTAGCAGATTTATACATAGAGCAAAGGACGGCTACTAATATCTATGTTGATAATCAAGTTGCAATTGAAATATCAAACAATCCATTTTTTCATGGAAAAACGAAGCATTTCAAGCTCACGTATTATTTTATGAGAGAAGTTTGAAAAAATGAAGAATTATTATTGCAAGATAGAAGACCAACTTGCTTATTTGTTCACCAAGCCACTATCCAAAACAAGGTTGGAAACTCTTAGGGATAAAATAGGAGTCTGCAGCAAAAGAAGTAAGGAGGAGTGTTGAAGGTTACCTCATTTGCTGCGGAAGAAATGGTCTTCGATGCTGAGAAGATTGAGTCAAGTTTTTCTCCAATAAGTTAGAATGTTAGTTGCTAATAAAGTTGCTATAGAATAGCTCCTTTTGTGTTGAAATCATGTCATTATTTTTTTGAAATCTGTTATCAAAATGTAAAAGAGTGATTAAATCAATAAAACAAGTATGCTTGCCTGGTTTTACCTGTTCTTCAATATCTCTGTACTATGAAACAACAACAATGATGCATCATCGTAAAAGAAAACTTCAGCACTCTTTGTTTTTAGACTAATCGCAAGGTCAAGTGAAGGGATTTCCTAAGAAGTTTGATTTTCTACACGTACATAAATAGGCAAAGTAAAAAGGATTTGTGTAGACAAACCTTGAGGAAAAGAAGTTGACAAAGGATTAATAGTTATAAAAGCCTTAGACTTAAATAGAGACATTTGTCATTTGTTTTGACAAAGGAATTTTGGCAAAACATGGCAGCAGAGTGACACAGCAGAATAAATCTCAATAAAACTCAGTGTTTATTCAATAAAATGATAGTTGAGTCGGCTGCAGGTTTTACATTGATACTTAAAATAAAAATCTCAATAAAACGTCAATATTCCGTAAATCAACAATAACGAGAATAAATCTCAATAAAACTCAGTGTTTATTCAATAAAATGATAGTTGAGTCGGCTGCAGGTTTTACATTGATACTTAAAGTTAAAACCCTAGCCTAATTCAATACAGAAAAGGAAAGGACATAAAACATTAAATTTGCCATAAATGGCAAATTTGAGATAAATGCAGAATGTGAAAGGCCTATGAATTCTGAGAGAGTACCAATTGACTAAAGTCAATTCGAACTCTTAAATCAAAAGTTATTGCAAAAACGAAACTTTCCTAAAATAGCAAAAATGACGATTCTAGGGCCGAAACGATGGAATTTGGCCAAAAACCGGTCGAATTCAGAGGCTAAGCCCTGATTTCTTCCGCAAACGACGAAACGCATTGACTGGGTGAGTTTCGCGTCATTTCAACTTCAACGACCCGGTTGCCGAAATTCAGTTGCCTTTGAATTTCGGGTGATCTCTCTTGAGCATGTATGATTCCGCAACCTGTTCTACATCACAGAGTTGGTGAGGTTAATTAATAAAGTTGTTACCTAACTATCGTCCAGCTGAGAGGGTCGCTGGCGCTTGCTTGAAGACCATGTGTCTCGAAGATTGTATATGAATCACGACCAATTAATTGAGTTTTAGTTGCAGGATCATTTAAAGTAGCTGATCCAGAGGCTACGAATGGGGGGGAAATTAGTCATGTTTCTGCCACCTATAAAAACAGGGGAAAAAATGATAACGTTGAAATGAAAAGAAACATCTTTTAAATGAGAGAAAGAAGGTGGTTTTTTCAACCTCTGAAGAGATTTATCACCTTCAATAGTGAAGGATTGATGGCTTCGTGCTGCACTAGCGAGATCAGCTATAGATGTTGTCTTCATCTTGTTTAAGTTATCAACCAATAGGAGGTGGAATACAATCAACAAACCCTTTGTCATACAGATAATGGTGGGCGGAGGAGCCAAAGAAATTTTTAGCAGTTTCACCACCCATTATAAAGGTCGCAACGTCATTGCCATCAGTTATAACACTATCAACCTTAAACCTAACCAAAGTGTGTAAATGAAAGATAGAAAGATATAAGTAAATGCTATATAAAAAAAGTTCAAAGATTTGTCTAGCAATAAAAACAAATTGTAACCATGGAAAGAGTTTTACTCCATTGTGTTCAATACATCTAAATGTTGTGCCCTTTCCAGACAATAACTTAGTGCATTGAGGGCAACTTTGATACCACCAACCTTTATGAAGATCATCGTCAGCTATTGAACTTTTATAGCTAAATGTGTATTAATGAAGAAAAAATAAATGTTGAAAGAAAGATAACCATAGAAAGAAAAAGCAAAGTTAACTGTTGAAATGTCTTGTAGTAATATGGATCCATACAAAGAATTTTCTTGATTATTTCCATTTATTTGTTGTTCGATGGATCTAAAAGCATTTATGGAAGAAGGGAACTGCTGAACTTCTACGGCCAGGGTGTCATAATTGAGAGCAAAAGAAGTTATTATTCGATATAAAACACGAAGAGTTCATCTAGTTAATGAAGTGAGGCAATAGAAGAAAAACAAGAGTTGGCATGCTGATGGTTATATGGAAGAATTTCAGCAAAAGGAAACAAATAGAACAAAGTGATTAAAAATTAGGCTACACGATGATGAAAAGATAAGAAAGATAGGTAGGAAAAACATCAGAAGATCTCAAAAGGAAACATTAAAAACTAAAAAAGTATGTTTAAAAGGTAGCCAATGACAATAGGAAAAAGGCATACATGTCAAGCAAAAAAAATTGATGGATAAGTAACATGGAAACATAAATAACAATGTTTGATAAGACAAACTGACGCAGCAGGAAATCACAAGGGAATATGACCAACGTTAATATTCCGTAAATCAACAATAACGAGAATAAATCTCAATAAAACTCAGTGTTTATTCAATAAAATGATAGATAAGTCGGTTGCAGGTTTTACATTGATACTTAAAGTAAAAACCCTAGCCTAATTCATTACAAAAAAGGAAAGGACATAAAACATTAAATTTGCCATAAATGGAAAATTTGAGATAAATGCAGAATGTGAAAGGCCTATGAATTATGAGAGAGTACCAATTGACTAAAGTCAATTCGGACTCTTAAATCAAAAGTTATTGCAAAAACGAAACTTTCCTAAAATAGCAAAAATGACGATTTCGGGGCCGAAACGATGGAATTTGGCCATAAACCGGTCGAAATTAGGGGCTTAGCCCCTATTTTCTTCCGCAAAAGGCGAAACACATTGACTGGGTGAGTTTTGCGTCATTCCGACTTTGACAACCCGGTTGCCGAAATTCAGTTGCCTTTGAATTTCGGGTGATCCCTCTTGAGCATGTAGGATTCCGCAACCTGTTCTACATCAGACTCCTCTACTTGAAAAGAACTCGACCTCGAGTTATATTCTGGATCAGAATCAGGATACAATGGCTCCTCCACGTGAAACATACTTCTTGGGCTTCAGCTTGTTGTAAGTTCCTACGGGAAACCTTTCTTTGCGTAAGAAAACCATCACTGAATCACCCACTTCAAACACTTTGCGACGCCGGTGCTTATCCGCCGCAACCTTATACTTAGCATTTGTTGCTTCCAGCTTCTGCCTCACTTCTTCCTGCACGGCCTGGCCTTGTGTAGCCATGTTCTCAGCAGCCATACTAAATCCTGGACCTCCCTTGGGTAGACGAACTAAGTCCACTGTGTGCCTCGGTGGTGTCACATATATCATAGCAAAAGGAATCTTTCCCGTCGCGCTATGAACGACACTGTTATAAGCAAACTCAGCCTGTGGCAACGCATGATCCCATTGCTTCGGCTTATCCCCACAAATGCTGCGAACCAAATTCCCCAAAGTCCTGTTTGTCACCTCAGTTTGCCCATCAGTTTGCGGGTGCGCGGTTGTGCTTCGGTTCAGCGAAGTCTAAAACATCTTCCATAACGTCACCCAAAAGTGACTAAGAAACTTCGTGTTACGGTCAAAAGTAATTGATTGCGGCACCCCATGAAGTCGGACCACCTCCCTGAAAAATAATCTGGCTATGTGCGACGCATCTGAGGTCTTTCGGCAGGGTATAAAATGGGCCATCTTTGAAAACCTGTCAACCACCACAAAAACAGAATCCACTCCTCGCTGGGTACGAGGTAACCCCAACACAAAATCCATGGACAAGTCCTCCCAAATATCATTAGGAATGGGTAAAGGTGTATAATGACCAGTATTTTGTGACTGACCTTTAGATACCTGACATACATAGCACCTCTGCACGAAATTCCCGACGTCTCTCTTCAGTTGCGGCCAGAAATACTGCTCCTCCAAGCTAGCCACTGTTTTGTCCCTGCCCAAGTGTCCACTCAATCCGCCCCCATGAAGGTCACAGATCAATTTCTCGCGCAGCGACATCCGGGGTATACACAGACGATTTCCGCGAAACAGAAAACCTTTGCTCTCATGAAAATCGTTGACGGGTTGTTTCTCAATGCACTTCGCCCAGATTTGTTTAAAATCCTCATCCTCCTAATACAACTCCTTCAGGCACTCAAACCCCACTACCTCATGAGCCAATGTCACCAACAGATTGGCACGATGACTCAATGCATCGGCAACCTGATTCAAAGTACCAGACTTGTGTCGAGTAGCAAAAGGGAACTTTTGAAGGAAAGTTGCCCATCTGACATGCATCTTATCCAAGTGCTTCTGGCTATTAATAAACTTCAGAGCTTGGTGATTAGTGTACAAAACAAACTCCCGCTTCACTAGATAGTGCTCCCAATGCTTCAAAGCTCGGACCATCACGTAAAACTCCTGGTTATAAGTACTCCACTTCTGACGAGTCTCACTCAACTTCTCACTGAAGAAGGCTACTGGTCGCTTCTCCTAGGATAGCACAGC
Source organism: Salix brachista (assembly GCA_009078335.1). NCBI lineage: Eukaryota > Viridiplantae > Streptophyta > Magnoliopsida > Malpighiales > Salicaceae > Salix > Salix brachista. The sequence continues at coordinate 11,868,574 of CM018582.1, forward strand.
CCCAATTCCTACGCCACTCGTGTCACATTCAACCTCAAAAATCTTCTCAAAACTGGGAAGGGCCAATACTGGCGCGGTGCATAGCTTTTCTTTTATCAAAACAAAGCTCGTTTCTGCCTCTTCTCCCCACAGAAATTTGCCCTTCTTCATGCACTCGGTTATCGGTGCCATGACAATACTGGCGCGGTGCATAGCTTTTCTTTTATCAAAACAAAGCTCGTTTCTGCCTCTTCTCCCCACATAAATTTGCCCTTCTTCATGCACTCGGTTATCGGTGCCATGACAATACTGAAATTCTGAATAAATCGGCGGTAGAAGGTGGCTAAACCGTGGAAGCTCCGAACCTCACTCACTGTCTTCGGTGCAGGCCATTCTCTGATTGCGCGGACCTTCTCTTCATCCACATGAATCCCTTCTGAACTCACCACATAACCCAAGAATAACAGGCTATCCGTCATAAAGCTGCACTTTTTCAAATTAAGGAACAACTGGTTTTCCTGTAGTACTGATAGCACTTCCCTCAACTGCTCCACATGCTCATCCTCGTTTTTACTGTAGATAAGAATGTCGTCGAAATAAACAACGACAAACTTCCCCACAAAAGGCCTCAAAACTTGGTTCATTACGCGTATAAATGTGCTGGGCGCGTTTGACAACCTGAATGGCATAACTAGCTACTCAAACAACCCATCTTTGCTCTTGAAAGCTGTCTTCCATTCGTCCCCTGGCCTGACCCGAATCTGGTGATACCCGCTGCGGAGATCAATCTTCGAAAACAATTTCGAACCCTCAAATTGATCCAACATGTCATCTAGGCGGGGAATTGGAAAATGATATTTCACAGTTATTTTGTTGATGGCGCGGCTGTCCACACACATACGCCAACTCCCATCTTTCTTCGGCATCAACAACGCAGGAACCGCGCACGGACTCATGCTCTCGCGTATAAAACCCTTCCGCAGCAACTCTTCAATTTTCTCCCGCAACACCTCATTCTCTTTCGGACTCATCCGATAATGAGGCAGATTTGGCAAGCTGGCCCCTGGTATGAGATCTATTGATGCTGGACATCTCTCAAGGGCGGTAGATTATTCGGTAACTCGTCCGAAGTGATATCCCTAAACTCATCTATTACTGGTTTTAGCCGGTCAGGAACTGTCACCGAAGCCTCAACTTCCCCTTCCACCACAAGGGCCTTCACTACTAGCGCATAAAATTCTGGCGCACCCTTAATATCTGCCACAAACTCTGTATCCGAACTGGACACTGTCAAAAACAACTGCTTTTCCACTTCAGGAGCCTTACCGGACAACGCCTTCCTTTTATAAGGAGCCATAGCAATTTTATGTGACCCCCATGTGAACAAATAGATATTATCCCGCCCCTTGTAAGTAATGTCAACATCATACTGCCACGGGCGACCCAACAACACATGACTAGCATCCATATCAATCACATCGCAAACTACATCATCCTTATATATTTTTCCAATGGAAATAGGAACGCGATAGATTTCAGTTACTTTCACCGTGGGTCCTTTCTTAATCCAGCCGACTGTGTAAGGGGTCAGGAGCTTCTCGGTTGGCAGCTTTAGGTGCTCAACCAAACCCCTTGCAACGAAGTTCTCGCAACTCCCGCTGTCCACAATTAGATCGCACACCTTCTGACTCACGGTGCAAAATGAACGGAAAATGTTATTCCACTGCCCTGTCTCCTCCTGCCTTGGGGTGTAAAGTATGCGCTGCACTACAAAATTCACTCGTTCCCCATCTTCTTCAGCGAACTCAACTCCCTCATAACAGTCATCCTTTCCTGTGTCATCTTCCGCAGCACCTGGACCCTCTTCTTCCCCCTCAATCCAGTTGACAGGCCTGCGCCTATCTGGGCAAGTATTAGACATATGTCCTGGTTTTCGGCAGCGATAACAGACCCCAGGTGCAGGTCTGGCATATGGGTTGGAGTTCAAGTTTGTGTTCCGGTTCTGGTTCGTGTTTCGCGGCATACCCCTGTTTACTTGGGCTGCAGGAGTGCTGCTGCTGCTGCCTCCCTCTTTGCCCTGATTCAACACCCCTGCTGGGCTGCTGCTGCTGCCACCACCCTTGTCTCTATGACTAAATGATGGTTCTGGATTGTTTCGACGGAAGCCCGAAAATCCTCCCCTTCGCTCCATCAATTCAGCCTTCAATGCAAGGTTGTGAGCCTCCTCCACAGTCCACACCACCTGCGGACCAATTTTGTCACGCAATGATGGTCTCAACCCATTCATGTACCTAGATACACGCTGCCTCTCTGTCTCATTCAGGTTGTTTCGTTCTAAGAGTCGAGAAAACTCCGCGGTATAATCAAACACGGATCTGGACCCTTGTGAGCAGTCCTAGAGTGACTGAAATAGGTATTGCTCATAATCTGGAGGCAGAAACCTCCCTATCATCAACTGCTTCATCCGACGCCATGTCCGCACAAGCATCTTCCCTTGCCGTTGCCGATTTTTCTGCAATTGATCCCACCATACCGCAACCCCTCCTTTCAATCTGAACGCCACAAACCTCACCATCTTCTCCTCTGGTATCTCCATCATCTCAAAGAACCTCTCCACTTCGGTGACCCAATCAAGGAAATCTTCAATTCGCAGATTCCCATTGAAACTGGGCAGGTCTGCTTTCAGCCGATAATCGTCCTGCTCCCTTGGTCTCCTCGCAGGTGGAGGTAAACCGTACCCCATAGCATCCTCTTCATCTGAATCATCATCACTGTCGGGTTGTATGCGAGGTGCTAGGTTGCATCTTCTATCAACAGGTTGGCCTCGGGCAACTCCCTCAGCGCGAGCCCTGTGAACCGGTGGCCTGTTGTTGGCGTTGAGATTAATCCCGGCAGCATGCATCTCACAAATCTGTGCTACTTGTTGCCGTGTTTCCTCCACTGCAACCCACAAGGCCTCTACTCCATGGTCTCTGCCAATAGAGTTTTCGTCTCCTGCTTCATTATTCGCCATCGAGTTCGGCAAATCCGTGCTCTGATACCAATTGACGCAGCAGGAAATCACAAGGGAATATGACCAACGTCAATATTCCGTAAATCAACAATAACGAGAATAAATCTCAATAAAACTCGGTGTTTATTCAATAAAATGATAGATAAATCGGCTGCAGGTTTTACATTGGTACTTAAAGTAAAAACCCTAGCCTAATTCATTACAGAAAAGGAAACGACATAAAACATTAAATTTGCCATAAATGGCAAATTTGAGATAAATGCAGAATGTGTAAGGCCTATGAATTCTGAGAGAGTATCAATTGACTAAAGTCAATTCGGACTCTTAAATCAAAAGTTATTGCAAAAACGAAACTTTCCTAAAATAGAAAAAATGACGATTTCGGGGCCGAAACGATGGAATTTGGCCAAAAACCGGTCGAGATCAAGGGCTTAGCCCATGAATTCTTTCGCAAACGATGAAACGCATTGACTGGGTGAGTTTCGCGTCATTCCGACTTCGATGACCCGGTTGCCGAAATTCAGTTGCCTTTGAATTTCGGGTGATCCCTCTTGAGCATGTAGGATTCCGCAACCTGTTCTACATCACAAACTTTAAATTTGCTAGCATGAAAGCCAACTAAAACAATAGTAATTGATTGTTCATGAGAAGCAAAATTATCAAAGCTTTTAGCAACATCGTATGAACAATGATAAGAAATAGGTAAGGCTATTAAAATTACTATTAAAGAAAGAATAAGCTAAACAATCATATCTTTTCAAAGATAAACTTTTTTTTGGTATATTTTGGCCTCGAACTAAGACTTGCTCAAGTGGATAACCATAGTTGATTTCAAAACAAAACATATGAACTCACCTATGATTAATAAATAGGTAATTAACTATTTTTCTGATGACCATTGAGATTCAATATCCATACATGGCAAACTCTAGCACAAAGAGGTATGTGAAAGCTATCTTGTTTAATGTTTTTGATAGTCACTCCCATGATCCTGTGCAAAATAAAAATAAAATAAAAATGATTCGATGATTAAAAATCTTAAAGAAATCTAGGTAACAAGTTTGGGGAGAATTCATTGTTAATCATCTTTTGTTATAACAATAGAAAGGTGACATTTATATATAGCTTTGGAAGCTATTCTATAAATATAATTATGAGCCTATAATCTTGTAGAATCAAATAGTTGACTAATTAGGTATGTACAACTAATTACACTCCACCTCAAGTGGAGCATATATATCGTCGATGCCCAACTTGCTAAGTGAGTTGTGAAATATTTTGCTTGTGGCTGCTTTGCTAAGGACATTTGCAAGTTGATCTTTGGATCTAACAAATGATACCTCAATGATCTTTGTCTCAATTTTCTCCTTAATGAAATGTCTGTCAACTTCAACCTGTTTGGTTTGTTATATTGCACTGGATTATGTGCAATGTCTATTACAGTTTTGTTATCACATTTCAATTTCATGGTCTGTTCAGGTTGAACCTCAATTCCCCCAAAAAAATTCATTATCCATAGTAGCTCACATACTATGTGTGGCATACCTTGATATTTTGCTTCAGCACTTGATCTTGACATTATTTCTTTTTTTTACTTTTCCAGGATACTAGATTGCCTCTGACAAAGATAAAGTATCCAAATGTAGATTGCCTATTAGTAATAGAGTCTGCCCAATCTATATCAGTGTGACCCTCAACATGTAGATGACAATGTCATGAGAACATCAATCCTCTTCTAGGAGTTGACTTCAAGTATCTTAGAATTTGATTTACCGCATCCTTGTGGGCTTCATTTGGTGCATGCATGAACAAACTCATCATAATTACGGCATATGCTATATCAGGTCTAGTGTGTCCTAGATAGATTAACTTACCCACAAGGCATTGATATCTTTCTTTGTTGGTAGGGACTTGATTTGGATATTCACGTAGCTGGTGATTCAACTTCATTGGTGTATCTGATGGTTTACTGGCTAACATTCTAGTGTCAATTAAAATGTCAAGAATATATTTTTGTTGAGATAAAAATATTCTTTTTTTCTAAATGAGCCACTTCCATGCCTAAGAAATATTATAGAGCATTGAGATCTTTCGTTTAAACTCACTTGCTAAGTGGTGTTGCAATGCTGCCTTTTCCTCTAGTTCATTTCCTTCATTGATTTGCTGAACTATCCAAACTATGCTCTGGGTGTTTGCTTTGATCCATAAAGAGACTTTCTTAGTTTACACACCATGTTGGCCATATTGGGGCCTATCTTGCATCCTCGAGGGCAATCCATATAGACTTATTCTTTTAGTCGCCATGCAGGATGACATTTTTACATCAAATTGGTGTAATGGTCAGTCTAGAATTGGTGCAAAGAAAGAAGTACCTGAATTTGTTGATCTTGGCTACAAGAGCAAAGGTCTCCTCATAGTCAATCCCATAAGTTTGAGTGTAACCTTTTTCCACTAATCTTGCTTTATATAATTTAGTGGTTCCATATACTCTGAACTTTACTGTATATATCAATCTACAATCCATTGTTTTATTTCCATTAGGAAGGACAACCATCTCCCAAGTGGAGTTCTTTTAGAGGGCCTCCATTTCATCATTCATCGCTTGAGTCCATATGGGATCTTTTAGAGCTTCCTACACATTACATGAAATAGATACATTGGATAATTGACATGCAAATGATGCACATAATGGAGATAACCTATATAGGGACACATAATTAGCAATAAGGTACTTAACTTTTAATTAGGGTTAGGGTCATATTGTTGTCTAGGAATCCCTCTAGTTGTACGATGGGTAACTTAAAACCTGTGTTTTCTGTATTGCTATTTGTCCCTTCTTCAAGACCTGATTGGATGAGTGGTGGTGGTACTATAGGCGTTGTGGGGGAAAGATTATCTGAACTAGTATATGGAGTTTCCAATGACTCTTTATCTAGTTGCACCACTGTAGTTGATTGTTCAAACACATTATTGTATTGAATTTAGATGATCAAAGTATCTTCTATAAATATATAGCTCTCTCCCTATAAAGGGTGCTTGGAAACTCCCCTTGAGTAATAAAACTCACTTTCATAGAGAGTTACATTTGCACTAATATGCATGGTGCGAGTGGGAGGATGGAAACATATATAGACCTTTTAAGTCTCAGAATAACCCACAAAGACAGCACGCTGCACATGGATAAAGCTTTCCACATTGATATGGATACACATGGATATAAGCAACACAACCAAAGATACGTGGTTTGAGATTTGGTATGGATGACATGGTGAGGAGAGTAGTCAATGTCTAAAATGAAGTTTGATATTGAAGAGTGTTGGATGGTATTTTATTAATGAGGTAAGCAACAAAACAAAGAGCATCTGCCCAAAAATGATGAGGCGTATGGGCCTCAAATAAAGAGGCACACATAACTTCCAAAAGATGATGATTCTTACGTTCTACAACACCATTCTATTATGGTGTATAGGCACATGTGGTTTGATGAACAATATCATGCTAACTCAAATATTATATAGGTTATGGCTGACATACTCTTCTCCATTGTTTGACCGAAGTGTCATGATTTTCTTGTCAAATTGTTTAGAGAAATTGATAAAATAACTTGAATTTGGTGGTGGTTGCAATATAGGTCTTCAAGGAAGAGGTTGTTGCCCTAGTAGATATAAAAAGTTTGCAGGGAATCCTAGATGGAATGAAACTATTCAATGTTGATGTTGATCTACTTGCTTGTACGATTGGATTTGTGTGAAGTCTACCTATAGCTAATGAAGTTAGCCTTGCTTGAAGGAAAGAGGGGAAATTCAAATTATTGACTTTAGACTTTAAAGTAGGCGAATCCGCTGCTCCTGCTCTGGACCAAGGGGCGAAGCGGCTCGACGTTATGAGACGGGTAGAAGGGTAGAGGCCACAGAAAAAGTGGTAATTCGTTAAAAGCACGGATTGAACGAGAAGGATGGGATTGGGTTCAATAAAGGTAACCTAGAGGGTAAAAGCTAGATAGAGAAATATCTTTTCGAGTTAGGAAAAAGCTAGAAATAGAAGTCAACTTACTTTCTTTAGGAATTCCAAGCGCTAGCGAAGAAAGAAGCCTCTACATCTAGGGAGGAAAAAGTTCTTATAGACTTTTTGAATCCTTCTTTCAATATTCGTTAGGGACTGGGATTCACCCCTCATTGCTTGTTCGACAGCTAAGACTTCACCGGTGCTAGCAAAGATCTATTTGATTTGGAAGTTCTCTTAAGGGAAAACTCAGGTTATCCAGGTGCAATCATCAATAAATGTAACAAAAACCACTTAAAATCACTAAAAGTGGGAACTCATGATGGTCCTTAAACATTAGAGTGGACAATCATGAAAGGTATAGAACTTTTATTCAATCCTAATAGGTAAGAAATATGATGGCTTTTTGCCAAAATGCAAGTCTCAAAATGAAAGTTTGGTTCTGTAAACTGGGAAAACAAGTTTGGAAATAAAAGTTTCCTTATAGACTTTTTGAATCCTTCTTTCAATATTCGTTAGGGACTGGGATTCACCCCTCATTGCTTGTTCGACAGCTAAGACTTCACCGGTGCTAGCAAAGATCTATATGATTTGGAAGTTCTCTTAAGGGAAAACTCAGGTTATCCAGGTGCAATCATCAATAAATGTAACAAAAACCACTTAAAATCACTAAAAGTGGGAACTCATGATGGTCCTTAAACATTAGAGTGGACAATCATGAAAGGTATAGAACTTTTATTCAATCCTAATAGGTAAGAAATATGATGGCTTTTTGCCAAAATGCAAGTCTCAAAATGAAAGTTTGGTTCTGTAAACTGGGAAAACAAGTTTGGAAATAAAAGTTTCAGATAACCCGAAGAAGCATGCCTTAATCTTTTATGCCATAACCAAAATTTCTTCATCCAAAATGACTCGCCTCTTCTCACATGATGTGTGTGACTCAATCTCTTACTGTTGTCTTCTATAAAGTCCAGATAATACAATTTTCCCCTCCTAGTATCACATCCAATCACGACCCTGGTGAGAAGATCCTGAAATAAACAATACAATGGCCAGAAACACATGGTATAATTAAGGGAATCAATGATTTGAGAGACAGATAACAAGATATAGTCGAGTGAAACGACAACTAAGACATGATTAAGATTTAATGAGGGTGTAAGAGATAAAGACCTTTCTCCCATAACTTGGGAGGTGATTCCATTTGTACTAATAATATGTGTTTGATTTGAAGGTTTGGTAGAGTGTAACCTAGTAAAACTAGATGTTATATGATCAGTAGAGTCAATGTATCCATGATCTATTACAAGTGAAGATCTAAAAGATGTACCTAAAATGGATAAGGCTTTAAACCTAGATATACTTGATGAAGGTTTTGATGCAAATAAGGCTCTATTTGAATCCTTGATGCTCCCTTTATGGACTCCTCCTTCTATATAACCAATGATCTCATAACAACCTTTAATGGTGTGGTTATCTAAACCACATTTTGGTATACTTCATTGGAGGCCGATTATGAGTAGGGTCAACATTGTAGTTGTTTGATCGAGACTGTTTGGATCTAGAAATAGACAAGGTTATGGCTTTAGTGGTTTCACCAACTTCTGACATGGTTCCCCATCAATTACTCTCCCTTTTAATATGCTCATATACAACCTCAAGTTCTGGCTTGTGCTCCATCCTTAAAATCTCTTCTCTGATTTGATCAAAATTATGTTTAACCCTGCAAGAAATATATAGACTTGGAGATGATTACCTTTTTCCTTCAGTTTCAATGTCTGTGGGATGCTCCATGGTGCCTGGACTTAATTGATCAAGCTCTTGAAAAATCTTAATGAGCTTATTGTAATATTTGGCAATTGATGCACCACTCTACTTCATTATGAATGACCTTTTATGAAGGTCATAAATCTCAGCTTCATCAACTCCATCTGAATAGGTTTGCTTGATTGCATCCAATACTTTGTTGTTTCATAACAAATAAACCGTTTAATTTGATTAGGTTGTAGGGTGTCGAACAACCAATTCTTGATTTGGCAATTTGATGCATGCAATTTTTCAAATATGGGATCTATCATTGCAGGTTGGGCTATATCATTGGTTAGGTGGCCATGTTTTTTCTCGCTTAGCTATCTTCTTCTTCTCTATGATTTGATGCTATAAAGAGTAATTATTCTCATCCAATTTGATTCTTGCGAAGAAGTTGGAGCTGTAACTTTGCAACGAGACAGTTTGTGTGGTAGTTTTAAAGCCTCTCGACACCAAGGATTGATTGGTGTTTGTTGCTGCATCGTTGTTGGCCATGATATTGGCTTACAGGTGATGAGAAATAATATGGGTTGTTGAAGTGGGAAACTGTGGAAAAGGGGTTCTTGAATATTGTGGCGACATCAATGGTGGTCTTTGCTATTTTGGCTTCTTATTGGAGGTTCCTCTTAGTGATAGAATTAGGGCAAGAGACTGTCAAGATCGGCTACTCTGATACCATAACAAACTTAGGGATAATTCATTGTTAATTGTCTTTTGTTAGAACAATAGAAAGGTTTTTTTTATTATTAACGTGGATGTTCGGGTCAGCTTGTTTGTATCTCGATTAATCCCACGGGCCCTGAAATTAACAATCATGTAAGTCTCTAGTGGCTATCATATTAGCAACTATAGAGCTCGAATATGAGACCACAGGGGGGGCACACCTCTTAGTATTAAGCTTTTACCACTGACCACCTAATAGATGGTTTATAGATGACGCAATAAAAAATCACAAAGGAATACGACCAACGTCGATATTCCATAAATACATCTAGAACGAGAGAAACTCTTAGAAAAGTTCAAACTTTATTCAATAATTCAATAGGTAATCCAGCCAGAGGCTTACAACCATATTTAAAGCAGAAACCCTTAGCCTAACCCATGTCAGATAAGGAAACGACGCTAACTAATAAAATTACGAAAAATGGAAAATTTGAGATAAATGTAGAAATTGAAAAGGCTATAAATCCTGAGCAAGCCGGAATAGACGAAAGTCGATTCGGACTTGGAAATCAAGAGTTATGGCTAAAACAAAACTTTCCTAAAATGGCAAAAACGAAGATTTCAGGGCCTAAACGATGGAATTCAACCAAAAACTTGTGCATGTATGCCTTTGAATTTTGGGTGCTCTCTCTTGTGCATGTATGCCTCTACCACTTGTTCTACATCAAGAGAGGTCATATTTATACAGAGCTTAGGAAGCTATTCTAGGAATTTGAGCCTACAATCTTGCATAATCAAATAATTAACCAAAGCAAAGTCCAAACTGAAACGGGGTTTCTTGCTCTGCTAGGGACTTATGGTTAATTTGCAAATATTTGTCCATGTTTTCAATGAGACAAAAGTTGCTTGCACACTGCAGCATCATCTAACAACAAAAGGCAAAGGTGTCAGGCACAACAAAGCTGAGGCAAAGGTGTCAGGCACAACAAAGCTGACAAGAAAGAAAATTAGAGAAAAGAGACGACAGGAAATCCTATGACCAAATAATGAGTGGGGTTCTATCAATGATGGTCCATTTGCAAACTAATTAAAGAAAAAGAGCCAAAAATTAAAGCAAACGAAGGAAGAGCATCATCACCAGAGAAAGTTTCTGAAGTGCAATGAAAGGGAAGAAATTGCAGACCATAATCACAGCCAGCCACGCAAGAAAAAAACTTTGTTTTTGCTGCTCTATATTGAAGAGTTAAAGCAATCTTTGCATATTGATGCTGCAGAATGCACATCTTTTATTGAATCTCATCAACTTTATTTATACAATAAAAAAATAACATAATTGCAAGATATTCTCCATGCATATCTAACTTTCTGTTACACAAAACAAAAGATAACCATTAGAATAGCAACAGTAAACAAACTAAGATTCTACCAAGATTTTTATTTTGCTTCTAAAGTCATTTTGGTCAACAACTCTCCTCCTTGACTCGTAAATTGCAAACTCCCAACTTCTGTCTCAAATACTTAAACTTAAGCTTGGGAAGTGCTTTTCTTAAGATGTCTGCATGTTGTTTCTCTGTTTTGTAGTAAAACAGCTTCAATTCCGGTTCTTGCTGAATTTCTCTTAAAAAGAAAAATTTAATCTAGAAATATTTTGTTCTACCATGAAATATTAGGTCATTTAAAATTGATATTGTAGCTTGGTTGTCCACAAACAGTTGTGTGCTTTCATTTTGCTTGAGATCCAAATTTGTCAATAGTTCCCTAATTCAAATTGCTAGGTTTACAGAGGCAGTAGCAACAATGTATTCAACTTATGTCGTTGGTTGAGCAACAATTTCTTGCTTCTTTGAGCTCCATGAAAAGATAGATGAATCGAAGTTAAAACAATAATCAGACTTGATTGAATTTGATCCCATAATCAATTGTGCCTTTTATATATCTAAGGATTCTCTTTGTTGCTTTAAAATGAATTTCACTTGCACAATGCATATATCTAGATAATAGACTGCAACATGATGTCCGGTCTGGTTGTTGTCAAATACATTAGGCAACCTATTAGGCTTCTGTATAATTTTCATCTACTTTTCCAGCTCCATCTTCCTTGCAAAACTTCTCCTTTTGATTCATTGGTGCTGTAGTTGGCATGGATTGTTCCATGTTGAACTTCTTGAGAATTTCTTTTCCAAATTTATGTTAACATAGAAATATTTCATTTTGTTTTTGAAATATTTGCATGCCAAGAAAGAATGTCATCCCTCTAAGGTCTGTCATTTAAAAAACAAACTTCATCTCTTCTTTAAACTTGTCAATTTACTCTTTGCAACTTCCTATTATCAGCAAATCGTCAACATAAAGAGATACACCAAGTATTTGTCCTTCATCTCCTTTAATGTGAAGAGTAGATTCAGTTAGACTTCTTATAAAGTGATGCAATCCAACCATCAAAGGTTCCAGTTGGTTCAGTTACTAAGCTTAGGGCTAAGAAGTTCAAAGAAGCTTTCAATAGACTTCTTCAAGATACATGGGCTAAGGTGGACTTCAAGAGGATTTGTAATAATAAAGAGCAAGCCTTGATTGATCTCATTCATGTTCAAGAAGGGCTTGTTGGTGGAACCAAGACCATTACACAAGGATTGGGAGAAGAAGACTAGATTCGGATAGTTTGACCTCTGGTTACTCTTTTAGTCATAACTAGAGCTACAAATCGCATTTTTATGTGATTCTAGTTGGCATGGAAATGAGATTTCCATACCTTTCCAGAGGTATATGGAACGCCTTCTAATTCATTAAGACGAGAGAGAACCATCCGTTATAAGTTGGGTCTTGCTGCTACCCGATAAAATGCGAAAACAACGAACTTGTCTTATTTAATTAATTGGGCTATCAAATTTTAATTATTTTGAGAGGATATAATTTGTTTGGGTTTTTAGACTTGTTTATTTGTTTATTTTAATTAGTTTGGTCTAGTTTTAGCTTAGGTTGATTATTATTTAATTTGGGCTTATGTGAGACCCATTAGAGAAACTAGGGTTTTGGCTTGGAGTATAAATACTCTTTAGGAATAATGGTAGGAAACTTTTTTGAACAATATTTTCCAGCATTGTAGCCGTATTTGGTTGCTTCATCTTGGTTCTTGATTGAACTTTCAACTCTTCAAAGAATTGACCATTCTTTGTTGTGAATTTATACTTCCTTTGCTCGTCTCCAGGTGTAGGCGTTGTGATCGAGTTGGTTTATAGTCTTGTTGCCTTGGAGCAAGTCTTCCATTGTGATAAGCCCATTCAATTCTCAACAAACTTGAGTTAGATTGATCTTGGGGTAGCGAATACCATTAAATTCCGCTAGGGTTCACATCATAAATCCTAAAGTAAGTATCAATTCTAATGTACCAACTTCTTGGAGCTTGCTTTAAGACATATTAGGCTTTTTAGTTGATATACTTGATTCTCTTGTCCTGCAACAAGAAAACATTCAAGTTGTTCAACGAAGATTTCTTCCTCCAAACAGCCATTCAAAAAGGCTGGAATTTACATCAATTTGATGTAAATTCCAGCCTTTTATGCAGTCAGTGCTATCATTATTGTATCCATCCTTGCCACTAGAGTGAATGTTTCAAAAAAATCCACCTCAAGCATCTGGGCATATCCCTTGACAATCAGCCTTGCCTTGTATTTATTCACAAAACCATCATAATTCAATTTAGTTCTAAAATTCATTTGACTCCTATAGTTTTTTGTGCTGAGGTCTGTCCACCAATTCCCACATTTGATTTTTTTCAATCATCTTTAGCTCATCCTTCATTACATGTAACCATTTCTGATCAGTTGTTGCTTCTTCATAATTTACAGGTTCAATTACAGCAACATTACATCTTTGATAGATGTCAGCAAGAGTTCTAGTTCCTCTCATAGGCTCATCATCTATTCATTCTTCTAATCTTGATGTTCAATCATTTTTTCATCCTTTCAATTCCAGCTGTAAGATTTGAAAAACTGATCATCCCTGTTGATGATTACTTTGTTTCTCTGAGGTAAGAAGATTTTATAGGCTTTTATAACAGCACTGTAGCCTACTAAAATCCCAGATTTAGCTTTCTTGTCCAGTTTATCTCTCTTATTTTTTAGGAATATAAGAGAAACGTAGAAAACCAAATATCTTGAGATTAATTAGCTTTGGTTTGTAGCCAAACCAGGCTTCAAATGGAGTCTTTCTTATTTGCAAAGCTTTTGTTGGTAATTTATTCAACAAGAATACTGATGTATTTGCTGCCTCAGCCTGAAATTTTTTGGGTAATTCTCTATCATGAAGCAAGTATCTCGTCATCTCCATCATTGTTCTATTTTTTCTTTCCACAACACCATTTTATTATGGAGAATATGGTGCTGTTAATTGATGTTCAATGTCTGCATCTTCACAAAATTTATTAAATCTTCGAGAAGTGTATAATTCAATTCCATTATCAGATTTGATTACCTAAATTTTGCAGTTATTTTGAGTTTCAATCCAAGCTTTGAACTTACCAAATATGTCAACAACTTCACCTTTGAATTTCATGAAGTAAATCCAATATATTTTGGAATAATCATCGATGAAGGCAACATAGTACTTACTGCCATTTAGGGATGATGTGCTATTGGCCCTCCAATATCTATGAGAATTAATTGCAACTTCTATGTAGCTCTCCAGGCTTTGCTTTGTTTAAATGGAACTTTTGATAGCTTTCCATATTGACAGACAACACATGTAGGAAAATCTTTTCCTAAATTTTGCTACCTTTCACAATGTTTTTCTTTTCCATGAAAAATAATGCTTCATAACAATAATGCCCCATTCTCTTGTGCCTAAATATTGAATTATTGACTTCTTTGAGTACAACATGTTCTTCTTTAAAGTCCAGTACAAAACTTTTGCCTTTCATTTGAATATTAAAAATTATGTGCCATCAACATCTTTGATCACTAACTTTTATCTTCAAATAACACCTTATAACCTCTATCTAGCAGCTGAAAACATTAAATATGTTTTGATTAATTTCAAGAACATATAGTGCATTTGAAATTAATTTCAAACTTGTTTGAGTTTCAATGGCTATTGTTCCCTTACCTTCTACTTTCAGGTGATTTCCAATCTTGACTTTGGAAATGACATGACTATCAAGCTCCATGAAGAGCTTTCCATCACGGGCCATGATTTGTACAATCACTATCTATGAGCCAATTTTTGTGAATTGTTTGTGGCTAAACATGATACCACAAATATATGCTCCTCTTGATGTTAATCATCAACAACCTTGGCTTTTGTTTGTTATTGTTGAGTTTTGCATATCTTTTCCAAGTGCCCTAACTGACCATACTTAAAACAACGTGCATCAGGTCTCCACCAACATTTATTCTGAGGATGATTTTTTTTTTTTTTTGCAGTAAGGGTAGAGAGGAAAGTTTTTAGTATTGTTGATCTTATTATTTCTGGTGTTGAATGCAGGGCTTCCAAACTTGTTGTTCTGTGTTTTCTCACCATCACGGTTGTTTTGGGATTTGACAAAGAATGCACCCTCTATAGTTCTCTCTTGTCTCATCAACCTTCTTTGCCATGCGCTTGCAGTGCACTCAACAATTTTGCCAAGTAATGCTCGACAAATCTTTAGAGTTTCCTAAAGATGAGAGTGTTGTCTCAAACTTCTCTAGAATTGTTACTTGATTTTTTTGAGCAAATCTAAAATCAAAAAAATTAGTGCCAAGGAGTCTTCCATTGTTAACAATACTGAGAAGTTTGTTAGAATATTCCTTGATTGTTTATGATTCATTCACCTTTTGTAACTCAAATTCTCATATTAAATTCATCACTTGCATCCCTTTGATTTTCTCATTTCCTTTGTATTCTCTTTTCAGAAAATACCATATTTCCTTTGTTGTCTTCAGAGTCATTATTATGTAAAAAACGGTGGGTGACACTGTTGCAAATAGAGTTGCTTTTGCTTTCGATGCTCTCTACTTCTTCTATCTATGATTTTTTATTTTTGCAATAGTTGGATTGTCTGACAGGATTGGAACTTCATATGCTTGTTCAACTGCTTTCCATAGATCTGTACTTGTTCAACTGTTTCCCATAGATCATTAGAATCAAGATAGGCTTTCATTCTGACAGCCCAGACTTGATAATTTATCCCATCTAATACTGGAGTTGCAGCTGCAATAAATGGCATTTATGAGTTCATATTGGATGTGTTATATTTAGATGATAAGTATTTGAAGGTTGTGTTTTAGGCTTTCTCAATCTCACAAGAGTTTGAACGTTTGTGTTTAAGATCTCTCAATCTAACTTGTCAAATGATAAACTCCAACTTAGTGCTTGTTGCACTTCTTGACTCACATTGCATCGAGTTAACTGAGTTTCCTGAAAAGGCTCTCTAGAACAAAACTAAAGTTATTTACTTGGCTCTGGGAGATTGTAAACTCGGTATGAATTTTATAAGTCAGCGAGTTCGACCAGTTTTACCGAGTCAACTCGTGATTTTACTGGTCTTCGAGGTTTAACCTGGTTTTGCAAGGTATATGCATGTTGATCATAAAATCATATGATTTTACGAGTCAACTCGCGAGTTTAACAACCTTGTGCCAAACATCAACACCCCCACACCCAAAACCCAAAGAGCAAGCCAAACAAGCAAAGCAACATGCCCAACGATGACCATATATTGAGAAACTACATGTTTTATTCCATAGGCCCATGAAGACCCAGCCACATCCCACAGTCAGAAACCATACAAATTCCACAGCCAATACCCATAAAACTCAACAAAGCCATGCCCGACCACGACAAAAAAAAACCCAGACCAAAAACCAAAACCAAGCCACCCAACAAAAACTCCCGAACATGTTAGCAAGATGTGTGTTTGAGGAACTGCTCCAATCCATAGTCCCCTGCAAGGTTATCAAAATCGTGATTTTTTTGACACGACACAAAAGTCATTTTTGAATTCGGATCGTAAAATCAGAATCGTAAAATCATAAAATCGTAACTGATATTTTACCGTACAAAAATTATAAAATCACAGCTAAAATCGTGTACGTAGAAAAATTGTAAAATTGTAAGTAAAATATTTTTGAATACAATACATCATAATTATGGTCATACAACTTCATTAGTTAAGGTTCATATATGATTTAAAATAACTTAAAAATACATTACAGAACAATTATGTCTATAAAATTTTATTAGGTAAAAACTAACAAATTTAAAACAAATATTCAGCTGGCGTGCAATGTAAACTAAAATCAACCTTATTTTCATCTCTCTCGCTATTTCTAAGTCTTGCATCAATAACATCACTATCAAAAAGATTATTAGTACTACCACTGATACCAATACCGATATTGCTAGTACTAGCTCTAACTCCAACAAATTATCTCGACATCAGCATATGAAAATGATCTAAAAACACCAAAAATTTTTAATTTAATGTAAAAAAAATAAAAAAATTATTTTTTTCAAAAAATTTTAAGTATAAATTTTAAAATTAATATTTAAATCAATACATGAGAATGAAAAAAAAAGTATTGTCTAGGAAATGGTCTATACGTGAAATGGGACTTCCTTTCTTTAATTTAATATATTAATTAAATCAATGTTTGATGGATAGTTTCTTTAATTTAATATTTTAATCAATGTTTGATGGAGAGGGGGGGGGGGGGGACAGGCGTCACAGCTATGGGGGGTGGACAAGCGTCATTTTGCATTTTTTATCTGATTTTAATGTTGCCCGATTTTTCTACCCGATTTGATAAGTTTTGTTGAGTTAACTCGCAAAATCACATGATTTTATAAGTCAACTCGCGAATTTAACAACCATAGTTCCCTGAGCCTTGGTGAACGGGCTTTATGCCGCAAGCTTTAGCATCTCTTTTAATGCATAAGAAAAACATTGATTGAACTAGCCAGCAATTGGAGAAATATGGGACTCAACGATTGATAATAGGAGTTATCCAAAATATCATGCTTAAATATATTCTTTTTCCTTAACAAAAAATCTCAATATAAAACCCATTAGAAAGGATTAAAGATTTTCAGGAGTCGCCAGAGGTTAAAAGTCTGGAAAATTTATTATTAATTAAATCTTTAAAACTTATGTTTACATGGTTTAATTTATTATTATCAGTTTTAGATTGCCTGTTCTGATATGTTGGTCAATAATTAGAGATCAATTTTACAACAAAGTATTTTAATTTTTACTTTTACTTTTAAATTTGACTTTTTAAAATAAATTAAACTTTTTCATGCATTTGTTGTGCAGAAATGATTAAAATTTATGTTTTGGTCTATACTTATATTTTAATTTTTAATTTTTAATTTTAATCATTTGATGAATCAGGAAGAGAAAAAAAAAAGTTCCCAATGAAAAAAGAGAATTTTAACAAATGACAAGTGTTTTCCTCTCTTTTTTCCCTTAAATTTTAATCTCTTTTCATTTTGATCACTAAACTTCATTTATTTTTTAGGAAGTCCTTACAAGTTATGGTGAGATAGTTTTATATGTTGTTATTTTCATCAAATTGCATGTTCATTGGGCTCTGAAATTAATGTTGAATATGATACCTTTTACATTCCATCATTTTTTACCAATACGAAAGTAGTAAATAAATTAATTTGATGTAAATAAAATTTAAAAAAAAAATACTTTTAAAATAAAAAAAAAAAAAAAAAAAAAAAAAAAAAAACAGCAAAGTCTTGTTTAAAAATCTCGAATGCTCAATGTTCACGGGAATAGTTTTTCTTCCCTTCCTTTTTTCCGAAACTCATATTTACCTTCACATGCAATCCAAGTGTAGCAAGCTTCTTATTATGCAAGACCCACTGCCTCTGCTGCTATCCTGCAGATGAAGGAAGGGCGTCCCATAATCACACATTGCGTGAGATAATTACTGTTACACTGACATCAAAAAATTGGTGGAAGTTAAAGCAAAAAGAATGGCAAACCCTAACAATCCAAGCGAGTAAAAAAAATACAACTCTTGCTGATTATTTCAAGAGTTGATCTTAGGGTAACCTTCCCAATAATTTCTCCTTGTGTCTGAGATTTCTTCACCATAAATTTTCTCCAGCACCTGTCTCTGGTGATTAAACTTCATGTAATCGATATCATAAGAAGTAATCAGGTGCTGGTTTTTTGGAGGGTGCACCTCTTGATTCCTGCATTCATTTCTTAGTTTTTCAGGCACATAGCATAAAACGACATTGACAATGCATAGAGGTAGCACCCACCCAAATACGACACCTTCCATACACATGCATGAAAGTGCATGTTTCTAAAAGCATTTCTACAACTTGCAATATTTTATCCCTATCCTTTTTAGAGGTAATTAAATGTGTCCGTTTAGTGAATAAACATATGCAATCCAAGTTAAAGAAAGCTTCAATCGTGAAGTTGATTTTTCATGAAACGGATGTATCCAGACTATTATATGGCAGTGTGCATAAATCTGATATTGCTGTTGCTTTGATGATCAAATGCCATAGGCATTGGTTTTAAACGTGTTTCAAGGTCAAATTCTGGAGATTGCTCGTGCAAACCTGTGGAGCAGCATCAAACACGCGAAACTTCTTATTAAGATTCTCATCCAGCTCAAGGATTGCGGCAACATTACCACATCTGCAACATATTCAAAGGGAAAAGCACATTACCATTGAGCAAACAAGGGGGGAAATCTTATATGCTAATTTACCTGTAACAGTAGTTTGGAGCTGACCATACAGTGACTATTTGGTTCCTGAACATCCACTTATACCCTTCCATAACCAGCTGATGAGCACGACATATGTAATCAATATTGTTTGAGTGGGTGAAAGAAGCGACCACACTGCTACCAAATAGAAAACCAGCACCACGTGGACTCAACCCCCAACCATCAACAATATCTTCAGGGTCTGACCATAGAAGATCACACATGGCACCATCATGAGGTACTTCTTGCTTTCTATCAATTGTTCGGATCTGGAAAATGGGTTGTGTTAGCAGTTTCTTCCACAAATCTTCAGTGGAAAGAAAAAAACAAAAAGAAAAGAAAAACCAAGCTGGATGGATTCTTCAACCTGATCCAATGTTGATATGGCAGGAGAGAGGCCACCATGGACACTAAAAACCTTATTCTCAATCAGTGCTGACAGACTGATAAACCAACATCACAATTAGAATTTAAAGCATTTTAAATGGGTGAAAAACAATGACAATAACAGGTTCTTAAGTTGATTTTAGAAGGTCCATTGGAACTTCCAGTGACATGGCAAGCAAACATATAAATGAAACTTGTTAACAACAAACTTTACTTTACTTTCTATCCATAAGGCAAGTAGTGCTCGTACCTACATTGAATCACACAAATGGAAAAATCTATCATTCTAACATCACACTAAACCATGGAAAAGAAAGAAGCTTTAATATTTTTTTCCAACCCTGCCACAATATAAGCACAGTTGGACCAGGGCACCCATCAGAAGGTAGATAACCATCAAGAGCTGGATGCATCATGACTGTGTTACAAAGGGACACAGGTTAACTAAAGGATGATGACAATAGTATGTACCTCACTAGTCAGTATCCTTTAATTATCAGTTTGCTATGATATGACAGGACAGTAGAAAAGAAAGAAGCTTTAAAACTTTCTCCCAATTCTACCATAATATGAGCACATTCAAATCAGGAACACGAGGTAAATAATGTCTAATAAAAAATGTGACTTGTCAGTAAACTCCCAGTACCAGATACAGAGAAATCTGACATGGCAGAAAAGCAGCAGCACAGAATGGATTTTGTCAACGTCAGAAAACTTATAGCTTTAACACAATTGCAACTCTCGTTGCACAAGTACCACTGCACCACATGATCCTCAATTGGATGAACATCAAATGAAAGGCCATTATTAGATAGCAGACATCAATCATCAGTTGGACATCCAGAGCAACCACCTGATGAAAACTCAGTTGTAACTCCATTCTTACTAGATTTTATAGCATCCAACCTTGCTAACTCATATATATCTTGCTCTCTCTCTCTCCCCTGACACCCCCTCATTTTCTGGATAAATTTGTTTTCCCTAAATTATTAACATACCTTAGATAATCAAATATATCGGTGCAATATCTCCAAACATTCACTGAGCCATATTTACGCAGACACTCGTCATAAAATCCATATACCTGTGATGAAAGAACCAACATCAAAATCTTTAACAAATATAAGTTGAACAAGAATAACCAAAGCAGATGTAACCTGAGTTATCTGACGGCTCTCGTGATTCCCTCTAATGAGCGTTATCCGATCTGGATACCTCACCTGATAATACAAAAGCTATTATCTAGAGAGAGAGAGTTCATAAGACAATTGATGGAGCATTAATTACTCATTGAACAGAAATAATCACTGATGCCTGTGAATTTTATACAATACCAAGCCAAGTTTCACGATGCAAGCTTGAATGCAAGCTGAAAGTCCCATCAAGACAGCAATTGTTTGGCAGCTTGATATAAGATACCATAGGCCACGATGATGACATGAAAGAAAAGGTCTCAGGAAGATCATCAGGTGATTAGGTTTGCTTCTCAATGACCTCTGGCATCAAGTTTTTAGTTCATCAATGAATTTGGTCAGCTTCATTTTTGGCTTGATACATCCAAGATATTGATGTCAAATTTTGTACTACCAAGGCTTTTAAGTTCAAAATTACGTATAATTTCCAATCTCTTAATGTATTCTATCCCTAGTCCAATTAGTACAGCACGTTCTCCTGCTACTACAGAATCTCAAAATGCCATTTACTGAATTTATTGATTATTATTCAGGAAGCTTTTTAACAACCATTGTCAATTTTGATTTCTTTTGAGTTCCTCAAATCAATTTAAAAAAGGCTTTTACCTCTCTCTCTCTCTCTCAATATCTATATATATATATATATATATATATATATATATATATATATATATATATCCTTAGGCGCCACCTCAATATGAATAAAAAATTTAAGTCCTATATAGCACACCCCCTCTTATAAATACATATTTTAATCATTCACGCTGATGCCCTGCTTCTCAGCCACTGGGCTCATGAAAAACAAATAATCTTCTCTTTGTCATCAGATGCTACTTGTAACGATGGGCATTTTCTTTAGAAGAATAAAAGTATAGTTGCTCAAACTATAAACTAGGAACTTGATTGGAAGCAGTGAATTATATATATATTAATATTGTAAAATAGATCCAATCCATTTACATCATATTTCAGTAAGATGGTGATTCTTCTGTCATTTATTTTTTCAAGCTGTGGCTCATGCTTTGTTCAGGTGAGGAAGGAAACTGTTTATCTTGGTTTTTGTAGATTAAACTTGTTGCAATTTAGTCCCACAAGGCTCGTGGTTATAAGCATTATCCACAGAAAAATTATCCGAATTGCCTCAAAAACCGCTTGGGTTTCTAACTTCATGGGTCAGGTCAGGTTATGATATTGGAAAAATTGAAAAGTTGGATTGGAAGACGGGGAAAAAGAGAAGAAATTTACCCAACCCATGCACACCCCTATTTTAACAGTCACTGTCTTGTTATATCAATTTAAGTTTAACTTTTGTATAAGAAGTTCTTAGGTGGCAGAAATGGAACTAATTATCAGACCAACTACCAATTATGCATGAATTCTTATGCCAAATACATTGTAGGCATGATCAAACACACCTCGCACCAGCATCAAATAAAAAACTCCCCTGAACTGTAATTATGGCCTATCAAGCAAAGGTTAAATTAATATACTCCCGGACAGTGATATCTCCAAAAAGTCATGATTAATTTATATTTTTTTTACAATCTATCCAGAAACAACTCCGGAAAGGAGATATACTCTGGAAGTCAATCTATTGGCATTTAACCATGAAACTTTCCGAAGAGAATGGTAGGGTGATGAAGAATTAGAAGAAATATAGTTAGGAAATGTTTGTGTATCAGTAAGAGAAAGAACCTTCATAATAATAAAAGCATATATGTCTCAACAGAGTACCTTAAATTCCAATAGATAATAATAATAATAATAATAATAATAATAATAATAATAATAATAATAATAATAATAATAATAATAATAATACTGTGTACCTTAAGGGCTAGTAGAAGCAGAAATGTCTCAACAGAGTAAAATCCTCTGTCAACAAAATCTCCAAGAAACAAGTAGTTAGTCTTTGGGCAATCCCCTCCTACTTTGAAAAGCTCTTTCATGTCATAAAACTGTCCATGAATATCTCCACATATCTATGCATAGTGAAAATTGTATAATCTTAGTACAGATATTGAAATCCTCAAACATTAGTATACAGAATAAACACTGTTTAAACCATTCTATGTAAATATGACTCAGAGAAACTGTTTGAAATAAATAATTTTGCATGTCAAGAAGTTGGCCATTGTGAAACAAAATAATAATAATATTACAATATAACATGCCATTAAATGCTCATGAAGTAGGCAACATAACATTAATATACAAGGGGTAAAAACTATTTTCCATGTGACGATCTAAGATTTTACTCCCATTCATTCAGAGACAAAACATCCATTGAGTAATATCTTTCTAAACACATAGCATAGGAGATGTATAGGACTTTAAATTACCCGGACAAAAACAATCATAAGATATGCTTCTTGGTTGTTCCTCATTTTAAGAAATATATATGTGGAAGAAAATTCATTGCCATACTTTGGAGAAGGAACTACCTTTCTTGGGTTCAGAAACAAGATATCATTGCCATACTTTGAAGAAGGAACTGTGTTTCTTGGGTTCAGAAACAAGATATCACTCCTAATGTAATATTAACATCAAAAAGGCAATCTAAAGTACTAAGAAAGTCATACTAGACTCATCCAGAACTAAATCCGCTTTTTGACTTGCCCAAATGACAATTCATTAGCACCTAAGACAAATGAAGTACCAACCTACTGTATACAATAAATCATTCTAAACCAAAGGGTCCAACATTATCTTCAGCTGTTGTGCATGAGCGCAGCTAACTCAGACAGTCTCGACACAGAAAACAAAAACAGACTCGCAGTAGATGCGAAACTATTTCTATAATTGCCTAATTATTTAAATAGAATGGTTAAAATCTTGAATTATTTCATATTAAAAAGAAAAAAAAGGAGGGGGGGGGGGCATATATCTGCTCCATGATAAAATAAAACTTCGTACTAATACCAAGGTTCACGTCTCGTACCTATTAAGCATAAACATAACTCCATATTTCTATCAAAATTTAACACACACAAGGAAACTCGTAATAAACTAAACTGAAATCCTCTAGAGAGGAAAAAAGAGCTTTTCAAATACATTAAACCAGTAAGAAATCTCAAAATAAAAATTAGAAAACTGTGTGTGTGTTTGGTATGGCAGTTTGGAAAAAGACGAAAAACACCAAATTGATGATGTTTTCAGGTGTTTTTCGATTGTTTTGACATTTCTAGTAAAATAAAACCCTAAATTCAAATTTTGAATTCAGTGTTTCAGCAAATAAAGATTAGTAAGAATTAAGAGTAAAACACCATGTTATGATGAAACAAAATCAATAATAGACTTCAAGAATTAATCCAAAAGTAATATTAGCAGCAGGCTTTTTACCTCACATAGCAAAAGGAAGACATTCAAAAATTAATAAACGTACAGTGACGGGAGCATCGACGCGTTGAACGTTGCTCTCTTCGACGAGGATTTCCATAGCTTTGAGGCAAAGTGCTTTCACTTCCGATTCCATCAATGGCTCGCATTTCTTTAGCTGCTCAATTTGTCTGTCGAGGTCTGACATCTCTTTCTCACCTCCCCCCTCCCTCCTTTTTGTATCTTCTTCTCCGAATCTCTCTCTTTCTATCTCTTCATCAATTTATATACCACTGGCTACTGACTAGATATATATTATTATTACCAAATTATAATTACTTGATTCATTTCTTTTTTGTGGTCTGCCCTCTCTCCCTCGACGCTCTCACATAATGTGACAAATTATCGGCAACGTGTACCGACAACATCTGATTTGATGAAAGTCAGATTCGATGAAAGTCAGTGTCTTTTGTTTTAAAGAAAAACAAATTATAATATCTGGAAAACTGGGAATCTAGGTGATTAGTCGACCTGTGAACCACGCTATTTCGGGCTATCAAATCTTTTTTTCAACATTTAACTTAGATATAATATTCGGGTTATCAACTTAATTAGATTTAATAATGTAATAATCTGATTTAAATCATGGGTAATGATATACAAAAAAATATGTAGTAACAATTAACTAAAATAGTAAGTCATCAATATCTTACCCAGAAAAAAAAAAATCATTAGAAACTCACTAATGCGATTCAACCATCCATTGGAGGTTCTAGTTACGAGACTGGGGCTAAGAAGTTCAAACAAGCATTTAATGGACTACTTCAAGACACATAGGTTAAGGTGGACTTCAAGAGGATTTGTAATAATATAGAGCAGACCTTGATTAATCTGATTCATGTTCAAGAAAGACTTGTTTGTACAACCAATACCATTACACAAGAATCGAGAGAATAAGACTAGATTCGGATAATTTGACATTTTGTTACTTTTTTGGTCATAAATGGAGCTACAAATCAAATGTTGTTGTGACTCCAGTTGGCTTGGAAACTAGACTTCCAAACCTTTCAACGGTATATGGATCGCCTTCTAATTCATTAAAACGAGATAAAATCATTCTTTTTAAGTTGAGTTTTGTTGTTGCCAAACAAAATACGGAAACAACAAACTTGTCTTATTTAATTAGTTGGGCTAAAAACTTTATTTATTTGAGAGGAGCCATTTTGTTTGAGTTTAAACTTGTTTATTTTAATTAGTTTGGGCTAGTTTTAGCATTGTAGCTGACTTTTGGTTGCTATATCTTAGTTCTTGATTGAACTTTTCAACTCTTCAAAGAATTCACCATTCGTTTTTTGAATTTATACTTTCTTTGCTCGTCTTCAGGTGTAGACATTGTGATGGAGTTTGTTTAGTCTTGTTGTGTTGGAGCAAGTTTTCCATTATGATAAGCTCATTCAAATCTCAACAAACTTGGATTAGATTGATCTTGGGGTCGCGAATTCCATTAAATTCCGCTACGGTTTCGCATCAGTTGTATTAGAGTCGATCTAATCATAGGTTAAACCTTTCAATTTGAGTCTTCACTGTTTCTTGTTTGATTCTTGATAGATTCAACCACTTATAAGAAAAAAAAACAGGTATCTTACTTCTTATTGCTTTATTGAACACTTAATCATAAGTTAGTGTTCTTTTGATGCTCTTTTGACCAAAATCAACATACACACCTAAGTTTTTGAATCATTTTGTCCTTGCCCAAATATATAAATATATATCTATATATGAAAAAAAAAACAAAAGGAGGATTGATCTTGCAATCTTGATTGATGCTACATAAAAAAGAAAAAAATCACTTTTTTGAGTTTTGGCTAAATACATGCTTAAAGAAACCTTGATCATTGGCCAATTGGTTAGTCTTGATTCATGAATCTTTCAGTAGTCTTGATTGTGTTGCTTGAAATTTGGGTAATTTAGTTGATTCTTGAGTTTTTGGAATTTTCTTGAATTAAATCCTTACTTCTTGATAATTTGTAATTGCTTAGCTCTTTTCTTATTACTTTTTTTGTTTCATGTTTTCAAATCATCATATTATTCATGAAATTTTGCATTTGTACTCATGAATTTGTCATCGAAGTTTTGTTTTGTTAGTTTCATAAATTTCTTGCTTCTTGAGTCTATATTAAATTTATAAATTCGCTGCGTAGTTGGTTAAAAAAAATTCTTCTTTTTTGAATTGTTGCTAAGTGATTTCAAGAACTATAGAAAGGCAATTTGAGTGGAAAAAGGCGTAGAGAGCATATTAGAGTGAAAAGCCTATAAATATGTGTGAAACACGAGTGTGTGAGGTGTTATTTTTATTGCTAATGGTTTTCGTGCAGGTTTATATAAAAAATATCTTCTAATAGTGTGCCACAGAAGAAGAGTGAGATCTCAGAAGATGGGCTTTCCAGAATACAATAATAGGTGAAATTTATGTTTGGTGAGTTGATTAGTAGCATTGAAAAATCGGAGATGAAGTCACATGAGGCACATGGTAAAAAGGGTATAGAAGCTAAGAAGGAGGAAAATGTGTTGTAAACTCTGCAGATGAAGATGGGGATGATCTTAATCATGGTAGTGGGTTTCATACACATAGAAGAGAGGTATGAGAAAAGGCAAAAGAGGAGACATATTCGGCCACTTAGGGATTTTGAGAATATAAGAGATTTTGATGATTTAGATCGAAATTTGGGTAGTGTTAAGCGAAAATCCCATCCTTTAATGAAAAAACTTATCTAGAAGTTTACTTGGATTGGGACAAAAAGGCGAAGATGATTTTTGACATCCAAAGGTACTCTAAATAAAAGAAAGTTAAGTTAGCTGTAGTGAAGTTTACTGATTATGTCATGGTTTGGTTGGAGAGATTGGTGGTGAAGAAAAGAAGAAATAGAGAAAGTCCAGTTAGCACGTGGGAGGAGTTAAAGACAATAATGAAGAAGTGGTATGTTCCTAAACACTATTTTAGGTAATTCTTTAATCGTTTACAAATAATTACCCAGAGTAGTAAAAGTGTGGAGTGTATCAGAAAGAATTAAAGGTGGCTATGATTAGAGATAATGTTAATGAGGATGAGGAAGTTACTATGTCCAGGTTTTTGAATGGCTTGAATAGAGACATAATTAATGTTGTGGAGTTGCAATCATATGTTGATTTGGAGTTAGAACACTTAGCCATTAAGGTTGAAGAACAATTGAAAAGGAATGTGGTGTTGAAGAACATTAAGGAGGGGTAATACATAATCAAGAGCTTATACAAAGTTTTTTTCTGGTTGGAGAATGAGTTATATGAGAGAGATCTTATTAGCTTCAATGGTTGAATGAATGTGGTGTTGTTAGGGTGAATAGGTAAATACAAGGATGAAATGTTATGTGATGTTGTGGTTATGCATACTACTCATCTATTACTAGGGAGACCTTGGCAATTTGGTAGAAAAACCAAGCACGATAGGTTTAAGAACAAGTATTCATTGGAGAATAATGGAAAGATTTATATACTTGCCTCCACTCTCACCAAAGAAAGTGTATGAAGATCAATTTCAATTGAAGAAGGGCTATAAGAAAGTGCAACAAGTTTCGGCCAAAGTGGGGAACAAAAACATTACGCCACAATGAAAAGGCAAGTTGAACAACATGGTAAGGATGTGTGGAAGAGAGAAAAGAAAGTGAGTTATGAGTTAAAAACAAAAGGGAACAAAGATTTGGCCCTTAGGACATTAGGGGAGGATCACGACCAAGAACAAAAAAATCAAAAGAAGGCCAAGAGTAGGGAGAAAGTGAGTTGAGAGAAGAAACAAAATGTGAGAAAAGAAGAGCGTGTAGAAAAGTGGGGAAACACCTTAAATTTTTTTGCAAAATCTATTTATGTCGAACATGCCTATCTTTCTAACTTACCTATGATTGTACTTGTGTATAAGGAGGCATTCTTCAACTCAGATGATTTAGATTCTTGTGTTCCAATACTGTTAAAGTTCTTTTGTATAAATTTAAGGATGTCTTTCTAGATTACATTCCTATTTGTTTGCCACCAATTAGAGGTATTGAGCATCAAATTGACTTTGTTCCAGAGCATATATATCAAATGGGTTGGCTTATAGGAGCAATCCTGAAGAGACTAAGGAGCTTCAAAGGCAAGTGGAGTAGTTGATGTCGAAAGGATACATTCGAGAGAGCATGATTCCTTGTGTAGTTTTTGTGCTTCTTGTTCCGAAAAATGACAAAACTTGGCGAATATGGGTGGACGTCAAGCTATCAATAACAACATTGTAAAGTAGCGACATCTCATTCCTAGATTAGATGATATGTTAGATGAATTACATGATTCTCAATTGTTTTTAAAAATTGACTTGAATAGTGGTTATCATCAATACGATGAAAGACATGGATGAATGGAAAAATTCTTTAAAAACTAAATATGGTTTGTATAAGTGGTTGGTTATGCCTTTGGACTTACTAGTGAACCTAATACTTTTATGAGATTGATGAATCATGTATTGCGTGCTTTTAGTGGTAAGTTTATCATTGTTTACTTTGATGATATATTGATTTATAGTAAAAGAGATTGATGAGCATATAGGTCATTTGAGACAAGTTGTTGATGTGCTTAGAAAAGAATCCTTATATTATAATTTTAAAAGTGTGACTTTTGCATAGATATGATTGTTTTTCTTGGATATGCAGTTAGTGTAAAAGGTATAGAAATGAATGAAACTAAGGTTAAGGCTATTTAAGAATAGCCTGCACCAAAATCCATAACAAATGTTAGGAGTTTTTATGGTTTAGCTAGTTTTTATAGGATATTTCTTAAAGACTTTAGTACGATAACCTCTCCATTGACTAAAATTGTTAAGAAAATCATGGGTTTCAAGTGGGGAGAAAAGTAAGAATATGCTTTTACGTTGTTAAAATAAAAGTCGATTTCGGCACCCTTACTATCTTCACCCAATTTTAATAAAGCTTTCAAGATTGAATTTGATGCTTCAAGAATAGGTATTGGAGTTGTTCTTATGCAAGAAAAATGGCTCATTGCTTATTTTAGTGATAAATTCAATGGTGCAGCTCTTAACTATCCCACTTATGATAAAGAGTTATATGCAGAAGTGAGGGCTTTTGAGATTTGCAACATTATTTGTGGTCCTGGGAGTTTGTCATACATACTAATCAAGAATCACTATAACATTTGAATAGTCAAGGTAAGTTAAGTAGGAGACATGCTAAGTGGGCTGAGTTTATTGAAACTTTTTCATATAAAATTAAATACAAGGTGAGGAAAATGTAGTCATCCATGCCTTGTCGCGAAGATATGTTCTTCTTAATACTCTTAATTCTAAATTTCTAGGATTCGAGAATATTAAGGAGTTGTATCTTGAAGATCATGATTTTGGTGCTATATATGACACATGCAAGGTTTCAGCCAATGATAAATATTTTAGGCTTGATGGTTTTTTGTTTAAGAGAACTAAAATATATGTTCCTAATTGCTTGTGAGGAAGCACATGGGGATGTTTAATATGGCATTTTGGAATTACTAAAACTTTGGAGGTTCTGTATGAACACTTTTATTGCCTTAATATGAATAGAGATGTGCAAAGAATGTGTTATAGATGCATAACATGTAGACAAACTAAGTTTAGGGTAATGTTTCATGGACTACACACACCTTTTCCTATTCCTAAGGAACCTTGGGTTGATATTTCAATGGATTTCATTTTGGGTCTACTGAGGTCTAGGAAAGGGAGAGATTTTATATTTTTTGTTGTAGAGAGATTTTATAAGATGACACATTTCATTGCTTGCTATAAAACTAATGATGCATCAAATATATCTGACTTATTCTTTAAAGAGGTCATTCGGCTATATGATCTTCCTATGAGCATTGTATCTAATAAAGACGTTAAGTTTTTAGGTTACTTTTGGAAGGTTCTGTTGGCTAAGTTAGGAACTAAGCTTTTATATTCTACTACTTGTCAACCATAAACAAATGGACAAAAAGTTATTAATCGGACTTTGATTCAATCATTAAAGGCTATCATTAAAAAAGTATCTTAAAAAAATATAAAGATTGTTTACCATTCATTACATTTGCATATTATCGTAGTGTGCACTCAACTACTAATTATTCACCATTTGGGATTGTTTATGGTTTTAACCCTATGACACTATTATATTTAATTCATTTGCCTGTTGATGCAAGAGTTAGTCTTGATGGTAATCAAAAAGCATAGGTGGTGAAAGATCTTCATGTAAAGATTCGACAACAAATAGAAAAGAAGGATGAACAATATGTAATCAAAGCCAATAGGGGGCGAAAATTTGTGAGATTTGAACCAGGTGATTAGGTCATGGTGCATATGAGGAAGAAAAGGTTTCCTAAACTGAAAATATCAAAGTTGATGTCATAAGGAGATGGTCCTTGTCACAACGATGTTTTATCATACCTCGTGCCCCGCCATCCCTAGAGGAGAGAACAACGCGCGATGAAAAGAGGGTAGAATAGTCCCAAAATTATGACTATAATTCTTGGGAGTCGCCACCTAGTATTAAGGTCACTAAGAAACCTAATGGTCTGCGAGACTCTGGATAAGGGGACTTGTTGTGCAGGGGGAAGATGCGTCACCCTTAGTGCACCCTACTTAAGGCAAGTTGCATTGTAGTTTGATTTTTTTTTCAAAGTCAGTTTTTTTTGTTGGTATTTTCTAAAGTTTGAAGTAGATCTCTCTTCATGAGAGAGTCTCTACCTCGTTGGAAGTTGAAAACCTAGCCGTTCTACAGCTTGGAAACTTTCACACTGCAAAAAAAACTTCTTTTTTTACTATCCACGACTGTACTTTATATTGTAATTTTATACCTCAATAGCTAAAACAAAATGTTTTTTTCATTGTATTTTTTTTTAAATTGTTGTGGGCTGAACTAATGGGCCTAGAGGCCCATCATTTGGGGCTAGATTGGTCATCCTGGATGGGCCAAACGACCCATCCTTTGGTGGGTTGGCAGCCAACATAGCTTGGTTGATTGGCCAATCATTTGGTGGCCTAGTCAGGAACATGGCCAAGCCCTGCCAACCCATTGTGTTGCACGTGAATAGTGGGTGTAAGTCGCATTGTTCACATGTAAGACAGTGGGACGAGGGAGTGAATTAATTTACTCCCCCACTATTCACCACAATGGTGAACAGTAAAACAATGGTTGGTGGAGGGTGACGACCGACATACTTGTCACTATCGCTGTGTAGAGGAGGCCGAGGTGGTTCTTCTTGTGGTGGTAGCATTGGAAATTGTGGCTTGTGATGGCCGAGAGAGGTGTCATAAGTTGGTTGGTGATGTCACTGTCACTGCTACTGCTATTGTTGCCTTGGCCATGACTGGGTTGCTTTCGTGGAGGAGAAGCTGCTAGTGGTGCTAGGTGGTCTGTCGGCTGTTAGGTGGTCTGATAGCTGCTATTGGAGGAGAGAGAAAGCTACCGACGTGACTGGTTTTTTAGAGAGAGGGAACTGTCGACTAAGAGAGAGAGCACTGCAGTTGCACTGTGAGAGAGAGAGAGCTACCGGCATGACCCTACCGGCGTCTAGGAAGAGTGAAAATGGAGTTTGCTAGTGGTTACGCTGTAATTTTTATTGTGCTATCATCTACCCCATTCCGCTCCCTGCTATTTTTTTGTAGTTTTTCCCTCGTCTATGTCCTCCCTTCCCCCCCCCCCCCCTTTATATAGACTCAATGTGTGCTAGAATAGGAGTGATGTCCATAACAATGGTGTGTTCTAGTGGTAGGTTGCAGGGCATGGTTGTCAGCATGTCACAAGCATGGCTGTCGGTAATGCCTTTGTCTATTGTTTTTGCAAAAAATATAAAATATAAGACAAAAAATGGGTTGTGATAAAAAAGGAGTTTTTCTATCTGAAAACTAGGACGAACAATGTTTGTTTCTTCAATTCTGGATTCCGATTTCACCCAGAATTAATGTTTGTTTCTTCAATTCTGGATTCTGATTTCACCCACAATTGTTTCGTCTTCAAAAATTTTGATCTTCTCAATTTAACCTAAATTAGGCTTCCAAACTTACTTTTCATCAATTAAGCTCTTAATAAAATTAATTTGACCAATTTAAAGTATAATTAAGTCATTGCGCTTAATTAAATCCTTTAACTATGCCCTAAATTAATTCCTAAACATAATTACACTTTAAATTGGTCGGTGATTAAATCAAACTGATCCATAAAAATATAACTATGCCTTTCGACTTAAATTTCACGCATATTTATCCAATAATAAATTATTTTAGCCTTGAATCTGTTTTTTCCTTTATTTTTGGGCACAAAAGAGGTATGATTGGGTTCTTGAAAACTTCCAAAATTTCCATGATTTTTCTGTCAATACTAGCCCTTTTTATTTCACTTTGTTATTTTGTTTTATTTTGGGTAGATTTTGGGGAATAGCCAAGAAATGGGTTATGACAGTTATCCCCCTCTGTACAATGCTTGTGACTAAAGTATCATAATGGGGATTTTTGATAGTGAGTGTTGTAAAGAAAAAAAGAGAGAGAAATGTCGTAATAGGCTTTTTAAATTGAGAAATGGTTGAGTTCTCGGGAAGAGCTATAAAACGCACTCAACAAGGAACAGTTAGTTTGGTCTAAGAAGCACATTATTCTAGGTTGGATGGATGAGGGTTGGAAAGGCGCATCCAATTAAGAGGAAAGATATGACTAAGAAGTGCATTATCCTAATTGATGGTTTAGAATTGGAAAAAACCATACTTAGAGAGGAAGAAAAATAGGGTTGAAAAACATAGTATTTTAATTTGTGGTGAAGGGTTGGAAAACACACCATAGAAAAATAAGAGATTGATCATGGTTATTTTTATTTTTAATTTAAATTTTTTACCTATCCTTTCTCGAGGACGAGCAAGAGCTAAGTGTGGGGGTATTTGATGCGACCATATTATTTGATAGTTTCATCCATATTTACCTAGTGTTTTGCATATGTTTTGTGTATTAAATGCCTTGATATTCTTTGTTTTATGTTTTGGAAGGTATTGTTGGATGAAAGATGCGAAAAGGAGGTAATTGGAGCTAATTGACAGATTTGACCTTCAGTCGATGTTTTGTGCAGAGCAGAAGCTCTAAAGATCGAAATGAAATGATTCCAGTGGCATTCGAAAGAATACATCCATAAATTTCTATGAAGCTAAGGAAAAATAAATAACATAAGGAAGAGCATGAAAATCGCAGCCGTCAAATCTTGCAATCTGCCGATGTTGACCTTTTTCCATTCCAAATTCAATATCTGGAGCTACAGAAGTCTGATTGATGCAAACCAAATTTCCGTGGATTCAGCACTCAAATACCTATAAACGATCCAAATTTCAATGTAAAAAGATGTGTTATGAAGGAGATATGAGTTTTACAAGGGACAACTGAATTCTGCCAACTTAAGGAAGGACTATTTTGTAAAATAAACACTATGGTTTCTAAGCATATATAGAGGAGAGGAGCAAGGAAGTGGCGGCCAGCACCAAAGAAAACACAAATCTTCCTCCTCCAAACCCTAAATCATGTTTTCTTCCATCTTTTTATTTAGTTGTTCAATAAACATGCAAGGCTAGACTCTTTTGCTTGGTTGCAAGGACACGGAAACCTTCAGATTTCAAGAACTCTGAGATCTATTTTTACCTCAATTTTTCAGTTTATATGATGAATATGTTTGTTCTCCTATGCTTATTTTCCTATGATTGTTTATTTAATTGCTAAGAGCGGACTCGAAGTTATTATTGTAGACAATCAATTGCTAAGTTTGATATCAAAACTGGAGTTCTGGTATATGAACTTATGAAGCAACTAAGTTAATAATTGTAGCGGATCTATGTTATTAATCTTAGGGAGAACATTCAATCGAACTAAACATATATTGCAGACAATTATCTTTCTTAATTGATCAATTTATCTAGATTTTAATGTTGCCATTGAATCAAATTACTAGTGCGGACACTTTGGTTGTTTGATGGTTAGGGTAAGTTATACGGCAGATCCATTAACGAACCAATTTTAAGAAGAGATAAATATTCAGAATATAAATTGATGTGTCGTTTCCATGATCAGTTCTGATTTCTATAGGTGGATGTTGATTTGCGACCAAGGTTTGCTTTATTGATAAATTTCAGTTTGATATATTTTTCGCTTAGTTTGCTAAAGCCTAGCCTAGACAACTTCCAACCCCCACCCCCCAATTGCATAACATATAGCACGATAATTTGAACTAAATCATCCTCGTGGGATCGACCCCTTGTTTGCTCTATACTATCTTGTTTGATTTGTTTTAAGCTAGGGTAATTAATTTGTGCGACCACGACATCACAACAAATTTTGGCGTTGTTGTGGGGGACGTGATTTTAGTTGATTCTTGTGTTCTTGTGTTGTGCTGTGATTTATTCTACTTGTTGTTATTTTTATTTATTCTGAAAAAAAAAACATATTTGTGTTTGCGGCGGTACTGTTCAAAACAGACTTTTTGGTGGAATTAGGTATTGGTCTTTTTTTGTCTGAAGGGAAACGACGTTCTGAGAAGAACTAGTGACCATTGGTCACTAGCCCCACCTTATTGAGGCCAAATTCTATTGTTTTCTAAGGTTTCTGGACATGTTTAGTTTTCTAGCGTAGGATCCTATTGCCTATTGCGTTGTCTTCAATCTCTTGTGTGCTTGGTTTCTTTTGAGTTTTCTTTGCGATTTATGCTTGTAAACCATTCTGCTAATCAAAGTCATCAAGTGCAGGTTGATCTCGAAATAAAAACACTTTACACAGGTTACGAAAGGAAGCTCGCGTCAACATCATGGCTGTTGCACGACAACAAACACTCAAGAAGCTTGTTGCTCCTAACATGGAAAACCAACCATTTTGCATAAACATAGATAGTAATGTGAACTTTGAACTCAAATCTGGTTTTATACATTTGCTGCCAACATTCAATGGTCTTGCAGGAGAAGATCCTCACACTCATCTCAAGGAGTTCCACATGGTTTGTGTTGGCATGCAACCAAATGGAGTTGAAGAGGAACAAGTTAAGTTGAAAGCTTTTCCTTTCTCTTTAAAAGGGGTAGCGAAGGCATGGCTTTTTTCTATTCTCCCACGTTCTATTGACACTTGGAATGACATGAAGAAGATCTTCCTTGAAAAATATTTCCCAGCATCTCGAGTTGCCAACATAAGAAAAGAAATATGTGGGATTTGACAATCTCATAGAGAAACACTCGCTGAGTATTGGGAAAGATTTGAGGTATTGTGCATTTAATGCCCTCATCATCAAATACCTGATCAACTGCTCATTCAATACTTTTATGAAGGATTGATGCCTATTGACCGTAGTATCATTTGATGCTGCAAGTGAAGGGGCATTGGTAGATAAGACACCCGGTGCTGCACGCCAATTAATCTCAAACATGGCAGCCAACTCGAAACAATTTGGCACCCGTGGAGACTTCTCAAACAAACTAGTGAATGAGGTAAGTATTTCTAACCTTGAGAATAAAGTTAATGATCTTACTTCTCATGTGCGTTCTTTGGCTTGTGGAAATGTACAGCAGGTAAAAGTTTGAAGCATATGCTCACTACAAGGACATGCTACGGGTATGTGCCCAACAATGCAAGAAGATTACATTGAGCAAGCAAATACGGTTGATGGAACATTCAATGGACAAACCCAGCGTAAGTATGATCCCTTTTCTAACACGTACAATCCTGGATGGAGAGATCATCCCAACTTGCGCTACGGGAACCCACCTCAACAAGGCAATCAAGGGAGACAGTTCCATTCCCATGGATTACAACCACAGCCCCAGCAAAATTATCAAGCAAGACAGCCCCCTCCGTTCATCAACTCCAATGTTATGGGGTCATCATCCAGTGATGATCTTCGTGAGATGATGAAAACTTTGGCTTCTAACACTGTGACCTTGCAACAAAATGTCATATTTTTTCAACAGGAAACAAGGTCAAGTATTCATAACTTGGAAAAGCAAATGGAGCAAATAGCTTCAAGTGTGGGCAAATTGCCCTCCCAAGCATTGAATCCAAAAGAGAATGTTGCGAAGTGGGAAAGAACTTGGAGAAAACAAGTCAAAACAAGTTGAGATGGAGGAAGAAGAAGAGATAGAAACTAAATTGAGTAGCAAGAAGAAACCTACTCCTCCTTCACAAACTGAGACAACAACGACCACTCCAAAGGTAACTCCTCACTCAATCAATTCCAATTTTAAAACAATTCCACCCTTTCCTGTGAGTTCTTCTAAGTCTAAGAAAGAAGACAAAGAAAAAAAGATCTTAAAGGTTTTCAAGAAAGTGGAACTCAACATTCCTTTGATTGATGTCATCACGCAAATTCCCAAGTATGCTAAATTTTTGAAGGAGTTGTGCACTACCAAAAGAGCTTTCAAACTGAAAGGTCATGAAATGGTAAGTATGGGAGAAGTCGTATCTGCTGTTGTTCAAAAGAATATGCCTTTGAAGCAGAAAGACCCAGGTGCGTTTACTATCCCATGTGTTATTGGCAATGCTATTTTTAAAAGGGCTCTATGCGATTTAGGTGCATCTATTAGTGTTATGCCTAAACATGTTTATGATTCTCTTAGATTAAAGCCTTTGAATAAAACTAGCATTGTAATACAACTTGCGGATCGTAGTTTTGTTTACCCACTTGGTGTGATAGAAGATGTCCTAGTCAAGATTGATAGCTTGCTAATTTCATGTGACTTTTATATTCTTGATATGGAGCATAATTCTTGTGATTCTAGTACTCCTATATTGTTTGGGAGACCGTTCTTGAAAACTGCCAATACAAAGATTGATTGTGGTAAGGATACTTTGTCTATGGAGGTCGGAGATGAAAAGATTGAATTTAATTTTCATGATGCAATGAAATATCCTTATAGCAATGTTTATTCTATCACATGTTATGACAAAGTTGATAAGTGTGTGCAGCAAGTTTGTGATTTTGATTGTGTGGATGGATTAAGCGTAACTTTGAGCTATGGCTATTCTCTTACCCGATTGGAGGAGATGGAGAGTCACACATGTGTTCCCCAAAACGTGCATGAAGCAGCATTGGCTTTGCAAGCTTTGCAAACCGTTCCCCATGGTAATGTATTTGTTGATTTAGTACTTTCATATAAAAAGCTTTTGCCACCCTTTTTACAGGCCCCTGAGTTAGAATTGCAACCTTTGCCTGATAATTTGAAGTATGTATCAATTGGCGACAACAATACACTTCCTGTTATCATAGCAAAAGGTTTGACAAGTTCCCAAGAGGAAAAACTTGTGAAGTTGTTGTGTGATCACAAAACAGCCATTGGATGGACATTAGCCAACATCAAGGGCATTAGTCCCTCAATGTGTATGCATCATATATTATTGAAGGATGATACAAAACCAACAAGGGAAATGCAAAGGAGGTTGAACCCACCTATGATGGAGGTCGTGAAAGCTGAAATTTTAAAACTATTAGATGCAGGAGTCATTTACCCCATCACAGACAGTAAATGGGTGGCGCCAATCCATGTGGTGCCCAAAAAGACTGGAATTACATTGGTGAAAAACAAAGATGATGAATTCATTCCTACTCGCATCTCGAGTGGATGAAGAATGTGTGTTGATTATAGAAAGCTTAATCTTTCTACGCGTAAAGATCATTTCTCGTTACCATTCATGGACCAAATGCTTGAACGTCTGGCAGGTAAGTCTTTTTATTGCTTTCTTGATGGATATAGTGGATACAATCAGATTATAATTAATCTTGAGGATCAAGAAAAGACTACGTTTACATGTCCATTTGGTACATATGCATATAGAAGAATGCCCTTTGGTCTCTGTAATGAACCAACAACTTTTCAAAGATGTATGATGAGTATTTTTTCTGACTATGTTGAAAGGATAATTGAGGTTTTCATGGATGATTTCACGGTGTATGGTGATTCTTTTGAAAGATGTCTAGAAAACTTATCTTTGATCTTGAAAAAGTGCATTGAAACTAACCTTGTCTTGAACTATGAAAAGTGTTATTTTATGGTAGATCAAGGAATAGTTCTAGGCCATGTTGTGTCTTCACGTGGATTGGAGGTTGATAAAGCTAAAATAGATGTTATTTCATCATTACCTTACCCCTCATGCGTGAGGGAAGTTTGTTCTTTTCTTGGCCATGCAGGTTTCTATCGACGCTTTATCAAAGACTTCTCGAAGATTACAGCACCCTTATGCAAACTATTATCCAAAGAAGTGGATTTTGTGTTTGATCAAGCATGTAAAGATGCCCATGATGAGCTTAAAAGGTGTGTCACATCTATCCCTATCATCCAACCACCAAAATGGGATGAACCTTTTGAGATAATGTGTGATGCGAGTGACTATGCGGTAGGAGCTGTTCTTGGGCAAAGAATTGGTAAGAATTTGCATGTTATAGCCTATGCTTCCTGCATGTTAGATGGAGCACAATGCATTTACCATACAACTGAAAAGGAACTTTTTGCAGTGGTGTTTGCTCTAGAAAAATTCAGGTCGTATTTACTTGGTACAAAAGTAGTCGTTTTCACTGACCATGCAGCTCTAAGGTATCTTTCGAAGAAAAAAGAGTCCAAACCAAGATTAATTAGGTGGATCTTGCTTTTACAAGAATTTGATCTTGAAATCAAAGACAAAAAAGGTGCTGAAAACCATGTGGCTGATCACTTGAGCCGAAAAGGACCAAGGATATACAAGTTGAAACAATAAGAGAGACATTTCCTGATGAGCAATTGTATGTGTTACATTCCTCCACAAGACCATGGTATGCTGATTTGGTGAACTATTTAGTCACCAAAGAATTCCCTCCAGGTTTGTCTACATCCCTAAAAAATAAGTTACGAGCTGATGCTAAATATTATTTCTGGGATACTCCTCATCTGTGGAAATTTTGTGTGGATCAAGTAGTTAGGAGATGTGTACCACAAGATGAATTTCATTCCATTCTCACCTTTTGTTATTCTCATTCTTGTGGTGGACATTTGGAGCAAAAAGAACGGCCCATAAGGTACTTGAAAGTGGTTTTTATTGGCCTTCTATTTTTAAGGATGCATTTCATTTTTGAAAATTATGTGAAAAATGTCAGAAAACAGGTAATATAACTCATAAGAATCAAATACCTTTAATGAATATTCTTGTAAGTGAGATTTTTTATGTTTGGGGTATTGATTTTATGGGTCCATTTCCTTCTTCTTTTGGCAATCTTTATATCCTTCTTGTAGTTGATTATGTGTCCAAATGGATTGAGGCAAAAGCCACACGAACTAATGATGCTAAAATTATTGTAGATTTTGTTAGGACTCACATATTTGACAGGTTTGGAATCCCTAAAGCTATCATTAGTGATCGTGGCACGCATTTTTGCAATCGTTCAATGGAAGCATTGTTATGCAAATATCATATGACTCATCGGACTTCTACGGCATATCATCCTCAAATGAATGGCCAAGCTGAGATTTCAAATCGAGAAATCAAGTCCATTTTGGAGAAGACAATGTAACCCAACCGGCGAGACTGGAGTCTGCGACTTGGTGATACACTTTAGGCTTACCGAACTTCTTACAAATCACCAATAGGAATGTCACCTTTTAGGATGATTTATGGGAAAGCATGTCATATACCAGTGGAACTTGAACATAAAGCTTTTTGGACCATAAAAAAATGTAACATGGATTATGATGCTGCTGGGATTGCAAGAAAGTTGCAATTGCAAGAGTTGGAAGAGATTCGAAATGACGCTTATGAGAAAGTAAGGATTTACAAAGATAAGTCTATGAGTCTTCATGACCAAATGATTACAAGAAAAGAGTTTCATGTTGGAGACAAAGTCCTTCTCTATCATTCGTGTTTGAAACTTTTTCCTGGTAAGTTGCGTTCTCGTTGGATTGGGCCCTTTGTTGTTTCTAATGTTTTTCTTTATGGTGCAGTTTAAATTACAAGTTTAGAAACAAATAACGTACTCAAGGTCAATGGGCATCACTTGAAACCTTTCTATGAAAGTTGGACGACAGAAATCACCGCTTCTGTGGAGTTAGCTGAACCGATCTATGAAGAATGAGCATACAACATGTCGAGCCAATGACACAAAACAAAAGCGCTTCCTGGGAGGCAACCCAGCACACAAAAAAATCAGATTTGCTTTCCTTTTCCCTTATCTTTTATTTATTTATTTATTTATTTATTTTGCATTTTTGTCATTCTCTTATATCCCTTTTCTTTCATTTTCAACATTGAGGACAATGTTGGTGTGGGGGTATTGGGAAAATGTCAATTTTCTTATTTTGTTTTTCTTTATTCTTTCGAAAAAAAGAGACAAAAATCTATGATTGATTTTTTTGAACTCCCATTGGTTTATGAGAATATGAGTATTATGTATGATAATTAAGTGAGATAGATGAATATATAAATTGAATGAATGAGTGTGCATGCAAGTTTTAATGTTTAATTGGTTTAGGGATTGACTCTGAAAATATGTCATGTTGACTTTATAGTGTTATACCAATGTAAGCTTTTGAGCCTTCAACATTATATTCTTTGATTGTTCGTTCTTTCAATGATGTATCTCTAGAACTTGCTTCATATCTTGTTGAGATTACATTCGCATTACATAGATGCATGAAGATGATAAAGGCATTATGAATTTTAACTGCTTGAGCCAAAAAACCAACCTAAAGCATATTATCTTTAGTGAGCCCCTTTTGAGCTTGTTTATCTTTTCTTTGCTCTATCCATGTATAAGTCTTAAACTTTTTATATGTTTTCCTCTTTTCCCCTGGCCAAGGATTAGTAGAGCATATACTTGTGATATCTCATGGAATTATGGTTGGAAATTATATGAAAAGAAAGAAGAAGTGATGCTTGATGAAAAGATGGGCAAGGTTGCCAAAGGTGAAAAAGAACAAAAAAAAAAGAACAAGAAAAGAAGAAAAGAAAAGAAAAAATAGAAAAGAGCTTGAAATCGAAAGAAGCTAAGCATTGGTGCTTGAAGATTGAAAATTGATGTGTTTTGATGGAATATCTTGGTTGAAATATCTTTTTTTTTCCAGAATGCTCTACTTTCTTTGGTTTGAACCTTTTCTTCTACTCTCTTTTACATCACCTTAACCGTAGCCCCATTACAACCGGAAAATAAGACCTTTTGATTCATGCATTGTTTGTAATATTTTAGTAATGGTGATGAGATTGAAGAGCAACCTTATGGTAGAACATATTCATTGATTGAATTTGAGAGATTTAAACACATAAACCCTAAACACATGAGTGTTGGAGTGTATATCAATGAGAGGACCTATCACTTTGGCATGGTATAGATTTCTTTTAAATCCCAAAGAGTAATTGAGTTTTGAAGTTTGCATGTAAACAAATTCATGAAGATTTATGTTCTTTATCCTTCTCAATTGTATTCTTATTTATAATGCTTAAATTCTTGGATATTGATGGGAGATTAAGAGATTGATCATGGTTATTTTTATTTTAACTTAAATTTTTTACCTATCCTTTCTCGAGGACGAGCAAGAGCTAAGTGTGGGGGTATTTGATGCGACCATATTATTTGATAGTTTCATCCATATTTACCTAGTGTTTTGCATATGTTTTGTGTATTAAATGCCTTGATATTTTTTGTTTTATGTTTTGAAGGTATTTTTGGATGAAAGATGCGAAAAGGAGGTAATTGGAGCTAATTGACAGATTTGACCTTCAGTCGATGTTTTGTGCAGAGCGGAAGCTCTAGAGATCGAAATGAAATGATTCTAGTGGCATTCGAAAGATAACATCCATAAATTTCTGGAAAGCTAAGGAAAAAAGAAATAAAATAAGGAAGAGCATGAAAATCGTAGCCTTCAAAGTCAAATCTTGCAATCTACCGATGCCGACCTTTTTCCATTCCAAATTCAATATCTGGAGCTACAGAAGTCCGATTGATGCAAACCCAATTTCATGGATTCAGGAATCAAATACCTATAAAAGCTCCAAATTTCAACGTAAAACGATGTGTTATGAAGGAGATATGAATTTTACAAGAGACAACTGAATTCTGCCAACTTAAGGAAGGACTATTTTTTTAAAATAGACATTAGGGTTTCTAAGCATATATAAAGGAGGAGAGGAGCAAGGAAGTGGCGACCAGCACCAAAGAAAACACAAATCTTTCTCCTTCAAACCCTAAATCATGTTTTCTTCCATCTTTTTATTTAGTTGTTCAATAAACATGCAAGGCTAGACTCTTTTGCTTGGTTGCAAGGACACGAAAACCTTCAGATTTCAAGAACTGTGAGATCTATTTTTACCTCAATTTTTCAGTTTATATGATGAATATGTTTATTCTCCTATGCTTATTTTCCTATGATTGTTTATTTAATTGCTAAGAGCGGACTCGAAGTTATTATTGTAGACAATCGATTGCTAAGTTTGATATCAAAACCGGAGTTGTGGTATATGAACTTATGAAGCAACTAAGTTAATAATTGTAGCGGATCTATGTTATTAATCTTAGGGAGAACATTCAATCAAACTAAACATATATTACGGACAATTATGTTTCTTAATTGATCAATTTATCTAGATTTTAATGCTGCCATTGAATCAAATTACTAGTGCGGACATTGTGGTTGTTTGATGGTTAGGGTAAGTTATACGACGAATCTGTTAACGAACCAATTTTAAGAAGAGATAAATATTCAGAATATAAATTGATGTGTTGTTTCCATGATCAGTTCTGATTTCGGTGTTCTTTTGCTGTGCAGGTAGCCATTGAAGGCCACCATCGATGGGAGAGAAGAAAAGGGAAGATCTACACAGTCCCAGCTGCCATCCACGGTGACTCTCTCCATCTCCTCTCCGACAGTCATCTGAAGAAGGAGAAGATCAGATCTGGAAAAGAAGAGAAGAGCAGTCCAGCTGCTATTGATTGTGTTGCTTTGTTTTTTGTTTTGTTTTTCAGGTCGCCGTTGAAGTCACCGCCGGCAGGAGAAAGAAGAGAAGAGGCAGATCTGTTGCTTTCCTGTCGTACTGTTCATCTGCGGCGGCGCCTGGTCCCATGCGCCGCCAGTGACGGTGGCGCATGGGCAGACGCGCCACCAGTCCTCCCTGCACTGCTGCCACTATTCCGGCACTGTTCCTGAAGTCCTTTTTGTATTTTTCTTTATGTTTATGTGTTTTATTTGAACTTATTGTATTTTAATTATTATTTGTGAAATGTAATGAGAAAAATGAAAAAAAGATAATGTGTGTATGTGAGTTGTATTTTATTTGTAAAATATAATGACAAAGAAAGAAAAGAGAATGTGTGTGTGTGTGTTGTGTTTTATTTATTCAATTTTATGTTTGTTTTGATAAAGAAAAGAAAGGAATATAAAATGAAATAAAAAATGTGTTTTCTTTGTAAAAATCAAAAGGGTATTGGCTAATATTTCAAAAATATAAAAATCTTACTTTTTGGGAATTTA
Organism: Salix brachista; assembly: GCA_009078335.1. Lineage (NCBI taxonomy): Eukaryota > Viridiplantae > Streptophyta > Magnoliopsida > Malpighiales > Salicaceae > Salix > Salix brachista. Next base: position 11,912,169 of record CM018582.1, read on the forward strand.
TTATTCACTGTCGGTATCGGATAAATAAATCTTAAGGGGTTAAAATCCAAAATATTCGGGGGAATGGTATGCTATTATTCACTGTTCGGTGTTTGGATAAATAAATCTTATCCAAAATATTCGGCGGGAATAGTATGCTATTATTCACTTTTTGGTGTTTTGGATAAATAAATTCTAAGGGGTTAATATCCAAAATATTCGGTGGGGATGATAATAATCAATAAAATTCACAGGATTATTTCTAAGCGGTGATCGATTTCTTTTTCAATCGAAACATTTTTTGTGTGAATAAATATGACTTATTGAAGCATTCAAAATCACATCGAAATAGACAATGCAGCTTACCTCAGGTAAGGCGTACTAGGGGTGCTAATACCTTCCTTTTACACAACCAGTCCCCTACCCTTGAATCTCTGAGCAGACCAGTACCAAATCAGGTGTTCCTAGCGACCCTCAACAGCCAAGTGGCGACTCCTTCTCAACTCCACTGTGAGAGCCAGGATCCCTCCCAGGACGCCGCGCGGCGACGTGCGACAGAATGGCGACTCCACTGGGGAAGGTATTTTTTCTGAAAAATATTGGACTAAGCTTTGAATATTTTGATGTGATTTATTTGTTTCAATTTGTTTGTTTATGTGTGTTTATTTTTAGTAAGTGTTTCGTATTTTTATTTTGCGCATATGTACATATGTTCATGCATTGTTAATTTATTTGAGTTACATCATTTTGGTTTGCAACTTTAAGTTACGTGGGGGACTAGCAGCTTACCTATGACTTGAGTCAAGGTTGAAGTTTGTGTAAACCCCAACTCTTCGCTGAGAGCTTAGATGGTAGTGATTGGTATACGTGTCATCCCATTATCTGCTAAGCCCCCATATTGCCTTTACGAAGGTGATCACTGGGACAGCAAGAGACCCTGTTTAGAGACCAAAGTAGCAAACTCACCATTTGTTGTGCAAAGGTTAGAACCAATCAGTAGGGTGTATGCTCCATTCATTATGTTTTGCATTAAAGCAAACTCTTCTCGAGGCATTTTGAATTCAAGAATTTTGGGTGACACAGTAGCCATCACTTAGGAAATTTTCATTGCAGGGTTTAAGCAAAAATCCAATTTTTGTTTATCATACAATTGCTAAAGTCATGTGTCAGTTCCTCGAAAGACGAGTCTGTAAAAAAAACAAAATTGCACATGCATTTTAACATGCATTCCCATAGTTTTTGTGTATCATACAATTGTTACAAGCATGTGTCACTCCTCGAAAGACGAGTTTGTCAAAAACAAAAAAAAACAAAAAACTCACAATTTTTGTTTAGCATGCAGTCGTTACGACCACGTGTCACTCCTCGAACGACGAGTTCGAAAAAAAAAAAAACATGCATATGCATTTCAACATGCATTCTCACAATTTTTGTTTAGCATGCAATCGTTACGACCACGTGTCACTCTTTAAGGGGGGGTTTGTCAAAAAAAAAAACTAAAAAACCAAAAAAAAACATGCATTTACATTTCAACATGCATTCCCACAGTTTTGAAATAGGGGTCCCTCAATTTGTTATCCTCCGAAGGGTCAAGAGTCATTGGACATTTGGCATGGCTGAGAAGAACTGACACCGATACAAAGCCATCATTCATGTTTCTTTTGCAAGCCAACGACAGAGTTCTCTGCTCTCTAGTGAAATCAGGTGGGACATATGCCCAGATATTATTTGCAGAGTGTTAATGCAATCATCAATGGGGATTGTGGAAAATTTGGGTTTTCTTTTGAGGGAGTGCGAGTAGTCCATTTTCAGAAAGTAAGCATCAATCAAAGAAGTTGTCAGCTTGTTTAAGTATCAATTGATTTCTCTCCTGATCATGTGGAGTTATTGCGGCACTGTCAAATCAGAAAGTTTTATGCCGCCACGCACAGAAGACCATGTTATTTTGCGCACAATTTTGTTTGTTAAAGCGAAGACGAATATCTTGAGTGAGAAGACATAATATGATACTGTTGAATTTGTTCCAGTGTCTGAGAAGTCAAAGTATGTGCACTGCAAGATTACATTGCTCGAAGAAGCGAATTTGTCGCCAAAAGAGTCTTTTCGTCGGATGATGAAATTTTTTATGATTTGCGCACTTTGGTATTTTGACATGAGTGCTTCCAAGCTTGATTCACTTTTTTATGTCCAATGAAGAGCGCGGTGGAGTGCAAAAAAAAAATTGCCTTCTTTTTGCGACATAATCCAGATGAGAGAGATGAACAGTTGCAAGAATTTTTTTTATAATCAAGTGTGGAAGTTAATCAGCAAAAGGCAAGTCAAGTTTTGTGGAGAATGTTATCGTCAGCAGTGTCAGCAATAAATCATCGCGAGCATAAGTGAGATCAATGAGCAGTGACAATACAGAAATGGTTGTTTGGAAAGTCTGAGAAAAGTGTCGCATTGTCAGTAATTTTCTCATGGAATCTCATCGGCTATCACTTTGTTTTGGGGTTAAATCATCAGTTCATTGAATCATGTGTTTTCTTTGTCTTTTTGTTGTTTTGAAATCAAGAGATGTTTGATATTCTTATTTTTGACAACATATTTTGATCAAACTCCAACATGCAAATTTAAATTTTATCATTATTGAAAAATTAAAAGTGTTTTGATTGCAAAATTGACCCAACTTTTGTTAAAATACATGATGACCAATACCAGATGACCGAACAATTTTTCGAGCCTATACACTGAGTTTTTGAACCACATCATAGAACTAAGCTTTATTAGTATGCATATTGACATGTAATGGATTCGGTAGTTATGGACCCACGAATCATGACTCTTGCACGTCCAAATCATTACATTGGACGAGGTCAAAATTTATCAGTTAAAACCAACTTTGCTTGAAATGACAAAAGGCCATCTTTGTTTATTTCCTTCACTACTCTTGAAATATTTATCCCTTGTTAATCCCAATTTGAGCTTGATATTATATTTCTTTGAAAACACCCGACATGGATCACACCCTCACATTGGGGGCAAATACACTGGGGGCAAATAAGAGATTTGTAGTTTGAGGATGCAGTGACAACATTAGAATCAACAGAAGGGGGGATGCTCAAGAATGAAAAACCCAACATTGGGAACTATCAAATTGAGATAGGACATGACAAAAAACCAAGAGTCGATGCTAAGGACAAGTTCAAAAAAAAATTGAAAAAAAGAAAAACGAAAAAAAAAGAAAAAAAAAGAGAAAAAGGAAGAGAATATTGAACTATACCATGTCCGTTGGTATCTGTGGTCAAACCTCACATGGGAAGAAATGTTATTAAGATTATCAAGTCTTCAAGATAATTGATCCATCAAATGAAGATCTTGCAGAATTGTTTTGTTAGACTATATTGAGTGCAACAAGAGATGAAATAACATTAGATGACAAATGATGATTCGAGTTTTAGTATTCCCCTTTTAAGTTTGAAATTGTCAATGAAAGGAACGACATGGTTGTAGAGATTCTTAGTGCATTGGTTGATTGATAAAAAATCACGTTAAGATAATTAACGTATTTTGATGTGGTCTCTTCTACAAAGACAACAAGAGAAAAGGAGTTAACGACTAGATGATGGTGATCCTAGGTCTTTGAAACCCTTAAACACCTTTTTTAGTCTATGAATATCCATTTCTTTTATAGCCATGAACCATAGCCTCATTACATGCTTTTAAAAGTCCTTGATCAAGCAAGCAATTTTAACTGATAAGTAGCGCTCTCCAAATTTGCTAGAGTTTTTTCCATAAGGGTTATAATTTCATGAAAAAGTTGCAAGTTGTTATGCATATTGATAAAGTAAGTACTGAAAAATGAGACAAATTTTTCAACTGAACCTCAAGTTTTTACTCAGCTCTAATTGTTTGAAAACCACAAATTATCACTTCATCATGTACCATCGAAGGACATATCCTAAAATCTGAGATTAGAATCGAAACCCAAAAAACCCATAAAAAGATGATTTCAATCTCATAATGGGTCAATTACTGTTTGCAAAAAAAAAAAAACAAGATAATTACAAGTTTGCATGCATTGAATATCGCGTATTGGATATTTGACCAAATGAATTTGATTTTTAGCAAATCACATCTCTTTGATTTTATTACAAGGATTAGACTTTGGATGCACATGATTTTTTAAATTGGTGACGTAATTTCAGAACAAAAGATTTACAAACAAAGAAGACAGTGACTGGATTTTGTAGAATCCTTGATATTGATAGTTCTTGATTAGAAAGCCAGCAGTCAGAGGGCACAGTGTGGATCTTGATAAGAATACAAACAATTTCACTTCAGCTTGGGGGCAAAGAAGCACAAGTAAATGATGATTTAGTGAAATTCATCAATGAGCACCAACGGATTCAACTCAGGGTAACCTTGCTTAATAGAGAGTGATGGTTTGATAAGCTCCAACAGTGATTGAGAATAAGGTTGCATTTGAAGGGCGCCTTCAGATTTCTGAAATATCGGCTTACTCGCAGATGTGTTTGTCTCCAAAAAGATGATATCACATGGGTGTATTTTGATAAATATTGAAGAGTATGCAAGCCACCAAGATTGATTGAGGAATAATTTGCTTTGAAGCCAGTCGACTTAAGGTTCAGTTCACCGCATGAATATGGGAGACAGAAAAAACCTCGTTAATGACAATATCATAATTCTTTGCACTGATAAGAAGAATTTGCTTAGAAGAAATTGAGTCTACGACGAAGAGTTTCAGATTGCATGGACGAACAGTTGCATTTGTTCAAGGCGCAATTTATCGCATGAATGTGGGTGATGATATCAGTACATCTTTTCTCACGAGCTGAGAGAAATTTATTGATGATAACACGGAGCATGCACCTATGAGTTTTGGATGCATTTTTGGATGACTTGACAATTCCATGAAGAAATATGTTTCAATTGATGAAAAACTCCATGACGGATCGGCAATCCAAGATGAGAACAACAGTAGCAAGCCTTGCAATGATTGTTAGCAAAATATACGCAAACCAAAGAGATGTTATTGAGAGAATCCAAGAAGATGGATGACTTGTTACACTCATTCACGATGAATCAAGCAACACCACACTTAGGGGCAATGTTAAACTTGATAAGCAATGAGAGCAGAGATCATCGCAGATAGCCTAGAATAAGCAATGCGCTTAAGATTGGGTGAATAGATGACAACAAAGCTTTGAAGACTAGGCATGACAATGGAGCATCAGAGAAAGGGGACCTATATTTCTCATGTAAGTATACATGCATCATCATGCATTGCATCCCTATCTTCATCATCTTTCACCCGGGTAGGTCACCCGTTATAAAGAGACCCTCATCATCAATTCCATCAGGGTAGGTCACCCAGAACAATGAGACCCACATCATCTTTCATCCGGGTAGGTCACCCGTAATAATGAGACCCTCTCCATCTTTCATCCGGGTAGGTCACCCTTAAAAATGAGACCCTCTTCATTCCGTTCGGGTAGGTCACCCAGAAAAATGAGACCCTTCTAACTGCTAACCCGGGTAGGTCACCTAGAAAAATGAGACCCTTCTAACTGCTAACCCGGGTAGGTCACCCAGAAAAATGAGACCTTTCTAACTCCTAACGCGGGTAGGTCACCCAGAAAAATGAGACCCTCCTAACATTGCTAACCCGGGTAGGTCACCCAGAAAAATGAGACCCTTTCACCTCATCACCAATTTCATCCGGGTAAGTCACCCGTCATAATGAGACCCCATCCTCCATCCGGGTAGATCACCCGTCATAATGACACCATCTCCACCATTCCATTTTTCTTTACAACACTTACTATTCAAAGTCTTTTACGAGACTTTAGTCGTAAGCATTGTAAAGAGGGGGCATCTGTTGCTACCCAAATTTTGACCCACTTATTTTTATGTTTCGGAAAGAAAAATAAAATTAAAAAATTTAAAAAAAGACAAAAATCCAAAAATATTGATACAGGGGCAAAATTGAACAAATTGAGAGTTTAATTGTCAATTAAGGGTCAGGTCACACAAATCAACAACCAAGGATCAAATTGAAAAATGCACGCAAGCTGAACGTTGCTTTTGAAATTTTACCCTTGACAAATTCTATAAATAGAGTTGTCGTGCCACAAATAAAGGGGACCAAAAAAAAGAAGATACACACCCAAAAACCCTAAAATCCAAAAAAGCCCTAGATTTGTTCTTCTTCTCTCTCGGGCTGCAGCGGCGGCTGCAACCCTATTTTCCATTTCTTTTTTGTCTTTCCCTTCCATTCTCTTCTCCAGCCAGACCCCACTTTCCTCTCCTCCTTGCCGTCAGCCACTTGCCCAGCAGAGACCCTCACTTTCCTCCTCTGCCCAGCCACCTCAGCCATTTCAAGTCTGCCTTCAGCCCCAGCAGACACACTCTCATCCTCCCGCCGAACAGAGCAGCCCCATCGATCTCTTTTCCTCTTCCTCCCTGACCGGCCACCACAGCAGCCACACTCTCCAGCTCTCTCAACCTCCATCAGTTCTCCTCCTCCAGCTTTCCCATCGGATTGGACCCTCAGTCGAACGACTGGCCATCGACAACCTTGACCGTTAAAAAACCAAAAAATAGATCTGCAGAAGGGGGACGAACGGATTGCTCTTGAGTGTTGTTATTTCTTTTTGTTTGTTTTGTGTTTTCTTCGCAGGTTACCATGACATGACCGTCGGTGGGAGAGAGGAGAAGGGAAGATCTACACTGCCCCCGAAACCACCATCAGCTCTGACCAGCTCCCTCCCCTCAATCTAACCCACGGCAGTCCAGCCACCTGAAGAAGCCGAAAGAAGACTGAGGAAGAACAAATCAAAGGAAAACAGAAGAAGAAGAAGAACAGACCGAGAGGAGAGAGGAGCTCAGCTGCTTTGTTTGTGTTTGTTTTCAGTGTTCTTTTGCTGTGCAGGTAGCCATTGAAGGCCACCATCGATGGGAGAGAAGAAAAGGGAAGATCTACACAGTCCCAGCTGCCATCCACGGTGACTCTCTCCATCTCCTCTCCGACAGTCATCTGAAGAAGGAGAAGATCAGACTGGAAAAGAAGAGAAGAGCAGTCCAGCTGCTATTGATTGTGTTGCTTTGTTTTTTGTTTTGTTTTTCAGGTCGCCGTTGAAGTAACCGCCGGCAGGAGAAAGAAGAGAAGAGGCAGATCTGTTGCTTTCCTGTCGTACTGTTCATCTGCGGCGGCGCCTGGTCCCATGCGCCGCCAGTGACGGTGGCGCATGGGCAGACGCGCCACCAGTCCTCCCTGCACTGCTGCCACTATTCCGGCACTGTTCCTGAAGTCCTTTTTGTATTTTTCTTTATGTTTATGTGTTTTATTTGAACTTATTGTATTTTAATTATTATTTGTGAAATGTAATGAGAAAAATGAAAAAAAGATAATGTGTGTGTGTGAGTTGTATTTTATTTGTAAAATATAATGAAAAAAGAAAGAAAAGAGAATATGTGTGTGTGTGTTGTGTTTTATTTATTCAATTTTATGTTTGTTTTGATAAAAGAAAAGAAAGGAATATAAAATGAAATAAAAAATGTGTTTTCTTTGTAAAAATCAAAAGGGTAGTGGCTAATATTTCAAAAATATAAAAATCTTACTTTTTGGGAATTTATTATTCACTGTCGGTATTCGGATAAATAAATCTTAAGGGGTTAAAATCCAAAATATTCGGGGGAATGGTATGCTATTATTCACTGTTCGGTGTTTGGATAAATAAATCTTATCCAAAATATTCGGCGGGAATAGTATGCTATTATTCACTTTTTCGGTGTTTGGATAAATAAATTCTAAGGGGTTAATATCCAAAATATTCGGCAGGGATGATAATAATCAATAAAATTCACAGGATTATTTCTAAGCGGTGATCGATTTCTTTTTCAATCGAAACATTTTTTGTGTGATTAAATATGACTTTTTGAAGCATTCAAAATCACATCGAAATAGACAATGCAGCTTTCCTCAGGTAAGGTGTACTAGGGGTGCTAATACCTTCCCTTTACGCAACCAGTCCCCTACCCTTGAATCTCTGAGCAGACCAGTACCAAATCGGGTGTTCCTAGCGACCCTCAACAGCCAGGTGGCGGCTCCTTCTCAACTCCACTACGAGAGCCAGGATCCCTCCCGGAACGCCGCGCGGCGACGTGCGACATTGAATAAGGGTTTTAGAGGTGCATTTATCTTATCATCATAAATCTGGCACTTATGATATTTTCTAACATATGTCATGCAATCCCTTTCCATAATCAACCAAAAATATCCAAATCTTTGCATTTGCCTTGCCATCGTATGAGTATTGGCATGGGTGACACAAATTACTTCTTGAACTTCTTTCAAAGCCTGCCAAATTCTCTCTCATCTAGACATTTGAGTAAGCTCCCATCAAACGACCTCCTGCATAGGATTTTGCCATTCAAGTAGAAATTAATGGTCATCCTTCTTAAGGCCTCTTTATCTACTTTAGAAGCTTTCTTGGGGGTATTCTTGGTGTTGGATGAATCTTTTGATATTATTATACCATGGTTATCCATTTGGTGACTCTTTGAGTGTGCAAAAATGGGCTTGATGATTTCAAACCTTGATGTCGTTTGGATGGATCTTTTTCGAGCAAAAAATTGTACCATTGAAGCCAAAGTTGCTAAAGCATCGACGAACTGAATTTTATCCCTACTCATGTGAGTGAACTTTACCTCCTCGAACTCATCGGCTAACTTTACAAGGTAGTTCTAGTAAAGTTTCAACTTTTCATCTTTAGTTTTCCATTCTCCTTTCACTTGGTAGATGATCAACATGGAATCCCCAAAGACTTCAAGCTTTTTAGCTCTGAGCTCTAAAGCAGTCTCTAAACCAATGATAAAGCTTCATATTCGATCATGTTATTAGTGTACTCGAATTGTAACCTTATTGAAAAAGGATATTGCTTCCCATCTAGGAAAATTATTACTGCTCCAACCCCACTTCACGATATATTTAATGCTTCATCGAAATACAGTGTCCACTGCTCTCTTGCCCCAACTTCATCCCTGATCACCAGCACGTCTTCATTTGGGAGATCAAAATTTAGAGGCTCATAATCTTCCACGGCATGATCTGCAAGATGGTCGGCAATTATACTAACTTTTATGGCTTTCCTTGTCATAAAAACGATCTCATACTCTACTAACAACACTTGCTATCCTACTCAATAAATTGGGCTTCTCATAAATGTATTTAAGTTGATCTAGCCTGGAAATTAGCCACATTGTATAGTACAAATATATTGCTCGAGTCTTCTCGCGCTCCAAACCAAAGCACAACAGTAGTGGCAAGCTCAACTTGTCAAAATAGAGAAGGTGAAGTGCAGAAAACTAACTTTGTTGAGTTGCTGGATGTTGATTGCACCAGCTATATAAAAGGATCGACGATGACGAGCTTATAGACGATTGACAAGCAACAAACATTTGACAATTGATTGAGAAAGGGAAAGGGAAAGTATGGAAAGGGAAATGACTCTAATGAGGGCAACTGAGCAAAAGTTAATTAGCTTGCACATTTGCATATTTACAGGATTGTAAAATCAGTCTGTGTTTACTGATTTTATGATAGTCACTCACGATTTCACTGAATTTCGATTTTCTAAACCAATTTTACAAGGTTTATACGATTTTACAAGTTAGACTTTTCATTGTAGTCCCTGATCTTTTGATTGTTTTGTATGGTCCTTATTCCTGTAATATAGGTTTTGATTTGTTTCAGTTTTGTCTTTCAATTGAAATTGATTATGTATTGTAGTTTCATTTCGGTCCCTAGTCTTTTAATTTCCAGAATGGATTGAAGTCCTTAAGATTTTTGGTATCAGAGTTTTGATTTGTTTCAATTGAATCCTTTAATTCAAATTGATTATATATTTTAGTTTGATTTCGGTCCTCATTCTTTTAATTCCCGGGTTTGTCTTAAATTCTTTAATTTTTTCGGTATCAAAGTTTTGATTTGTTTCAATTTTGTCCTTTAAATTAAATTTATTATATATGTGTTTTGCATTTCGGCCCTTCTACTTTTAATCTTCATTTTTGTTTTGATTCCTTTATTTTTTATATATTTCTTATATGGTTTCTCTTTTTTTCCATGTTTATATGTACATGCTCTTAGTTTTTGTTTCTATTTTTTATTATTTCCATTGTTATTAACGTTTTAAACACACCAATCCTTTTTTGATTATTTGCAACATTTTCTATTACATGACATCAACTTTTTTCCATTTAATTTAATAGCTTGTAGTGTTTGTGTGATGTTTCAAATTTTAATTTGTGTTGATGATCATTTGAAAATTGATATTTATTATTTTTTCTCTTTTTTTTAATTTTTATTTATCCTTTAGGTTAAATAATTTTTTAATATCTAATCATATTTATTTTTGTTTTGTCATTTATTTTGTTTTTTAATTTCTTTTTTGTTAATATTGTTAGGTGTTGAAAGTTCTAATTATTATAGATAAGACATTCAAAACAATGATAATGATTATTTTTAAGTTTGTTTCTTATAAATATGTGAGACTAATTATATATTTTAATATTAGCACCTTAATATATATATATATGTATGTGTGTGTGTGTGTGTGTAAATGACCTGAGATTTTTTGAAGAGAAAATAATATCAGTGTTCTAAAATACTTTTAATATAATAATATGAGTAATAAATCTTATAAAATAAAATAAAAATTTAATTTTTTTTCCAACAATAATTATGGTGTCATTGATAGCATGAACAATACTAATTAGAATATTAATTATTTACAATAATATTTATAATGACAATTACAATAATTGTGACAATTACAATAATTGTGACAATTTAACAATCATGATAATAACAATAACAATAATAATCCAAATAATTCATTAGTTGATGTTATTTTTCTTAGAGATTGACTTTTGCTGCTTTTTTATGTATGATATTTTATATCTAACATTACATGAACAAAAAATATACGAAGTCATACGTAGATGAAACATGTCAAAAAATTAGGGCAAATTATCTACAATGAAAAAATATACTAGCCAATTGCCCTCCATTTTGTTGTAGCCATAAACAATTTTTTTAAAATGCAACAAAATGTTAATGGTCTTAGATTTGTTTTTATAATGCTATATATCTGAGTAAAATAATCAGCCTATAAGATTTTCGGTTCTTACTATAACAAAACTATTTACAATAATAGTAATAATTATTATTATTGTATATTAGGTTTTTATATATTCATTTTATTATGAAAAATGCGTTTAAAATAATGATAACGATTATTTTCAAGGATTTTTCTCTTAAAAATAATTATATATTTTGTTATTTTTTTAATATGAACACCTTAATATATATATATATATAAAATGAAGTAATTTGTTTTTAAAAAAGTCTCAAATTAATTTAATCTTAATATTCTAAAATACTTCAAATATAATAATATGAAGAACAAATCTTGAAAAAAAAATGAATTTCTTTTTATAATGATAATGATAGTGACAATGATAATATTATCAATAATGATTAGAATATTAATTATTTACAATAATTGTTCCGATAACAACTATAATAATTGTGACAATTTAACAATCATAATAATAACAATAAGAATAATAATCAAGATAATTGATTAATCGATGTTGTGATACTTTGGAATCAAGACAAATTCTACTAAATATTAAAAGTCAAACCTAAGAATATAAATACAAACAAATTATTTAGTGTTATACCAAAATTACTAAAAAATAAATGGATCAAAACTAAATCAAGAAATAAAAGAATTAATTATTTTTCCTTGCAACACTTTTAACTGTTTTAATTTATTCATTCGGTTAAAATTAGTTACATAATTTGTTTTCATTTTGGCCCATATACTTTTAACCTTTTTTTTTTAGATATATTTCTAAATAGTCCTTATTTTTGTCCATGTATATATATATATATATATATAAATATATATATACACAATCTTAATTTTGGTTATTAATTCTAATTATTTCCTCTTTTGTTTAGGTTTTATTTCTTAGAAAAATTTAATTCTTAGATTTTAGGTTGTTTTTGTTAAAAAATTACTTTTACAATATTTTTATGCATAATATTTCAGATCGAATATTACATAAAAAAGAGACAACACATAAACAAAATAGGTAGACGTATTTACTCAAGTTATCTACAATTAAAAAATATATGAACCAATTCCCTTGCGTTTCGTTTACAATGTTCATTATAGACGGAAAAAAACTCATTTCTAACTGGTTTTATTTATTATAATTTTACTAATTAAATATTAAAATAACTAATTATAACACATAAAAAATCAATTAATTTTTCTATATAAAAAAACCCAGCAAAGCACTCAGTTACCTCGTTATTACTGATTAACATCCCATGAATTTGCCAGCAGGGTCTTGGTCTGGTGGTCAAGAAGGACTTCTCTCTTCCTCTCACCCCAGGTTCAAGCCTTGTCAGGCACGCCTGTCACCCTCGCGGTGTCTTACAAGCTCAATGGGCTCAGAAATTTAGTTGTGGTGTGCACAAGCTGGCCCGGACACCCCGGGTACAAAAAAAAATCCCATGAATTCAATTCCTATTTATTTGTTCAAGAAAATAATGTAGCACGCGGGTAATGGACAAGAATACTACTATCGGGCTGCTCTTGCTACAGCACATGTTAAACGGGCCCACACTCCATTTCTCACTCACATGTGTCCTTTTGTTTTTTCTTATTGTATTTTAAAAATGATTTTAAATCTTTTTTTTTATTTTAAATTATATTGTTTTAGTTTTCTTACGAGCGAATTTGCCCGCGCGCTGCGCTAGGCTTTTTTTTATTTTAAAAATTAATTGATTTTATACGTGTTATAATTGGTTATTTTAATATTTAATTAGTAAAATTGTAATTGATAGAATGTAGTAAAAACAGGTTTTTTTCCTGCCTAAAAGTGATTGAATGTTGCAACTATTAAAATTATTTTGATAATTATTTAATCGTTAGATTGTACAACTGGAATCGAAAAAATTATGTGATTATTGTGTATGTTTTATTTGTTTCATGAATTCTTTTATTAGCAAATAGTGAAATTACAATCGTTGAATTTTAACACAGATGAGTGATTTGTTTTATGCAGCAAACAATTTTATTGATGATTTTGTTTTAATTACTTTGGTAATAATTTAATTGGTACATAGCAAAAACGCAATTGATCAAATTGACTAAAGATATATTATTTGTTGCTTGCAACAAACTAATTGTTTGTTTGGCATGTTTTAACTATTTGCCGAATAATTTATTTGACAGATAGCAAAAATGCAACTAAAATTTATCAAAGATGATTTTTTCAGATTTTTTCTTCATATTATTATATTAAAAAAAATTAGAACACAAAGATTAAATTAATGTGAGATTTTTAAAGAAAAACCAGTTCAAATATTTACATATATTTTAAGACGTTAATATAAAAAAAATATCACAATATATAATTATTCTCTCCTATTTTTTAAGGAAAAAGTCTCAAAAATAATATATATATCAAAATTTAGGACCATTAACAATCTTGTTATACGTTAAAAAATTTGGTGTTGTCCGTGGCGAAATGCAGGCCACTTTTTTAATTTATTATTGTAGGTAATTTGACATAATTTTTCTACCTGTTTTGTCTATGTGTGGTTTAGTATATATTTTTTTCGTGACATGAGATATGAAATACTATACATAAAAAAAAGACGCGAAAGTTATTTTTCACAAAAATAACATTGAAAAGGAAAAAATATATAAGTGAAAAAAAAAAGTATAAGTGTGAAATAACTGTAGCAATCCATATTGTTTTTAGAAAAAATCGCTTCAGGAATTAGTTGTGGTGTGCTTAAGCTGACCCGAAGACCTCGGTTATTAAAAAAAATATATAAGTGAACAAAACAAAAGTATAAGAAAAAAAAAAGGAAAAAAATGTATCAGCGGGACTTAAGAAAAAAAAATGGGTCTAGGGATTGTCGTGGTATGCATAAGTTGGCACGGACACCCTGGTCATAAAAAAAAATTAGATCTGGGTATTAATCGTGGTACTCTTAAGCTAGTTTGGACACCCTAATTATAAAAATAAATAAATAAATAAATATAAGTGGAAAAATAAAAAAATATAAAAAAGTATAACAGGAAAAAAAAATGTTTTGGGGAAAAAAACGGAAAAAAATATAATAAGAAAAAAAAACGAAACATAATAAGGAAAAAAAAAGGCAAAAAAAGAAGAAGCAAAAAACAGGGAAAAAAACATTGTAGCGGGAAAAGCATTGTTGCAATCAACAATGCTATGTGTGCGGAGCTACAGTGCTTTCCACACACTATTTACAACCCATATTGTTTTAAAAAAAAAAATCGGTCCAGGAATTGTGGTGTGTTTAAGCTGACCTGGAGACCCCAGTTATAAAAATTTTTTTGGTCAAGGCATAATGAAAAAAAATATATAAGTGAAAAAAAAAGTATAAGGAACAAAAATTAAAAAAAAAAAAATTGGTACAGTGATTAGTCGTGATACACGCAAGCTGGCCTGAACACCCTGATTATCAAAAAACAATTTGGTCCGGGGATTAGTCGTGGTGCGCTTAAGGTGGCACATAGATCCTGGTTATAAAAAGAATATATAAGCAAAAAATAATAATAATAAAAAGGGCTCAGAGACCATTGTTATAAAAAAAAAAAAAGTTAAAGAGAAAAAAAATAAACGTGAAAGCACTGTAGCAATCCATATTGTTTTAAAAACAAATTCGTTCCGGGAATTAGTCGTGGTGTACTTAAGCTGGCCCGTAGACCCTGGTTGTAAAAAAAATGTATAAGTGAACAAAAAAAAATATAAGAAAAAAAAAGGAAAAAAATATATCAGCGGGAAAGCACTTTAGCAAAAAAAATAGGTCCGAGGATTAGTCGTGGTACGCATAAGCTGGTCTGGACACCCTGGTTATAAAAAAAAATTGGATCCGGGGATTAATTATGGTGCGCCTAAGCTAGTCCGGACACCCCGATCATAAAAAACAAAAAAATATATATAAGTGGAAAAAGGCAAAAAATTAAAAAAAGTATAACCAGAAAAAAAAATTCATGGAAAAAAAATATAAGCAGAAAAAAATTAAAAAAAAAAAGAAGGAAAAAAAACTATATAAAAAATTAGATCGAGGATTAATTGTGGTGTGCTTAAGTTAGCACAAACACCATGATTATAAAAAACAAATGAAATTATATATAAGTAGAAAAAGAAAAAAATATAACCAGTAAAAAAAATATTTCATGAAAAAAAAATAATTAGAAAAAAAAAAGAAAAAAAAAAACAACAAAAGGAAAGAAACAAAAAAAGAAAGAAAAAAAAATAAAAAAAAAAAAAAAAAAAAAGAAAAAAAAAAACAGGAAAAAAAATAATTAGAAAAAAAAACGAAAAAAAAAAAAAACAAAAGGAAAGAAACAAAAAAAGAAAGGAAAAAAAAAATGAAACGTAAAAAAAAAAAAAAACGAAAAAAAAAAAGAAACACTGTGGACTTGAACAGTATTTCTACGATATGATTTAGCTGTATGTATAATGTATAATATAATGTATAATAATGTCCTAATAATAAAAAAACACTTTCATCGTGAAACTCCCCGAACACTGCCAAACAGAAACAGGGACAATCGTAAACTCACTCGAAGTCAGTCGCTCTCTTTCTCTAATCTGCCAAAACATACTCTCAACTCTCAAGAGTGACCAAAACACACTCACAAGAGAAAAAGACAGATCTGAAAGTAACATAACCTCTTCAAAACCCTAGTTTCTTTGAAGGACGATCTGGGTAGGCGTTACTATTTTGTGCTGATTCTCTCGACTTTTGGTGCATTACTATTTTGTTTTCTTGGATTATCAAGAGAGAACTAAGTGCATTTGAACATGTTCTTGCTCTTCATTTAGTGAATGTAGTCTTTTTAGCTAAAAACTTATGGTGCATTTTTTGCTGAAATCAACAGTTTTTAAGCTCGAGAGCCTGCTCATTCTTCTGTCTTTTTTCTCCATTACTGAGGAGGTTGAAATATCTAGATTTGTTTCAATAAGTTGTTTAATCGAGTGGGTTTACTTCATTAACATGAGGTGTTGTTTGGTTTCTGAGAAAATGTGAGGCAGATGTAAGTAAGTTATTGGCATATATACAAGTTCGTTTTAATAAAATAGATTGGCTGCGTAGAATGTGGCTAGCAAGACAGGAAAAAAAAAGAAGCTTTTTTAATTTTTAAGTTCCAGAAGACTATATATTGTATTTAAGGGGAAGCCTTTAAGATTGTATTTAGCTAGAATGTTATATTATAGTCTACTACATATGTTAAAGCATTTATATATTCCATGCTTACTCCTATTAGTTGCTCTTCTTTGCAGGTGTGTATTTTTACTTGTGTGGTAAAAGTACTTTTCTTGCTGGTCAATAAGGTATGCTGCTAGTCTCAATTCTTGGCTTTGGTTTACATCTCCAAGCATATAGTTCTGTCTAAGGATTACTTACTGAATGTCTTTCGAATGCTCCATGTAGTTGACGCGAGGTTGCAAGCTAACGTGAATGGCAGTCACAGATGCCCAAAACCCTCTCCTTGGAGAAACAACCTGCGGCACTCTACTGCAAAAGCTCCAGGTATTTCATTTTACTGATTGTTCGTGTGTATGGCGAGAAGAAATTACAACTTATTGAACTCTGATGTGGTGTAGGAAATCTGGGACGAGGTTGGTGAAAGTGATGAGGAACGAGATAAGATGCTCATTCAAATAGAACAGGAGTGCTTGGATGTGTATAAGAAGAAAGTTGAGCAGGCTGTGAAGTCGAGGGCCCAGCTTCTTGAGGCCTTATCAGATGCCAGAACTGAACTTGCATGTCTTCTATCAGTCCTTGGAGAAAAATGTTTTGCAGAATTTGTGAGTAATTTTACACAACTTAGTCTCGTGTATATCCTGTGTCATCATATGTGCAAAGTGCTATGGGTGTTTATCATGGTTGTTAAACTCGCAAGTTGACTCGCAAATTCGTCTGCTTTTGTGAGTCAACTCATCAAACCTTGTTAACTCGGGTGGAAAAATCGGTTTGGGTCAAACTCGGGTCAAAAAACAGTAGAATCGTAAAATTATACCGGATCGGTCCGATTTTACGATCCCAGGCTATTCTAATTTCTACATTCTGATTTCTTACGCAGCCCTCTCTCTCTCTCGCCATCTAGGCAAGCCCCCCTTCTACACTGACGCAAGCCTCTCCCTCTTGCCACCTAGGCATAGCCCCCCCCCCCCCCCCCCCCCCCCCCCACTCTCTCTCTCTCTTGGTTTGTTAAATGCATGCAGCCATGCACACATCATTTTTAGACAATAAAAATTTCTTGATTCTCATGTGTTTATTTAAATATTAACTTTAAATTTTATAATTGAATTTTTTATTGTTATTTTTGCTTTAAATTATATTATTTTTAGTATTTTTAGATAATTTAATGTGTTAATGTCAAAATAATTTGTTGGAGTTGGAGCTAATACTATCAATATCGGTGTTGGGGTGTTGGTACAAGTAGTAGTACTAATAATATTTTCAATAATAATACTTTTGATGAATGTATTAAAAATAGCAAGGAAGATGACAGTAATGGCTAATGAGGCTGACTTTAGCTTACATAGCACGCCGGTAGAATATTGGTTTTAAATTTGTTAGTTTTTACCTAATGAAATTCTATGGACATAATTGTTTTGTAATCTATTTTTAAGTTATTTTAAATTATGTATGAACCTTAACTAATGAAGTTTTATAGCCATAATTATGATGTATTGTATTCAGAATTATTTTATTTACGATTTTATGATTTTAGCTGTGATTTATGATTTTTGTACGCAAAAATTCAGGTACGATTTTACGATTTTACGATCCGAGTTTCAGAAGCCCCTTCCGTGTCGTGTCAAATTCGCGATTTTGACAACCGTGGTGTTTATGCAAAACACTTTTTATGGTTTAATTGACAGTGAAAAAACTGGGCTCCTCATGGTTTTCCTTGGTTTAATTGCAGCCTGAGAAGGCTTCAGGAACAATCAAGGAACAACTGGAAGCTATAGCACCAGTACTTGAACAGCTGTGGGAACAGAAAACAGAGAGAGTGAAAGAGTTTTCTGATGTACAGACACAGATTCAAAAAATCTGTGGTGAAATTGCTGGGAACTTAAATATCAATGACATTCCTGCAGTTGATGATGCTGATTTATCACTACAGAAGTTAAATGAATATCATGCCCAACTTCAAGAGCTTCAAAAGGAAAAGGTAAATCTCTTCATCCTGGTAATGGTTCATCAGATAATTTCTAGCTTTCTAGATATGTCAAGTTAATCATTAACTTCTTATTTTACATTGTAGAGTGATAGGTTGCACAAGGTCCTTGAATTTGTGAGCAGTGTGCATGACCTATGTGCTGTCCTCGGGATGGACTTTTTCAGTTCTGTAACGGATGTTCATCCAAGCTTAAATGACTTGACTGGCATGCAAAGCATTAGCAATGATACATTAGCAAGGCTGGCTAAGACTGTCTTAGCATTAAAAGAAGAAAAGAAGCAGAGGCTTCATAAGGCAAGTCCCTTGCATTTTAGTATTTGTTGCTATGGAAAGAAGAGTATGTTTTCCTTGTTATGTTTCCAGAAAAATAATAAGACTTTTGCACTAATTGAAGCCTTTAACCAAATACTGATCCTCTATTCTCTATACCAATTGTTAGCATAAAAGTATGTTCTGTGATGAAGAAATGGGACAGGAATTTGCTCAACTTTAAACAGACAAAGATCAGTTATGTTATATCAGGATCCTCTTTCCACAAGGCTTGTTTTTCTGTTGTTAAATAAGTTTATCCTGTAACTCAGATACATGTCTTCCAACACGAGAACATTTGCATTAGATTTCTGTTGGCATCTTCAAAGCAGATGAAACAAGCACTGTTTCCTGTTGATTTGTTCCTTACTCACACACACACACACACAGCACCAGTATATTTTGTATCACATCCAAAGGGAACAAACTCTAAGGTTTCTGCTGTAATGGTGGATGTTTTTCTGTGTGCTTGAATTGAATCAAATCCTCCTGTTCTCCACTAAGACTCAAAATATCTTTAATTTTTATCCTCCCACTACAGCTTCAAGAGCTGGCAAATCAGCTCATGGACCTGTGGAATCTGATGGACACTCCCATGGAAGAAAGGAAATTGTTTGACCATGTTACCTGTAACATGTTGGCTTCAGTTGATGAAGTGACTGTTCCCAGAGCTCTGGCCCTGGATCTAATTGAGCAGGTATTTGGATTCTGCAAGTAAATATACCTTCAAGTTTAAATAAACTGTGAAAGCTATATACATATTTTGGTGAAAACTGCGAAAGCGGTATGCTAATTTTACTAGTATTTTTTTAAAGGCTGAGGCTGAGGTTGAAAGGCTTGATCAGCTAAAAACCAGCAGGATGAAAGAAATTGCCTTCAAAAAGCAAGCAGAGCTTGAAGAGATATATGCCCATGTTCATGTAGAGATAGCTCCGGATGTTGCTCTAGACAAAATTATGGCACTAATTGATTCTGGAAATGTTGAGCCTGCTGAATTACTGGCTGACATGGACAATCAAATATCAAGAGCCAAAGAAGAAGCTATAAGCAGAAAAGAAATTTTGGATAAGGTTGAGAAATGGATGTTAGCATGTGAGGAAGAGAGTTGGCTAGAAGATTATAATCGGGTATTACCATCTCTCTCCCTTGCTCTTCTTCTAAGTGTTTATATTGTAAATCTGATGTTTCGATAGTTTCAATGCCCTTTTCCTAGAGATCTCTCTGCTCTTGGGCCCGTAAGAAATTCCTGCATCAGGAGCAGATATATATAGATCCCCTTTTATTTGGGAAATATTTGTTTTTTCTTACCCTTGTTTTCTTCTGCAGATTATACGTTTGAGTGATCTTGTTTGCTGATGTTTTGAGTGTATCTAATTCTGTAATTGTGTTTTCCTAGTAATTATCATTGTTCCTGGCTTCTCTGGCAGATAATAGGTTTATGCGAGTGATCTTGCTTGCCAATGATTTTATGTTATGTAATTGTGTGATCCACATTTGCCTAGTAACAGGATGTCTGTCTCATTGACGTTAAATGAGCGGAAAAATTCCGAGTCTGAATAGTAAACGATGAGGTAAATACAGTGAAAATATTGATAGATCAAACTAGGTGTTCTAAAAGCAGATGAAATTATTTGTACAACTGGTTTGATGGCTTATGGTTTTAACTTAAATGGCACTGTGTTGCTGAAACAGGATGAAAACAGGTACAGTGCCAGCAGAGGTGCACACTTGAATCTCAAGCGTGCAGAGAGAGCCCGGATTCTGGTTAACAAAATCCCAGGTATCTGTAAAATCAGGGAAATACAGAGGTGGCACTATCAACATCGTTTTCTTCTCTTTTTGAACTGTTCTATGTTGATGCGATGGAATCTGCATCCAGAGATTTAATCGGTTTTGTTGGCCATGTAGCCTTGGTTGACACCTTGGTTGCTAAAACTCGGGCTTGGGAAGAAGATCGTGGCATACAGTTTGCATATGATGGTGTTCCTCTCCTTGCCATGCTAGATGAATATGCCATGCTCAGGCAGGAAAGAGAAGAAGAGAAGCAAAGGATGAGGGTGAGTTTGAATTTATTACATGTTCAAGCACACGCATGCATTTAAACCACATTGTGGTTACTTTATTTTGGCCTAGAATGAGTTTTGCTCAATCTTCTACCTTGCTAAAAGTAGACTCTGACATGACAGGATCAGAAGAAGTTCCATGAGCAGCAAAGCACAGAACAAGAACCCATTTTCGGTTCCCGATCAAGTCCTGCTCGACAAGTTGGCGCAAAGAAGGCGGCTGGTTCCCGTGCAAATGGAGGTGCTAATGGAACTCCCAGCAGGCGGCTGTCTCTAAACGCCCATCAAAATGGGAGCAGGTCTACAACTAAAGATGGAAGGAGGGACAGTAGGCTATCCGCTCCTGTTAACTATGTTTCTATGTCGAAAGATGATGCTACCTCCCATGTTTCAGGCGCCGACACTGTTCCGGCCTCACCGTGATAAAATAAAAGAGATGTGTAGGTTTGCATCCTCCTTAAATATATTATTGCTGTTACTTCTAGGAGCTTGTTGTAGTCTAATAGATGTAACTGGAGAGTGAACTGCATCTTTAATTGGCATCGTGAGAAAAGCTGTTCCTTCCGATCCTTTCTGCTTATTTCCTGGAGCTGTCTTTTTTTATTTTTTAGTGCCTGGTTGCTCAACGCTGAGCATCATCTAACCATGAGATTGAGAACTGTGAAATGTAGGGCTGACAATTTCATCTAAACTAATCGACCTAATGGGTAATTAATTAATGGTTATGGATAATTACCTTGTTTAGATGGGCAATGAACATCAATGGATGCTTGATAGAAATTTTATATATATTTACGGATACATAAAATTCTAATTCTAGATTTTGTAGGTTTCCATTAGGGGTGAGCAAAAAAAACCATCCAACTGATTAAACCGAGAAAATCAAAATAAAAATAACCGAGAAAACCGAACCGAATAAAAAAAATGATTAAACCGATTAAATTATTTAAAAAAAAATCCAGTTTGACCCAAACCGAACCGAACCGGTTCGGTTTAAAAAGTAATATAAATACAAACTTTCTCTGTTTCTCGGTTAAGACTTAAGACTCTTATTTCCCTTTCCTTACTTTGAAAACCCTAGCAGCACTGCAGCCGTCTCCCTCTAGCCTCTCACCTCTCCCTCCCTCTGGCCTCTCGGCCTCTGTTTTATTTGAAGTGGAGAACCTCTGTTTATAGAAGGTAATTTGAAGTGGGGAACCTATGTTTATAAAAGGTAAGTAAATAATTTGCTCTATTTTATTTCTATGTTTTAGTTAATGTTCATGGTTTTTAACTATTTGTATTTGAGCTTATGATATATATTGACGTATTTAAATAGTAATTAGTTTTGGGTTGCATACGTGGTATTAGAGATTGTTGTTGCCTGTTGCTGCCTTACTGATAATTAATCACTGGTTTATAATGTTGAAAATTTCTCATCGTATTTAAATATAATATAGCAGAGAGCAGACTAACCTAGCACTGCTCTGATCATCGTGAAAGTGTGGATAGAAAATTAGGGTTTTGTAGGGTGTCAGATGAATGCATGTTCATCAGTCAAATTCTATAACCCAAAAAATATTGATTGTCAAAGCTAATACAGAATCTGAAAGAGAGTAGTTGATAAAGGTGTTTAAAAGTAGAAAAGTTGTGGAAAGTAGAAAAGCTGTGGAAAAGCATCGAGTGTAATATATATTTATAATACAAAATCATGAATATATTGCATCAAGTCTCTGACCAATTAGAACCTGTTGAAAAGCTGCAAATATATTGTGAATTTATTATTAATTTATGCTGCATATATATTGTGATTTGCTGTCAAAATTATATCACTTATTTGTTGTCAAAATTGGTTACATCATGGTTTAATCTCAATCGACATTACAACCTTGATGAATGATTATGAAAATCTTGAATCATGTTATTTTTCTCTTACACTTGTACTTTTATTTTATGATTCATTAATCAATTTATTTCCAATCTAATATTTCTATTATTATTTTTTTGTAGAATTTTGTGGAAAGTTAAATCTAGCAATGGATGCTAATTAGTTCAAAACCGGGTGTATTTCTTGAAGTTTTTTATGTTAATGTTGCTTGTTGTTAATTTTGAAGCCCTTTGAAGGCAATGTTTTATAATTTAAATTTTAACTTGTTCATTCGTGTAATTTTAATTATTGCGCCTCATGCTAAATTAAAAAAAAAAAAGTATTAGAAAGTTAAAAAAACCCTTAATAAACACTATATTAATATTTGTATTGGTGGCAAAAAAAAAAAAAAAAACACTTTGGGATTTTATAGGAAAATCAGTTTTTCTTTTTATTAATTGTAAGTCTATCAGAAAGCCCATCAGAAGACCCGTTAGAAAGCCCATCAGATGACCCAAAAAACAATTTTGATTTTTCCAATATTTTAATCATAAAAACCAAACTGAACCGAAAATGGTCAGTTTTCACTAGGTTCGGTTTGGTTTGGTTTTTTTTTTTTTTTAAATTATAAATTTTTGATTTGGTTACTTTTTTTGATAAAAACCTGACCGAACCGAAAGTGTTCACCCCTAGTTTCCATTGTTATCCTTAAATGATATTGTTAATCAAGAATTTCATCTACTAGTTGCATACGAAAGAAAAATGTCATTGCCTGAAACTTAACAAGCATATTTACTCCTAGAATATTATCATGAATACCCTGAGAAGCTGTTTATTTAAAGATTAAGTTGAATAATTACACTGAGAAGGTTAAGTTAAATCATGTATGATATTTTTAAATTGATTAAGATATTATTGGAAGCTCTATTCAATCTTTAATATAAACCAATCAACTTTTAAATTGATAATTGTTTAACTTATTTAATTCTATTTTAATTACGATTGTGATTTACATTTAAAGTAAAATAAAGATTAGTATCATAGCAACAACACCCAAAATTTGACAAGTGTCAAAATCATGCAAATTTAAAACCTTAAAAAATAAATGATTTGCAATATAGAAAAGCAAGGGTACCATCTCGCAAATATACAGGTATTAGAATTTAATTACTCAACCAAGATAAGCTATTCGAGTTTAAATTAAAACGAACACTAAAGATGCCTACATAATGTATTTTAAATGATAAGTAATTAAAAAATAGATGTTAGTTATGATCTAAACTAACTAAGAACAACTTAGAAAGCTATCAAAACAAAAGAAATCAACTTTGAAAAATAAAAGGACTGATAGAGACTGCTGAAGTGTTATAAATTAAATCAGATTGCAAAGCGCTACAGAAAACCACAACACTTTTTTATTTTATTTTTAAAATCAATGTTCACACTGATAAATAATACAAACCCAAAACGAGAAGATACATGACAATTATTGAGGCATAAAGTAATAATTTCTCTAGCAACCAATGCTTGTTTACCAAAATAGTTCAGCGCGCTCATTTGGGATACCTTCACTCCCCTTCACTTAAAATTGGAACTATGACAGGTTTCATCTGTGCTAAATACACAATTGCCCACCTAACATTCAAAACATAAAAAAAATTATAGCAAGAGTGATAAGGAAACAACTGCATGCAGTTCTTAATAATAATAATAATAAAAAGAACTCTAAGGAAATCTCAACCATGTTCCAGGAAAAGAAAAAAGTGCATTGCTAGCAGATGAACGTAAAATCTGAATAAAATAACTTATTGATGCTTTTGACACTCCATCAAAATCATGAACATCAAGCTTTCATCAAGGACGAGAGTGAATATTATTCAACCAACCATAAAAAAGGGTAAGAAATATAATTTGGCAAACTTAAGTACGCTTTAAGGATTCCATTAATCTACATGAACCTGTTCCTCCAGGACTGCCTCTCAAAAGTCATGCAAGTCATAACTCTTGCCATTTTACAAACATGCCATAGCACTAGGGTGCCTCACTGGGAAAAAAATGAATGTTTCCATATGGTAAAATGAGAAAAAAATAAAAAAAATGACACTGATAGCAGTTCCTCCTCCAACATTATGTGAGGTTCTGTTACCATCAGGCTAATTGTTGCTACAATGGTAAAGGAGCAGAACCCTCAAAGTTAGCAAGTGAAGCTTTCCCAGCTCATTCTAAAGCTATCTGTGAAGGAAACACGTGCGAAGAGAAGATACTCAAATTTGTACATCCAGCAGTTTGAAATTAACCTAGACTACATAATGGATAAAAAATGAATAATTTACAGGCAAATCTGCAGTCAACCTTAAGGAAAATTTACAAGAAAAGGCATAAACAGGACTTGTAGTCGATAATATTGTGTAATGGTCATGGTTTTGCAGCATCTTGATAAATTACCTTTCTTGAATAATCATTAGTCTTCTAAATTTATGGATGCATTCATGCAGCTTGAACACTAACCACATATATCCAAGACACAGAAGCTCATAAATGAAATTCCTCCAACATGGAAAATCAAAAGAGTTGCAGAAAGAAAAACTAAAATAAAATACAAGCTTACATCATCCAGCAACACGCTGTTGCTGTCAAAACCAATGTTAGGTGGAGCCTGCAATGAAAAACCCAAGATTATCCATATTGCACGAGAAGAAACGGAACAAGAGGCTACCGTACAGGAGTTGTATTCACTTAATTAAACCTGATTAAATTGATGCATGCAGTCATCTTTATCTGCTAATTAGAGAGATCAGACAAAACAATGATCTGAAACATTTAAATTACTAGTGAATGAGATAATGATACTTAAAAATACATGAGCAGTGGGTAGCACTTTAATCCAATCTCTTATTGAGCAATTGTATCATGCATGCTTCAACACGGATGCAGAACTTGAATTGGGGGCTATAAGAATGAGCATTCCCAAAATAAAAAACAGGGTCAGTACAGCATAAATGTGTGATGTCATGCAGGGGGGTAGCATAAAACTAAAAGCGCTAGCGTTTAGTCAATAAAAAAACAAAGAGATGGTTTATGATTTTATAAAGACGTTTCCCTTATTCAAAAGTTTGACATTTGCAATGTAAAGCGGCAGTGGACTTGACTTGATGGATGAACTTGGAGACAGACAGAGAAATAAAAAAAGAGTAGATGCAATCAAAAGTGGTTTTTCACCACGAATTGAAGAAACAAATAAAACATAACTGCACGGGAAGCAGTGATTTTGCTCATCAAATATCCCAACTACTGACACATGCAATTACAGATTCGTAACATCAAAAGGACTAAAACAGATACTGGAAGATTACTGCTTCCTATTTAATGTAGTGTGGGGAGAGGGAAGCAGTAGAGAACCAAAATTACAGCAGTCTATTATATTAGTTTAAGCCCCGGGATTCCTAGTCTTAGTCCCCAGGTAGAACTACTTAGCCTATATAGGAAATATTTTAAAAAGCCCCATGACCCCTGATATAAAAATATTAGAAATATATATATATATATATATATATATATAATAGAATAAATTCCGAAGAAAACTTCTGCGTAATTATTATTAGTTGCAGAAAATCAATAACAACACAACCACTAATGAAAACAGTAGTGATTCGATGGATTCAGGCTGCATTTGTGATTTTCCCGAGAAAATCTAATAGTTGGAAATGCATTTACAATTCAATTTAATAATAATACACGGATCAACTAAAATGTAGCGGCAGTTCAATTGATTCAAACGCATCTTATGCTTTTCCTTAAGAAAAAAAAAATATGAACGAAATTTTCTAAGAAATTAAAGAAAAAAGAAATTGAAGTAATAAAGAAAGGAAGCATACAAATTAGTAGAGGGTCCTCTGTTGCAGCAAATTCTGGTACAAAGAGAAGCGATTATTCCAACAACTACGAAAATCAGTGTCGTTACCAGAAACCCCATCTCTCTTTATTGTATATCCAGATTTCTTTCTGAAAAATAACTCCATCAGGCAGCTTTCTGGTCCAAGATGAAAATTTATTTAATAAGAAAATCGGTGTCGGGACTTACTTGGTGAAGCTTCTTGTGCTTCCTTGTTCAGGCTCTCGCTTCGCTGTTGCTCGCGAGATCCGGCTTCCCTCCCTCCCTCTCTCTGATTTTGTATTTTAGATGCTAATTACTCCATCCACCCATGGATCCTGGCCCAATTGCTAGTTAATCAGACTTTTCGTGATTTGGGCTAGTGAGGCCCATATCACTCCCACTACGTCCTTTCTTCTACCATTACTCAATTTCAATTTATAAACTACTAAATAATTTCATTTATTTATCGTAATAATTAATATAGGCTTCTCTCATTGTAATACTTTTTTTTTTTTTAATTTTCATAAATTAGCGTGAGATTTTTATTGAGTTTCATGGTAAGTTAATTTTTATATTTTTTATTATATAATAAAATTAATTTGAGTGGAGTGCATAGCTATAACTTGAGTTGCGGGTTTAGAAGGTTGACTAGGGTTCACTTGATTTTTTATTTCTTTTGTAATCATTCAATTAATAAGGTAATCCCGAGAAACTCCCACACAATTTAATTTAGAGTTCAAGTAAAAAAACCAAATCAAGAACACTCAAATTTAAACTATTTCATAATGTAGGTTGAGTTTTTGTTTTTAAGAGAATTAATTATTAAGAAGGTAGTCAGTATCCTCAAATCAGTGTTCTGTTTGGAAAATTTATCCTCATTATTTTTCTCTCTCAAAATATTCCTCAAATTAATTTTTAATTCTCTCAACAATCACGCATAAAAAAGTTAATTATTTTTCATTTTAAAAAACAAAATAGCTCACTTATCCTTGTATTTTTATGCCTAGTATCTCATTTGTCTAAAAAACTATTTATTTTTATGTTTCAAAAATGTTTTTGAAAAAAAATATTTTTTATTTTTTTCTGCGTTTCAAATATAATTGTTTTTCTTTGTGTTTTCATATTATATTGTCAAAAATAGATTTTTATAAATAATAATAAAATATTATTTCAATATATTTTCAAGGAAAACATACTTTTAAAATACTATAATAACAAACAATCTACAAGTACTTTATATCATTCACCGGTCCATCCACTTGACATTTTTTTTTCTATTCTAACAAAGATACTCTCATACTAGAAATTAAACCTAACCTGATTAATTCAAAAAGGATAACCATGAAAAGATAATGATAATATGACTGGTTTTTTTATTTGTTTTTACATATAAAGTAGATGGAGTTTGGATTTCTTAAAGCTGGGTTTTTTTTTTACTTGAAAAATGATAGATCCGAAGAATAATTTAAAATATAGAAACATATTTAAAGACAGATTTGATCCAAAAAAGAAGGAAAAGTGGAGACATCTCCTGTTTCCATTAGCATTCGAGTTGAACTCTTCAATTTATGAAATACACCAAGCATCTCCTGTAAGAAAACAACTTTTACATTTGTAATAACATTTTTTAAGCTTCATACCAATCGTCGAATGAAGATTTAAGAGAAACAATCGTCGAATGCTACATGGCAACGCGGTGAGCGCCAATCATCACATACCCGTCCCAGCATCTTTGTTTTATGCCGCCTGCAAATACAACAAGTTGAAGCTACATGTAACAGCAAGTCCTGGAGACATCCTTTGAAGGGCACACTTTGTCATCAAGAAGCAAAATTAAAGATTTAACAAAGCTTTTCTCGTTCTAACCCTGACCAACTAACAAGGACAGGAAGAAACGGCAGGAAACAAATGAGAAAACCAACGAAATTTACCTCTATTTGAAACACTGAAATGTATTTTCTACATTTATATTGTTAGCACCCAAATGTCGAAACAATTCTTGCTGCAACTCCTTTCCACAGCCAAATGGTTTAAACAGCGTGAAGAAAGGGCAAATTTGCCCTACAATTAGATTAGACGAACATACAACATTGACTTCTCGCTAGAATAATAGGACAAAAATGTGAACAGACTGTGACGAGAGGGAGAAAAGAACAAGGGTTGGTGCCCCTTCTCCCTGTTTTTTCTTTTTTTTTTTTGGTGGATTGATTTGGATAACCAATTATCACTTGCCACGATCAGAATCTGAACTGGGGGTCAACGTCCATTGCCCAAGTAAACTTTGCTAGGAGAGACTTGTTGAATATCTGTGACAAAGGCATACATATACATACATATGGTAAGAAACAACTTCACTTGAGCAGTCACTACTGCGGTACCAAATACAGGGCAACAAACCGAAACAGAAGCATGACTGTTGATTAAAACCATTACATTTTTATTCTAAAAAAGAATTAGATCAATTTATCCCAATATTTGTTCCCAATTTATCTCCAATTTGTACTAAATAGCGGGCCGTTCTTCATTCTATCCCTCTGTCCGGTTTTTTCCATCTAAACTAAAATAATAATAAAATACCATCAAACAAGACTCAAATCTAACCTGATTTATTTAAAAATAAAGCCATGAAAAGTGTATTAACAATATGACAATTTGTTGTACCTTTTTCAAATTATTTTTTCAATAAATGAGATAGGGTTTGAGTTCTCAAATGTCGGTATTAGCATCAGTTTGCATAAAAATATCCATTTGAAGGATATATTAGAGGATGGCCTAAAATATAATGATAGATCCAAAGCAATTAAACTAACTTATACGTATAACTAATTGACGGCTTAAGAAGATAAGAAGTTGAGCTCATTCCTCAAAAATAATTTCAGGAGCAGTTTACCTTCTCAATAGGAACTTCATGCCGCTTGCACCATGCAACTGTAATCCTGGGATCAAGGTAATTAATTTTGGAGGTGCCCAATGCCACTGTTTTCAGATCCTCTTTGGTCTTCATGGACAGTTCCATTTTCTCAATCTTTTGATTGGTTGTTGCTATCTTCTTCTCTATGCTGCAAATCAATTCAGCAGATCAAAATGAACCATCAAATATACCAAAGATGCACAAAATACTTGAGCAAAAGGGCACAGGTTGTATTACGCTTCAGGAGTCAAGTTCCTCTTTTGCTTTCCATCTGCATCCTTCAATGGGGGCTTCCCCCTTTTGGCCCTGTCCAGATCAGTTTTCAATTCCTTCAGTGTGCCCTGCAAGCAGAATGATGAACAGCTCAAAGCATGGACTTCACAAACACAAGCAGCCAGGAATGGGCAAAGTTTCCAATATGCATAGGGCAATAATATGTTGAGGATAGATGGCTTGGCAATACACACACAGCAAGCAGCCATAATTGGGCAAAGTTTCCAATATGCCAGGAGGTCCTCACGAGGATTTTCCCCAAATTTCCAAAAAATGAGGGCCCAAAATTCTGGTTGAGTTCTAAAATTAAATACCTTAAGTTCCTCGAGTTTCTCAGTCAATCTTGACATTTGTGCGTCATGAGATTTTGAAATAGTACGTTGATGATTACAAATGATTGCAACCTGTAGAAGAGCAAAAAGGCAATATTATAGGTGCAAGAGCTGGAGCTAAATATTGCAACATAATATCCAACGAACTTTTCTTGCAACAGACTGGCTTCACCTGTTTGTTTGCTTTGTTATAAATGACAATTTTTTCAGTAACGTCACCATCTTCTGTTTCTTCATATAACTGTTAATAGACCAAACAAAACCCCAGGAGCATATAAATTCACATACTTCCAGGTGGCCCACAGGAAAAACTTCAATGTAGTAATTGATCTCTCAGCTTAAAACTTACCTTTTCATCCAATGTGATAGATGCATTGTATGTACGGAAAACTTTTGCTGTAAGTCCAGGCATGAGTTCTTTTAGGTGTGCATTTAGTTTAGTAGTATCCAGAGAGTCAAAAAGATCATCAGTTGGCTTTTTCGCTGAAGAAGAAAAAACTGCTCATCATCCCTCACACAAGATAATTACCTTTACTATCATAATCTTAACAGCCATTTACTCACCAACTTGAAACTGTCTGATTGCCTTGTACACGGGAAGCTCAACCTCGACTGTGTTTTCATATCGAATTGAATCTTTACCAAGGAAGTCAAACTGAAAAATCAAGTAGAAGCAAGTGTTAATTCTAGTAATTCACTGTTAGATGTCAATCGAAATTAGGTAACTCATAGTATGTTGTCTGACCTCTACACTTCCAAAATTAGACCCACTACTGCAGCAACCAAGTACAGAGACACCAATAAACATAAAAACCATCATATACCTTCAACTTATTCGGAGGGATGCACACAACATTTGCAACTTTTAATGTGCAGCAACCAACAGTATCAGCTTCATCATCATCCTGCAGGTTCCCAATTACAGAATGATGGAAATGTGATAACGTTCTCCCTTGAAATGTATACAAGATCTATATAGCTAATTGCCACAGGTAATCCTCGATACTAGTAAAGAAACATGGTAAGAAGCAAACACAAACCAGCATAACAAAATGTCACGGGAACACTTGCTAAGTTCTAAAAGTGAGATATAACTTATACTGAATATACTATTCTGGCAATTAGATCTTCAAAAAACATTCAATGAGTTTCAATTATCCTAGGATAACATTTCCTCTGAATCAAATGCAATTTTAAATTTCTACAATCTGATCATGTCTCCATTATTGTACTGATTCACAAAAATCCAAAAAATAGCTGTTCATTCAACTTCACCTTGGAAAACCTCTTAACAGAAATAAACCTTAATTGTTGTCCAAAGACAGGCATATAATTTATTCAAGATTGAGTTTCCACAGAGAAAAGGGAGGATAAGAAAGAGTCAAGGCATTTTGAAAAGAAAAGTGGCATGTAAATCTGAAAGATACAATTCTTGATAAACTGAGCAAGTGACATGCGCTAAATCAAACTAATTTAAGGCCTGAGTCCATTCTTATCATTTGGATTTCTATGAACCATATTGACACCCAAAGGCTCAGATTAACTGGTCAATTTAAAACACCAGGTTCATTATGTGAGTAAGAGCCTTATTTGTCTTCAATAATTATATCCTCCTCTGTGAAAGAAGACACCAATCACAAGGCAATAAAACAATCCCAAATAAAAAGGTGCTTCATCCAATCTTAAAAGCCAAAATCAACTGCAAAGGGTTCAATAAGCTTGTTTAGCCAGTTGTTATACCTTCTCATTACCCGCCCTAAGAGCTAGTTTATCAATAAGATAGGTTGCCACTGCTATTTGCCGCTTTGTAATATCTTTACTTGCAAAATCCTTTGTGTAAGCTGTCCTGATGTTGTGTATATAGTCCTGCACTCAAAATACAGAAGCTAAAGGCAAGCTCCTCAATCATATCACAGGTTACAACAACCAGAAGCTCGTATAGATCAATACCTTCAACTTCCTTGCTTTTTCATATTTCTCCTTGTCACTTTGCCCCTTCAAGGAACTGCTGGCAGCCAAGAATACATATTTGAATTCTTTTGGATTGATTGGATCATTCCAGAATGCCAACCATGTAACAGTGTTATCATGCTTCACTTCTTTCCACCTACCAAGCAAATATTTTCACAATTTTCAGCTAACCCAAACAATACTTAGTTATCAACAGAAGCTAAAGTAGTAGTGTCTCTCTTCTATTTCCCCAATTTGAAAGAGATTGTATGAACCCAAACCTTTCACCAGGAATGGGACATTTTGGGATCGGGGCATCCTTTCCAATATTTATAGTAATGTCACTGGGACGAATACGGCTTTTTAGCTTTCCCATCTGGTAAATACCAACAGTCAGTCAAAGGGAAAAAAATGAGGCAGTGAAAAATTTAGTCATTCGTCATCATGAACATAAAAAAAAAATTTAGTCAAAGCTGAAAGCTCTATATCTCAATTAACAGTTAGAAAGATGTCACTGGAACCTTTGGATGCTCTCCCCGTCCTCGAAATAGACCAGGTGGTTCAACTCTGAAATTCCCAACCTGATTGAGATAATCATCAGAGTTGGAAAAGTTAAAATGCAGGTGAAGAGAAGTGCATTAAGAAAACAAAATGCAGAGTTCAAATAATAAAATCAGCAATAAGGAACCCATTATTGGTTAGAATGCAAGCCTTAGAAGCAGAAACCCGCATTTGCACAAGAGCACACACTCGTTTGCATACACATGTTCACTATAGATATAGTATTTCCCTTACAAAGCTAATAAAAACGCCCGATCCACAAATACTTACCTTCTCTTTAACCCCATTAACAATGGCCCACATATACTTCTCCTCTTGCTTCAATTTCTCTTCTTTTAGAGCCTTCTTCTCCTACATGAACATAAAACACTGAAATCAAAGAGAATGACATCATGTGAAACTTATTCTCAAAGAATATGGCGGAAGTAATCGGCTTCTACCCTGAAAAGCTAACTTTGGTCACATGTGAAACTGAAACAATGATACATTAGAAAGGGGGGTTACTTTTTTCTCTCAAGTCCAAAGGGGGATTACATGCATGCAAAATGCAGGATGGCACATTTTAGTGCTGGTTATTTCCATGAAGCATTGTAACTGCCAGAATATCCACGGTTACTGCTTCATTACAGATAGAGGATGAAAAGATTCCATAAGGCTCCATGGCAGAGAACATAGGAATGGGTGTACTTCTACAATTTTACACAACAATAGCAACACTCCAACAACATATATCAAGCATTTAAGTTGGCAGACTTGCGTGCAATTAATGGTAATTGCTCACTTTCACAACAAACTAATGCTTTGCATCTCAATCACACACAAGGCGATATGTATACCAACTTACTTCAGTGCTCATTTGTTTCTTCTTCTCCTTTTCTTTCTCATGCCATTCATATATAGGGTTGAAATCACAGATCTCTAGCTTCTGTATTACATGATTCTTCCCAAGTAATATACGCCAATCATTCCAAAAGTTTTGAAGGAATTGTGGTTTTTTAACATATTCTGTATCTTTCATCACTGCAAACATGGTTGCAACCTGTGGTTAAGAGATTAAAGTTAAAATGCAGCTAGCACCAAACATACAGGGAGAAATTTGAAACCTCCAATGTACAGAAACTCAAACAGAGTAGGAGCATGCGGTGGAAATTAACTTGTGGACACAAATGACATAGCAAGGCACCACAAACTAATTGAAACACACCTCCTCCTGCTCAGGAGTCAAATCAACTGGTTTACCCTTGTAAAGCATCTTGACCCCATGAGGCTTGTATGGAGGTGGGAAGATGACACCGTTGTGAACCAAGGTCGTCCACTTTTTCTGCCCATCACTGGAGCCAGGCTGTACTTTTGTTGACTTTGAATATTTTGAATTTTGCATTTGTTTCTTGTTATTCTTGGTTGTCTTCTTGAATGATGAAGAAACAACTTTTGCTGCCTTTTGCTTCACAGACAAAGATTTGTTAACTGAGGAGCCTGCTTTCTTCATTCTCTGGGAAATTGTAAGGTGGTCATCATCATCTGCCTTCAGCTCTGCCTTGACAGTAACTTCCTTTGTTGTATACACATCTGAAAGTTTTGTTTTTTTAGCAGAAGACTGGTTTGAAGGAACCTTATTATCCATAGGTCTCTTAGTTGGCACAGCAGAAGATTTTTGTTGCTTGTCCTTAGCAGTAGAACCATTTAACTGAATTTTTGAAACCAACAATTTCTTCTCACAAGAACTGATAATCTTAGAGCTTGATGACCCTGCATTTGACTTTGCTGCAAACCTCGAGGATAAAGGGACTTCATCATCATCTGAATGTTCATCCTTGACACGATCAGGCACAGTAACCCCCTTATTGGCATTGTTTGTGCTCCCCTTAAGTCTAGAACTCAAGGGCTTATCATCCTCAGAATCGTCATCATCAACAATCGGTTTGGTCTCCTCCTTAGCAGTATTTGAGACAACCTGTTTAGATGCTTGCTTCGACAGATCAAATGAAGAACTTGGCGCTCTAGAATATGTCACTGGTGACTTCATTGGCAATGCCTTGGCAGATGAAGCTGATGCTTTAGGACTCCCTATGGGAGATTTCACAGGGGATGCATTGGAAGATGGAATAAGTGATTTGCCTTTGTGGGCATTCAAGCTTTGACCAATGGAATTATGAGAAGATGAGGATGGTTTCTTTGCTTCAAGGTTTGGTTGATTTTGCTTAGAGGTCGAGTTACCACCTCTCTTGAAAACTATGGGCCCATCATCGTCGTCATCATCAAAATTATTGAGAATTGGCTTTGGAGGTGCCTGAACAACCATTAGAGTATAACAAGGGTCTGTGCTGGCATGCACACCACATCAATATCGGATAAGATTTACAATTTTCATTCAAAAACCAATAATGATATTGTCAATGCAATCTACAATACTGCATTGACTAGATTCCTAGATGCACCACCATAAGCACATAAATAAATAAAAAAATTACGCTTTGCCTTAACATGCAAACTCAAAACTGAACTAAATCCACAACAAAAACGGTATACTGAACCACCAATTCATTTTCTAAAATGAGGCCAAGCTAATCCAAACCCAAATTTATATACAATAATAATAATAATAAAAACCAGTGAGCTGGAGATTATTATATCATTCTAATTAAAAAACCCAAATTGAAACTGAAAAAAAGACGATCTAATCTTTCAGTATTAATCGAATTTTATAAATCAAAAACACCCAATTACTGATAGCAATAATAGTTCTCTGTGACATCTACTAATCCTTCAGTCCCCATTGAAATTGAAGAAAAAGAAGAAAAAGACAGCTGTTTTGTGTGTGTGTATAAGAAAATGAAAGAGCGCCTACCTAAATGGGGAAGAATTAAACGGTTTTTTGTTTGTTCGTTTGTAACAGAAGCAGTGTAGCGGTGGAGCAGAGGAGAGGAGAGCAGCGGAGCAGCTAACTATTGCAAACTGTAGAGAGAGACCACATACAAAGCTTATTAAGGTGGATTCTGTCTATTTTTCACTTTGCAGGCCCCTTCCTTCTGTGCTTTTTATTCTCTACCTCTAAACGACTACGTTTTCGACTTCTTCAGTCTTGTTTTTTTTTCCCCTTATTTTTATTCTGATTTAACAACCAGGCGGCGATTTTTAACCGACTTGCCCGGGTGTTCCTGGCTGACCGAACCCGACCCTGCTTCACTAGCAGACCCGAAAAACTTACAAGGGTGGGCTACCCACCGTGGTTAACCGGGCTCCCTTGCTATCGATATATCCATGTAAAATGGACGCGTGAGTTGTATGGTTTTGATACGTGGACTAGCCATGCGTGCAGGAGAATTATATAGCATGGTCATTTATTTTCAACTAGTTTTACGCTTGAGTCATAATTTTAACAACATGGTCCTAAATTTTTTTATAATTCTTTTAAAAAGTTATTTTAATTATTAAAAAAACTGCAATGGTATATATAAGTTAAATTATATAGCATTTAAATCGTTATTATTTTCAATCAACCTCTTACTAATAAAAAAAACTAAAAATATGCAATACTAATTAAGACTTTAGGTTGAAACAAGAGTCCTAAACTTGTATGCCTTTGATTTAATTCATTTTAATCAATAAATAGAGATGTGTTGGGTTGATTCAATAAACTTAAATTTTAAAGAACTCTTTTTGGGTGAGAGAACCGTCTATCGGGTTTTTTATTGAAATTTTTTGTAAAAGGGAGAATATTTTTGGTCTAGTTTATCAAAACTTAAACAACACTCAAACTGAAACTAAAGCTAAATTAAGAACTTCTAAGTTGTGGAATTTTTCTGGGCAGATTCGAGGTAGCCCGGGCCTCCTGGGAACAAGTGATTTGCTTTCAAGCAATTTCTCTCTGGCTCTCTTGATCTGACCCCAGGCCTGTCTTTTTATAGTAGCCTGTCCCCCGGTAATCTCGTACTTGTATTTCAATTAAACTTGTTTAGGCTGAACTAATTTGTTTGACAGCTGTCCTATCTTCAACGACGTCGTTTCCTGCCTTGCCAGCTACCCTCTCCTGGACGGTGTCGTTTTACTTTGCTTTTACTTTCAATGGCCAGCTGTCGACTCGTCGCTCTCCTCATTGCCCACTGTCCACCGTCCACGTAAGTTGTACTACTTAATCCTGACCCTACACTAACACTTTACCTTTTCTTTGCTTTTGCAGGTTTCCTGCCGGTGCACGTCTCTTCCTTCATTTCACGTCTCTTCTCTCATTTCTCGTGCCGGTCTTCTTCAACCTTCTTCCCTCAGCTTCCCTCTCTCTCTTCATTCCCACGCCTTCTTCTCCCTTCAGTTCCCTCTCTCATTTCTTCTTGAGCTAGGGTTTGGACGGACTGTTACAGTTGAATAGATGTAATATCAAATGTTGTAGATAAAGATTTTACAATATGAATCCTACAACAGTTTATACTTTCTACTCATGCGTGCCTTCTCCTAAACTATTATATGTGTTAGAACTTCCAAGTATACCATTACATTCGTTGCAATAAATGCTATATACTCCTATTTTGAATAGGACTTAATCAATCAATAACTTAAATCCCCATCTCCTTAGTTAATGGTTGCCTTAGCTATTTTTACTAATGGATGATGAATTTTGGTTCTCCACTAATTTATAAAGTGAACAACTACTACTCGTATACGAAAAATAAGCATCCATGCATCAACCAAATAAAATTAGTTGTTGTTTACTATCAAACATGGAAAGAAATGCTAAAATTGATTAATAATAGTGGAATCAATCATGGTTTGGAAGAGTTAAAATCAATTAGTGATGTCAACCCTAGGAAATAAGTGTAGGTGTAAATTACAAATTAAATAAATAAAGAAAAATAAAGGTGGAGGAATTCACTTACGAATTTAAATAGAACAAGAATTTCATTTGTGACTTTTGGACAAAATATTTGAGACATTGTAGTTTTAACTCGAAGATAATTGAGATAACTGGGGTTAGATTAAATTAAAGAAATGAATTAAGATAAAATAATAATAGATGTATAATAAAGTTAGGGGTGAATTGAAAGAAATATAAATAGTTGTGACTTAATTAAAAGAAGAATAGAAGTAGGGGTAAAAAATAATATATTTAAAGGAGATAAAGCCTAAGTGCAAATAAGAGAAATCAAGTTTATACCCCTCTCCTTTGGCTCTTTAAGGTCGACATTAGGATTTTAATTGTTCAAGCAATTAGGATTTGAATATTTCTTGGTAGGGTGTTTCTTACATTCATAAAGAGAATTCTTAACTTTAATGGTTTTTTTTCATGAGATTAGGGTAGGGTTCTTGGAAAATATTTGGAGGAAATGTGAAATTATGTTTAATTGATGAATATGACTTGAAATAAGATTAAACGATATAGAAATGACAAGATAAATGGAAAGAAAAAAAGAAGTTCCCTAGGGAAGGCCTTGACCGACTATTGAAAGGAGTAAATAGGAGGGAGATATTATGTTATTCTTGCAAAAGATCAATTGTAATATGTTTTTTTGGACGTGAATTTATGTGTATTGGATGAACTGAGCATGCAAAGAATGAGAAAATTCTTGTTTCCCCAAAACTTAGCATCAAAATGGTGGATATTGAAACTTCTACTTATCTAGTTAATGTGTATTCATATGTTTTTAATTGATGAAGAATGCATGTAGGAATAGCAAAGCATGAGTTTAGAAGGATATTGTTTGGAAATATAACAAAACTTATAATTATGCTCTACATTGATCGTATGAAAGAAGATTGATTCAAATAGGGTGACTTAATTTTAAAAGATGTTTTGATGATGTTATTAGGTATATGATGTTGTTAGAGAATTAAGATAAACTAGAGGAAATGAAATTGGGAGGGGGGAAATGTATAATATGCATGAGTTAACAAATTAAGTAGATTCATCTCTTGACTTTCAAAGAGAGAGAGTGGGTGGGAAAATGAGAGAATTAGGATTGATTTCCTTCATAGGAGTTATAGTTTTGGTTGTTTCTATCCAATAAAACTAGTTTCATTTAATTTAGAATTTTAGAACTCTAATTATAGGTCACCAAACAAGACTATGCAGGACAGGCTATGTAGAGCAGAAGGTCTGTCATATTAATGATAAATGTTGAGTAGGTTTGGGAAAAACTAAGTTTTCCTCTCTTCAGGAGATTTGTAACCCTATATTTTAGCTTTCCAACGAGACCAAACTCGCTAAAAACGGTGTTCTATAACTCCAAATATAGTGATAGATTCGATTCCAACTTCTGCTGACAAATTCAAAAAGAAATGAAAAAGAGAGGTCATGAAGTGACTAAATTAAATGCGTTAAAAGAAAAGAAAAAAGTTATGTTCAAAACTAAAAATTATAATAATATCTTGATTGGATAAAAGATATAGATGATATAAAGTACACATTTTGATAAAAGATATAGAATAACGGATTAAAAGGCTCATTTTGATTCCAGATAAAGGGAACGTCATAAATGACTAACATACATTCAATGTATGTCAGAATCTCAGGGATAAGGATCACTATGCACAAACTAACACATATTTAATTTATGTTAAGGATCTTGGATAAAAAGATCGTTGTGAATTGTCCACATACATTAGTGCATGTTAGAATTCCAGGAATGGAATTGTCACATATGCACAAATAAACACATGGGGTATGTTAGGGACCTAGAAAAGGGTTTTCTTCAATGACATTGCTTGTAGGTTGATAAGGATACCAACAATATTGGTATCGATTATATGTAGATGGGAAAATTAGTTATGATTAAATTAGTTATGATTATTTCTATGAAATTTAAAGGATAAAACATATGGTTATGGGTAGTAGGATGAACAAGAGTTTCGATAGAGAATTCTTAAAACAAAACAAATAAAAGGGAATAAAAGAAGAAAAAAAAACAAGAAGAAAGAGGGAAGATAAATTGTATATGATTTTATATAATTGGTTAAATAACTTCATTACTTTTCAGGTTCATCATTTGCACGGTAGAGATAGATTCTGCTTTCTGTTATCGTTTTGTACCTAGCTCTAGGAAGTCTATCTTAGTATTTTGTGTTATAAAGTGTTGGTAAACTTAATATGTATGAATACATTTTTTGTAAAGGTTGGAATGCAAGAAATTAATCCTGAAAACTTGAAAAGACCAGAATGCATAAGAAATTTCAAAAGACTAGTTTTGGAAGACAAAAATATACAAAATTTGAAAATTTGATAGAGTATTTTTTTACTAATAAAGGCTCTATTTACAAGAAAAATTCAATTTGAGGAGGAAAATTCAAAATTAGATGCTTAAGGGCTCAATTAGAATTTACTGAAGGCTTATTTGTAAGAAAAAGTATTTCTAAAGTTAATTTAGTATTTAACTGAAAGAAATTAAGGTCTGAGGTCAAATCGCAATATTTAATAGTTAATTAGGTTATGTTAAGGGCATAATTGCATAGATATTGAAGTTTGATAGACAATTAGAAACTTAATTGGAGAAATACAAACTAAGGACCTCCTTACCGAGAATAAATTTTCTAAGCCCTAGATAGAATAATGGTTAAAAAACACTATTATCTTAGTTTACATAAGACAAATAAACAATGCAGCTTATCTTAGGAAGATATACGAGGATACTAATACTTTCTCTTTACACAATCAATCCCTTTACCCATACTTTGAGACCATTTATGGTTCCTAAAGACAAAGTTACCAGGTGACGACTCTCATCCCCTCTTTTTATTTGTTGCTACCCAATTTTTGACTCATTATTTTTATGTTTCGAAAAAATATATCCAAAAAAATATATCTTGGTACAAGGGCAAAATTGAACAAATTGAGAGTTTAATGGCCAATGGAGGGTTAAATCGCGAAAATCAGAAATCAAGGACCAGAGTAAAAAGATCGCGCAAAGTTAAGGTTGAGATTGAATTTTTGAGGGGATACAATTGTGCAAAATAAAAGCTCAAATCCAATTGAGGTACAATTAGAGGAAGTATAAATTTGAGGGACCAAACCATACTTTTACCTTCAATTTTTTTTTGAAAATCGCACTGCATGTCTTTTTGAAAATTGCATTTTTGCATTCCGGCTGCATGCTACCCGGCTTTGAATGATCAGCATGCCATCATGCCTGCCTTAAATGTTCAGCGGCGGTACCTGCACTGCATGCTACCCAGCTTTGAATGATCGGACGCGCTTGCCTTCAATGTTAAGGGCGGCACCCTGCACTAAGCATTTTGGCAGCCGAAGGATCTGTGTGTTTTGCTATAAATAGCAACATGCAAGGACCGTAGGGGAGGGGGACGAAGGTGCAGAGCCAAATTCGAGTAAAAAGAAACAGAGGGGAGACGAGAGAAGAGAAGTTGCAGCGAAGGGAGAGCAGATAGAAACAGAGGGGAAAAAATAGGAATTCACGAGGCAAAATTTTACGTAAAAAACTTAGTAATCTTCTGCAACAGAGCCCCAACATCACCATTTCCTTTCCCTTTCTTTTTTTTCCTTCCCTCTCGATCGTTTGACGGTTTCTCTCTCTAAGACCAGGTACGCCGGCGCTTCTCTCTCTCATCTAGCAACCACCACTCCGACCATTTTCGCATCACCCCACCATCACCAGAAGCCACCTTTCCACGGCAAAGAACCCAATAACAACTCAGGCGCGGCAGCAGAGCAACAGCCCCAGTTGACAGCAACGAATCCCGACAGCTTCCGAAGCTCTGTCCGACCGCCACAGGCCACCATTTCTGATGCCACCATGATGGGAAGGACCACCTCGACGTCCTCTACACAAAGGTACTAGTAGGTAAGCTATTCATCACACTTGAAAATTCCCCACATTACTGTTCATCTCCTACGCGTGCATGTGGGGGGAGTGAATTCGTTCACTCCCCTGCCCACTGTCCCTGCACGTGGACAATGGGCTGGTCGGGCCGGGCTTTGTGCCCGACCTGACTCTCTGCTAAAGATGGGCTTCCAGTCTGTTTGGGCTGGAAGCCCAGTCCAGATAAAGGCTGGGCTGCCAGCCCAGCCTGAGGTAAGGTGGACTGGAGGCCCAGCCCGAGGTGGTGAGCATCCAGCCCACCGAAAAAATAATAATAAAATTATATAATAAAAAATACAAATTTTGCAAAAAAATATTTTGATTTAAAAAGATAAAATAATGTGTTGTTTTCTTGCATACGGCCAATACACTAGCATATTTTAAAAAAAATTCTTTTTTTTCTTTCAAAAAAAAATATTATCTTGGAGTTTGAAGAGAAAATGTGTTTTAGCATGGATTTCGCAAAGAAAAATCATTTTTTGCATTTTTGGATTTTACAACATGTTTGTAAAATTCAAAGGGTATTGGCCAATATTTCAAAAAATATAAAAATCTTATTTTTGGGAATTTATTATTCACTGTCAATATTTGGATAAATAAATCCTAAGGGGTTAATATCCAAAATATTCGGCAGGAATGATATGCTTCACTGTCGGTGTTTGGATAAATAAATCCTAAGGGGTTAATATCCATAATATTCGGCGGGAATGATATGCTATTATTCACTGTCGGTGTTTGGATAAATAAATCCTAAGGGATTAATATCCAAAATATTCGGCGGGGTAATATCTCATCACCATTTAACCAACAT
The DNA here is from genome assembly GCA_009078335.1 of Salix brachista. Lineage (NCBI taxonomy): Eukaryota > Viridiplantae > Streptophyta > Magnoliopsida > Malpighiales > Salicaceae > Salix > Salix brachista. Next base: position 11,954,196 of record CM018582.1, read on the forward strand.
ATGCTTTGAAAGATCAAAGCCATAACAAATCATAAGCAAACCAAAACGTCAAGCAGCTTACCTTAGGTAGGGCATATTAGGGGTGCTAAAACCTTCCCTTTACGCAACCAGTCCCTTGCCTTAGAAACTCTTAAAGACCAGTTTTAGGTTTCCTAGTAACCATAATACTAGGTGACGACTCTCTTTTTCACGAAAATAAAGATAAGACCCCGACATTGAATCCCACGCTCACGGGGAGGGTCGCCGCGACGCCGCGCTCTCGCGATGGGGTGCGACATTATTGATAAAAGACAGGTGTTCCATATCATTTCAACCTATACTAGTCCCGATACTCCTAATCTAAGAGGATGATCGTTGTAATACTACACATGTTTGACAATCGTCTAAGAGAGATAAAGAACATGATCAACAAGAATATACAATAAAGCACATAGATAAGAGTTTGCATGATTGACTAAAAGATCAAGTCCTACTTTGAATAAGAGTCCAAAATAGATTACACATAGAGGAAATAATAATTAGAAAATATATTGTCATTACCCCACATCACGATGACCTTTGAAAAAAAGAGGAAAAATAGCATACTAACATCTTGTTCTTTTAGGGGAAATGCTTTATTTATGGAGTCGTCACCTAGTATTATGGCCAGTAGAAAACCCTAACTAGTCAATAAAGATTCTATACTATGAGACTAGTTACACTAAAAATATGGTATTGTCATCCCTAAAGCGTCATACCTAAAAAATATTGCATTCCTGGTTTTGTCTCTTACCTCTAAAGGTTTGTTGTATTATGCTATTGATGGTCTATCTATAATGTTCCCAACTATAAAATCAATTAATAATCAACTAAGAAATACTTCCAACATTGGGGTTGGTATTTTATGTGTGCAAGAGATCTAATATTCTTGACTATAGCACCAATGAATATTAGGATTCAAAATCATTACTAATCTTAGTGCTAATATGCCTATCTCTAATGTTATTTAATAATTCTGAATTTATTTGAGGTATAAAAAATGTATTATTTTTATATTTGAGGCAACAATTTATTGTGAATCCATTTAACTCAAATAATCTTTTGTTGAATTTTGAAATGGGCTTTAACCTTTTATTTAATTTTTTAATCATTTACCAGTTGGAAATTTTGTTTATTTTCTAAGAAGGATGGGTTTGAAGTTTTGTTTTGAGTATATAGGCCCAAAGTCTATTTAATTTAGATTAAGATTTTAATGAGCTTAATAAACTTGTTATTAAATTTAAAAATACATGCAACAAGTATTTTGAAAATATGTAAATGTAATTTTTTTAACTGCTAAACATGGTATTTATTAAATCTCAAATCATGCAAAAACAATTATTTTAATCCCTTTTCTATTATCCTTATCCATAATAATAAAATTTAAAAAGGTTATTTTTTTAAGTATCCTCCTCTTTTTTAATCCAATTATCTAACACATGTCAAAAAGCAAAAATTAGGCATCACACACATACACCCATTCACTAATTAACCCACACACCCTATAATCATACATAATTACACAATCAACAAATGAATTATTTCGATTATTATTGTCATTGTTATTACCATGATTGTTAAATTGTCATAATTATTATAGTTGTCGTATAAATATTATTATAAATAATTCATATTCTAATTATTATTGTTCAAAATATTGATAACACCATAATTATTGTTAGAAAAATAAATTAAATTATTTTTTTAATTTTATAATATTATTATATTAGAAGTATTTCAGAACACTGATAGTATTTATTTTATTAAAAAAACCTAGGTCATTTATATATATATATATATATACACACACACACACACACACACACACATTTTATGGCACTAATATTAAATAAATATATAATCAGTCTCACATATTTATAAGAAAAAAAAACTTATAAATAATCATTATCATTATTTTGAATGCCTTATCTATAATAATTATAAATTTCAACACCTTACAATATTAACAAAAAAAAAAACAATTAAAAAAATAAATAAATGACAAAACAAAAATAATTATTATTAGATTTAAAAAAATTATTTGACTTGAAGAATAATAAAAAAAACAAAGAGGAAAAATAATAAATATCAATTTTCAAATGATCATCAACACAAATTAAAATTTAAACATTAAAAAAAACCCTTAATAACAATGGAAATAATAAAAATTAGAAACAAAAACTAAGAGCATGTACATATAAATATAGACAAAAATAGGAACCATTTAAGAAAAATATATAAAATTAAAGAAATTAAAATAAAATCCATGATAAAAAGTATAAGGGCCGAAAGAAAAACACATATATAATAAATTTTATTTAAAGGACAAAGTTGAAACAAATCTAAACTTTGATACCGAAAAAATTAAAGAATTTAACACAAAACTGGAAATTAAAAGAACAAGGATCAAAATGAAACTAAAATATATATTCAATTTGAATTGAAGGATAAAATTGAAATCAATCAAAACTTTGATACCAAAAATATTGAGGATTTCAAACCAATCGGGAAATTAAAAAACTGAGGATCGAAATGAAAAATCAATATTTACAAAATTTCAATTGGAGGACAAAATTGAAATAAATCAAAACTTATATAAAGAAATAAGGAACATATAGAACAATTGAAAGATCAGGGACTACAATGAAAACCCAATAAACAACAAGGTCTGACGAGTACTGTCGCACGTAGGAGAGAGAAACTGGGGAAAAAACTTCAATCGACCACTGACATATCTTCGGCCACCTTGGAATCGCACGCGCCGTACTAGGAGAAAGATAACATGGAGGAGAATAATTCTAGACTCCTGTTGGGTATTTTTACGCGTTGGTAAACGTCGCACGCGCCATCCGGCAACGCGTAAATAGTAACTCTCCAGAAAATATAATAAAAAATGATAAATTACCGCCACACCCCTACAGACAATTCTTGTATTTTGTCTTATATGAGGGTATATACGTATTTGACTATTTTAAAAAAATTGTGCAATGACCCTACCAACCCCAGGGTTTACCGTGCAATTTTGTTTTTATATGGGGGTATTTTTGGATTTAGCCATTTGAAAAAATATGCAATGACCTTAATTCCCTCGGAGTTTACTGTGTATTTTTGTTTTATATAGGGGTATTTTTGTATTTAGCCATGTAAAAAAAATGCAATAACCTTAATGTCCCGGACTGTTACTGTGTTGTTTTGTCTTATATATGGATATTATAGTTATTTTACTGTGTACAAAAATACAAACAATCGAAAATACCCTCGGACCCAAGAGTAAAAAATGCAGTAGATAGAGGGGCAAAATAATAATTTTACTATTTTAATCCACAGTGACTCCGAGTCTAGATGAACAATAAAAATCACTATTCATTCATCACTATTCATTAGTGTTGAGAACGCCATCCTCTTTTAGCTTTTGTATAATATTCTTATTATTTTTCAAATATTCCAGGAATCAAAGAAGATCATATATAACCGACATTCAAGTTATAACAATAATTATTATTCCTTCCTCCATTTTCCAGTTACATAAATATCTTTCAATTATCCTACAGAAAACGCCATTGACAATAGGGATATCACATGGAAATTCAAAGAGCCAATCAAAATCCAAACCTCTCAATTATTATTTATAAAATATTTAATAGTCATCGATAAAGAAAAAAACTCTTCTTATGACGTCGGCACTTCCTCTCCTGATCCATTAATTCCAGAATTTAAAAACTATTTACGGGACCCACACCACACCACACCACACCACACATTTTTCGCTACTGCTCTCAAGAGAGTGTGGCTGAACGTGCTTTCATGATATGATTTAACTGTCGGTATAATTAATTTTTAAGTTTGTAAGGCAAAGGTAAAATCATATATTTTATGAGAAATTCACGATTTTAATATACGATAATGATGACTTTAAAAGAGATGGAAAAATTAGTTTTCCATTTCTTGATTCCAATAGGGAGAATACACAACAAGCCCATCTATGTCTTTTGTACTTATTGTTCATCAAGTATTCTTATTTGGTGGCATATTTGTTTTTGGTTAATGGAATAAATTTTAAATCTTTACCACTGAGCATGTTAATATGTTGACTTGCACAGATAATTCCTGGTAAATTATAGTAATTAGTTTTCCATTTCTTGTTTCCAATAGGGAGAATACACAACTAGAAATTGAATCTTAAGTATATACAGGTAGTAGCCTAGAGAAACCATAGGTCCCTATCAAAGCTAGTGATAAATGGCAAATGAATTCTTCTTTGGGCGAGAATCAGCCACAAGTTTTGTATTATTGAATTGAATGAATACTTATTCTGTCTCATACCAGAGTTTAAATACAGGAATGAAATAACAAACTCTCCTAAGACACTGGCACAACTATATAAAACCAGGACTCTTAGCAACTGATTCCTACTACATAGTTGACATTTATTTAAATCATAAAACAGACTTGACTTCTTCCTTCCGTGTACCAAGGACACTGCAGTGACTGGTTCCCCCTTGACTAGTTCCGCCCTCTCTCTTAGCTCTTCACAACTCTATGAACCTGAGATTCTTTTTAGGAATTCGGTGAGATCTTCTTGACTGCTTATCAATACCTCCCCCATTTAAGGGAACCTTGTCCTCAAGGTTCAAGTTGGTAAATCGCTCTCGCAATTCCAAAGCATTTTCCCAGGTAGCATCATTAGCTTGCAGGTGTTTCCCTTTCACAAGATTTTCTTCAACAAATCGAGACCTCGTTTTGATCCAACGAGTATCTAAGATGGCCTCAGGTTCGATCAACATTTCGCCACTAGCAGTCATAGGTGGCAATTCGACCGTAGCGATGGGCTCGTCACCGACTTTCTTTTTTAGCAAGGACACATGGAAAACAGGATGAATACGAGCCTGGGCAGGCAACTTAAGCTTATACGCCACTGTGCCAATTCGTTCTTCAATCTGATAGGGCCCATAAAAGCGACTAGCCAATTTTTGCATGCATGTTTGACTACCGATTGCTGACGGTAGGAATGAAGCTTAAGAAAAACCCAGTCTCCCACCTGAAATTCAATATCACGTCTTTTAGAATTAGCGAGTTGTTGCATGCGATTGCTAGCAGCATGCAAGTTGGCCTTGAGTAGACTCAACAATTCATCTCTAGAGGCTTGTTGATCTACTTCATTCACCGGGGACATTCCAATGTGGTAATGAGGAATTGTAGGTGGTAGACGTCCGTAAAGAGCTTGGAATGAGGTCATGCTTGTGGAAGCATGATAAGTGGTATTATACCAAAACTCAGCCCAAGGTAGAAGCGAATTCCATTTGGTGGGTTGCTGGTGAACAAAGCATCGAAGATATTGTTCAACACACCGGTTGACAATCTCAGATTGCCCATCCGTTTATGGGTGATATGCAGAACTCATCTTTAGCTTTGTACCTGACAATTTAAAGAACTCACGCCAAAAGTGACTGATAAAGATAGGATCTCTATCACTAATAATGGAACGTGGCATACCATGTAGCTTCACCACACCCTCAACGAATTTCTCAGCCACCATTTTCGCAATATAAGGATGGGCCAATGCTAAGAAATGTGCTGACTTACTAAGTTGATCAACAACAACCAAAATGGTGTTCTTCCCGCCAGATTGTGTAAGACCCTTAATGAAATCCATCATGATGTCATCCCAAACTTGACATGGAATGGGTAATGGCTGTAATAAACCTGTCGGTGATAGTGTGTCTGACTTAGCTCGTTGGCATACATCACAAGAAGATACATATTCCTTCACTATGCGAGCCATTGATGGCCAATAAAACTGTTGCGCCAGCCGTTTGTAAGTGCGCAATACACTGGAATACCCCCCAAGATGTGAATCATGGAATTCACGTAACAGTTGTTGAATGATGTCAGAATTGGGGGGAATCACTACTCTGTTTTCGTAGTGAAGCAACCCATTACGCCATGTATTGGGGCTGTCCGGATTCTCAGTGGCCAACTTGCCAATTTTCTGCATGTAAGGATGGGAAACAACTTCGTCTTTTAGTTTATCCCACATGTGAATTTGTGGAACATATAAGTGTGAAAGGCAGGGGCTGCCCGTCATGCGGGATAACGCATCTACAGCTGAATTCTCCTTGCCTGGCTTATACACTATCTCATACTCATATCCAAGTAATTTAGATACCCATTTATGTTGTTCTGGGGTAGTAATACGCTGCTCCAATAGGTATTTCAAGTTGCGCTGATCTGTTTGAATAACAAATTTACGTCCTAGCAGGTATGGTCTCCACAGCTGGACAGCTACCACAATAGCCAACATTTCTCTCGCATAAGTTGACCATGCAAGCTTTGACAGCCCCAAAGCGCGACTCATGAAAGCTATTGGGCGTCCTTGTTGAGTTAGAACAGCACCAATGCCATCTCCGGAAGCATCGGACTCAATCACAAAAACCTCATCAAAATTAGGCATGGCAAGGGTTGGGGTGGAAGTCATTGTCGTCTTTAGTGCCTCAAAAGCTGTTTCAGCTTCATCATTCCAGCAAAATTGACCTTTGTGTAATAAAGGTATCAATGGACGAGCAAGAACTCCATAATTACGAACAAATTTCCTGTAATAACCTGTAAGGCCTAAAAATCCATGAAGCTCAGATATATTAGTAGGTCTTGCCCAGGATAGCATTGCCTAGATTTTTGTTTGATCAACTTTGACCTCCATTGGAGTAATAATATGTCCCAAGTACTCCAATTCTTGTTGGCCAAATGCACATTTCTTCAATTTTGCAAAAATATTGTATTGCCTTAAAGTTTCAAAAGCCTTGCGAACATGTTCAAGATGCATGGTCCAATTGGGACTATAGATCAAGATATCATAAAAAAAAACTAACATAAATTTACGAAGGTAGGGGCGAAATATGGCATTCATAATGGCTTGAAAAGTAGAGGGAGCATTACAAAGACCAAATGACATGACTAAGTATTCGTAATGACCATTATGGGTGCGAAATGCAGTTTTATGAATATCATTTGGGGATACCCTAACCTGATGGTAACCAGCTGTCAAATCTAGTTTGGTAAAATAAACAGCCCCATGTAGTTCGTCTAACATGTCATCTACCGTAGGAATAGGAAATTGGTCTTTAACTGTTACTGCATTAAGGGCTCTATAATCAGTGCAAAAACGCCATGTGCCATCTTTCTTTTTAACTAATAAAATAGGAGATGAAAAAGGGCTAGTGCTTGATCTTATAAATCCCAATTTTAACATGTCTTGAACTTGTTTTTCAATTTCAGCTTTTTGAAAATAGGCATACCTGTATGGTCTGACATTGACAGGCTTGGTTCCTTCTTTGACAGTGATGGTGTGGTCAATCTCCCTTACTGGTGGTAATTGATCTGGAGTTTGAAAAATGTCCTCGAAATCCTCTAACAGCTACTGCATTTCAGACTCCACCTTGTTGACGGGTATCTCAACTTCAGTTTGCAAACAAATAGCAAACATTGCTTTGCCTTGGCACAATTCCTTTGAGACATCCTTTAGAGATGCGGGTTGAATGTGCTGGGCATTAATTCCTTGTAGCTTCTGTATTTGATTCTTAAACATAAATTCCATGGTCATTTTTTTCCAGTCACAAGCCACTGTTCCCAATTGCTCTAACCACTGCACTCCTAAAACCAAGTCCAATCCACATAATGGTTGAGCATATAGAGTCAAAACGAATGGAATACCTTGAACTAGGACCTATATGTTTTCAAATCTGCCCTGGCATTTTAGTGGGTTCCCATTTGCCACCTTCACATTGAAGGATTGTGATGGTATCACTGGAAGTTGTAGCCAATTAGCAATTTGTTCGCTAATAAAATTGTGCGTGGATCCACTATCGATGACGACAGTCAAATCTTGATTCTCAATTCTTGCCATGATTCACATTGTTCTGGCAGTTGACCATCCAATAAGAGCATGTAATGATATTTGAGGTTCATCATCTACAAATTCCTCGTCATCTTTCATGCTCGTCTCATCGTCCCCTTCCAGTAGCAAAAGATGGGGCTTTTGACACTTATGGCCAGGAGTAAATTTATCATCACAATTAAAGCAGAGACCTTGAGATCGTCTCTTCTGCATTTCATCCCAAGCAAGACGTTTCATGGGCATGGCCGCTGGTGACTTTGTTGGAGAAAAAGAAACAATTGGATTATGATTGAAGGAAAATGGCTTACTGTTACGTCGTTGGCGAGTTAATTGTTCATCTCGCATTCGTGCTAGGCTTATTGCCTCCTTCAATGATTTGGGTTTAAACATTCTAATCCCCTATGCGATTTCTGGTTTCAAGCCTCCCATAAAGGTCCCCACTAGTGCCTTTTGAGTCCAGCCTTGCACATGATTACCAAGCCTCTCGAATTCTCTTTGGTAATCCCGTAATGAGCCCCCCTGTTTCACCCTTGACAGTGCTTCATCAAAATCCTCACACTCTAGTGGCCCAAACCTTGCCCATAATTCCTCCTCAAAAATTGGCCACGTCACCTCCCTTTCTTCGTCTTTGTAAGCACGTCTCAACCATTGCCACCACTGGTTCGCCTCCCCTTGAAGATGAAAAGATGCTAACGACACCTTTTATGTTTCAGTAGTGTCTTGATACTCAAAGAATTGATCTACTCTGTTGAACCATTCAGTGGGGTCGTTTCCTGAGTATATTGGAAACTCAAGTTTCGCCAATTTGGATGAGAACATCTGTCTAGCCCCATCTGTTCTTTCTGTGAATTCTTCTCGCTGATGGCGAGATCGTCCGCTGCGCTCAATGGCGTGGCTGCTGGATCCTTCTTTGTTGGACAGTAACGCCTCTACTAACTTATTGATGTTGGCTTCCATCTGTGCATTCTGTCAACAAGGGTAATCTCCATGCGACTCATCCCATCCTGAAGTCCTCCCAGCCCCACTTCTAGATTTTCAATCCGCTCCTTGTTTGTTGTCATTGTTAACCGGCTCTGATATCAATTGATAGGTCCTTGTCAAAGCTAGTGATAAATGGCAAATGAATTCTTCTTTAGGCGAGAATCAACCACAAGTTTTGTATTATTGAATTGAATGAATGCTTACTCTGTCTCATACCAGAGTTTAAATACAGGAATGAAATAACAAACTCTCCTAAGACACTGGCACAACTACATAAAACCAGGACTCTTAGCAACTGATTCCTATTACATAGTTGGCATTTATTTAAATCATAAAACAGACTTGACTTCTTCCTTCCGTGTACCGAGGACACTGTAGTGACTGGTTCCCCCTTGACTAGTTCCTCCCTCTCTCTTAGCTCTTCACAGCTCTATGAACCTGGGATTCTTTTTAGGAATTCAGTGAGATCTTCTTAGCTGCTTATCACCAGACCTAAAACCTTAAAAAGGTTATTTGTTTCATCCATCACATATTGAAGAAAGTAAGTGCTTAAGAAAGAAGGACAATAAAAGTTCTTGAAATTTAAAGAAAGAAATCAGTGAAAGAAAGTGATAACAGCTGGAGAGTATGGTAAATTGTGATGAAATTGCATGTATAGGGCTAACCATTTTCCCGAGCAGCTAGTAGCATGGCCTGTCACAGGATTTGGTTATGTAACAGTTCTGAAATTGATTTTGTATTAATTAAGAAATTAATCAGGGCTGTAAATACCTTCATTTTTTACCTTGTATAAAATGTATTTTGCTCTATATAATACAAGAAAACCCAAACATAAAGGGCATTCAGATCAATTTTGACATGGTATCAAAGCTTCTACTGATCTGTGTGAATAATCTCTGTAAATTTTTCACTCGGGCGTGATTGGAATTTTGTTTCTCTCTTGATCCGTGTCAATTTTTTTTTTGGTTTCCTAGTTGTGGTTGTCGTCGTGTTGTTTTGTGTTGTTCCTTGAGGTGGAGATCATCAATTTTCTGGTGGTTCTCTCGTGATTTTCTGGTGGAGTTCACCGAGTTATTTAACCTTCTCTATGGAGTCTTCTGTTTTGTGGTGGGTGGGCTGTCATGGGCACGTTGTTGTTCTTTGTGATAGCTAAAGGTTTTGTGGTGGTTGACAAGGTGGTCGACGATCCGGGCATCGTCACCGGAGTAGTTGCAGAAGACGAACTCCTGTTCTGTTGTTGAAGATGACAAATTGGTGAATTAATTCGATTCCATTAACACGCAAGCATTGAAAATTGCCTCTGATCTATTGACACGTGGGGCTTGCTTGCATTCTGTTATGTGGCTCTCTGTTTTCAACGTGGGCCTTTGTCACACTGACATGTGTCTCTCTGTTACTCTGACACGTGGGTTCTCCCCTATTTTCAGTGTGGGCTCTCTTCTGTTTCTTGTGCGGGCTTCTCATTTTAGGCCTTCATTCCCTATTGGATCTGGACCGGGGTTGTTTCTGAAGAAAATAATTTTTGGGTCTTATTGGCAAGGTCTGTTTAATTAATTGGATTGACATTTAGACTATTTGGGCTAATTTTCCAAAGATTTGCATCATGTCTATGGAAACTAATATTATGTGTTACTGAAAAGAATTTTTCTACGTGGGAATTCAAGTTTAAAATGTTATTAAAAAGGAAAGAATTATCACAACATATTAATAGCTCTACCCAAATTCCCACTAGTGAAAAGGAATTTGCCCAATGGGAGGTTTAGGATGCTAAAGTGATTTCTTGGCTGTTACGAATGATTGAGCCTCATCTTGTTGCTGAACTGTGGTATTTTTCTACGACTCAAGCTATGTTGGCCTATCTACACCGTATTTATCAAGATCATAGTGCTCAGAAATTCCAGTTAGAGTTGGAGATTAGCAATTATAGTCAAGGTAACTTAACCATTGAAAATTTTTATTATGGTTTTATTAATATCTGGAGTGAGTATTCTGCTATTGTTCATGCTAAGTTCCTACCGCGGCTCTCGCGGCTCTTCAAGCGGTTCATGCTGAGAGTCAACGCGATCAAGTTTTGATGAAGCTTCGTCCTAAATTTGAATGTGTTAAGAGCCGGTTTATTGAACCGTGATCTGGTTCCTTCCTTGGATATCTGCTTGGGGGATTTATTGCGTAAGGAGCAACGATTATCCACTCATATGGGTATGACCTCTTAGAAGGTTTTTTCTGAGCTTGTTATTGTAGCTTATGCAGCGCAAGGAAGAGAAATGCACAAGTTGCAGTGTTTCAGCTGCAAAGAGCTTGATCACATTGCTCATAACTGTCTGAAAAAAGTTTGCAGTTACTGTAAAAAACCAGGCCATTTCATCACAGACTGTTAGGTGTGACCTCAGAATCACCAATCTCAAGCTTTTCAAGCTACTATCCGGGCTTCGTCTTCTACACCTCCCAACTAATTAAACAGTGACGCTGACTGGGTCAGTTGTGCAAATACTCGTCGCTCCGTTACTGGATGGTACATGGTTTTTTGGCAATGCACTCATTTCTTGGAAGAGTAAGAAATAAGAGTTTCCAAATCCTCCACAGAATCCAAATATCATGCTGACTTCCGCCTGCTCTGAAATTACATGGCTTTGTGGGTTATTGGGGGAACTTGGTTTTCCTCAACTTCATTCCACCTCTTCATGCAGATAATACCAGTGCGATTCAGATTGCTGCTAATCCTGTATTTCATGAGTGTACGAAACATATTGAGGTTGACTGCCGCTCTAAACGTGAATCTTTTCACCGACATGAAATTACACTTCCTTTCATTTCCAGCGAACATCAAATTGCAGACATTTTCACTAAAGCTCTCTCGGCACTAGCATAAATTCTTAGTTGACAAATTGATACTTCTTGATCGACCAACATCAATTTGAAAGGGGATGTCACGGGATTTGGTTATGTAACAGTTATGGAATTGATTTTGTATTAACTAGGAAATTAATTAAGGCTGTAAATACCTTGATTTCTTACCTTGTATAGAATGTATTTTGCTCTATATAATACAAGAAAACCAAAAGATGAAGGGCATTCAGACCAATTTTGACATGGCCTATATATATTGTTACAATGCTAGAGTTCTATGCAAATACTTAAGTCCAATCTTATTTAGACTTATTCATATCAAGAAAGGAGATTAGATGATAAATCCTATACAAATTGAACACCATCTTATCTCCTTGCTGATAACTACATAAATCCTAACTAATCTATAACACTAATCAATTTAATTTATTAAGAGCTCTTGCTCTAAATATGACTCAACCTTCTGATCAATTACACAAACTCTCAAGGACCAGTTATTGACCCACAATGAAAGAATTGATCGACATGATTGAACTAGCTCAACACTTGTGAGAGATTGGGCTAGATATTAGACATATAGCAGGATGATGGCCAGATATTAAACATTGCACAACCAATTTGCCATTGTCTATACCTTGAATGGTTGATCAACTCCGTCCAATTCCCAAAGGAAAAAAAATGGTTGATTTTTAAGTAGTTCTCTAGGGAATACAAGTGTCAACAAGAGAACATATTGCTAAATTCACATATTAGAGTGGTGGTGGTGTTAGCAATCCCTTCATAAAGGCAAGGATTCCACTGGTTCTCTATAATGCTACCCAATTCAATCAATAGTTTGAGAGGAAATAAAAACACGTTTTCATAAGAACTTTATAGAGCAAAACAAGAGGTTAACTTAACCAGAATTGTTAATGACCCAAGAGAAACCATAGATAGCTATGCACTCAAATTTAGGACTCTCAAAACCAAGTGCAAGAGCACGAGTGCAAAAGGCTAATTATAGAGAGAATGCAATGAGATATTAGAAGAGGTTCATCAAAAATAATATTGTTATCTATATCCTTGTAAACAATGTCACTCGGTATGAAAAAGATGCTGGGAAAACAAGCAAAAAAGAAGCCTTTATAGGGAACTTACCCGGTTGGCTACTTGAATGAGGTTGTAATGACCCATTCAATTATTGACTTGGATTCTAATGAGTTTGAGGAAAATCAGCAACAGCTAAGCTCAGTCCCAAAACTTGAAAAGAGAAGACCATTTGAGATAGTTGTATCAAATGGCATGATCTTTCTTATAGTGTTCGATGACTTCCTGATGAAATTAATTTTGCTAATATAGTGTTGTAATTGTTTCTTATTTTATAGAGGTTGTGCTTCCATAATGGCCTTTTATTGTTTTTCTTCACCTCTATTCCATACTGATGCAACAGAAATCCTAAGAAGTTCCCCTCATAAAAAAAAATAGAATACCTATGGAGGGACTAAAGTTTTACCATGACGTAAAACTCCAGGCACTATTATGTCTGCGCTATTTAAGAATTCAGACAAATTCAATGTTCCTAAGACCTCTGGGATGCACATGTAACTTACCCAGTAGTGAATGAAATAATGTGCTGGAACAAAAAATTGTTTACTAATAGAGGTCATTCTCAACATGCTTTGCAGATTAATGAAAACTAATGAATGAAATTCACAAATGCTCTGTATAAAGAGAAAGAGAGCTTAAACTAGAAAGGGAAATAAATCAACATTGATTGATTCATTAGCTGTTAAGTTTGAATAAAAGAAAACATAAATCAGAACCTAACAAACATACGGAAAAGCTCTATACACCTATATTTCACTATCAATATCCGGCCAACATTGGTGACTTTTCATGCATGATATTGTTTACAAAATCAACCAACCAGAAGGGAAAGGTAAAGGAAACCGTTGTTGGATGGGCAAAAAATCTTCACAATCTTGTTCATGCAATCACCTTCCACTGGCATGAATGAAACATCAACTTTTCTTAGCCTAGTCTTGTAGGAAGAAATCCAGCACCTAGTACAACAATGTTCATTCCATACTCATCAGGAACTGTTAAAAGTTAAATCAAGAAGCAGGAGTCAAAAGAACGAAACATGCTGATAGAGACACCTCAGGACAAAATGTTAAAGTTACCATAGCTACAATATCAATGAGAATATTGCATTAGACTAGCTATTTGAAGAGGAACAATAGTGCAGAAGATGAATTAATAAAAAATGAAAAGCAATGTAGATGATTGAGGTCATTAACCATTTTCAAGTTTCAAGCACAACCCGACAAAGAATGAACCAGCATAAAACAATGCACAAAAGATGGGATTTACAATAGAAACTACCAGTTATGGAGTTCAGGGATTCATTCTTGAGAAACTAACATATAATCAATCCAAACCATGACCAACAAGAATATGTAAGGACTTTATTTCCCAAGCATCTAAATATGAAAATGTTTTTGAAATAGCAACTCTGAAATAAATTCATCAAATTCATTGCAGTTGTTACTTTGCACTTGCCATAAATAATATTTCTTCTTTTAAAGACAGTGCACTATTCATATTAGTAATTGTGTAAGAGATCCAGGAAACATTAAGGTGGGTGATGGGGTTGTTAAATACTTCAGATGTCATAGCATTGCATACATAATGCAATAAGAGAAAAGAATGAGGGGGAGAGGGATACAAAAAAAAGAAAAATAAACAAGGTATCCTGTGATATTGGTTTATAGAGAAAAGCCAAGTCATAGCTAAGCAAATGATATGGAGCAACTAAAAAGTTTCATGAAGATTACCTAACTGAAGATTCACTAACTTCAGAGCTTGACCTCCACATCAACTCCAGCAGGAAGGTCAAGTTGCATCAATGAATCTATTGTTTGTGCAGTTGGGTACAGAATATCTATAAGACGTTGATGGGTTCGAATCTCAAAATGGAACCTTGCATCCTTGTGCACATGGGGGGATTTAAGAACACAGTAAACACGCTTCTTGGTTGGTAATGGCACGGGACCCATGGTCTTTGCATTGGTGGTCCTTGCAGCATCCATTATCTGCTTGCAGGAGTCCTCAATCAATTTGACCCAAAAAGATCTTAGCTTGATTCTGATTTTCTGCTTCGGTGCCATCTATAAGAAACATGAAGACAAAATGAAAACTCTACACTCAGGGATATGCATGTGGATATGAAGAGTGATAACATAGCTAAGGGAGGCAAAATAAAAGATCATAAAGAATAAGATGAGGGTCATTCAGGCATCAATTGACCACAGATGCAAAGATATTGAACAAGTAGGCTCACTCAAGGTGTGTATATCAAATAAATGCTGCCATTTGGAGCAAATCCTATTAAATTATACCCCAAAAATAATGTTATTTCCCACCAGCCAGGAGAAACCTAATAAGCAGCCAAACAGAGGCTTGAGTTGAGAGGACATGCACTGTTACTTAGCACAAAACAATAAGTGGTATGGGTAGATATTTCAACATGGAAAACGAGAGACGGATAACATTATGAAAACATAGAATCATGAGAAGGAGGCACTAAAATTACTTTTGATTGAAGATAGAAAATACATAGAAAAAACAACTACATATCTAACTGTTGAAGTATTATGGTATCCCAAATAGTAATACAACAACACGAACTCAAAATACATACCTTGTCTGCATCTGAAGCAATGCTAACTGATTGATGCCTGGGAGTCTCAGAATCTCCAACCTACAAGATCCAAAATTAACAAAAGAATTGAGTAAGGATAATATCAAAGTATTATTTTTCAAAACAGGAAAGCAGAGAACTCGTTTTCTTGATCATTAAGAGATGAAAAATGCAAACTTTACTTGATTGTTGAAAGTGAAAGGAGAGGGTTAGAGAGAGACCTGAAAGGTATCAGAGCCAGGTCCGTCAAGGGTACCTGGAAGTGGGTCTAGAGTGGTTTGAGAATCCAAAGCTTCAGGAGCAGCAAAAACTCTACCTGTTGAAAGGGAGGAGGGTTTAAGGGTAGTCTTCACGGCATTGTTGTTAAGACAAAAACAAGAAGCCGAGAGCTTCGTTGTTTTACAAGGAAATGAAGGAGAAGTTGAAATCGTAAGACAAGGGATTAACGTTGTAGTGAACGAAGATGCGGACATCATTTTTTTTATTATTATTTGATTTGAATCGATCAATCAAATGGCCAATCCTCTCTTCTTCTTCTTATCTTTTAGTTGTGCAACTGTGTGAACCCTCTTGCTGCTTTCTGGACTTGGATGATCCATTTGCTTTTCACTTTTTATAAATAATTTTGGGATCCACTTAAAGCCCACATCTGATCTGGCGTGGCTGCACATCAACTTTATTCTTTCGCATCATGGGTTTGCTTAGGGGGTAATTTTATGCTCTCGATTGTTGAAGTTGAGACTTTCCAAAGCTTTTATCATCTAATCAATTGTCATTGGTTGCCCATGTATAATTATTTTTTTAATAAATGATGGTGTTTGATATTGTATTTTAAAAGTGTTTTTTTTTAAATATTTTAAATTATTTTTTATATCATTTTAATGTGCTGATGTCAAAAATAATCTTTAAAAAATAAAAAAAACATCATTTTGATATATTTCTATAAGAAAAACACTTTAAAAAACAACATCAACCGCACTCCCAAATAGTCACCTAAGTCAGTCATCAAGCACTCTTTTCCTATGGACAACCATGTACGACAACCAAAGACAAATGATAGAAAACAATATTGAGCTGGAAGAACAGCCTTTGATTGAGAGCTGCACTCCAGCAGAAAAGGTTTCATCTCCTTCAAAGGTAACATTCCTTCTTTGTGATAACCTTAGGGTTCCTCATTCAGTCTAACTTGTGACCCAGTCACAAACATATTTCCAATTGTTATCCTACTACATTTTACTGTCAAATAATTCGGTTTGTTTTTATTTTGCTATTGAAATGATTCACCATATCAACTGACAACTCAATATTGTTTTTGTTTTGATTCATTATCCCACCATAAACAATTCAACCACGATGTAACATTAACAGCTAACATTTTCCATGCAACAAACATTTCCTTGTTGTTGTTTACCTTGCCTCAACACATCTCTTTCATTCAATTAAAACCACATATCTTGAACAATGCATTATTAAAAAAATGGCTAATTCATACAGAAATACCAACTACAAGTTTTTGTAGTAGTTTCCATCAAAATCTACTAACAAGTATTTTTATCGGTCTTTTGCAGACATCATTACCCACAAAATGGTTACGTCAGTTAATGTTGGTGGTAACACCCGAGGCATTTGCAGATACGATTACAGTGGGATTCAAAAACGTATGAAGTACAAAAAGATTTCATTAAGGAATATATGTGTTAGTATGCACGTAGAGAAGAATTTGTTCCTTACAAGATCATGATAGCTATGATGGTTTGGTCAATTTTTAGTTCCAACAACATGCATGGAGTTGTAGATGTCAATAATAATTCTTATAGGAATATGGTAATTAGAATGAGAGTGAATCGAGGGCGTGCATGTGAATGTTCAATCGTAGATGAAGAACCTAATGCAGATGTGGCCGGGTTTTTTTTATCTTTTAAAAGATTGTGGTGAAACATTATGAGATGGTTGCACAATCATAGGAAATTATCAATCACGACACAAGTGTTCACCATCAAGTTAAATTATAGTTTAACTGATGTTAGTTATGATAGAATTGTCAAATGTGTGAGAAGCATTATACTTGAAGGGAATATGCTGAAAAGGAATTTTTATGATGCTAAATCCATGATGAAATTCCTCGGACTAGGATACTAGAAAATTGACATGTGTCCAAACTTTTACAAATTGTATTACCTTGAAAATACAAAGTTGGCCATGTGGAAAACATGTAGGCATCCTCGTTATAAACACAAAACTGGTAGGGGATAGACTTGTGTCAAACACAAAAAACTTAGATACTTCTCAATCACACCTAAATTGCATAGGTTACTCACGTCACCAAAGATTGTTGAGCGCAGGACATGACACTGTTCACAAATGTGGTTGATGGAGTGATGGTGCATCCTTCTGATGGTGAAACCTAGAAACACTTTAACTGTGAAACCCGAGATAAAGTATAAAAAGAGGGGGAGGTTTATAATAATTCAAAATGTTGTTATAATACAAATTTTATGCATAAAGAAACAAAAGAAACAAAAAGGTGCTGGAAAAAAGGAGAAAGATGGGGCCAAAATGGAATTAAGAAGAGATGGTACTATAAATACCAATCCTTTCTCTCATCCATGGTCGATTGATAACAAGAAGGAAGGGGGGGGGGATTTCATATTTTTCCTTCATCAAACTAGGAGTAAACACCTAAAATTAGTAAACCCATATAAGCCTTGGAATTATTAAGTGGAGGAATACAATCGGGTAGAGAATTAACAAGAAAAAAAGTGAAGAATTGGGGAAGAAAAGAGGGGAGGAGTGGTCGGCTATATACAAGGAGAAGAAAGCTAAGATTCTTCTAAAATTTGTGAAGTAAAGTTTAGATTCCATCCAGGTAAGGAGTTCTAATTCCAATTTCTATGAAATTAACTTCAATTTGATTAAAAGTTCATGATTTTCTTGAATTGGGAATTAGGGTTCTTTAACATGAAATGTTGGGAAAATGTAGAAATGAGTGAGATTAAATGGACTAGAATAATCGAAGTGCCTTAAAGATGAAGAAGAAGAAATGAGTGCATAAAAGAGAGGTTGGGCATGCTCTCGGCTGTGATACTACAGAGAGGGAATGAGAACTTATGATTTGCTTAATTAATTTACTTGGTACAAATGACCTTAAGAGGACATAAATGAGACAAGTTGCCATGAATAAAGGGAAGACATGGTTGTGACTGATGAGGAAGTAGGGATTGAAGAAGAATTGGAGATACTTTCTCCATTAGCAAAATAGGGCAGGTTAGTTACCTTGTTTCTTGGGGGAATTTGGACTTGACAACTACAGAATTTAGGGAGGGTCCCTTCATAGAAGTTGTAGTCGGGAGTGACCCCGCCTAATTTGGAGTCCTGTAACTCCAGATAAAAATAAAAATCCGAGAAGAGGTCAAGCTGCCACCCCTATTGGCAGATTCAGCCAAGTTGATAAAACGACAAAATTTAGCCATATTAAGGGTATAATTTGTTTTCTTGCCCATCATAAAGTGTATCTTGATCTTAAAAAAAAAAAAACTATGATCAAAATTGAATTCATGATGTCCACTTGGACTACTTATGAGCTGAAAAGTTAAAGGATAATAATGAAAAATGTAAGTGAGAAAGAAAAGATTGGTAAAAGAGAAATGAATATTATTACCATTTGTGGACTAATATGGAATAATGATGGTTGTTTGTGGTTTCAGGAGGAATTGCGAGAGGAGTACAACAACAACAGGGGAACACAAGTCGAGTGTTTACAGTAGGTAGGTACTTGGTACCTATATCTCCTCTAGTTAATAATTATTTTAACTAACTATTGAACTATAAGAAAACAATTTGGTGCTTATTGATGAGGAAAAGGAAAGGGGGAAAGGAAAGGTTAAATGATGGGGAAAAAATAGGAAAAGAGGACTAGATTTAATTTATGGGTTCTTTCGGTGGAAATGAATAATAACAACGAATTTATGTAATGACTGTTTCTCAAATTTGATTTGTTTGTCCTTGGTATGGGAGGCTAATGTGTTAACCAAGCTGGTTAACATTGGCATTACCGGTACATGGAAGGAGAAATATAAACCTTGATTAACTATTGGGGTTCATAATAGTTTATGATATCGGTGGGTGACGTTGATATCGATAAAATTTATAAACTTGATTAACTATTCGGGTTCAGAATAGTTAATGATATCGACGGGTGATGTCAATATTAGCAAAATTTATAAACTTGATTAACTATTCGGTTTCATAATAGTTAATGATATCGGCGGGTGACGTCGATATCGACAAAATTTATAGACTTGATTAGCTTTCCAAGGTGAAAGCTAATGATGTCAAGAATTATTGACATTGGCATACCTGAGAACCTCCCAAGGTAATATGGAACAATGATTAACTATTTTACTTTTGAAAATAGTTAATGAAACAAGCGGTTACATTCATGTCTGCATTTTCATGAAACTGTTTAGTTGTTTTCAGGACGGGCAACTAAAGACACGAATGGAGGTCATTAGTGTCGGCAATAGTCTTTTGGAAGCGGAGCGGGGAGAAGTAGTCAAAAGAAACAAAAAAAAATTTACAACCCTTAAAAGGGCTTTATGGTTGTATTTAGAATCTCATATGATTTAAGTAGATAGATATGCTATTTAATTTTTCTTTTGTAAATTGCTTGTATTTACTCATTTGTTTTTACTTATATGGAAAATTTATATTTGCAGGTCCCTCCCATTCACGTTAGGAATAGATTTTAAGTTCTTTGATTCTTTTTTGTATAAGTTAGTAACTTAGAGATTTATGGTGTAATTTTGTCATGCAATAAACATATAAACTGTATAAAATATCATATTTGCAATATTTTATTTTCTGAAATATTAAATGTATCAACCTATGCTTGGGATATTAGAATGTACTAAATTATGTTAGAATATTAAACTGTGTTGTTATATATATATATATAAATGTATATGTATATAAATGTATATGTATATGTATAAGAAATAAGAAATCTTCATGCTCGAATTAGCTCATATAATTATTAACTTATGCGTGTGATGTAAGATAGGGTTTGAGAATGAATATGGTCCCAAGCATAATCTAGAATGAATTATGCAGTTGATTATACCAAACATGGATGTGATTGTTGATGAGATGTGATTCTAAATGTGTGTAGGGTACATTGTCGATAACTTAGGATCTCCGGATATAGGGGAGACTCTGCCGAAATTTTGTTAGACATTTCGTCGAGTAAAAAAAACAATTATGCTTCATCTACCCTTTATAGGAGGAAAGATTAATGGATAAACTAATAGTAAAAATTGGGGTTGTTACAATTAACTTTTCCTAAATTTTAAAATTGGTCAATACTTATCCCGATAAATCCTTGAAATGCTAAATTCGGCATCTCGAACAAAACCTCCAAATCTCGGGTAAGAATTATTCTCGCGACATGATTTTCTTCTTTTATACTAGATATTCAAACGTGAATATCTTGAGATTCTGATTTCCAAATCAAGCAATTCAAAACCAAAAAATTCAACTACAAGTGCGGGATTACAACTTTCATGAGGAATTGAAGTGAGAAAAAATCATATTGATAAAAAGAATCCACTCGCAATCGGCTTGGTCAAAACTGTTTTGAAGAAAAGGATTTTCGTGGCAGCGACAAAAAAATTTTTTATTGCAAATTCTGAGTGATTTATCCAACCTTAAACCTATGATTTAAATAAAAAAATAGTAATAAAAAAAGTTGTTGGTTTTGCGCAAAGAAACAAAATATAACCCTACGGAATAGTCAAGCAAAAACATTATTGTGACGTGTTTGAACCAGCCCCCCATTTGCAATGAGACTACTTAACTTTTTGCAAATTTAAATGTTGGTCTCTACTTATCCTAATAAATCCTTAAAATATTAAATTGGGTTTCTCGAATAAAACCTCCAAATTGTTAGAGTTGATGAAGTTTGCATTGAAGATAAGAAGATTAGGCAGACTATTTTAATTTTTGTATTTTACTATTCACAATAGGTTTATCCAAATCTGTTCCGTAATAATCTCTCAAATTATTGAGAGTCCTATTTGTTTTCAAATTTATGTTCCCTGTAATCCTTATATGATGAATTTTCTAATTCAATAAAGTTTATGATGTTATTCCTGAGAATTATTGTTTTTCCTTCTTCATCAGAAATTTCCAGTTTTTCTTCGTAATAGTTACTGTTCAGATTCAACAGTAATTGTTTAAAATAGTTATTGTTGAAATCATTGCCAATTTAACAGTGGTATCAAAGCTGATTTCCTACGAGGCTGAGGGATGTTTTTGAGAGACTAACATAAAGAGTTTTGAGAGCTAAACACAGAGTGATTAAGTGCAAACACAAGTGAGTTATTTCTTTAAAAAAAACATGTCTACCTCTAGCAGCAATGTTGCTGCCATTCCAGTATTTACTAGAGAACACTATCACATTTGGATTGCCAAAATGAGATTCTATCTAAGGTCTCAAGGGCTATGGAATGTTGTATTGTCTGATGATGATCCACCAGCCTTGACAGCCAACCCCACACTTGCTCAAATGAGAACACACGAAGAAGAGAAAGTGAAGATGATGCAAATCAGGAGGAAGATGCAAGCCAGGTGGGGATTTCAATTAATACAAATCAGGTGGAAGACGCAAATCAGGAGGGAATCAGCATGGATATTGTGGATAATGAAGCAGAGCCAAATTTGGAAGGGAGCCCGTAATCAACACAGCTACAAGTCTTGGAAATTCATTAAGTTTAGAATTTTAAATTATTCAAATCTCGTTGATTGCTCAGACTTGTTACTCCCTTAATTTATTTTCTTAATTTCCTAGTTTATTGCTTTCCTAGTTAAGATTGGAAAAATGTAAGAATTGATGCTATTTAAGAAGAATGCTGTAAGGGGATTAGATAGTTGATAATTTCCAATTGAATAAATTCTATTTTTGAGTTTATTTCTGGTGCGATTCCAGCAATTGCAAAGTGATTTTGCAAACGCCAGAACTTGGCTTCTTTGAGATATTGAGGTTTATAGTTCACGGCACCAATTTGGTATCAGAGCTCCAATTCACACCTATGCCTGTAACCTGCAGTGACACTTCTTACGCCATGGCGACCACCCAAAATATGAACAGCCCTCACCCAACCACCCAAAACCCAAACAATCCAGAACCTACTAGCTACAACCCGAACAACCCAAAACCAAACAGCCCAAACCCAAGCAACACAAACCAAACCAACTCTAGCCAACAAAACACAAACACTCATCAACCAAATACCCGAGATGCAGACCAACCACAGCTGCATTATCAGGTTGACCAAATCGCCACAGTCATGGCGCAAATTATGTGTCGACCAGATGTCATGGAGGAACGCTGTGCTAGAGAGGGATATGGTCCTCCTACTTAGCAAAGGCGCAGAGCAGCTCATACAGGAAGGTTGCATGAGGATGAGGATGAAGATGATTACCAGGACGAGGAAGGAAATCAGGAATTCGAGAATCATGAACCTCGAACTAGGCCTCACAGATATAACACGAACAGAAGATATGACAATCATGGTGCAGGCTATCAACCTCTCGATGAGTTGACTAAAAGAATGAAGGTTGACGTACCAGATTTTTTTGGGAAGCTAGAGCCTAATGCTTTTGAAGACTGGTTAACATCTATTGAAGATTATTTTGACTGGTTCTCTGTTTCAGAGGATAGGAAGGTGCGTTATGTTCGGATGAAGTTAAAAGGGCATGCACGGGCATGGTAGGGGAGTGTTGAAGAACTATTACGACGCACTATACGTCCAGCAGTCGCAAATTGGGAAGAGATGAAGGAACGACTCAAAGAAAAATACTTACCCATTGATTATGAGCAGATGAAGTTTGAGGAGATGTTACAACTTAGGCAGGGGACGCTGAATGTAGATCAATTTACAAATCGCTTTCATGAGTTAACTGTCCGCAACAAGATCGTGGAGACTGAACAACAAACCTTAGCCCGTTATTGCACTGGGTTAAGGGAGGATTTACGTAGAGAGATGTGGACTGCTAGGTTGATCAATGTAGAGGAGACGTATCAATTGGCTCTCCGCATTGAAAAACAGACAGGGCACACTGCCGGGAGGAGAATAACAATGACAGACGCGAAGCACGAGTATACTGCTGCAAGTAATTTTCATAGGACACCAGTTCCACGGGAGCAAGTTAGAAGCCTGGGCAATGGAAATTCAAGAGGGATAAGGCCTACCATTGAGGGTCCCCAATGTTATAAGTGTAAGGGTCATGGCCACTATGCTGTGGTGTGCCCAACAAGGGACAAAAAGTTGGCATTTATATGCAAAAAGGAGTTAGCTGTGATAGAAGGGGAAGAAGACACAAAAACAGAGGATCCCTGTGAAGATAGTGGCAGTGAAGGTGAACATTTGGGTGCCTCAGATCTGCCCAGCTGCGTCATCAACAGGGTGCTGACAGGATCGAGGAAAGAATTGCAAGCCAATCCCTAGTGGCTACGCACCAACATCTTCCATACCCGAATGGAACATAATGGTCGAGCGTTGAACGTTATTATTGATAATGGAAGCGGCATGAATGTGATCTCAGAAACAGCCATCGAGCGCTTGGAATTGAAGACGGAGAAGCATCCCAATCCCTATAGAATTAATTGGGTTAATGACGCTAATTCAATCCTTGTGAAGCGGCGTTGCTTGATTAAATTCTCGTTGGGGAAAACTTATGTGGACGAAGCTTGGTGCGATGTAATTCCCATGACCATATGCCACATGTTATTGGGACGACCTTGGCTTTACGATCGCAAGGTGATTTATGATGGGTATGCTAACACATACTCCTTCAGCTTTAAGGGAAAGAAGTTTGTTCTAGATCCCTTACATATCACCGATTTTGAGACTAAGCAGGAGGCTTGGCCAGTGTTGACAATGCATCAATTCACCCAAGCTATGCAGGAGGATAAGATGGTGCTTATGTTAGTCACACGAGAGATGAAGCAGGGTGACAGTAACTCACCAATGGAGCTGTCAGAATTGTTGAAAGAATTTCAGGACATCATGCCAGCCGAGATGCCCAATCAGCTTCCTCCAATGAGAGAAATTCAACATGCTATCGACTTGATTCCTGGGTCTACTTTACCTAATGTTCCACACTACTGAATGAGTCCCATAGATAATGAGGAACTCAGTCGACAGATTCAAGACTTACTGGACAAGGGGTTTATCCGAGAAAGTTTTAGCCCCTGTGCTGTCCCTGTTCTACTGACGCCAAAAAAAGACGGCAGCTGGAGAATGTGTGTCGACAGCCGCGCAATCAACAAAATTACAATGAAATACCGATTCCCTATACCCCGTCTTGACGACATGTTGGATCTACTAAATGGCTCTTCCTTTTTTACTATGATCAATCTCCGGAGTGGATATCACCAAGTTCGGATTCGATTGGGCGATGAGTGGAAAACGGTGTTCATATCAAAAGATGGTTTGTCTGAATGGTTAGTCATGCCTTTCGGACTAACTAACGCACCTAGCACTTTCATGCGTGTTATGACCCAAGTGCTCAAACCATTCTTGGGAAAATTTGTCGTCGTCTACTTTGACGATATCTTAATTTTCAGTCACAGCGTGCAGGACCATCTTAGTCACGTTGAACAGGTGTTGGCTGTCTTGCGAGCAGAGAGGCTCTTTATCAATAGAGAGAAGTGCTCGTTCATGAAGGAAAGTGTCAAGTTCCTGGGGTTTATCATCTCCAGCCAAGGGGTCAAGGTTGACCCTGCAAAAATTTAGGCTGTTAAAACGTGGCCTACGCCCCAGAATTTTTCAGAAGTCAGGAGCTTTCACGGTTTGGCCACTTTCTATTGACGGTTCATTCGTAGTTTCAGCACTATCATGGCCCCAATCACTATGTGCCTCAAAGAAAAAAAAATTATGTGCAGTGCCGCAGCAGACAAGGCTTTTCGGGAGATCAAGAAGAGAATGGGGCAGACACCAGTACTCAAATTACCAGACTTCTCTAAAGTCTTCGAAGTAGCGTTTGACGCGTCCCATGTAGGGATTGGGGGTGTTTTGAGCCAAGAAGGTCACCCCATTGCCATTTTCAGTGAAAAGCTTAATGAGACCCGCAGACGATATTCGGCTTACGATATGGAGTTTTACGCTCTAATACAGACGTTGAAGCACTGGCGGCCCTACTTAATCCATAGGGAATTTATCCTCTATACTGACCATGATTCTTTGAAACACTTGAATTCTCAGAATAAGATGAATGCACGTCATGCTCGTTGGATGGATTATGTCAAAGAAGTCGACTTTGTTATTAAACACAAAGCAGGAGTGGAAAACAGGGTGGCTGACGCCTTGAGCAGGAGGCCTCACCTGCTGCACCTATCATCGGTGAAAGTTACTGAGTTCGAGAATTTAAAAACAGAGTATGCTACTGATGAAGATTTTGGCGCAATCTGGAACAACCTATCAATGCAGGAGCGACAACCTCAGAGCGATTACATGCTGCGTGAAGGGTACCTATTCTTCAAGTCACGCCTATGTGTTCCGCGCGGGTCTTTCCGAGAGTTTCTAATTTCAGAACTCCACGGCAGTGGCTTAGCTGGTCATTTCGGTTATGACAAGACCTATGCTATTGTAGTTGATCGATTCTATTGGGCGAAGCTGCGAAGAGATGTGCATACTGTGGTTGATAGATGCAGGAACTGTCAGATAAATGAAGGAACAAAGCATCAGGCGAGGCTTTATACACCACTGCCCATTCCAGACAAAACCATGGCAGCATGTGAGCATGGACTTTGTCCTGGGACTGCCAAAGACCCGTAGACAACATGATTCCATCATGGTAGTGGTGGATCAATTCTCCAAAATGTCCCATTTCATTCCCTGTCACAAAACTTTTGACGCTTCTAGGGTGGCAGCTTTGTTCGTTCAGGAAGTTGTTCGCTTACACGGCATCCCAACTTCCATAGTCTCTGATAGAGATGTTAAATTTGTAAGCTATTTTTAGAAGACACTATGGGCGAAGATGGGGACACAATTGATGTTCTCTAGTGCCTTTCACCCCCAGACGGATGGCCAAACTGAGGTGATGAACCGGAGTCTTGGCAACTCACTACGCTGCCTTGTGGAGGATCATGTTACAAGTTGGGATATGGTACTTCCTCATGCTGAATTTTCTTTTAATAATTCTGTGAACAGGTCAATAGGTTGCGCCCCTTTTGAAATCGTTTATGGTTTTCGCCCAAGCACTCCACTAGACATTAACTCACTACCATCACCACCACGACCAAGTGAGGCTGCACTGGATTTTTCCAGCTATATGTGACAGTTACATGAAGAATGCAAACGTCGACTGACAGTCAGCGCTACCTCATATGCAGTAGCAGCCAACTCTCATCGAAGGGATTGTCAATTTAACGAAGGGGATATGGTTCTTGTTCGCTTAAAGTTGGAGCGTTTTTGTCCAGGAAGTTTTACCAAGCTACATGCCTGCCGAGCAGGTCCTTTTAAAATTATTAAGAAAATGGGAAGAAATGCATATGTCTTTGAGTTACCCTCTGATTTTGCAATCAACCCTGTGTTTAACATTGAGGACCTTACTGCTTTCAAGGGAGAATTCTCTAACCCAACAAATCCAGCGGAAACACCAGTTATGTCCCTGCCAGAACATACAACACCACGTGATGAGATTACCTCCATTCTTGATCATCAATTTGTGTCAACTCGACGTGGGGGATATTACAAGCTCTTAGTCCAGTGGAAGAATCGTCCAACTTCAGACTCTGTTTGGTTACAAGCATCAGAGCTGAACCGCGTACACCCACAGCTCTTTGCTGCCTATCGTCAGCATAACTTGCCGGAGTCAAGTTCTTCAGGAGAGGCGGTAATTGATGCAAATCAGGAGGAAGATGCAAGCCAGGAGGGGATTTCAATTAATGCAAATCAGGTGGACGACACAAATCAGGAGGGAATCAGCATTGATATTGTGGATAATGAAGCAAAGCCAGATTTGGAAGAGAGCTCGTAATCAACACAGCTACAAGTCTTGGAAATTCATTAAGTTTAGAATTTTAAATTATTCAAATCTCGCTGATTGCTCAGACCCGTTACTCCCTTAATTTATTTTCTTAATTTCCTAGTTTATTGCTTTCCTAGTTAAGATTGGAAAAATGTAAGAATTGATGCTATTTAAGAAGAATGCTGTAAGGGGACAAGACAGTTGATAATTTCCAATTGAATAAATTCTGTTTTTGAGTTTATTTCTGGTGCAATTCCAGCAATTGCAAAGTGATTTTGCAAATGCCAGAACTTGGCTTCTTTGAGATATTGAGGTTTATAGTTCACGGCACCAGAAGAAGGACAAAGCCATCACCTACCTACACTCTGGACTTGTAGATCACATCTTCACCAAGATTATGGATCTGGAAACACCAAAGCTTGTATTGGACAAGCTTTAAGGAGAATTTGAAGGGAGTAGTAGAGTCAAAACAGTTCAACTCCTTGCCTTGAAAAGGGAATTCGAGTTGATGAAGATGAAGGATGGGGAATCTGTCAAAGATTACTCTAGCAGATTAATGGATATTGTGAATCAAATGAGGTTGCTTGGCAAGGTGGTTGAGGATCAAAAGGTGGTAGAGAAAATCATGGTTTCTTTGCCACAAAAATTCAAAGCCAAAATTTCTGCAATTGAAGAGTCTTGTGACTTGAACAATCTCTGAATTGCAGAATTGACAAGTAAATTACTAGTTCAAGAACAAGGGTGCAAATGAGAGATGAAGAGGCCATAGAAGGGGCCTTCCACGCCAACACTAAAGGAAGGAATTCTAGGAATATGCATCGAAAAAAGCATTTCAATTTCACAAAATCAAAAATTGAAATGACAACAAGGAAGAAATTTTTTCACCTTGCTCTCATTGCAAAAGAACAAATCATGTAGAGAAGGATTGTTGGTACAAAAAACAAACCTTCTTTTAAGTGTTCCTTTTACAATAACCTCGCCCATAGTGATAAATTTTGCAGAGCCAAAAATAGACAACCTCAACAACCTATTCAACAACAAGCAAATGTGTTAGAAGAAGAGAAGGAGGATGATGAATATTTGTTTAGGCATCACAAAATGTCAACACACATGGGGTAAATGTTAGGTTGATTGATAGTGGCTGTACCAGCCACATGACCAAACATTTGTCCATTTTCTCTTTCATTGATAAAACCATTCAACCAAGAATCAAATTGGGAAATGGTGATGTTGTGCAGGCTAAAGGGAAGGGGACAATTGTTGTCAACACAAAAAAGGTACTAAGTTCATCAACAATGTCCTTTACATTTCAGAACTAGACCAAAATTTGTTTAGTGTTGCACAAATGTTAAGAAATGGCTATGAAGTCTCATTTAAAAATAAGATTTGTCTTATTTCTGATAGACATGGATCAGAAATAATAAAACTTCGAATGGATGGAAACAATTTTTATTTGAAGCTTGATGCAATTGAAGGGCATATTTGTAGTGCAATAGCTGATGACATTCTTATGTGGCATAAACGTTATAGCCAGTACAACCTAAAATCATTAAAATTCATGTATGATAATGGTATGGTTGATGACTTGCCTAGAACACATGTTGATGTTCCATCATGTGAGAGTTGTGAATTGGGGAAGCAGCATTGACAACCATTCCCTCAAGGTATGTCGAGAAGGGCAAGTCAGAGGCTGGAGTTGATCCACTCAGATATATGTGGACCAATGAGCACAACCTCATTGAACAATAATCTGTATTTTATGTTGTTTATTGATGACTTTAGCAGGATGACATGGGTGTATTTTCTGAAGAACAAATCCCAAGCACTGTCCATGCTCAAAAGTTTCTAGCAAATGGATGAAACTCAGTGTGATCAGAAAATAAAGAAGCTCAGAACTTACAATGGAGGGGAATATACTTTGGGGGAGTTCAATACCTTTTGTTAGGAGGCTAGAATAATTCATCAACTAACAGTACCACACTCACCCTAACAGAATGGGGTTATAGAGAGGAAGAACAGGATTGTGATGGAGATGACAAGGTGTATCCTTGTTGAGAAGAAGCTACCTAAGTTTTTATGGGTTGAAGCAGTAAATACCTCAGTGTATTTACTCAATAGACTATTAACAAAAGCTGTGCATGACAAGACACCATTAGAGGCTTGGTCTGGTGTTAAGCCTACTTTCAGGTGCTAGCTACAAGAAGAAGCAAACAAGATGAGAAAGTTGAGAAGGCAATTTTTGTAGGATATGCTATAAATTCCAAAGGCTTCAGAATTTACAATTTGAATTCAATAAAAAAATCATATTAACAGGTATCTTCATTTCGATGAAAAAGCCTATTGGAATTGGGAATTGAAGGAAGTTGATCATCTAATTACAACAACTCAACAATTAACAATGGAGAAGGCTGAAGGTAAGCCTGATGTTGAGGGAACTTTAGACACTATAGTTTTGAAGACAAAATCAGTGGCTGATGTATATGAAAGATGTAATTTTGTGCATACTGAGCCTACAAATTATATGGAAGATGAAAGCTCTCAAGCATGGATTGATTCTATGAAAGCTAAGATTGATGCCATTGAAAGAAATGAGATTTGGAAATTGGTAGATCTTCCATAAAAAAAGGGAAATTGGTGTGAAATGGGTCAGAACAAAGTTCAATCTTGATGGCTCAATTTTTAAACACAAGGCAAGGTTGGTTGTAAAGGGTTTTGCTCAATTTTGCAAGAGAGGATTATGGTGATACATTTGCACTAGTGGCTAGGCATGACACCATTCGATTGTTGCTGGCATTAGCAGGGCAGAAGGGGTAGAAAGTGTTTCATCTTGATGTCAAGTTTGCATTTTTAAATGGGATACTTGATGAAGACATTTATATCAAGCAACTAGAAGGCTTTGTTGTTGCTGGACATGAACACAAAGTGTATAAATTATACAAGGCTATCTATGGCTTGAAACAAGCTCCTAGGGCCTGGTATGGTAGGATTGATGCTCATTTGGTAAAGCTAGTATTCAGGAGGAGTGAAAATGAAGCCACCTTGTATTTAAAACAAGATGGTGATGGTCTGCAGCTGGTGGTATCATTGTATGTGGATGATATGTTGGTGACTGATAGTAATTCCAGGCTATTGACACATTTCAAGAGAGAGATGCAGGATGTGTTTGAAATGTCAGACCTTGGCATAATGAACTACTTCCTGGGAATAGAAATTCTACAATGCAGTACAAGTATTTTCATTTTGCAGAGAAAATATGCAGTTGATATACAAGAAAAAATTCAAGCTTGAATCATGCAAAGTAGCAGCATCTCCATTAGCATTAAATGAGAAGATACCGAAGGATGATGGAGACAAACTTGAGGAACCTTTTGAATATAGAAGTTTAGTAGGCAGCCTGTTATACTTGACAACAACAAGGCCTGTTTTGATGTTCCCAGCAGGTCTGTTATCAAGGTTCATAAGCTCACCTACAAGTGTACATATGGGTGTTGCAAAGAGGGTGTTGAAGTATTTAAAAGGAACAACTGATCTTGGAATATGGTACACCAAGATAGAAGGAGTGAAGTTAAGTGGATATGCTGATAGTGAATGGGTAGGGAGTATAGATGACATGAAGAGTACCTCAGGGTATATTTTTACCATTGGAACAAGAGCAATTTGCTGGAATGGAAACAAGCAAGAAGTAGTGGCACAATCCACAACCGAAGCAGAGTATATTTCCCTGGTAGCTGCAACAAACCAAGCAATTTGGTTGAACAAAGTATTGGTTGATCTAGGCCTAGAACACAACTCACCTACTGATCTCTTCTGTGACAACAAATCAACCATTGCAATTGCTCAAAATCCAATTCAACATGGGAGGACCAAGCATATAAATGTGAAATTTCATGCCATAATGGAAGCTGAGAAGAATTTGATTATTAAAGTTCATTATTGTTCTACTGAAGTGCATCTTGCAAATTTAATGACAAAGGCTCTTCCTCCAACAAGATTTGAGTTCCTGAAGATAAAGTGGGGGTTGTCCAAAGCAAACCTCAAGGAGGAGTGTTAGAATTGATGAAGTTTGCATTAAAGATAAGAAGATTAGGCAGACTATTTTAATTTTTGTATGTTACTATTCATAACAGGTTTATCCAAATCTGTTCCGTAATAATCTTTGAAATTGTTCAGAGTCCTATTTGATTTCAAATTCATGCTCCCTGTAATCCTTATGTGAGGAATTTTCTAATTTAAATAAAGTTTATGATGTTATTCCTGAGAATTATTGTTTTTCCTTCTTCATCAGAATTTTCCAGTTTTCTTTTTAATAGTTACTGTTCAGATTCAACAATAATTGTTTAAAATAGTTATGGTTCAAATCATTGCCAATTTACACAAATCTCGGGTTAACATCATTCTTGTCATAACCCAATATTGGGTTATTCCCAAATCTACCCAAAAATAACAAAAAAATAAAATAAAAGGGGTTGGTGTCGGCAGAAAAATCAAGGTGAAAATTTTGGACATTTTCGACAGCTCGATCATACCTCTTTTGTGCCAAAAAATGAAGGAAAGTGCAGATTCAAGGCTAAAGTATTTATTATTAGATAAATTTGTGTAAAAAAGAAGTTGAAAGATATAATTATATTTTTGTAGGCTAGTTTGATTTAATCGTTGGCCAATTTAAAAGTGTAATATGTTGAGAATTAATTTAGGGTCCAATTGAAGGGTTTAATTAAGTGCAAGGACTTAATTATAATTTAAATTGGTCAAATTAATTTTATTAAGGGCTTAATCGATGAAAAATCAAGTTCTTGAGCTTAATTCGGGTTCAATTGAGAAGATTGAAATTTTTGGAAACCGAATTGGATTTTTCCAAGCCAATTATGCGAAGTCAAGGGCCAAATTGAACAAATTGAGAGTCTAACGATCAATTGAGGGTTATATCACACAAATTGGAAACCAAGGACCAAAATAAAAAATGCGTGCAAAGCTAAGGTTGCTCTTGAAATTCTGACGAGGATACAATTGCACAAAATTAAAAGTTTAAAGCTAATTAGGGGTGCAATTAGAGTAATTACAAATTGAGGGACCAAATCAAATTTGCACTTATCCCAAAACACGCAACCTGCAGGCATGACTGCACTGTTCAATCACCTGAATAGTGGCATGCCACTGCAGGTGCAGGTGAAGAGGCAACCCATCGCTGCACGCAATGGGCAGTCGAAGGGTTGCCTCCTGCCTATAAAAGCCATGCATGGAGGTTGAGAACGGGGGAAAAAAGGAGAAAAATATTATGGGGGCAGGCAGTCCAGCCCTAAATTGATGGGCCTCTCGGCCCATCAGGGCTGGGCAACCAGCCCACAAAAAAAATACAAAATTTGCATAAAAAAATGTGTTGTTTTCATGCATACGGTCAATACACTAATATATCTTGAACATTCCTTTCCAAAAACAATATTGGGAGTTTAAAGGAAAATGTGTTTTAGGATGGATTTCGTAAACACAAAAAAAATTGTTTTCTCGCATTTTTTTGATTTCACAACATGTTTGTAAAATCCAAAGGGTATTGGCCAATATTCCAAAAATATCAAAAATCTTATTTTTAGGGATTCATATTATTCACAGTTAATATTTGGGTAAAAAAACCCTAAAAGGCTTAATAACCAAAACATTAGCGGGGATAATTCACTATTATTCACTGTTGCTATATGGGTAAAGAAATCCTAAAGGGGTTAATATCCAAAATATTAGTGGGGATAATTCGTTGTTATTCACCGTTAATATTTGGATAAATAAACCTTAAAGTGGTAAATATCCAAAATATTTTACAAGAATAATACGTCGTCATCATTTACCCAACATATCGTTGAAACACTGATAAAAAATTGTTTTGATGGATAAAATCTACCCGTAATGTGTTTGGTCAAAAAAAATTTCAAGAAAAGGATTTTCGAGGCAGCAATGAGAAAATCATTTTTTGTTCAGTCCAAATTCTAAGCGATTTATCAACCTTAAACTTGTGTTTTAAGAAAATAATAGTAATATCCAACATTAAAATTCATCTCTACTTATCTTGATTAATCCTTGAAACATTAAATTGGGTTTCTCGAATAAAACCTATAAATCTCGGGTTAGAATCATTCTTGCGGCAAGATTTTCTTCTTTTACATTAGATATTCTAACAGGAAAATCTTGAGATTGTGATCTCCAAATCAGGCAATTCAAAAACCAAAATTTATCTTCATGAGCGGGATTGCAACTTTCATGAAGGATCCAAAGTGATAAAAAATCATTTTGATGGTTAAAATATACTAGTAATGTGCTTGGTCAAAAGTATTTTAAAGAAAAGGATTTTTGTGGCAGCGACAAAAACATTTTTTTCATCGCAAATTCTGAGTGATTTATCCTACCTTAAGCCTATGGTTTCAAAAAATAATAGTAATAAAAAAACATTGCTGGTTCTGCGCAAAGAAACAAAATATAATCTTGCGTGAGAGCCAAGCAACAAAAATTATTGTGATGTTTCCTGAACCAGCCCCAATGTTTTTCAACTAGACTATATAATTTTTCCCAAATTTTAAAATTGATCTCTTCTTATCCTGATAATTCCTTGAAACATTAAATTGGGTTTCTCTAATAAAACCTCCAAATCTCGGGTTAGAATCATTCTTATGACAAGATTTTCTGCTTTTATACCAAACATTCTAACGAGAATATCTTGAGATTGTAATATCCATATTAGCCAATTCAAACCCAAATTCATCTTCATATGCAAGATTACAACTTTCATCAAGGACCCAAAGTGATAAAAAATCATTTTGATGGATAAAATCTACCTGTAATGTGCTTGGTCAAAACTACTTTAAGGAAAAGGATTTCCATGGTAGCGGCAAAATAATATTTTTCATTGCAATTCTGAGTGATTTATCCAACCTTAAATCTATGGGAAAAAAAAGTAGTAATAATATAAAAACATAGTTGGTTCTGCGAAAAGAAACAAAATATAACTCTGCGAGACAATTGAGCAACATAAATTATTGTGATGTTTCCTGAACCAACCCTGGTGGTTTTCAATTAGACTAATTAACTTTTCCCAAATTTTAAAATTGATCTTTGCTTATCCTGATAAATCCTTGAAATATTAAATTGGGTTTCTCGAATAAAACCTCCAAATCTCGGGTCAACATCATTCTTGCGACAAAATTTTCTGCTTTTATACCAGACATTCTAATGGGAATATCTTGAGATTGTAATACCCAAATCAAGCAATTTAGAAACCCAAATTCATCTTCATATGCAGGATTACAACTTTCATGACGGACCCGAAGTGATAAATATCGTTTTGATGGATAAAATCTATCCGTAATGTGATTGGTCAAAACTACTTTGAAGAAAAGGATTTCCGTGGCAACTGCAAAATCATTTTTTTCAGTGCAAATTCTAAGTGATTTATCCAACCTTAAACCTATGGTAAAAAAAGTAATAATAATATAAAAACGTAGTTGGTTCTGTGAAAAGAAAACAAATATAACCCTGCGAGACAGTCGAGCAACATAAATTATTGTGATGTTTCCTGAACCAGCCCTGGTGGTTTTCAACCAGACTAATTAACTTTTCCTATATTTTAAAATCGATCTTTGCTTATCCTGATAATTCCTTGAAAAACTAAATTGGGTTTCTCGAATAAAACCTCCAAATCTCGGGTTAGAATAGTTCTTGCGACAAGATTTTCTGCTTTTATACCAGACATTGTAAAGGGAATATCTTGAGATTACAATACCGATATCAGGCAATTCAAAAACCCAAATTTATCTTCATGGGCGGGATTACAACTTTGATGAAGGATCCAAAGTGATAAAAAATCATTTTGATGGATAAAATATACCCGCAATGTGCTTGGTTAAAACTATTTTGAAGAAATGATTTTTGTCGCAACGGCAAAATCATTTTTTTCAGTGCAAGCTCTGAGTGATTTATCCAACCTTAAACCTATGTTGAAAAAAGCAATATTAATATAAAAATGCAGCTAATTCTACAAAAAGAAATAAAATATAACCTTGCGCGACAATTGAGGAATAGAAATTATTGTGATGTTTCTTGAACCAGACCCGCTGTTTTTCAACGAGACTAATTAACTTTTCCCAAATTTAAAATTTTTGAAACTTTAAATTTGATTTCTCGAATAAAACCTCAAAATCTTGAGTCAGAATCATTCTAGCGGCATGATTTTTTTCTTTGTTTATACTAGACATTCAAACTTGAATATCTTAAGATTCAGATTTCCAAATCAAGCAATTCAAAACCACAAATTTATCTACAAATGTGGGATTACAACTTTAATGAAGGACCTAAAGTGAGAAAAAAATGTTTTCATGGAAAAAATTGTCCCGTATTCTGCTTGGTCTAAACTGTTTTGAAGAAAATGATTTTTGTGATAGCGGGAAAATCATTATTTTTAGTGAAAATTCAGAGCCATTTATCCAACCTTAAACCTATGGTTTAAAAAAATAATAGTAATAAAAAAATGTCACTTGTTTTGCGAAAAGATACAAAATATAACCCTGCGCGACAGTCGAGCAAAACAATTATTGTGACTTTTCCTAAACTAGTCCCCCTATTTTCAACAAGACTGATTAAATTTTCCCATATTCTAAAATTGGTCTCTACTTATCCTGATAAATCCTGGAAACATTAAATTGGGTTTCTGGAATAAAACCTCAAAATCTCGGGTCAGAATTATTCTTGCCGTTGGATTTTCTTCTTTTATACTAGACATTCAAACGTGAATATCTTGAGATTCTGATTTTCAAATCAGGCAATTCATAAAAAAAAAATCTACATGTGTTGGATTATAGCTTTAATGAAGGACCTGAAGTGAGAAAAACTTGTTTTGATGGAAATAATCGTCCCACATTCTACTTGGTCAAACTGTTTTGAAGAAAATGATTTTCGTGATAGCGGCAAAATCATTATTTTAAGTGCAAATTCTAAGCTATTTATCCAACCTTAAACCTAAGGTAAAAAAAGTAATATGAATATAAAACACCATTGGTTGTGAAGGGAAAAAAATATAACCGTGCGCGATAGTCGAACAACCAAAATTATTGTGACGTTTGCTGAACCATCCCCCCTATTTTTCAATGAGAGTAATTAACTTTCCCCGTATTCTAAAAATTGTCTCTGGTTATCCTGATAAATCCTTGAAACATTAAATTGGGTTTCTTGAATAAAACCTGCAAATCTTGGTTCAAGATCATTCTCGCGGAAGAATTTTCTTCTTTTATACTTGACATTCAAACATGAATATCTTGAGATCTTGTTATCGAAATCAGGCAATTCAAAACCCAAAATTTATCTACATGTATGAGAATAAAACTTTCATGAAGGGCCTGAAATGAGAAAAAATCATTTTGATGGAAACCTCAGATTTTATTCACTATTGTACTGATCTGGGTTTTATTGATGTTAACTATACAGGTTGCCATTTCACGTGGTCCGACGGAAGAATCTGGACAAAAATTGACAGAGTTTTGATGAATCATGCGTGGTCTTCAATTCAAAGTTCTATTCATGTTCATTACACCGAGTGCTTTTTCAGACCATTCCCTAGTAGCTATTTGTCTTGGTAATTATCACATCAAGGACCATCGTAGTTTCAAGTTTTTTAACATGTGGGGCTCTCATGATAATTTTTTAGATTTGGTGGCCCATCAATGGAATTTTGAGGTTTATAGATCGCCAATGTATGTTTTGTGCACCAAGCTAAAGAAATTAAAGCAGCCTATGAAGGAGTTGGACAAGTTTCATTTCAGCCATATTTCCGAGTAGGTGAATAGCATGGAAGGAGAGATTCTGCATCTCCAATTAATTCTGTAGGATGACAGGGACAATATTCAACTATTGGAGAATGAAAAGAAAGTGCAATTGAATCTGATAAATCTCAAATCAATACAGAAAATGTTCTTCAACCAGAAGCTTAAGTGTAACTATTTTAAAGATAGTGATAGAGACTCCATTTTTTTTCATACAATCATGGGGAAAAAGAAGAGAAAGTGGTTATTTTGTCCATTATGGGCAGTAATGGAATCCTTCTTCAGAATCCAAGGTGGGGGGATTTGTTAGAATTTATCAGAATCTTCTCAGTACATGTAAGGTCTCTCTGCTTTGGCTATGGATGTTATTCAGAGCGGCCCTTGTCTAGATGCCTCCGCATATGAATGTCTCCTTGCTCTATTATCATGCAAGACATTAAAACAACCCTTTTTAGTATAGACAATGGAAGAGCTTTGAGCCCCAATGGGTATTCATCTTTTATCTTCAAAAAAGCTTGAGATATTATAAGAAAGGACTTTTGTATGGTAGTTCAGGATTTTTTCAGTTCTGGAAAGCTTCTCAAGCAGATCAACCACTCAACCATATCATTGATCCCCAAGTCAGATAATGTGTCTTTGCCTAATGATTTTCGCCCAATCTCCTACTGTAATGTTATTTACAAAGGGATTTCGAAGCTCCACTTGGTCAGGTTAGTCGCGCCCTCCCTGATATTATTAGTCCGATGCAGAATGCTTTTATGGGGGGTAGAACAATGGCAGACAATATTAATTTGGTCTAGGAGTTGGTTCGGCAATATGGCTGCAAGCGACCATCGCTGAAATGTCTTATGAAAATTCATTTCGGGAAAGCTTTGACTCGTTCAGTGGGATTTCTTGAAGGACCAACTCGGCATGCTTGGGTTCCCCCTCAAGTTTGTCCATCTGATCATGCAATATGTTATGTCCACCTCCTTTTTAGCAGCCATTAATGGTAATCTTTATGGGTATTTCAAAGGTCAAAATGGTGTCAGGCAGGGAGATCCTTTATCGTCATATCTCTTCATTTGTTGTATGTAGTATTTTTCTAGGATGCTTAAGCAGTCTTCTAATTTATCTGGTTTTCATTTTCACTCAAAGTGCAGTTCTCTTGGTATTACTCACCTGGCTTTTATAGATGATGTCCTCATCCTCTCTCGGGGTGATAAAAGCTTGGTACAAATCTTATCCTAACAGCTTAGTACTTTTGGTAAAATTTCAAGGCTTGATCTAAACCCCTCTAAGTCTTCCATATACTTTGGAGGAGTTAAGGATAGCGTGAAGATTTCTCTTCTACAACTCATTGGCTTCCGAGAAATAACCTTCCCTTTCACTTATCTAGGAGTACCCCTCAGTCCTCATCAGCTCCTGGCAAGTAAGTTCACACCCCTTATTCATAAACTAGAATCGGCCATTCAGGGATGGATGGGTAAGTTTCTTACATATGCTGGGCAATGAGAGCTTGTAAGATATGTGCTGCATTGGATGGTCTAGTTCTGGGAGTAGTATTTTCGCATCAATAGTATTTGCAGTAGTTTTTTGTGGATAGGGTGTATCGATAAGAAATCAACTTTGGTCGCTTGGAAATCGGTTTGTCTTTCAAAATCTGAAGGTGGTTTGGTTTTATTGGATCTGGAAGCTAGACATAAAACTATTTTAGCTAAGCATCTTTGGAATATTCATTTAAAAATAAACTCCATTTGGCTCCAATGGGTTTGTCACGTCTATCTTGATACCTTAGCTATTTGGGGAGCTCAAGCTAACAAAGCCTCCTCCCCATTATGGAAGTCCATCATGTTCCTAAAAAAGCATCTCATGGAGGTTTGTGGGAATCAACCTGCAGCTATAAATCTGGTCAGAAACTAAGATGCGATAGTTTTCTAAAAACACCTATGACTATTTCAAAACCCGAGGGGACAAAGTTAATTGGGAGCAAGTCGTGTGGGACTCCTGGTCTATGCCAAGATATAACTTTATTCTTTGGTTAGCTATTTTAGGCAAGCTTCAAACAAAGGATCGCCTTCATGTCTCTAGACTTGATTTGTCCTCTGTGTGCAGGCAAACGAGTCTCACTAACACTTATTCTTTGATTGTTATTGGTCTTCTCAGTTATGGGGTCCTCAAGTCTTGACTAAGGATTCACAGGCGCATGTTAACCTTGAGTAGTGCCCTTCGTGTTCTTAATTCGGGTAATCATAGCATGGAAGCGAGGCTCAGATGCATCTCACCAGGGATTACGATGTATTTTATATAGGAAAAATGGAAGAAAATGATCTTTCTTTCAACTCTTTTGTTTGTGGCCAATATCTTCCATAAATTCCAAGAAATGTTCTTTACTATTTTTCACTTTCGAGAGTGAGATCATTATAAGCTGAATTTTGAATGAATTTCCTAGGTTCTTGTTCCCGATTGCTTTGAGCAGTTAGTGTTTCCTTACTAGTCAGCTTAACTTGTTTCTTTGGGTGGCTAGAGAGTCCCTTCTTTCATTGCTTTTATGCTGGTGAGTCACTTCGATCAACTTTTGGTTGGCTATTAGAGGCTTGATTCTCATGCTCTTTTTGGGTGGTGGTGTTTTGTGGAAGGCTAATTGGTTTAGAACATGGGTCTTGGCTATTATCCTTTGGTTTCTCCTTGTGTGTGGATCTTGGAAAGAAGTGTCGGCTACCTTTTTTGCTTGCTTGTTTAGGGTTGTGGGATTGGCAGCTGGAGAGTCATTATGCTTGGTTGCCTGTCGGGTTTTCTTGGCTGGGATCGATGGAGCTAGTCCTTGTCCAATGGTTTCTCTTTGGGTGGTTGGTTGGATGGTTGGTCAATCCCCTCCCCCTTCTCCTTTCTTTCGATCTGTTTAGGGTCAATACAGGCTGGTGTCGGGCAAGTGGGATGTATGGTGTGTTGCTTTGGTTTGTCTTTCAGTTTCTTCCAAGTGGGCTGGGCAGAATTGGTCTTTGCATATTGGTTCCTCCTTGAGTTGAAGGGTTGGACTGGTTGGGTTGGCTCTTGGCCAATCCCCTCCAGTTTTGCTTTCTGTTTTTGGCAGCCAACTTGGGTTGCTTGTGTCGGGTTCTCTCCAAGGCCCACAGGAGGTGTCATCTTGGTCCAATGGTTCATGTCTTCCATGTTGTGGTTTGCTGCCTCTCCTTGGCAGCTTGTTAATGGGCAGTTTTTTGGGTTGCTTATGGGCTTCCCCATGGGCCAAAATTGGCCCCCCAATGGCTCATGGGCTTTTGAGTCCTGGGCCTAGGGTCTGGCCTGTGGTTTTCTCACTTTGCAAATCATATATCTTGTTCCCTTTTGTCGCTTATGTTTGTTGTAAATCTTTTTTTTCAGGTGCTTGTTATTTTGTTGGCTCCAAAGTTTCTCCCTTCGGGAGTATGTTCCCATCATGGGGGTTTTCCTTGTTTTGTACATTCTCTTTCTCACTAGATCTTCTAACATGGTTTTGTCTTTGATCTTTTATATGCTTACATTTGATAAAAAAAAAAATTGTTGTAGCTGGATTGGTTTGGCTATGGACTATAGGATCCTTGTTTCAGGGTCCTTGTTCATATTTGTTGTTTTGGAGTCTGTTGTTGGTATAGTCTTGTTATGGCCTGCTGTGGAGAACAATTTTGTTGTGGCCTAGTTCTTGTTCTTTTGGCTTCATCTCATGGCAAGATGTTGTTGCTCAACCTTGACTTGTAATGCTATTGCTTTTTACAATTTGTTGCCTATGTAGGATTGTCGATCGCCTATGTTGCTTATGTGTTTCTTGCCTTGCTGATTAATCAAATTTTGAAGAATTGTTTTGCTGGAGTATGGCAGTAGGTTTTTCTGCTTGGGTATGGGAGTAGGTTTTATTGCTTGATCAGTTGTTGAAGAATTGTTTAGTAGTTGTCAATCTCCTTAGTTCTGGATCGTTTTCATAGCTAGTTCTGTCTAACTTGATAGCTAATTAGTTTTCATCTGGATTAGCTTGTTCTCAAGAGCCTGTTCTCGTCAGCATGCCTTTTGTGTATGTATGTTTGTTTTCCTGTTCTTGGGAGCCTGTTCCCTTGCACATGCCTGTTTGTACATGCCTCTATATTCTAACTTGCTAGTTCTTCTAGCTCAGTTTCACTTTTTAATCTATATAATTACTTACATTTGATTAGAAAAAAGGAGCTCTAAGTGAAGTAGTAAGTGTTTGATCTCCT
Organism: Salix brachista; assembly: GCA_009078335.1. Taxonomy (NCBI): domain Eukaryota; kingdom Viridiplantae; phylum Streptophyta; class Magnoliopsida; order Malpighiales; family Salicaceae; genus Salix; species Salix brachista. The sequence goes on from CM018582.1 coordinate 11,995,647, forward strand.
TGGAACCGGGTAGAGAGAGAAGCTCTAGCTTATCTCATGGATCTGGAGCTCTAGAGGTGTGAGAATCCCTATGTCCCTCTGAAGCTTAAGCTCCTTCTCCTTCTTCAAGATCTTCTCTAGAGATGTCCATCTTCCTTTGTAACCCGATGACGCAGCAGAAATACGGAAAGGAATACGACCAACGTCAATACTCCGTAAATAATTCACAACGAGATTAAATCTCAGAAAACTTCAAAGTTTATTCAATAAATCAATGGTTAAACGGCCAGAGGCTCTTACAATAGTACTTAAAGCAAAAACCCTAACCTAAGCCATGACGGATAAGGAAACGACATAAGACATTAAATTTGCCATAAATAGCAAATTTGAGATAAATGCAGAATGTGAAAGGCCTATAAATTATGAGTGAGTATTAATTGACGAAAGTCAATTTGGACTCTGAAATCAAAAGTTATGGCTAAAACGAAACTTTCCTAAAATAGCAAAAATGACAATTTCGGGGCCGAAATGATGGAATTTGGCCAAAAACTGGTGGACACCAGGGGCTATGCCACTAACTTCTTCCGCAAATGGCGAAACACATCGACTGGGTGAGTTTCACGTCATTCTGACTTCGACGACCCGGCTGCCGAAATTCAGTTGTCTTTGAATTTCGGGTGATCCCTCTTAAGCATGTAAGCTTCCACAACCTGTTCTACATCAGACTCCTCCACTGAAAAGAACTCGACCTCGAGTTATGTTCTAGATTAGAATCAGGATACAATGGTTCCCCGGCGTGATACTGAAACAAATTTGCAACATTGAAAGTCTTGGAAATGCCCATTGTTTCGGGAAGATCAATCACATAGGCATTATCGTTGATCTTCTTCAAAACCTGATATGGACCATATTTCTTGGGCCTCAGCTTGTTGTAAGTTCCTATGGGAAACCTTTCTTTGCGCAAAAAAACCATCACCGAATCTCCCTCTTCAAACACCTTGCGACGCCTATGCTTATCCGCCGCAGCCTTGTACTTTGCATTTGTCGCTTCCAACCTCTGTCTCACCTCCTCCTGCACGGCCTGGCCTTGTGTAGCCATGTTTTCAGCGGCCATACTAAATCCTGGACCTCCCTTGGGTAGACAAACTAAGTCCACTGTATGCCGTGGTGGTGTCACATATATCATAGCAAAAGGAGTCTTTCCTGTTGCACCATGGACGACACTATTGTAAGCAAACTCAGCCTGTGGTAGCGCATGATCCCACTGCTTTGGTTTGTCCCCACAAATGCTACGAACCAGATTTCCCAAAGTCCTGTTTATAACCTCTGTCTGCCCATCAGTTTGCGGGTGAACGGTCGTGCTTTGATTCAGTGAAGTCTGAAACATCTTCCACAAGGTCACCCAAAAATGGCTAAGGAATTTCGTGTTGCGATCAGAGGTAATTGACTGCGGTACTCCATGAAGTCGGACCACTTCCTGAAAAATAACCTGGCTATGTGCGATGCATCTGAGGTCTTTCAGCAGGGTATAAAATGAGCCATCTTCGAAAACCTGTCAACCACCACAAAAACAGAATCCACTCCTCGCTGGGTACGAGGTAACCCCAGCACAAAATCCATGGACAAATCCTCCCAAATGTCATTAGGAATAGGTAAAGGTGTATAAAGACCAGTATTTTACGACTGACCTTTAGATACCTGACATATATAGCACCTCTACATGAAATTGCCGACGTCTCTCTTCAGTTGCGGCCAGAAATATCGCTCCTCTAAGCTAGCCACTATTTTGTCCCAGCCCAAGTGTCCACTCAATCCACCCCCATGAAGGTCACGGATCAATTTCTCTCGCAGCGACATCCAGGGTATACACAAACGATTTCCGCGAAACAGAAAACCTTCGCTCTCATGAAAATCGCTGACGGGGCGTTTTTCAATGCACTTTGTCCAAATTTCTTTGAAATCCTCATCCTCCTGAAACAACTCTTTTAGGCACTCAAACCCCACTATCTCATGAGCCAATGTCACCAGCAGATTGGCACGACGGCTCAGCGCATCGGCAACCCGATTCAAAGTACCCGATTTATGCTGAATAGCAAAAGGGAACTTTTGAAGGAAGGTTGCCCATCTGACATGCATGTTATCCAAGTGCTTCTGGCTATAAATAATTTTAGAGCTTGGTGGTCAGTGTACAAAACAAACTCTCGCTGCACTAGATAGTGTTCCCAGTGCTTCAAAGCTCGGACCACCGCGTAAAACTCTTGGTTATAAGTACTCCACTTCTGATGAGCTTCACTCAACTTCTCACTGAAAAATGCTACTGGTCGTTTCTCCTGGGATAGCACAGCCCCAATTCCCACGCCACTCGCGTCACATTCAACTTCGAAAATCTTCTCAAAACTGGGAAGGGCCAATACTGGCACGGTGCATAGCTTCTCCTTTATCAACGCAAAGCTCGTTTCTGCCTCTTCTCCCCACAGAGATTTGCCTTTCTTCATGCACTCGGTTATCGGTGCGATGACAGTACTGAAATTCCGTATAAATCAGCGGTAGAAAGTGGCTAATCCGTGGAAGCTCCGAACCTCACCCACGGTCTTCGTGCAGGCCATTCTCTAATTGCGCGGACCTTCTCTTCATCCATATGAATCCCTTCTGAACTCACCACATAACCCAAAAACAACAAGCTATCCGTCATAAAGCTGCACTTTTTCAAATTAAGGAACAACTGGTTTTCTTGTAGTACCGACAGCACTTCCCGCAACTACTCCACATGCTCATCCTCGGTCTTACTGTAGATAAGGATATCGTCGAAATAAACAACGACAAACTTCCCCACAAATGGCCTCAATACCTGATTCATTACGCGTATTTGACAGCCCGAATGGCATAACTAACCACTCAAATAACCCATCTTTGCTCTTGAAAGCTGTCTTCCATTCGTCCCCTGGCTTGACCCGAATTTGGTGATACCCGCTGCGGAGATCAATTTTTGAAAACAACTTTGAACCCTCAAGCTGATCCAACATGTCATCTAGGCGGGGAATTGGAAAGCGATACTTCACAGTTATCTTGTTGATGGCGCGGCTGTCCACACACATACGCCAACTCCCATCTCTCTTCGACATCAACAATACAGGAACCGCGCACGGACTCATGCTTTCGCGGATAAAACCCTTCTGCAGTAACTCTTCAATTTTCTCCCTTAAGACCTCATTCTCTTTCGGACTCATCCGGTAATGGGGCAGATTTGGCAAGCTGGCCCCTGGAATGAGGTCTATGTGGTGCTGGATATCCCTCAAGGGTGGCAGATTATTTGGCAGATCCTCCGAAGTGATGTCACTGAACTGCTCTATTAATGGTTTCAGCCTGTTAGGGACTGTCACTGAAGCTTCAACTTCCCCTTCTACCACGAGGGCCTTCACTACTAGCGCATAGAACTCTGTCGCACCCTTGATATCTGCCACAAACTCTGTATCTGAACTGGACACTATTAAAAACGACTGCTTCTCCCCTTCAGAAACCTTACCGGACAGTACCTTCCTTTTGTAAGGCGCCATAGCAATCTTATGTGACCCCCACGTGAACAAATAAGTATTATCTCGACCCTTGTAGGTAATATCAACATCATACGGCCACGGCCGACCCAACAACACATGACTAGCATCCATATCAATCACATCACATACTACTTCATCTTTATATATTTTTCCAATGGAAATAGGAACGCGACAGATTTCAGTTACCTTCACCGTGGGTCCTTTCTTGATCCAGCCGATAGTGTATGGAGTCGGGTGCTTCTCGGTAGGCAGCTTTAGGTGTTCAACCAAGCCCCTTGCAACGAAGTTCTCACAACTCCCGCTGTCCACAATTAAATCGCACACTTTCTGGCTCACGGTGCAGTATGAACGAAAAATATTATTCCGCTGTCCCACGTCCTCTTGCCTCGGAGTGTACAAGATGCGCTGCACCACAAAGTTGACCCGTTCACCATCCTCCTCAGTGAATTCTACCCCCTCATAATAGTCATCCTCCTCCGCAACATCCCCAGCCGCCTCTGGATCCCCTTCTTCTCCTTCGATCTAGTTGACAGGTCTGCGACGATCTGGGCAAGTGTTAGACAGATGCCCAGGTTTTCGACAGCGATAACAGACCCCAAGTGCAGGTCTGGCATACGGGTTGGAGTTCAAATTTGTGTTCTGATTTGGATTTCGAGGCATATTCCTGTTGACTTGGGCTGCTTGGCTGCTGCCGCCGCTGCCGCTGCCCCCTTCCTTGGACTGGTTCACCATGCTTGCTGGTTGAACACCCTTATCCCTACTAGCAAATGGTGTGTCCAGATTGTTTCTGCAAAAACCCGAAAACTCCCCCTCTTCGTTCCAATAGCTCAGCCTTTAGAGCTAGGTTATGAGCCTCCTCCACAGTCCAAACCACTTGTAACCCAATTTTATCTCGCAGCGATGGTTTCAGCCCATTCATATACCTGGCTACACGCTGCCCCTCTGTTTCGTTCAAATTGTTTCGCTCCATAAGTCTGGAGAATTCGGCAGTATAGTCAAACACAGATCTGGATCCTTGTGAGCAATCCTGGAGTAATTAGAATAGGTGTTGCTCATAATCTGGTGGCAGGAATCTCCCTATCATCAGCTACTTCATCCTACGCCAAGTCCTCACAAGAGTCTTTCTGTTGCGATGTCGTGGTCGCACAAATTAATTACCCTAGCTTAAAACAAATCAAACAAGATAGTATAGAGCAAGCAAGGGGTCGATCCCACGAGGACGATTTAGTTCAGATTTTCGTGCTACCATTGAATCAAATTACTAGTGCGGACACTGTGGTTGTTTGATGGTTAGGGTAAGTTATACGGCGGATCCGTTAACGAACCAATTTTAAGAAGAGATAAATATTCAGAATATAAATTGATGTGTCGTTTCCATGATCAGTTCTTATTTCTGTAGGTGGATGTTGATTTGCGACCAAGGTTTGTTTTATTGATAAATTTCAGTTTTATATATTTTTCGCTTAGTTTGCTTTAGCCTAGCCTAGACAACTTCCAACCCCCCCAATTGCATAACATATAGCACAAAAATCTGAACTAAATCGTCCTCGTGGGATCGACCCCTTGCTTGCTCTATACTATCTTGTTTGATTTGTTTTAAGCTAGGGTAATTAATTTATGCGACCACGACATCGCAACAAATTTTGGCGCCGTTGCCGGGGACGTGATTTTAGTTGATTCTTGTGTTCTTGTGTTGTGCTGTGATTTATTCTACTTGCTGTTATTTTTATTTATTCTGAAAAAAAAAAAAGAAAAAAAAAAGAAAAAAAAAAGAAAAAACATATTTGTGTTTGCGGCGGTACTGTTCAAAACAGATTATTTGGTGGAATTAAGTATTGTTATTTTGCTTTCTGAAGGAAAATGACGTTCTGAGAAGAACTAGTGACCTTTTGGTCACTAGCCCCACCTTATTTAGGCCAAATTCTGTCGGTTTCTAAGGGTTCTGGACACTTTTAGTTTTCTAGCGTAGGATTCTATTGCCTATTGCGTTGTCTTCAATCTCTTGTGTGCTTGGTTTCTTTTGAGTTTTCTTTGCGATTTATGCCTGTAACCCGTTCTGCTAATCAAAGTCATCAAGTGCAGGTTGATCTCGAAATAGAAAACACTTTACGCAGGTTACGAAAGGAAGCTTGCGTCAACATCATGGCTGGTGCACGACAACAAACACTCAAGGAGCTTGCTGCTCCTAATGTGGAAAACCAACCATTGTGCATAAACATAGACAGTAATGTGAACTTTGAACTCAAATCTGGTTTTATACATTTGCTGCCAACATTTAATGGTCTTGCAGGAGAAGATCCTCACACTCATCTCAAGGAGTTCCACATGGTTTGTGTTGGCATGAAACCGAATGGAGTTGAAGAGGAACAAGTTAAGTTGAAAGCTTTTCCTTTCTCTTTAAAAGGGGAAGCCAAGGCATGGTTTTTTTCTATTCTCCCAGGTTCCATTGACACTTGGAATGACATGAAGAAGATCTTCCTTGAAAAATATTTCCCAGCATCTCGAGTTGCCAACATAAGAAAAGAAATATGTGGGATTCGGCAATCTCATGGAGAAACACTCGCCGAGTATTGGGAAAGATTTGAACTATTGTGCATTCAATGCCCTCATCATCAAATACCTGATCAACTACTCATTCAATACTTCTATGAAGGATTGATGCCTACTGATCGTAGTATCATTGATGCTGCAAGTGGAGGGGCATTGGTAGATAAGACACCCGGTGATGCACGCCAATTAATCTCAAACATGGCAGCCAACTCGAAACAGTTTGGCACCCGTGGAGACTTCTCAAACAAACGAGTGAATGAGGTAAGTATTTCTAACCTTGAGAATAAAGTTAATGATCTTACTTCTCTTGTGCGTTCTTTGGCTTGTGGAAATGTACAACAGGTGAAAGTTTGTAGCATATGCTCAATACAAGGACATGCTTTGAATATGTGCCCAACAATGCAAGAAGATTATATGGGGCAAGCTAATGCGGTTGATGGAACATTCAATGGACAATCCCAATGCAATCAAGGCAGACAGTTCCATTCCCATGGATTTCAACCACAACCCCAGCAAAATTATCAAGCGAGACAGCCCCCTCCGTTCACCAACTCCAATGTTATGGGGACATCATCCAATGATGATCTTCGTGAGATGATGAAAACTTTGGCTTCTAATACTGTTACCTTGCAACAAAATGTCATGTCTTTTCAACAGGAAACAAGGTCAAGTATTCACAACTTGGAAAAGCAAATGGGGCAAGTAGCTTCAACTGTAGGGAAATTGGAAGCACAAATAAATGGAAAGTTGCCCTCCCAAGCATTGAATCCAAAAGAGAATGTTAGTGCTATCATGCTGCGAAGTGGGAAAGAACTTGAAGAGAAAAAGTTGAAACAAATTGAGATGGAGGAGGAAGAAGAGATAGAAACTGAATTGAGTACAAAGAAAGAACATTCTCCTCCTCCACAAACAGAAACAAAGACAAACACTCCAAAGGTAACTTTTCACTCAATCAATTCCAATTCTATAACATTTCCACCCTTTCCTGTGAGTTCTTCTAGATCTAAGAAAGAAGACAAAGAAAAAGAGATCTTAGAGGTTTTCAAGAAAGTGGAACTCAATATTCCTTTGATTGATGCCATCAAGCAAATTCCCAAATATGCAAAATTCTTGAAGGAGTTGTGTACTGCCAAGAGAGCTTTCAAACTGAAAGGTCATGAAACGGTAAGTATCGGTGAAGTTGTATCTGCCGTTGTTCAAAAGAATCTGCCTTTGAAACAAAAAGACCCAGGTGCGTTTACTATCCCATGTGTTATTGGGAATGCTAGTTTTAAAAGAGCTCTATGCGATTTAGGTGCATCCATTAGTGTCATGCCTAAACATGTTTATGATTCTCTTAGTTTGGAGCCTTTGAATAAAACCAGCGTTGTAATACAACTTGCGGATCGTAGTTTTGTTTACCCACTTGGTGTGATAGAAGATGTCCTAGTCAAGATTGATAGCTTGCTAATTCCATGTGACTTTTATATTCTTGATATGGAGCATAATTCTTGTGATTCCAGTACTCCTATATTGTTTGGGAGACCGTTCTTAAAAACTGCCAATACAAAGATTGATTGTGGTAAGGATACTTTGTCTATGGAGGTTGGAGATGAAAAGATTGAATTTAATTTTCATGATGCAATGAAATATCCTTATAGCAATGTTTATTCTATCACATGTTATGACAAAGTTGATAAGTGTGTGCAGCAAGTTTGTGATTTAACTTAGTTGCTTCATAAGTTCATATACCACAACTCCGGTTTTGATATCAAACTTAGCAATTGATTGTCTACAATAATAACTTCGAGTCCGCTCTTAGCAATTAAATAAACAATCATAGGAAAATAAGCATAGGAGAACAAACATATTCATCATATAAACTGAAAAATTGAGGTAAAAATAGATCTCACAGTTCTTGAAATCTGAAGGTTTCCGTGTCCTTGCAACCAAGCAAAAGAATCTAGCCTTGCATGTTTATTGAACAACTAAATAAAAAGATGAAAGAACACATGATTTAGGGTTTGGAGGAGGAAGATTTTGTGTTTTCTTTTGTGCTAGCCGCCACTTCCTTGCTCCTCTTCTCCTTTATATATGCTTAGAAACCCTAATGTCTATTTTACCAAATAGTCCTTCCTTAAGTTGGCAGAATTTAGTTGTCCCTTGTAAAATTCATATCTCCTTCATATGACATCGTTTGAGCTGCAATTTGGAGCGTCTATAGGTCTTTGAGTCTTGAATCCACTCCAATTGAGTTTGCATCAATCGGACTTCTGTATCTTGAGATATTGAAGTTGGAATGGAAAAAGGTCGACATTGGCAGAATGCGAGATTTGACTTTGCAGGATGCGATTTCCATGATCTTTCTCCTTTTATTTTTCTTGCATTACATTTCCAGAAAGGTATGGATGTTAGCTTTTCAGTTCCACTGGAATCACTTCATTTCGATCTCTAGAACTCACGCTCTGCACAAAACATCGACTGAACGTCAAATCTGCCAATTACCTCCAATTTACTCCTTTTTGCATCTTTCATCCAAAAATACCTTTAAAACATAAAACAAAGAATATCAAGGTATTTTATACACAAAACATATGCAAAACACTATGTAAATATGGATGAAATTATCAAATAATATGGTCGCATCACTTTCCTTGCCGCTGCCGATTTTTCTGCAATTGATCCCACCATATTGCAGCCCTTCCTTTCAATCTGAATGCTACAAACCTAGTAAGTGTTTGATCTCCTTGGAACCGGGTAGAGAGAGAAGCTCTAGCTTATCTCATGGATCTGGAGCTCTAGATGTGTGAGAATCCCCATGTCCCTTTGAAGCTTAAGCTCCTTCTCCTTCTTCAAGATCTGCTCTAGAGATGTCCATCTTCCTTTGTAACTCGAGCACCCTCTTCTTGCTCCACAACTACTATTCCATAATAGCACCACCATCCATAGGAGGAAGAAAAGCTAGACCAAGAATTGTTGCTGAGTGTGAAGTGAAAAGAGTGTTCGGGTAGAGAGAGAAGCTCTGGCTTCTCTCCTCCTTCCCCTCGACTAGTTGCTGGTCTAGAAAGGTCAGATCTCAAAGTAGATCTAGATCTAGAGTCACATAATTCAGAGCAGAGGAGGGAGAAGCCCTCTATTGTAGTTCAAAGGTCACCTTCCTCGACGTGTCAGATCTCTTCTCACTGTGCAACACCACAATCTCTTCCGCTCGGATCTCCTAGCTCTCCTCGACGGCTCGCTTAAGGATGATGGGTTCGTGCTCCCCCTACATCAGTGAAGTAGTAAGTGTTTGATCTCCTTGGAACCGGGTAGAGAGAGAAGCTCTAACTTATCTCATGGATCTGGAGCTCCAGAGGTGTGAGAATCCCCATGTCCCTCTAAAGCTTAAGCTCCTTCTCCTTCTTCAAGATCTACTCTAGAGATGTCCATCTTCCTTTGTAACCCGAGCACCCTCTTCTTGCTCCACAACTACTATTCCATAATAGCACCACCATCCATAGGAGAAAGAAAAGCTAGACCAAGAATTGTTGCTAAGTGTGAAGTGAAAAGAGCGTTCGGATAGAGAGAGAAGCTCTGGCTTCTCTCCTCCTTCCCCTTGACTAGTTGCTAGTCTAGAAGGGTTAGATCTCAAAGTAGATCTAGATCTAGAGTCACATAATTCAGAGCAGAGGAGGGAGAAGCCTTCTATTGTAGTTCAAAGGTCACCTTCCTCGACACGTCAGATCTCTTCTCACTGTGCAACACCACCATTTCATCTGCTCGGATCTCCTAGCTCTCCTCGACGGCTCGCTTAAGGATGATGGGTTCGCTCTTCCCCAACATCAGTGAAGTAGTAAGTGTTTGATCTCCTTGGAACCGGGTAGAGAGAGAAGCTCTAACTTATCTCATGGATCTGGAGCTCCAGAGGTGTGAGAATACCCATGTCCCTCTGAAGCTTAAGCTCCTTCTCCTTCTTCAAGATCTGCTCTAGAGATGTTCATCTTCCTTTGTAACCCGAGCACCCTCTTCTTGCTCCACAACTACTATTCCATAATAGCACACCATCCATAGGAGCAAGAAAAGCTAGACCAAGAATTGTTGCTGAGTGTGAAGTGAAAAGAGCGGTTGGGTAGAGAGAGAAGCTTTGGCTTCTCTCCTCCTTCCCCTCGACTAGTTGCTAGTCTAGAAGGGTTAGATCTCAAAGTAGATCTAGATCTAGTTTCACATAATTCAGAGTAGAGGAGGGAGAAGCCTTCTATTGTAGTTCAAAGGTCGCCTTCCTCGACGTGTCAGATCTCTTCTCACTGTGCAACACCACCATCTCTTCCGCTCAGATCTCCTAGCTCTCCTCGACGACTTGCTTAAGGATGATGGGTTCGCGCTTCCCCAACATCTAGCTCTTTTCAACTATCTTCTTCAATGACTCACTTGAGGATGTCTCCGATTTGCCCACCAGTTATGGAGGTTTTCTTGCCTGTGGAAGTTGGTTTTACCGGTCATCCATGGTGAGAGACCTTTCCCATAAGAGGCGTTATCTACACCTACAGGTGGATTGTTGTTTTGTTGCATGCCTGATAGCTTGCTTCGTGAACAAACCCTGGGAGATTGTTCCTGATCATTGTGCTTAGTTCATCGGGGACTACTCCTTGTTGGTTGTTGGTGAGCTGCTTGAGTTAGCAGTAGAGCCCTGCTGCTGTATATAGCTGGTGAAGAATAATTTGCTGGCTGTCGGACTGGAGAATACTCCTTAGTTCCAGCTTGTTCTTCCATAGCTAGTTTTGTTTAGCTTGTCAGCAACTTTGTTTTCATTTTGTTTAGTTTGTTCTCAGGAGCTTGGTTCCATCAACAAATCATTTGTGTTTTCATTGTCGAAGGAGCATGTTGCCTTGCTAGCTCAATTGGTTTATTTCAGCTTGATCTTTTTAGATTTCCCTTTGAATTGTTTGTATATTCTTGGGAGCCTGTTCCTTACAACATGTTTATTTGTATATGTCTGTACATACTCATTTGTTGATTTCCAGCTCAGTTTCACTTTTTGATCTATAAAAATACTTACATTTGATCCAAAAAAAGAAAGGCTTATATAGAAAGAGCTCTCAGTCGGTAAAGAGAGAAGTTTTGGCTTCTCTCCTCCCCCGGCTGGAAGAGGCCAGATCTGGAGCCTAAGCAACTTAATCCCCTCTCTTGCTCCACAATTGTTGCTCCACCATAGAGATACCACCTATAGGAGCATGAAAGGTTAGAATCTAGGTTGGAGGTGACTAGATCTGGAGCTTGAGGTCCTTCTTCCCCTTTCTTGCTCCACTTTTTATCCGTAACATCACCACCACCTTTAAGAGCAAGAGAGGTCAGATTTGAAGAAACTAGTTAAGAGATAAGCATAGGAGAGAGAAGCCCTCGACTGTATTGAAGGAAGGCCATCCTCCAATGAGTCTGATTCCCCTTCATTGTGCAGCATTGGCATCTCTTCCACTCAATCTATTGGCCCCTTCTCTCTTTAACGTCTAAGCTCTTTCTTCCCCTGGGTTAGGGTTTATGGTTGTTGCTCCCCCCTGAAGCAACACCATGTGGATCTTTTTCAATCTCCTCTCCATCTAGCCTTGCAACAATGCTGCATACTCGATTTTAGCACATCGGCATGAGTTCTCCCCATTACGGGTACTTAGAGACAGAAGGCCTGGTTGTAGTGAGAGAGAGATGCTTTAGTGTATGTCCACTCTTCTCTCATTGTGCAAGGTCGACATTCTTGTGCCTGGTTTTCCATTGATCTCACTATTTTGTTTTGTTGTGTTACGGTTTTTCTCCTTGATGTAAGGGTCTCTCCAGTCTTTCGGTCGGCCACAATAAGGAGATTTTTTCCCCAAGTTATTTTTGTTTTAGGGGCCTGAGCTGCTTTGCAGCTAAGTTTTGTTGGGAAAACAGTTTTGTTGTTTCACCCCATCAAGTTTTGTTGTTTCGACATCTATGATCTCTTGGAATGGTATATTTTCCATTGTTGTTGTTCCATTGTGTTTCTTGTAGGAGGCTTCTCTACCCCTTCTGATGGTTTGTGTTACACTATTGTCTGCTTCCTTTCCAGTAGCTTGCTTCATGTGCTGATTGTTGTTGTTAATTTAATTGTTGTTGAGTCATTATGCATGCTCTAAGGACTATTTCATTGATCATGCTGGCTTCATTTTCTGAGAGGTTGTTCCTGTGAACATGTATATGGTTGCTCCCGCTGCCCTTGGCCAGGATTTTGCTGGTGAACTGATGGAGCTTGGCAGTAGAGTTATGCTACTTGTTCAGCTGGTGAAGAATTGTTTGCTAGCTATTGGACTGCAACATGCTCCTCCGGCTTGCTCTTCAATAGCTAGTTCTGCTTAGCTTGTTAGCTGCTTTGTTTCTTTTTGCTTAGTTTGTTCTCAGGAGCTTGCTTCCATCAACAAAATCATTTGTGCATTATTTTGTCTGTTTCATTGTCGTAGGGAGCTTGTACCCTTGCTAGCTTAGCTATTCGTCCAACTTAAAGGTTTTAGTTTTTCCTCTGCTTTGTTTGCATGTTCTTGGCAGCTTGTCTCCCTACAACATGCTTGTTTGTATATGCCTATAAATACTGTTTTGCTAGCTTCAAGCCAAGTTTCACCTTTTGATCTATAAAATTACTTACATTTGATAAAAAAAAAATAGGCATGTGCAAAAGGCCTTCATCTTCCCTCCTGCAGGTGGATTTCTATTTTGCTACATTCCCAGCAGCTTGCTTCAAGAATAGACCTTAGGAGATTGTTCCTGATCACGGTGTTCAGTTCATCAGGGGCTACTTCTTGCTGGTTGTCGATAAGCTGTCTGAGTTGGCACTAGAGCCCTGCTGCTATGTTGTGTTGGTGAAGAACTATTTGTTGGCTGCCGGACTAGAGCAAACTCCTCTTTCTAGAAAAAAGGAGTTTCAAAATTGAAGAAAGGAGAGGACTTGCGGCAAGAGCTAGTTCTTGCCCCCATTCCAGCAGCTCCAACCTCTCCCTCCTCCTCTTCTTCGCAAGGGAATTCATGTCCAACCAAGTCACGTCACTCTTATGGCAGATTTGGTTCCAACTATGAAGAGTTTGAAGATAGTGATGAGGAAGATGAAGAGTTCGGTTCTCACAGCTGCAAGGAAGATGAAGCTCATGCTTCCATGTTCTTCTTTTCTTCTCCTATGTCTAATAAGGGGGTTGAAGATTGTCTTGTGGTGCATGAAAGCCATGCACACTTTAGTTCGCAAGAAGGTGAAGGGGTTGCTGCATTTATGGGTAGAGGAGCTGACAGGATTCCACCCCCCCTGCTCTCGGCTAGGACAACTCCCTTGGCTGTCCCTCCCCATCCTTCTCCTTCCAATCTCAAAGATAGGGAACATGGTGGCTGTGATGGTGTGATAGAAGTTCCAGCAAGGGGAAAGGAGAAAGTAAGGGTTGTTGCTCATCCTTTATAGCTCTCGGCAGTAGCAGGTGGCTTCCCCCATCTTCTCCCATTGACAACCCTCATGGCTAGTGAAGGTTCATCCTCTTCAACTCTTTCTAAGTCCAATAATGGCGAACAAGATGGCCCTCATTCCAGCTCAAGAGGTATGTCCATGGCTACGGCAGTAGCAAAAGAGTTGGGGGGAAGAAAGAGCTGTTGTGCCCCCATCATTGCTGCCAGCTGTAGCAGCCCCCAAGGGCAAGGGTATTCTTCCTTTTCCTCATCCCATTGCTAAGAAAAATGATGCTCCATTGTTAGGGAAAGTCTTGGGGAGCATGGTTGCGATGAATGCTTTGGAGAATGTGGGGGCTGCTCCTCCACTTCAGCAGCCCATGACAGCAGCTCTTAGGAAAGGTTGGGGTAACATGGCTGTGAAGAATGGTTCGAGGGATGGTCAAGCATCAAATGGCAAATGGAAAGAATTGTTCTCTTCCAATTGTAGTGCGGAAAGCGGGACTAAATTGGTACACTTTTTTGAACTCAATAATGCCTCATGTTGTACCTTGCTTGAGAATGACCTTGGTAATCTCAAGGATATATGGAAGTATTGCATTGTGGGGTATGTTGCGGGTAAATTTCTGGGATTCAAAGCACTTAATAATGTTATCGTTAACTCTTGGAAGTGTAAAGCTTCGTTAACTATTCATGAATCGGGTTGGTTAGTTTATCGATTTATGCATGAGGAAGATAAGCTTGTTGTTCTTAGTAGAGGTCCTTACCTAGTGTATGGCCGACCTTTGATATTGAAATCTATGCCTAAATTTTTTGATTTTTCAACTACGAATATGTCCACCGTCCCGGTTTGGATTAAGCTTCATAATCTTCCGCTGCAATGTTGGTCACCAGTCTGTTTATCTAAGATTGGGAGTGTTCTCGGTAAGCCTTTTGAATGTGATATGTTAACATCATCTATGCCCCGGCTATCATTTGCTAGAATTCCTGTGGAGATTGATTTGCTTGCTAATCTTAAACATATTGTGCGCATTGCGCTGCCTAATGGTGCATCTTTGAATCAGAGTATTGTTTATGAAACTTTGCCGAGATTTTGTAAGCATTGTAAAGTCATTGGCCACAACACTTCTCTTTGTCCCCATTCGTTGGATAAGAAAGTGCTTTCAGCTCCTTTGACAGCCAAGGTAGTACCAGTAGTTGAGAAAGTTTTGGTGAAACGGTGGGTTCCGGTTAAGGAGGTGATTCCTGATCAGGCAACACCGATTGAGCAGCAATTGAGTGATGAGCCCTCTCGGCCTATGTCTAATGAAGAGGCCTCTTGGCCAATTGATTGTGAAGAGCCCTCTCGGCCTAATGATATGCAGGGTTCTATTTTGAATGAATCTTTTGATGAGCAGCAGGTTGATCCAATGCAAATGGAATCTAATGTCGGCAAGTGGATGGTTGTTAAAAAGAAAAATGGAAAATCTAAAGTGGCTAATGGTATTGCAGTTGTTGTGGCTAGTTTGGGGGATCCAGTTTGTTCGGTGGGAATAGATGTGGAGCTATTATGTGGTGTGACCACGCGAAGTGGTATTCAACGAACAAGTGTTCTTTCTAGGAGCAAAGGGATGAAGGCCTAAGCTCCGGTGAATTTATGTTAATCTATTGCTGGAATATCAGGGGGCTTAATAGTCCTCTGAAATAGCATGAGGTGGTTAACCTCATTAGGAAGAAAGGAGTGGATGTTTTTGGTCTGTTGGAGTCTAAGAGTCTAAGTTTTCTGCAGCCAAGGTAGCTAGTTTGCAAAAGTTTCATCTGAAGAATTGGAAGTTTTTATCCAATGCTGAGGTGGCTGGTAATATTGCTCTGGTCATTGTGTTTTAGAACCCATCCTCTGTCTCGATAGACTTGATTGCTAGTTCAACACAGGGTCTTCATGTCAGCATTTGCAGCCTTGTCCATCAAATAAGTTTCAAAGTTACCTTTGTGTATGGGTATAATACAGTGGTCGCTAGGAGGGCTCCTCAATTTTTTTTCACTGTTGCACTAACTTGGGGCTCACTGATGTAAGCTATTCAGGCAGTCATTTCACGTGGTCTGATGGCAGGATTTGGACAAAGATAGATAGAGTTCTGGTGAATCATGCGTGGTCCTCTATTCAGAGTGTTATTCAGGTTCATTATGATCCGCCTGGTCTTTTCTCGAACCATTCTCTGGCAGTAATCCGGATTGGTAATAGTCATGCTACGGGGCAGCACAGTTTCAAATTCTATAATATGTGGGGTTTGCATGAGAATTTCCTTGACTTGACAGCCACATCGTGGAGCTTGGAGGTTTATGGCTCGCCGATGTTTGTTTTGTGCTCTAAGCTAAAGAGGTTAAAGTTGCCGTTGAAGGAGTTGGGCAAGCATCATTTCAATCACATTTCAGAGAGGGTTAGTTGTATGGAAGGTGAGCTTCGGCTTATTCAAAAAGCTTTGCAAGATGACAGGGACAACTCTCAGCTTTTAGACATTGAGAAGAATATGCGCAGAAATCTGGCCCATCTTAAATCAGCAAAGAAAATTGTTCTTTAGTCAGAAGCTCAAGTGTGATTATTTTAAAGACTGTGATAGGGGCACCAGTTTTTTTCATGCTATCATGGGTCAGAAGCAGCGTAAGAGGTTCATTGCTTCTATTGTGGGCAATAATGGAGCTCTTACTACCTCAGAATCAAAGGCAAGGGCCAAATTTGTTAAATTCTATCAGAACCTCCTGGGTGTGTCGAAGGAAACGTCGTCTTTGGAAATGGATGTTATCCGGTGCTGTCCATGTCTTGCTCCCTCTGCCCATGATGGTCTTCTTGCTCCCTTTTCAGGCGAGGACATTAAGGCGGCCTTGTTCAGTATTGGTAATGATAAAGCCCCCGGGCCAGATGGTTTCTTGACTTTTTTCTTCAAAAAAGCTTGGGATATTGTGGGGACTGACTTTATCTTGGCTGTTTAGGATTTTTTCAACTCCGAGAAGATGCTTAAGCAGATAAACCACTTCATCATTGCATTGGTACCTAAATCTGCTAATGTATTATCCTAGTGACTTCTGGTCGATCTCCTGTTGTAATGTCATTTATAAAGTGATTTCAAAGCTTCTTTTGGACAGGTTAGCTCGTGTTCTGCCAGATAGTATTAGCCCGATGCAGAATGCTTTGTTGGGGGGGGACGAAAAATGGCAGATAACATCTTCTTGGTTCAAGAGCTGCTTCGGGAATATGGTCGCAAAAGGACCTCTCCTAAGTGTCTTATGAAAATTGATTTCAGGAAAGCCTTTGACTCGGTCTAGTGGGGCTTTTTGGAGAGTCTCCTTGGCATGCTTGGGCTCCCTCCTGGGTTTGTTCATCTAATTATGCAATGTGTTTCTTCACCCTCTTTCTCTGTTGCTGTCAATGGTAATCTCTACGGTTTCTTCAGGGTCAGAGTGGTATCAGGCAAGGTGACCCATTGTTGCCCTATTTGTTCATTTGCTGCATGGAGTATTTTTCTAGAATGCTAAAGCAGTCTTCCTGCTACCGGGGTTTCACTTTCATCCAAAGTGCAGTTCGCTCGACATTTATCATCTTGCGTTTGTTGATGATGTCCTCTTGCTTTGTCAGGGAGACCTTAACTTGGTGAATATCCTGCATTAACAGCTTCGATCTTTTGGTAATGTGTCTTGTCTTGATCTTAACCCTCTAAGTCCTTCATTTATTTTGGAGGAGTAAAGGAGACCGTGAAGACTGATATTTTGCTGCTAACTAGTTTGTCGAAGGAACCTTTCCTTTTACTTAAATAGGAGTGTCGCTTAGTGCCCATCAGCTTTTGGCGAGTCAGTACACGCCTCTTTTCCATAAGTTGGAGTTAGCTATTTAGGGTTGGATGGGGAAATTCCTTACTTATGCTGGTCGGTTGGAATTGTTGCGGTCTGTGTTAAATGGGATGGTTCAATTTTGGGTGGGAATTTTCCCTATCCCGAGGGTGGTTTTATCTTGTATCATTAGTATTTGCAGGAGTTTCTTGTGGTCAGGTTGTATTGGAAAAAAACTGCTTTGATGGCTTGGAAGGTGGTCTGTCTCCCGAAGAAGGAAGGGGGTCCAGGTTTACTGGATTTGAAAGCCAGAAACAAAGGGGTCCTAGCTAATCACATTTGGAATATTCACCTGAAAGCTGACTCCATCTTGATTCAATGGGTGCATCATGTCTACCTAAGGTCCTCTGTTATTTGGGAAGTGCCAGCTAGTAAAGCCTCCTCCCCGCTTTGGAAGACCATAATGCTTTTAAAAAACCAGCTCTTAGAGATGAGTGACAATCAGATTGCTGCTATTAATTTGGTCAGAAGTTGGGATATCAGAGACAAATTCTCGAGCCAGGCCTGTGATTATTTCAGGGTTCGTGGGGATGAAATTAGCTGGTTGCGAGTTGTTTGGGACTCTTGGTCTATGGCCCAATATAATTTTATTTTTTGGCTAGCCGCCTTGGGCAAGCTGCGAACAAAGGATCACCTTCAGTTCATGTCTCCCGATCCAACTTGTCCCCTTTGTTTACGAGATAATGAATCCCATCAGCACTTATTTTTTGCTTGTAACTGGTCATCGCAGCTTTGGGAAGTAATTAAGTCTTGGTTGAGGCTTCGTTGTTCGATGCTAACTTTGAGTAGTGCCCTTCACGGGCTCAGCTTGGGTACAAATAGCATGGATTCTAGGCTCCGGCGTATTTCGCTGGGTATTACGGTGTACTTAATCTGGGAAGAACGCAACCGACAAATTTTCCATTCGACGTGCACATCGGTTCAACGTACTTTTCATAAATTCCAGGAAATGTTTTTTATCATTTTTCATTTTTGGGAAAAGGATCACCACAATTTAAATTTTTGTTGATGTCTCCTTATCTTTGGCTCCAGTTTTGGGTTAGGGTCGGTTCTTGGTTTCTCCCCGGTTCGGTCAGCTGGTCAGTCGGGTGATTTGGTCTGAATGGGGTGGCTGGACAATTGGATGGTTTGTTTTGGGAACTAGATTGTGAGTTGGCGCCTTTGTTCCTTTTTGCCTTTTTGGTGAAAAGTCTTCTCTTCAGTGTTTGTTGCATGGTGGTGTGTTGTGCAACCTTTTGCTTTTTGCTTCTCTCCATTCTTTTATGGCTTGGGCGGCTGAGAGGGCTGACATGGCCTGCATGGGCTGATTTTCTTTGGGAGCTTAGTTGTTGCGGTCAGGCTTGTTTCTTTCCTGCAGTGTGCATAGCTTTTCTTTTGGTTGGTGGCGTGTGCAGCTCTCCTGCCTCTGCTTTCCTTGAAGGTTGTCCTAGCTGGCATGCTGAGCTGGTTGTCCAGCCCCTTTGCGTGTAGATTTTCCTTCCGTTTTCGGGAAGTGTTATGTGAAGGGAGGCTTCTTCTTCAGGGTGGATGGGTTCCACGGCTTGGGTCTCGGTCTTCCTTGGCTGTAGGGCTGGCTAGCTTGATGGCATGCTGCAGTCTCCCTTGCAGGCTTGTCTTCGCCAGCTGGATTGTATGGCTGCATCGGCAGGGCTGCGTGTTGGCCTTTGGTAAGAAAGGGAGCTGCAGGGATATTGCGTGTGGGCTGCCTATGCATTTTTTTCAATATGCTATAGTCTTTGAATGTGCTGGAGGGATAACTATCTCCTCGTGGGACCCTCCTTTGGGTGGTTTGTAGCAAGGTTGTCAAAATCGCGATTTTGACACGAATCGGAAAGCCATTTCTGAAACTCGGATCGTAAAATCGTAAAATCGTACCTGAATTTTTCCGTACAAAAATTGTAAAATCACAGCTAAAATCGTGGAGGTAGAAAAATCATAAAATCGTAAGTAAAATATTTCTGAATATAATATAACATAATTATGGCCATAAAACTTCATTAGTTAAGATTCATGCATGATTCAAAATAATTGAAAAATACATTACAAAACAATCATGTCCATAGAATTTCATTAGGTAAAAATTAACAAACTAAAAATAAATATTTTGTTGATGTGATATATAAATTACAATCAGTCTCATGACCGTCATTTTTCTCGTTATTTTTAATACATTCATCAAAAACATTATTATTGAAAGGATTACCAGTACTAATAGTGGTATCAACATCGATATTGCTAGTACTAGCTCCAACTCCAACAAATTATTTCGACATCAGGACAAGAAAATGATTTAAAAACATCAAAAAAATTTAAATAGTGTATATATGACTTTTTTGTTGATGTGTTCTCCAATGATAAAAACTATTTTGGAGAACTATTTTTTTATTTTATTTTAAATAAAGTTCAATTATTTTATATATAGTTTAATTATACAATTAATTATATAATTAATAGGAGTAAGTTATATAATTAAATAATTACTTTTGAAAAACCCTCCAACAATAAAATTATTATTTTTAATTATATTTAAATTAAAAAAATGAATTTAAATATAATTAAAAGACCCACAATATTTGAGATTTGAAATTTAAACTACTTATTTTATGTTTTTCAAGTAATTGTATATTTTTTTTATGATTGTTGTATTTGAAATTAATTAATGTTATTTATTATCTTAAATTAATAGAATTTTTTTAAAATTATTTTTATGCTAACTATTTTTTATGCTAATTATTATTATTATTATTATAAACCTCCAGATTATTATTACTATTATTATTATTATTATTATTAATATCATAACCCCTCCCCCCGTATATATTATTATTATTATTATTATTAATAATAATAATTTATAACAACGCCCCCCCCAAGAAAGTAGAAATCTCCTTCTTTTTTTTATTATTATTATAAGTTATAACTACTAGTATAAAAGGGCCACTCCCCATTAACTAACCCTAAATCCCTAATTCTCTTCTCTCACGCCGCCGCCCACCCTCATCAGTCATCTCCCTCATCCTCTTCTCATTTACTCTCTTCCTCCTTATCCTCTTCAATGACTATGAAAAAGAAAGATTGAAACTTGAAAGTTGAAGAGCGAAGTGAAGGCCGAACACGAAAGAGAAGAGAGGATTTTGATTTGAGAATTGAGCTGCAAATGAAATATGTAAATGAAAGAAACGAAAAATTTAAAACGAAAGCTCAAAGCCCCGGCCGAATACCTTGAACGCGTAAAATCGGACCGATTCGGTCCAATTTTACGAGTCAACCCGATTTTGACCGATTTTGACCGGTTTCGATTTTTCTTTCCGAGTCAACCAGTTTTATTGAGTTGACTCGCAAAATCGTACGATTTTGCGAGTCAACTCGCGTTTTTAATAACCTTGGTTTGTAGTGCAGATTTTCCTCCAGGCCATCCATTCCATTTGTGGTTTTGGCGACTGGGTTTGAAAATTTTGTGCTTTGCGCTCCTTTTTCTTTTGCTACATGGATGATTTTGTCCTAAGGGTTGGGCTGCTTTGCCTCTTCGGCCTTGGTTCTTTTTGGGTTTGCTTTATGGGCCAGCCATGGGCTTGTCCATGTGAGCCAATTTCTCTTGAGCCTAAATTTTGGGTCAAGTTGGATGCTGCTTTCTTTGGGCTGCGATTTAGGTATTTTGTTGTTTATGTTAGGCGTATGGATTTTGATCAAGAAGTGTGCTGCTTTTTTTGTTAAAGAGCTCCCAATGTATCTTTCCTCAGGCCTGCAGAGTTTTTGAAAATGAAGCATGTTTCCTCTTTCGCTAGTTTTTTTTTGCTTTTTCTCTGAGATTTTCTTGATCTTGTATATTCTTTTCATCGCTAGTTCTCTAACTTTGTTTTCCTTTAATCTTTAATATACTTATATTTGATCAAAAAATAGAAAGATCTCCTTTCACAACAAAGTTCTGTTGAAATTCCTTGATTTGTGTTTGTTGTTGTTTGTTTGATAATTTGCAGGTTGCTTGTTGATTTGGGAGAGAAGGATTTGAGAGAGTTTGAGGCAGAGAGGAGAGCAATTTCCCGAGAAGAAGATAAGTTGTATATTCTGTTTTTTCTTGCTTACAACTTGTTTGAGTTTATGCCTCTTATATATGGTTGAGGCAGAGCACACACAGCACACACGTTATGCATGCTTTACAATAGGAGAACACACACCTTATGCATGCTTACTTGTTAGTTAGTTGCATCATAACAGAAAACTAACTAACTATTACATCATCAACTACTTAAACAGCAAGCATCTTCATTCTTCTGCAATTCCAGCTCAGCATCAACTCTTCTGCATCCATTAATCCAGCTCAACAACTTACCTTCCAACAGCCTCTCCTAAGTTGTTGACTGGTTTAACCATAAGTTTCAACCGTAATCTAGGTTTGTCTTGAACATCCATTTGACTGGTTTGTCAGCAGGCCTATTCACCAACTCCCAAGTGTTGTTCTTCTCAATCATTTCAAGTTCTGCATTTATAGCTTCTTCCCAAGCTATATCACCACCTGCTTCCTTGTAATTTTCAGATTCCACAATACTCATGTGGCACCTTGCATATACATCTTCAAGAGATCTCATTTTAATTGAAGTTGAGCTTGGTGTGGAAGGTTGGTTGTGATCTTCACTTGACTGTCCAGCTTGCTGTTCAACTGGAGAGTTTACACCATCTTCACTGGTATGGCATTCCTCACCTGTTATTTTCTTCTCTGTCTCTTCAAATGCTGCCTTCCCAGCATCTTTCTGCTTTCCCCATGTTTCTTCAGCCATTTGCTTTGCATACTCAGGGTCGTCAGAGACCAAGACATGTCAAACAAGGTTCCAGATTTCACCTGCCACAACTCAATGCCAACATATACCAGGTCAGAGTAAACATAAAGTTCCGAATCATCCTTGAAATCTGGGTTGTCAATAATTGGTGCCTTCCATTTGCCCTGGTAGTTGGGGTTCTTAATTTTCTTTGGCTTCCATGGGCCCTTGTACTCTGGGTTAGGAATGGTTGGGGCAGTCCACTCACCATCTTCCTCATCATCTGAGCTATCACTAGAGCTCTCCTCTTCACTACTACTTTCCTTCTGAGCATTTGCCTCTGGCTTTGTTTCAGCTGCAGAGGCTGCCTTTGGTGCAGGAGTCTCATCTTCGTCAGAATCACTTTCTGAACTGTCATCCTCCTCACTCTTTTTGAGTATAACTTTTGAAGCAGTTGGGGTTGCAGTTTTGGTTTTAACCTTATCATCATCAGAGTATTCACTGTCATCAGAATCACTTTCAGAGTCCTCACTATCTTCAGTTTTTTTAATGGTAACTGATTGTGCAGGAACATTCTTGGAAGCAGAAGCCTCTGCGGGAATTTCCTCATCATCAAAAGATTCATCCTCGGAAGAGTCAGAACTGCTGCTGTCATCCTTTCCCTTCTTAGCAGCAGCAGTAGCATGGGAGCCATTTTTTTCAGCAACTGCCTCCTTCTTGGTCAGATTATAAACCTTGTCCTTTATACTTGCTACATGACAAGCATAAAATGAATTTGCAATGAACACTTATTCCTCCTCTTGTGCATAATTTGCCAATTGCTTGTAATCATTGCAATCATTTGTATTATGCCCAAACAGATTGCATCTTTCACATTTAGGCTGACCTTTATATCTGCACACACCAAAATGAAATTTTTGGCATGTGTTGCATTGTGGCTTCACATTGATGTGACTACTGCTTCCAGTTTTAGATTGTGGACTGAAAACACTGCTGTGATTCATTCTTCTGTCATAATTCAAGTTTGAATATTGATTGTTGTTGTGCATGTGATTGCTCTGCATATTTCCTCCTTGTGACCAGCTTGTAGGTCTTCTATTTTGACCTTGCCAGCCTTGATTTGTCTTCATACGTGAGCCTTTATTTCCACCATGAAATTGATTACTGCCAACTTTCAAAGTGCTGAATGCTCTTTCAGTATGCATTTCTCTCTCTCTTTCATCATGCATATCTTCCCTTCTATCATACACTTTAATTGAAGCAATAACTTCTTCAGTTCTAAGTGTTTTCAAGTCTCTTGTTTCTTCAATAATTGAGACTATGAATTTGTATTTTCTGCTAGGACTCATCAAAGTCTTTTGCACTATCCTTGCTTCAGTTATCTCTTCTCCGAGAGACTTCAAGTCATTTATCACTCCAAAAAACTTAGTCAAGTAATGATCTAAGCTTTCTCCCTCTGACATTCTCATATACTCAAATTCTGCCCTTACTGCCTGCAACTTCACTTCCCTAACTTTTTCATCTCCTCTGTATTCTCTTCTCAACAGATCCCATGCTCCTCTTCATGTCTCTTCATTTCTTATTCTGGGGAAAATATCATCAGTCAAGGCTCCTTGGATTATACTTAAAGCCTTGGCATCTTTGATCCTTTTCTCCTTAGTCTCAGCAGCAGTTACAACTGATTCAGTTTTCTTGTCCTTTGAACCAGAAGCTTCTCCACTATCACTCTCATTGGATACTTTTGTTAATGTATCACAACCTTCAACCACATCCCATAGATCATAAGCTCTGAAGATAGTTTTCATTTTAACTGACCAAAAATCATAGTTCTCACCATTAAATTGTGGTGTTCGAAGGTCTGATGATCCAGTCATGTCTTTGCTGTTGAATTCTGATTTGATTGATTGTCTTCCACAGTTTTACGCCCCTTTTTGAATCAGATTAGTGCTCTGATACCATGTTGAAATTCCTTGATTTGTGTTTGTTGTTGTTTGTTTGATAATTTGCAGGTTGCTTGTTGATTTGGGAGAGAAGGATTTGAGAGAGTTTGAGGCAGAGAGGAGAGCAATTTCCCGAGAAGAAGATAAGTTGTATATTCTGTTTTTTCTTGCTTACAACTTGTTTCAGTTTATGCCTTTTATATATGGTTGAGGCAGAGCACACACAGCACACACGTTATGCATGCTTTACAATAGGAGAACACACACCTTATGCATGCTTACTTGTTAGTTAGTTGCATCATAACAGAAAACTAACTAACTATTACATCATCAACTACTTAAACAGCAAGCATCTTCATTCTTCTACAATTCCAGCTCAGCATCAACTCTTCTGCATCCATTAATCCAGCTCAACAACTTACCTTCCAACAAGTTCTTCTCCTCCCGGTGGCTGCTACCTCGTCTCTAAAACTCTAAGATTGCAACTGATACTTTTCTTGTTCTTTCATTCTCCTTGTCTCTTGTTGTTTCAAATGGCTAAAGGCAAAAAGAAATCTGGCGGTGTTAGGGCAAAACAAAAGGAACTACTTTATGAGTCCCAACTTCTTCTCCATCAACGTACTGTCTTGGCACTGGCAGCCCCACAACAAGCCTCACCTGATTCTCCTCTGCATGGAGATGGTAGTGGTCCAAGCAAGTTCTCCCCGGTGGATGGATCTGCTGCACAGGGGGGAAAGGTGGCCTCGACTTGGAAGGCTACTATGAAGAGGAGGTAATCCCACCTGCTCTAGAAACATGTAAGCTTGATCTCACCCTATCTCTCGGTTCCAAGTTAAGGGTGAGAGAGGAAAACATTGAAGATGAAGATGAAGAAGAACATTTTGTGGAGGATAATGTTGACTAATCCATTTCTGAAGATGATCTTCCAGGGGACCTGTACTGCACCCCTCCTACATTAACTCCCACAAAGGTTGTTAGCAACCAGTTCTACAAGCAGAGACAAGGCACGAACCCCTTGCAAAGATCCCCCTCCCCTCTTCTGCATCACGAGGGTGCAACTCCTAGAGAAGGAAAACATGGCGAAGCTTGGAATGCAAAAATCTTGCATCCCATCAACAATAGGGTCGGCTCCCAATCAGACCCTACTCCCCCTACAGGTAAATGGAAAGATTTATTTTCCTCAAACCGTTGAGCTGAAAATGGTTCCAAATTGTTATTTTTTTCTAAACTGCAAAATGCTGCATCTCGCTCTTTACTGGATGATGATATTGGAAGTCTTAGGATGTACGGCAATCTTGTGTTGTGGGTTATATTGCTGGAAAATTCCCGGGGTATAAAGCTCTCAATAATATTATTGTCAATTCTTGGAAGCATGCTTGTTAATTCCAACCAGAATGGTCGGAATGTTCCGTATTATTAAAAAAACCAAGATAAAACGGTGTCGTTTTCGTCTCAGTTTTAATTCCGGCCTGTTCCAGAAATACCGGCTAAATTCCAGCCAAAACGCTATTCCGGCTTAAAATCAAAACGATACTGTCGCATTGCCACTTTGTCTTAACTCTTGACACACACACACCCCGACACCACAAACCATCAGCTCAAAGCCTCAAATCTCAAATTCTCAATCCTTAATCTTGGTGGACTCCACTTCTCCCTCTTCTCCAATTCTCCCTCCATTATAGTTTATATACTCAAAGATTCTCCCTTTCTTTCCTCTCACCAAAAAACCTTTTCCAAATCCCCAGACCCAGAGCTTCCCGGACATCTTCTACTGGAACAATACCAGGTATGTGATTTGCTTAGTTATTAAACTCTGTTAGGATATTGATTGTAAAAGGAAAAGAACTAAAGTAGAATGAGCTTTGATCTCTTGGGCTATCATTTTTTTTTTGAATTTCGATCATCCTTATTAGGTGGGCTTTTTTGATTTTGCAAAACACTACAAACTGAGGATTTAAATTAATCCTCTTTGCCTTAAGCTTGTGGTTTAGCAGTAAAAACCAATCATCTCTTCTGAGAATTCTAGAAATATAATGACAATCAACTGACCTAGTATCTCTGTTATGCGAAATATGACCTTTTGGGACTGATACTGAGTTGGGTTTTGTAAGTTGAGAGTTTAGTAAAGAAAGACTATTATTACCTGTTAAAGAAGCTTCGGTGTTTCTAATATTTTGGAATTTTAGAGATGTTTCTAATTTTGAGATTATGTTTGTTTGACTTTGTGTTTGTATTGTATAATTTAAAGTTAATTTATCTTGAATTTTAATTATGCTTGTTAAATTAATATTTTAATCTTATGATATATATATATATATATATATAATTAATTATATATGAGCAATAAAACCCCGAAACGGCATGCCGAAATGCTCTGAAACTGAAACGTTCTGTTTCCATAGAAAAACTGGAACGGTAACCAGAACGGTATTAACAACCTTGCTTGGAAGTGCAAAGCTTCCCTTACCATCCTTGAATCTGGATGGCTGGTCCACAAGTTTCTCAATGAAGAAGCCAAACTTGCTATGTTATGTGGCTGTCCTTATTTGGTGTATAGGAGATCATTAGTTTTGAAATCTATGCTTGAGTATTTTGATTTTGCACCATCTCAGATGACAACAGTTCCCGTGTGGGTGAAGCTTCCAAATCTTCCTCTCAAATGTTGTCTTCCACTTGCTTGTCTAAGATAGGCAATATCCTTGGAAAGCCTCTCCATAGCGACATGCTCACCTCCTCCATGTCAAGGTTGTCGTATGCCATAATCCTCATTGAGATTGATATGCTTGTTGTTCTGCCTCACTTAATAAAACTTATTATGCCTAATGGAGCTACCTTAACTCAGTCTGTCATCTATGAGACCCTCCCTAAATTTTGCAAGCATTGTAAAATCCTTGGACATACCACCTCAGCCTGTTCAAAGGATAATTCAAACAAACAAGATGGAGTTAATGTCGAGCATCATTTGAAGCCAGCTCACAGTAAGTCAGCTCACGGTAAACAACCTGAAAACAATGTGCATGGTGGGCAGATAAGGGTTGTGCATGGTGAGCAGATCAGGGCTGTGCAGGGTGAACAAATTATTAATTATATGCATGGTGAACAGCCGCAGGGTGTGCATGATGAGCAGTGCATTAATCCCATTCAAGCTGAAGTTGTGCATGTCGTGGATGGGGACAACTATGATCCAATGCAGGCATTAGCTGGCAAATGGGAAGTGGTCAAAAAGAAAAATGACCACAAATCAACAGGTGCAGCCAATACTTTCAAAGAACCGGGAGCAGTTGGTGTAATAAGAAATGACAACCAATTGTTGCAGATTCCAACTACCTCCAAAAGAAGTGGAATGAGAGTTGGTAAGGACTTCCCTCACGACGTGATCACTAGAAGTGGAGCTCAACGAATCAATAACCAACCAGGTGGCAGTGTTAAGGGGCGTTCTGCCTCTTCTGTTGCTCCATGATTATTCACAGTTGGAATATTAAGGGATTGAACAATCCCCTAAAGCAGCATGAGGTGGTTAGCCTCATAAACAAGAACCATGTTGATGTGTTTGGCCTGTTAGAGACGAAGATGATAGCTGCAAAGATTGCCAACATGCAGAAATTTTGATTGAAGAATTGGAAACATGTGACCAATGTTGTGGATGGTACAAATACCAAAATTATTGTCTTTTGGAATCCATCAACCTCTCGAGTTGATATGATAACTTGCTCAGCTCAAGGTCTCCATGCTACTGTCAGCAACCTTGTGCATCAGTTCAGCTTCACGGTCACATTTGTTTACGGGCTCAACACAGTTGTTGCAAGGCGGATGTTATGGAATGACCTGAGAAATTGGAACTCTAATCTGCCTTGGTTAATCCTAGGAGATTTTATTGCTATTCTTTCCCAAGCTGACAAACACAATGGGGAAGCTGTTTCGAGCTATGAAACTTTGGACTTTCTCTAGTGTTACTCGGATCTCGGGCTTCAAGATGCTAACTATACTAGTTGTCAGTTCACTTGGACAAATGGGAATATATGGAGCAAAATTGATAGGGTTTTTGATAAACCCTGGTTGGTCCTCTCTCCAAAGGCCAACTCAGGTTCATTTTAGTCCATCAGGTGCTTTTTCCAATCACTCAACAACGGTTGTCAAGATAGAGGACCATTATTCCAAAGGTCGGCGAAGCTTCAAATTTTTCAACATGTGGACCTCATATGATAATTTTCTAGATCTTGTCTCTAGCCAATGGAATTTGGAGGTGAATGGCTCTCCAATGTTCTCTCTTTGTAAGAAGCTGAAGCACTTGAAAAGGCCCCTTAAGGAGTTGGGTAATCTTCATTTCAACCATATTTCTGAGAGGGTGATTAGAGCTGAGGGAGAGCTTAATTGCATTCAGATGGCCCTTCATAATGATAAAGATAATGCTCAGCTTTTGGCCGAGAACAAGAAACTTCAGTTGCATCTTATGAACCTCAAATCCACTGAGAGAATGTTTTTAACCAAAAGCTTAAGTGCAACTATTTCAAAGACAGTGATCGTGGCTCCATCTTTTTCCATGCTATCATGAATCAGAAGCATAGGAGAAGATATATCCCAGCTATTAACTGTTGCGATGGAACTCTCACTACTTCTGAGTCCGAGATTGGGGAGGAATTTGTTGGTTACTACCAGCAGCTGCTTGGATCCTCTAAGATAACAACTCCTTTGAGTATGGAAGTTATTAATAGTGGGCCTTGTTTGAACATCAGTCTTCATGAGTATCTCCTTGCTCCTATCTCTAATGAAGACATAAAGAATGCCCTATTCAGCATTGGAAATGATAAGGCTCCAGGGCCCGATGATTACTCTTCTCTCTTTTTCAAGAAATCATGGGATATAGTTGGAGGTGATTTTTGCTCTGCAGTTAAAAACTTCTTTTCTTCTGGTCAGCTTTTAAGGCAGATTAACCACTCAATCAACTCCTTGATCCCCAAGTCTGCTAATATGACATTAGCAAATGACTTATGTCCGATCTCTTGCTGTAATGTTATTTACAAGGTGATTTCCAAGCTATTATCAGATAAGTTAGCCCAAGCACTAGCTACCATTATCAGTCCTATGTAGAATGCCTTTCTGGGTGGTAGAAGGATGGCAGACAATATTAACCTGGTCTAGGAGCTTCTTAGGCACTATTGTCAGAAAAGAGCTTCTCCTAGATATCTTATGAAGATTGATTTTAAAAAAACCTTCGACTCGATTCAGTGGGCTTTTATTAGAGAGCTTCTTCGAATGCTTGGCTTTCCTCCTAGATTTGTTCAGCTTATTATGAAATGTGTTGACACAACATCTTTCTATGTGGCTGTTAATGGTAATCCTTATGGGTTTTTCCACGGGAGGAGTGGAGTCAGACAGGGTGATCCTCTCACTCTATATTTGCTCATTTGTTGCATGGAGTACTCTAGAATGCTCAAGCTTGCTTCTGACCATTCCGACTTTCACTTCCACCCCAAGTGTAGTGACCTTGGTATTATGCACCTTGCTTTTGCGGATGATGTTCTCCTGCTCTCTTGAGGGGATAAGAGCTCAGTTTAGATCTTACTCCAGCAGTTGTCGATCTTTGGGCAAACAACCGGTCTTGTCATCAATCCTTCTAAATCATCTATCTACTTTGGAGGTGTCAGTGATATTCATAAGTACTCTATTCTGCCCGTCTCTAGCTTCAGTGAAGGATCCTTTCCTTTTAAATATCTTGGGGTCCCTTTAAGTCCTCATAGACTCTTGGCCAGTGAATTTGCTCTGTTTATTCAACACCTGGAATCTGCGGTTCAGAGTTGGATGGGCAAGCATCTCACCTATGCTGGGAGGCTTGAGTTATTAAGATCAATTCTGCACGCGATGATACAATTCTGGTTGGGCATATTCCCCATTCCTTCTATTGTTATTAACCAGATTACCAGAATTTGCAGGAAGTTCTTGTGGTCAGGTAGTTCTTCCACTTCTTCGGCTTTGGTGGCTTGGAATTTTGTTTGTCTTTTGAAATCTGAGGGAGGTTTGGGGTTAATGGACATCAAAGCCAGGAATAAGAGTTTCTTAGCAAAGCATCTCTGGAATATTCATCTCAAAACAAATTCAGTTTGGATTCAATGTGTGCATCACTACTTGCATAATCATCCTATTTGGAATGCTCAAGCTAGGAAAACATCATCTCCCCTCTGGAAAAATATAATGGCCTTGAAAGATAATTTGATTGAGACTTGTGCCAATCAATTAGAAGCCATAACTCGGCTCTAAAAATGGGAGCATGGCGATGATAGTTTTTCAACTGCTGCTTATGATTTCTTTCGAGCCCATGGTTCTTAAGTCAGCTGGGAGAAAGTTGTTTGGGAGCCATGGTCTATGCCAAAGTTTAATTTCATCCTATGGTTAGTCGTTCTGGTAAGCTAAAAACTAGAGATCGTCTTTAGTTCATCACAACTGATTCATTATGTGTGCTTTGTACTCAGGAAGCGGAGAATCATAATCATTTGTTTTTCAAATGCATTTGGGTGGCAGATCTATGGCACCTTATTAAATCTTGGCTGAGAATTCATGAGCCCATGTCCACCCTTATCAGTGCAATTAGAGGTCTAAGCGGTAAGCATAACAATGCAGAATCTTGTCTGCGAAGGGCATCCCTTGGTATCACGATCTATCTTATTTGGTAGGAGAGGAATAAGAGAATTTTCAACCATTCTTCATCCACGGTGGCTACCATTTTTTGCAAATTTCAAGTGTTGTTCTACACTGTCTTTCATTTTCGCAAAAAGGACAATTTCTCCCTCAACTTTGGGTGATGGCCTATGGTGCTTTGGTTTATTGTGTTGGCCACTTTTTATTGGCTAGGAGTAGCTTCTGCAGGTTTTTCATTATTTTTCCTATTGGGGTTCCCTAACCTTTCGGCTGTGTAGATCTCTAGAACCATCTTTTTAGCTTTCCTCGGGAGCCTCCCTCTTTTGGTTGTTCCCTCTACTAACTTTTGTTTCTCCTCCTGGTCAATGCACATCAGTGTCAATTTGCCACCTTTCCTTTTGTGATTAGCTGCCTCTCTTAATCTCTATTTTATCCTCCAGTCTCTTGTTATCCCCTTTGGCTGTCAAGGTAGGAGATTGAGGTGGTCCCCGTGTCCTTTGATGGCTGCTGTTTTGGAAGCCGTAGTCTTTTAAACCAGCTGTAGTTTTTCCTTGCTTCTTTCGAGTATTTTGGGTTTGTGTGCTATGCTGACCGATTTTTGCCGATTTTGGATTTAGATGTTCAAATTGTTTCTGCTTTTGTGGCCCCCTCTTATGTTGTTTCTCTTCGAGTAGCCCTTGGAGTGCAGGTCATCTTCGGGTATCCCTTGTGATGAGTTGGCTCTCTTCTCCAGTCTCTTGCCTTCCCCCTCGGCTGTCTTGATAAGAGATTGAGATTGATTTCTTGAGCCTTTCTCTTTGCGTGTGGAAGATTCCTTCCCTCCAGCTGGTAGGCTGGTTGTTTGAATGTGTTTGTGTTGGTGGGTTTTTGAGCTAGTGTCCTTCGTTCTTCGGCTTTCCCTCTTTGTGGGATGAGGAGCTGGTTTTTGGCTAGCTAGGCTAAGATGTGGGCCGACTTTTGGGCTAATTTATTGGGTTTTTAGCTAGGTTTTGGGCTCTTCTTTTCTATGGCCTAGGCTAGGGTTTGATTGTATTTTTCCTTAGGCCTTTTGAGTTTTCGAATGTTCCCTCTT
Organism: Salix brachista; assembly: GCA_009078335.1. Classification (NCBI taxonomy): domain Eukaryota; kingdom Viridiplantae; phylum Streptophyta; class Magnoliopsida; order Malpighiales; family Salicaceae; genus Salix; species Salix brachista. The sequence continues at coordinate 12,027,376 of CM018582.1, forward strand.
TCAATGGTTTTTCATTTTGGTTTTTTCTCCGAGATTCACTCGGTCTTGTATATTCTTTTCTTTTGCTAGTTCTCTAGCTTTGTTCTCCTTTGATCTTAATATACTTATATTTGATAAAAAAAGAAAGAAAGGCTAGATCTATCAAGAAAGAGCTCTTAGTGTGCGCCGACTTGAGTCCTTCCTTTAAGAAGATTTCTCCCGATGGTGCCAATCATCCTAAGATCTTTCTAAGTGCTATTTTGTTCTTTCTTGAGTGTTTTTTGTTCGAATTCATGGACAAAAACAAGAAGAAAAAAGTGGTTTTGAAGTTGAAGAAGTTTGAGGAGCTGCGACAGCAGTTGGTCCTTGCCCTTGCAGCCCCCATTCCAGCCTCTTCAACCTCTCCTTCCCCCTCTACCTTGCAAAGAAATTCTACCTATGACAGTAGTGGTTCATGCATTTCCAAGTCTAGTCACTCCCATGGTAGATTTGGTTCCAACTATGAAGAGTTTGAAGATAGTGAGGAGATAGAAGGTGAGTTCGGTCCAGACTTGTGAAAGGAAGATGAAGCTTATGCTTGCAAGTTCTTTTCCTCTCCTATGTCTGTTAAGAGTGTTGAAGATTGTCTTTTGTTGCATGATAGTCATGCTCATCCTATATTGCATAAGATGTTATGGCTGCAACATTTCTGGCCATGGGTGCTGCGCGGTTCATCCTCTCTTGCTCTTAGTGGGGACAACCAACATGGTTGATTCTCTTCTTTCTTCATCTTCCAAGGTCTTAGATAAGGAACATGGCGAAGATTGTCTTGTGTTGCACGAAAGCCATGCACAACCCACTTCACAAGAGGAGGCAGTGGTGGCTACAACGTTTCTGGGCAGGGGAGCTGATGATGTCCACCCTTTCATGCTCTTGGCTGGGACAACAAACATGGTTGGTTCTCTTCATCCTTCTTCTTCCAAGCTCCTAGATAGGGAATATGATGTTTCTCATTCCAATAGTTTGGCTGGGGAAATGGTTTCGGCAAAGGAAAAAGAGAAAGCAGGCCATGGTGGCAGTGTTTTCTCTTCTTCCCCTTCCATTGCTAAGGAAAATGATGCTGCATTGTTAGGGAAAGGCTTGGGGAACATGGCTGTGAAAAATGGTTTGAAGGATGGTCAAGCATTGAATGACAAATGGAAAGACTTGTTCTCTTCCAATCGTAGTGCTGAAAGCGGGACTAAATTGGTACACTTTTCTGAACTCAATAATGCCTCATCTTGTTCCTTGCTTGAAAATGACATTGGTAATCTTAAGGATGTTTGGAAGTCTTGTATTGTGGGGGTATATTGCGGGTAAATTTCCGGGATTCAAAGCTCTTAACAATGTTATCGTTAACTCTTGGAAGTGTAAAGCTTCGCTAACCATTCATGAATTGGGTTGTTTAGTTTTTTTATTTGTGCACGAGGAAGATAAACTTGCGGTGCTTAGTAAAGGCCCTTACCTTGTGTATGGCCGACCTTTGATATTGAAAACCATTCCTGAATATTTTGATTTTTCAACTGCAGATATGTCCACCGTCTCAGTTTGGATTAAGCTTTCCAATCTTCCGCTAAAATGTTGGTCCCCTCTCTGTTTGTCTATGATTGGAAGTATTCTTGGAAAACCTATTCAGTGTGATATGTTAACGTCGTTTATGTCCCGACTTTCATATGCTCGCATTCTTGTGGAAATTGATTTGCTTGTTGACCTTAAACATATAGTATCTATTGTTTTGCCTAATGGTACATCTTTGAAGCAGATTGTTATTTATGAGACTTTGCCTAGAATTTGTATGAATTGTAAGGTCATTGGCCATAATACTTCTCAAAGTCCCTATGCTTTGGATAAGAAAGTGCCAAAAGCACCCATGACAAACAAAGTGGTCTTGGCAGTTGGAAAGGTATCCGTAAAACGGTGGGTTCCGGTTAAGGAGCTGGTTTCTGAACAAGTGAAGTCGACTGAGCAACAATTGAGTGATGTGCCCTCTCGGCCTAAGGCTTATGAAGAGGCCTCTTGGCCTGATGGTAGTGAAGAGCCCTCTCGACCTAGTGCTTTCGATTTTCCCCCTCAACCTAATTCTTTTGACATGCCCTGTAGCCTAATCATGTGCAGGATTCTTATTTGAATGAGTCTTTTAATGATCAGCGGTTTGATCCTATGCAAATAAAATCTAATGTTGGTGAGTGGATGGTGGTTAAAAAGAAAACTGGAAAATCTAGATTGCCTAATGATTCTACTCGAGCCATAGGCCCTCCTGCAGTTATCGTCTCCAGTTTGGGGGATTCAGTGTGTTCTGTTGGGATAAATGTGGATTCCTTATGTGGTGTGACCATGCAGAGTAGTATTCAGTGGACAAGTGTTCTTCCTAGGAGCAAAGAGCTGAAGGCCTTAGCTCCGGCTAATTTATGTTAATCCACTACTTTGATATCAGGGGGCTTAATAGTCCTCTGAAGCAGCATGAGGTGGTCAACCTCATCAGGAAGAAGGGTGTGGATGTTTTTGGTTTGTTGTAGTCTAAACTATCTGCTACTAAGGTAGCTAGAATGCAGAAGTTTTGTTTGAAGAATTTAAAGTTTTTATCCAATGCTGAGGTGACTGGTGATATTGCTTGGGTCATTGTTTTTTTTAATCCAGACACTATTTCTGTAGACTTGATTGCTAGTTCAGCGTAGGGTCTTCATGTTAGCATTTTTAGCCTTGTCCATCAAATCAGTTTCAGAGCTACCTTTGTGTATGGGTATAATACAGTGGTCGCTAGGAGGGATCTTTGGAGTGATCTTAGGGGTTGGGATTCTTGTTCTCCTTGGAAGATCCTAGGTGACGTTAATGCTATTATGTCCCAAGCAGATAAGCATAATGGAGAGCCTGTGTCTGGTTATGAAACCTCTAATTTTTTCCACTGTTGTACTGACTTGGGGCTCACTGATGTAAATTATTCGGACAATCATTTCTCTTGGTCCAATGGCAGGATTTGGACTAAGATCGATAGAGTTATGGTGAATCATGCGTCGTCCTCTATTCAAAGTTCTATTTAGGTTTATTATGAACCTTAGGTCCTTTCTCGGACCATTCCCAGGCTATTATCCGAATTGGTAATAGTCAAGCTACGGGGTGGCGCAACCTCAAATTCTTTAATATGTGGGGTTTGAATGACAATTTCCTTGACTTGACGGCCACCTCATGGAACTTGGAGGTTTATGGCTCGCCGATGTTTGTTTTGTGCTCTAAGCTGAAGCAGTTAAAGTTGCCTTTGAAGGAGTTCGACAAGCATCATTTCAGTCATATTTCAGAGCGAGTTAATAGTCTGGAAGGTGAGCTTCAGCATATTCAATCTAGTTTGCAAAATGAAAGGGACAACTCTCAGCTATTAGATATTGAGAAGAATATGCGCCTAAACTTGGTCCATTTTAAATCAGCAGAGAAGATGTTTTTTAGCCAAAAGCTCAAATGTGATTACTTCAAAGACTGTGATAGGGGCAGCAGTTTCTTTCACGCTATCATGGGTCAGAAATAGCGAAAGCGGTTCATTGCTTCTATTGTGGGCAGTAATGGAGTTCTCACTACCTTAGAATCGGAGGTAAGGGCTGAATTTGTTAACGTCTATCAAAAACTCCTGGGTGTGTCAAATGAAACGTCGTCTTTGGACATGGATGTTATTCAGTGCGAGCCTTGTCTTGCTCTTTTTGCCCATGATGGTCTTCTTGCTCTTTTTTCAAGTGAGGACATTAAGGCGACCCTCTTCAGTATTGGTAATGATAAAGCTCCTAGGCCAGATGGGTACTCTGCTTTTTTCCTTCAAGAAAGCTTGGGATGTTGTGGGGACAGACTTTGTTGTGGCGATTCAGGATTTTTCAGCTCCGGAAAGATGCTTAAGCAAATAAACCATTCCATCATTGCGTTGATACCTAAACCTGCTAATGTCTCTTTTCCTAGTGACTTCCGGCCCATTTCTTGCTGTAATGTCATTTATAAAGTGATATCTAAGCTTCTTTCGGACAGGTTAGCTCGGGTCCTATCAGACATTATTAGTCCGATACAGAATGCTTTCTTAGGTGGGCGGAAAATTGCAGATAATATCTTCTTGGTTCAAGAACTGCTTCGAGAATATAGTCGCAAGAGGACTTCTCTGAAATGTCTTATGAAAATTGACTTCAGGAAAGCTTTTGACTTGGTTCAGTGGGGTTTCTTGAAGATTCTTCTCGGCATGCTTCGGCTTCCTCCTAGGTTTATTCATCTGATCATGCAATGTGTTACTTCAACCTCTTTCTATGTTGCTGTTAATGGTAATCTTGACGGTTTCTTCAAGAGTCAGAGTGGTATCAGGCAGGGTGACCCTTTATCGCCTTCCTTTTCATCTACTACATGGAGTATTTTTCTAGAATACTAAAGCAATCATCCTGTTTATCGGGGTTTCACTTTCATCCGAAGTGCAGTTCGCTTGGCATTTCTCATGTTGCGTTTGCTGATGATGTCCTCCTACTATGTCGGGGAGATCTTAGTTCGGTGCATATCTTGTATCAGCAGCTTCGAACCTTTGGTATAATGTCAAGTCTCGATCTATATCCCTCTAAGTCCTCCGTTTATTTTGGAGGAGTGAAGATTGATATTCTACAGCTTACTGGTTTTGTTGAAGGAACCTTTCCTTTTACTTACCTGGGAGTGCCGCTTAGTCCTCATGGGCTTTTGGCAAGTCAGTGCACGCCTATTTTACATAAGCTAGAGATAATTATTCAGGGTTGGATGGGTAAATTCCTTACTTAGGCTGTTGGAGTTGTTGTGGTCTGTGTTGAATGGGATGGTTCAATTCTAGGTTGGAATATTTCCTATCCCGGGGGTTGTTATGTCTCGTGTCATCAGTATTTGCAAGAGTTTCTTGTGGTCAGGGTGTATTGGAAAAAGAGCAGCTTTGGTGGCTTGGAAACAAAGTTTGTCTTCAGAAGAATGAAGGGGGGTTTGCTGGATTTGAGAGCGAGAAGCAGATTTGTCATAGCTAGTCATATTTGGAATATTCATCTTAAAGTAGACTCCATCCGGATTCAGTGGGTGCACCACGTTTACCTCAGTTCCTTGATAATCTAGGTAGCGCAAGCGAATAAAGCCTCCTCCCCGCCTTGGAAGGCCATAATTCTTCAAAAAAAAAACAACTCTTGGAGGCGTGTGGAAATCAAGGGGCTGCTATTAACTTGGTTAGAAGTTGGGATAAAAGTGATAAATTACCCATGAATGCTTATGATTATTTCATATTTCGAGGGGAAGAGGTTCATTGGGTACGTGTCTTTTGGATTATTTCAGTTCATGTCCCCAGATCCAATATGTGTCCTTTGTTCGCAGGATAACGAATCTCATTGGCACTTATTTTTTTGTTGTAATTGGTCAGCGCAACTTTGGAATCTAATTAAGTCATGGCTGAGGATTCACCAGCAGATGTTGTCCTTGAGTAGTGCTCTCCGTGGTCTCAGGGTGCCCATAGCAAGGTGTCTAGGCTAAGGCGTATTTCATTGGGAATTGCGGTGTACTTAAATTGGGAGGAGCGTAATAATCGGGTTTTTCATTCGACCCAATTGTCAGTGAGCAAAGTCTTTCATAAATTCCAAGAAATATTCTTTACCATTTTTCACTTTCGGGAAAAGGATCATCACAAGCTAAATTTTGGATGAACATCCTTGTTTCTCGGTTTGGTTTGGGGTTGGTGCTCGGTTTATTTTGTGGAATCGGCTGGGTCAAAGGTCTGGTTGGCTGGAGGGGTGCTTGCTTTTTTGGGGTTGTGTTGGGTGTTGTGCTGCTGCAGAGTGCAAAAGTCCTCCTTTTGGTTGTTGGTGTGCTTCTTTTTCCCTTAAAGGTCTTCCTCGGTTGAAGGGCTTGCTAGGCTGGTTTTTTTTGGTCAAATGTAAGTATATTAAAGAACAAAGAAATACAAGACCGAGAAACCTCGGAGAGAAACAAAGACTAACAATGCTAACGCAAAGGGAACATGCTCCCTAAACAAAAGACAAAGCCAGAGAACAAAACACAAACTAGCCCAAAACTTGGCCCAATAGAGGGCCTAAGCGAAATAGACCTAGAGGAAAATCAGCCAACAGAAAATGGCCCACATAACCAAGACCTCATCGCAAGAGGGAACAACAAATAGCCCGGTCCAAGCCCATCAAGAGAGACAACTCAAGCAAAGAAGAACCAAGCCCGTCCCAAGACCAAGCTCACCACAGCAGCCCAAGAAGAGAAATGCACCACAGCAGCCCAAGCAGAAAAATGACCCAGCAAGAAGCAAAAACAGAGGGGGAGAGGCAGCAAAGGATAGAGGAAAAAAGAGACCTGAGACCCCTCCCAAAACACCACACCAACCGAGAGGATGACACCTGGCAGCCTGGAGATGAAAAACTTCTGCAAGACATTTGCAACACGCCAAAAGCAAGCTAGGCAACACACCCGCCCTAGCCTCCAGCTCAACAGACAGAACGCCCTAAAGAAAACCAAAACGGCTGCAGCCGAAAAAGGAGGGGCTCGGGACAAAGCAGAAGGACGCTGCCCAAACTCCCAAACACGTAAGACTTCCCTGCAGAAAACAGCTAGGAAGAGAAAAGCCGAACACAACCGCCAAAGTAGGACCCACGCAGGACCAAGCAGCAATCCAGCACATCCAACCCCAACTCCACACGCAACGCAACAACGATCAGCAAAAGGCAGAGGGCAGAGGACAGCCTTCCAAGGCAGCCAAAAGCTCCCAAAAAAAGAAAGCCAACGCAAAAGGCTGCCAACCAAGCCAAAGTCAGCAGTTTGAGAGTAGAAAGGGCCCTCCCTCGGCCAACCAACGAAATACACCTCAGCCAACAAAAAATTGAAAAATTAAACCCGCCAAAGGACACAAAGGGGCTGAAATCCAAACAAGACCACCTCCAAAGGGCTGCACACGCCCCCAGCCACCCAACCAAAACTTCAACCCATTAGAAACCACAAACCGGACCGAGTTCTTACCACAGGCCAGACCGAGCTCTTCATCCAAAATTTAGTGTGTGGTGGTCTTTTTCCCAAAAGTGAAAATGGTAAAGAACATATCCTGGAATTTACGGAAGACCTTGCACACTGACTATTGGGTCGAATGGAAGACCCGATTATTACGCTCCTCCTAAATTAAGTAAACCGCAATTCCTAATGAAATACGCTTAAGCCTGGACTCCATGCTATGGTCTCCTGTGTTAAGACCACGCAGAGCGCTACTCAAGGACAACATCTGCCGATTAATCCTCAACCAAGATTAAATAAGGTTCCAAAGTTGTGCGAACCAATAACAGGAAAAAAATAAGTGCCGATGAGTTTCAATATCCTGAGAACAGAGGAGACAAATTGTGTAACGACCCGGATTTTTTTTTTTTTTTTATATGTATATCTAACACATATGGTACCGGAAATCAGCGAACCTGATTACCTCACATCATCAGATTACCATCCATACAATCAATATTTCATTAAAAGTGGATCTTACATAAACATGTAGTATTATGGTTGCATAATTAGAAATTCATATTAAAAATATACATACATGGACATGAGGTTTCATTCCTATACTACTAATAGCCATTACGAATTTACACAAAAAGGTCTAATAAAAATTATGTGTTCAGTACATTGATTCACACAAAATATATTGTGATTTAGAATGCATCTACATGGTTCCTTGCAAAAGTAGATTCCCGTGTATCGGGTTCCTTAGACATCTCGTGGATGTGACGTCCCTACAGCAATACAAAACATTTAAGAAAATGTGATTACTTAATGATAATTATAATGGTAACTAAACGGTCTGGCAGTTACAGGAGGCATTAACATTTATAATTTCTTCATGTACTTGGTACAAATAGCTTGTAATGCATATAAATGCATCAATTTAACAGTAACATGTCCCGAGACAATAACATGTCTCAAGCACTAACAGTAACAGGTCAAACAGTAACAGATCAAACCATAACAGTTCCAATCATCCTGGGTCTACAAAATCTTAAACATCGTTCTCAACACAACCAAAATTAATAACCCGTCTATCCTCTTAAGGCATATTTACTGAGGTTAATCGTTCATTCACCCCGGTCATCCTTTTCAAATGTCATTAGCCAAAGATAGTCAATCATTCATTCCGGTCATCCATTCGGATGCCATTAGCCGAAGATAGTCAATCATTCATTCTGGTCATCCATTCGGATGCCATTAGCCGAAGCTAATCAATCATTCATGCCGGTCATCCATTGGGATGCCATTAGCCGAAGCTAATCAATCATTCATTCACATTTAAGCATTCAACAATCTAATATAAACTCTAATCAATCGATTATTCACATTTAAGCATTCTACAATCTAATATAAACTCTAATCAATCGATTATTCACATTTAAGCATTCAACAATCTAATATAAACTCTAATCAATCGATTATTCACATTTAAGCATTCAACAATCTAATATAAACTCTATCACATTCGAATAATATTCAACTTAAAATACTTCTTACGTGTCGTATAAAAAGAGAGGTGTAATTCACCTACCTGCTCTACTTCTGGGTTGTTCTTGTCTGGACGATGGTTCAATCCCGACTGCACCGCCTGCGACATCACTGTCCATAAAATCAGTATATTTCTATTTTCAATTTCACATTCGTCACCATACTTATTTCAACAAAATCACACATTGAAACCATAAATTTCAACACATAATCATTCAATAAAATCCCAACAAACCACACATTGTAACCATAAATTTCAGCATATAATCCATCAACAAAATCCCAACAAAATCACACATTGAAATCATAAATTTCAACACATAATCCCTCAACAAAATTCCAACCGAAAACACACATTGAACCCATAAATTTCAGCATATAATCCATCAACAAAATCCCAACAAAATCACACATTGAAATCATAAATTTCAACACATAATCCCTCAACAAAATTCCAACCGAAAACACACATTGAACCCATATAAGGACACAAACAAATCTGCTGTCAAGACAGCACTCAGCAGTAATTGTAATAGCAATAAATCACAATTAACTTGACAATTATCAAATACCAACAGTTAATATGTAGAAAAACCCATTATATAAAACATATTCAAATTTCAGGGTATTTCAACAGTTGAATCTACCAAGATCGGAGTTAAACCGGAGACTGACCTTAAACTGGAGAGCTACTGTTAAGCATCAATATCTCCTTGCTGAAGTGTACCATTCTCATCTCCACCGTTCAGCACATGAATAACACTCATACGCACCACATACCCAAATTTCAGCTTGATCCAACGGTAAAATGATGAGAAACCAGCCGGCGGCTCTGACTGGCCGGAGAAGCAGATTTTGCAGGTTTTTTCAAAACAATGCAAAACTCCACCGGAGTAGAAATAGGAAAATCCTTCCGGTCAGGATGTAGTCACTCTATGTGCGCACACAACAAAGAAAGAATCACCTTGATCCAACGGTAGATAGATGAAAACGAAAGCTGGCGGCTGAGACTAGTTGAGGTGTGTATCAACAAATTCCAGAACGCATTCAAACATCAATATCTCTCACTTGGATGACCATATTGCTCATCTATACGGTCACATTGTAGATCCTATATATAAACACAACATACCAAAAACTCAATGTAATCCAACGGTGGAAAGAGGAGAAACTGGTCGGCGACTCTGACGGGTTTGAGGGGGGTTTCCAGAAATATTCAGATGATCGTATTTCTCAAACGGCTTTAGTTCTTGACAATCCCTCCGGTCAGATTAAAGACCACAGTTAGGTGCACAACATACCCAAAACTCAGACCGATCCAACGGTGTCCGGCCGAGATATGGATGTCAGAGCACCGCCCCTTCTAATCTTTTTCTCTCTAATATCTCTCTAATTTCTCTCTCTCCCATCTCATGTTGCTGGAAATGAGAAAAAAAAAAGGTATTTATACTCCTCAATTTCTCTTATTGCACTTAGGCCCCCCATCTCCTTTAAATGCTACTTTTTACCCCACATGTTCTCTTCTTATATTATAAGTCATAATCTTTACATTTATTTCAATTTCACCCTCCCCTCAACTTATTTTATTTCTCTTTTAATTTAACACTTACATTTATTTCTCGGGGTTTACAAATTGGATCCGGGGACATGAATTGAAGGCGGTCTTTTGTTCGGAGTTTGCCCAAGGCAGCTAGCCAGAGAATAAAATTATACCGGGGCATAGACCAAGAATCCCAAACAACACGGAACCAATTAACCTCATCCCCGCGAAGTCTGAAGTAATCATATGCATTTCTAGAGAATTTAGCACTGCTATCCCAGCTTCTGACCAAGCTAATGGCAGCTCCCTGATTGCCACACACATCTATGATATGATTTTTTAGGAACATTATCGCCTTCCAAAGCGGAGAAGAGGATTTAATTGCCTGCGCAACCCAGATAACAGAGGAACCGAGGTAAACATGATACACCCATTGGATCCAGATGGAGTCTGCTTTGAGATGAATATTCCAAAGATGAAGCCCTAACCCCCCTTCGTTCTTCGGAAGACATACTTGCTTCCAAGCCACCAAAGCAGTTCTTTTCCCAATACACCCCGACCACAAGAAACTCCTGCAAATTCTTATGATACGAGACAACCCCCGGGATAGGAAAGATTCCAACCCAAAATTGAACCATCCCATTCAACACTGATCGCAGCAACTCTAACCGGCCAGCATAAGTAAGGAATTTACCCATCCAACCCTGAATAGCTAACTCCAGCTTATGTAAAAGAGGAGTGTACTGACTCGCCAAAAGCCCATGAGAACTAAGCGGCACACCCAGGTAAGTGAAGGGAAAGGTTCCTTCAACAAAACCGGTCATCTGGAGAATATCAGCCTTCACGGTCTGCTTTACGCCTCCAAAATAAATGAAGATTTGGAGGGATTAAGATCAAGACCTGAAACATTACCTAAAGATCGAAGCTGCTGATGCATGATACCCACCAAACTAAGGTCTCCTCGACAAAGTAGGAGGACATCGTCAGCAAACGCAAGATGGGAAATGTCGAGCGAACTACACTTGGGATGAAAGCGAAACCCCGGCAAGCTGGAAGACTGCTGTAGCATTCTGGAAAAGTACTCCATGCAACAAATGAACAGATAAGGCGATAATGGATCACCTTGCCTGATCCCACTCTGGCCCTTGAAGTAACCATAAAGGTTACCATTGACCGCAACAGAGAAAGAGGCTGAAGAAACACACTGCATAATCAGATGTACAAATCCAGAGGGAAGCCCAAGCATGCCAAGAAGACTCTCCAAAAAACCCCACTGAACCGAGTCAAAGGCTTTCCTGAAATCAATTTTCGTAAGACATTTGGGAGAAGTTCTTTTGCGACCATAATCCCGAAACAGCTCTTGGACCATGAAGATATTATCTGCCATTTTCCGCCCACCCAAGAAAGCATCCTGCATCGGGCTAATAATATCCGGCAAAACACGAGCTAATCTATCCGAAAGAAGTTTGGAGATTACTTTATAGATGACATTACAACAGGAGTTCGGCCAGAAATCACTAGGGTAAGAGACATTAGCAGATTTAGGGATCAGAGCAATGATGGAGTGATTTATCTGCTTAAGCATCTTCCTGGAGATGAAAAAATCCTGAACAGCCAAGACAAAGTCGGTCCCCACAATATCCCATGCTTTTTTGAAGAAAAAAACAGAGTAACCGTCTGGCCCGGGAGCTTTGTCATTACCAATACTGAACAAAGCTGCCTTAATGTCATCACCCAAAAAAGGAGCAAGAAGACCATCATGGGCAGAAGGAGCAAGACATGGACCACACCGAATAACATCCATGTCCAAAGATGATGTTTCCTTCGACACACCCAGGAGGTTCTGATAGAATTGAACAAATTCAGCCCCAACCTCTGATTCTGAATTAGTAGGAACTCCGTTACTGCCCACAATAGAAGCTATGAACCTCTTTCGCCGCTTCTGACCTATGATAGCTTAAAAGAAACTAGTGCCCCTATCACTATCTTTGAAGTAATCACACTTGAGCTTCTGGTTAAAGAACATTTTCTCCGCGGATTTAAGATGTACCAGCTTGCTGCGCATATTTTTTTCGATGTCCAAAACCTGAGAGTTGTCCCTGTCATCCTACAAAGACTCTTGAACATGCCGAAGCTCACCTTCCATACTATTAACCCTCTCTGAAATGTGGCTAAAATGATGCTTGCCTAACTCCTTCAACGACAATTTTAATATCTGCAACTTAGCGCACAAAACAAACATCGACGAGCCATAGGCCTCCAAATTCCACGAAGAGGCCGTTAAGTCGATGAAATTCTCATGCAAACCCCACATTATAGAATTTGAAGTTGCGCCGCCCCATGGCATGACTACTACCAAGTCGGATAACTGCCGGAGAGTGATCTGAGAAAGGACCCGGCGGATCATAATGGACCTGGAGAGCAAACTGAATAGAGGACCATGCATGATTCACCAGAACTCTATCTATCTTGGTCCAGATCCTGCCATTAGACCAAGTGAAATTACTGCCTAAGTAGTTTACATCCGCGAGGCCCAAGTCAGTACAACAATGAAAGAAATCTAAGGTTTCATAACCAGACACAGGCTCTCCATTGTGCTTATCCGCCGGAGACATAATAGCATTAAAGTCACCAAGGATCATCCAGGGAGTACACGAGTCCCAACTTCTAAGATCATTCCAAAGAGCCCGCCTAGCAACAACCATATTAAATCCATACACATAAGTAGCTTTGAAACTGACTTGATGGACCAGACGGCAAATGGAGACATGAAGACCCTGCGCTGAACTAGTAATTAAATCCACCGAGACAGAGGACGGGTTCCAAAACACAATGACCCGAGCAATATTACCAGCCACCTCAGCATTGGACAAAAACTTCCAATTCTTCAGCCAAAACTTCTGTATACTAGCAACCTTGACCGCAAAAAGCTTAGACTCCAACAAACCAAAGACATCCACACCTTTCTTCCTGATGAGGTTAACAACCTCATGCTGCTTCAGAGGACTATTAAGCCCCCTGATATTCCAGCAGTAGATTAACATAAATGTGCCGGAGCTAAGGCCTTCAGCCCTTTGCTCCTAGGAAGAAAACCTGTTCGCCGAATTCCACTCCGCGTGGTCACACCACATAACGGATCAACATCTATTCCCACCGAACAGACTGGATCCCCCAAACTAGTCACAGCAACTGCATTATCATTAGTCACTCTAGATTTTCCATTTCGTTTTTAACAACCGTCCACTCGCCGGCATCAGATTCCATTTGCATCGGATCAACCCGCTGCTCATCATATGACTCATTCAAGTAAGAAAAAACCTGCACATCATTAAGCCGGACAGGCTCCTCACAATCAATTGGCCTAGTGGCCTCTTCATTAGCCTTAGGCCGAGAGGGCTCATCGCTTGATTGCTGCTCAATCGGCGTAACCTGATCAGGAATCACCTCCTTAACTGGAACCCACCGTTTCACTAAAACTTGCTCAACTGCTGAAACCACCTTGGTTGTCACGGGAGCTAAAGGCACTTTCTTATCCAACGAGTGCGGACAAAGAGAAGTGTTATGGCCGATAACTCTACAATGCTTACAAAATCTCGGCAAAGTTTCATAAACAATTTTCTGATTCAAAGATGAACCATTAGGCAGTGCAATGCACACAGAATGTTTAAGATCAGCAAGCAAATCAATCTCCCCAAGAATTCTAGCAAATGATAGCCGGGACATAGAGGACGTTAACATATCACACTGAACAGGCTTACCAAGAACACTCCCAATCTTAGACAAACATACTGGCGACCAACATTATAACGGGAGATTAGGAAGCTTAATCCAAACCGGGACGGTGGACATATTCGCAGTTGAAAAATCAAAAAATTCAGGCATAGATTTCAATATCAAAGGCCGGCCATACACTAGGTAAGGACCGCCACTAAGCACAGCAAGCTTATCTTCCTCATGCATAAATCAATAAACTAACCAACCCGATTCATGAATGGTTAGCAATGCTTTACATTTCCAAGAGTTAACAATAAGATGATTAAGAGCTTTGAATCCTGGAAATTTACCCGCAACATACCCCACAATGCAATACTTCCATACATCCTTAAGATTACCAAGATCATTCTCAAGCAAGGAACAAGATGAGGCATTATTAAGTTCAGAAAAGTGTACCAATTTGGTCCCGCTATCGGCCCTTCGATTGGAAGAGAACAAGTCCTTTCATTTTCCATTTGATGCTTGACCATCCCTCGAACCATTCGTCGCAGCCATGTTACCCAAACCTCCCCCAAGAGCTGCTGCCGTGGGCTGCAGGGGTGAAGAAACAGCCCCCACTTTCGCGAAATCATTTATCGCAACCTTGCTCCCCGTGACATTCCCTAACACAGGAGCTTCATTTACCTTAGCAAAGGAGGGAGAAGAACTAAGAACATTGACACCAATTCCCTTAGCTAAGGAAGGAGAAGAGAAGGAGCCATTGCTGCCAAGGCCTGCTGCCGTTGGCAGCCGAAGGGCGGCAGCTCCCATTTTCACGAAGTAAGTCCTCATAGCCAATTTCCCAAGCAAAGGAGTGTCATTTTCCATAGCAAAGGAAGAAGAGGAAGAGAGAACACTATCATCTATTCCCTTAGCAATGGAAGAAGAAGAACCAAATCTGCCAAGCACACTTGCACCATGGGCTGCTGCCGATTGCAGCTGAAGAGACACAGCTCCCACTTTCTCCTTTCCCAATGCTGAAACCACTACCCCAGCCACATCATTGGAAGGAGACACATCATTTTCCTTGGCACGAGGTGAGGAAGAATCGCGCTGACGAGAAACAGGCTTGGTGGCTATTCCAGCCGAGAGCTGCAAGGGCCTGTCACTGCCCAGAAACGCAGCTGCCAATGTTGCCTCCTCTTGCGCAATGGGTTGCGCGTGGCTTTCATGCAACACAAGACAATCTTTCGCAAACAGCTCAGACATAGGAGAAGAGAAGAAAAACTTGGAAGCATAAGCTTCATCTTCCTTGCACAAGGCTGGACCGAACTCATCTTCTTCCTCCTCACTATCTTCAAACTCTTTGTAGTTGGGGCCTAAGCTGCCATTTGAATGGATGGACTTTGAAGTACATGAACCACTACTGTCATAGGCTGAATTCCTTTGCTTAGGAGAAGGGGGAGGAGAGATTGAAGAGGCTGGAACCTTGGCTTTGAGTGCAAGAACAAGCTCTTGCCGCAGCTCCTCAAAGTTCTTCAACTTCATTGCAGCTTTTTTCCTCTTGTTTTTGGCCATGAATCCAAACTAGGAACACTCAAATAAGAACACAAGAACACTTAGAAGAAGCTTAGGTAGGTTGGCACCATCAAAGGAGGAGAAATCTTCTCAAAGGAAGGAGAGCATCTCTCTCAACTTTCTCTCTCTAGCCGACTTCTACTGAGAGCTACTACTAGGCTAGTTTTTTGCTGCATGGGTGCTTTAGGGTCTGGTTTGTATGCGAGTTTTAGGGGCTGTCTCAGGTGCTATGCTGCTTCAGAGTGTACAAGTCTTCCTCTTTTAGCTTTTGTCGTGCTTTGTAGCTCTTTTCTCCCCTGTAGGTCTGTCTTCAGCAGTTAGTGTGTAAAGGTCCTTCGTGCTCGCTTTTTGGCCTAGCTTGGGAGTTGTGCAGTTGTCGTGTCAAGTTCTCTCCTTGTTGGGGGCTAACGTGTGTGGGATGCAAGTTTGCTTCTATGTGCTGCCTTCCCTAGATTTGCTTTGAATTTTGTTTTGGGTGGCTAGCGTGCGTGGGGAGTCTTGACAGCAAAGTCTTCTCTTTGTGCTGGCTTCTCTTAGGCCATAGGGCTGTTTATGTGGGCCTCTTTGGGTGGGCTTCATATTTTTCCATTTGGTTGCTTTCTTTTAGTTTTTGTGTTGCGTCAAGGGAGCATGTTCCCTTCAATGCTTGTGTTTTTTTATTTCTTTTCAATCTTCTCTCTTAGAGGTTTTTCCTCTATCTTTGTATATTCTTGAACTTGCTAGTTTTTTGGCTTGTTTGTCTTTGATCTTTATATACTTACATTTGATCCAAAAAAAGAAAGGCTAAATCTAGGACAAATATGAGATATGGTCACGTAGGGAGAGAAGCTTTGGCTTCTATCCACCTCCTCCACGGTTGGCTATTGCTTCCTTGCTAGAGACGCATCTTCCTCTAATTAGTTGATGCCTTCACCTCTTGTTTTTATAGGTCTCATCACCACCTATGGATCAAAGAAAGACCAGATCTGGTGAGAAGATACCAGTAGAGAGAGAAGTGGAGGAGAGAGAAGACCTCAGTTGTGTTGAGGGAAAGCCACCTTCTGGTGAATCAGATCCCCCCTTCATTATGCACCACTTGCATCTCTTCCACTAAATTTATTGGCTACCCTTCCCACCCTGAAGTTCCCTCTTCTCTGGGTTTGGGTTTATGGTTGTTGTTCCCCCTGTCACAACACCATGATAGATCTGCTCTGGCTCCTCTCCTGCCAGTCTTGCAGCGGTGCTGCATAGTCGGTTGCAACACATTGACATGAGATCTCTACATTTTGGGTACTCAGAGAATTTAGCACTCTTTCTAGTGTTTCTAGTGAGAGAGACAGTTTTGTGTTTGCAATGTCGGCCTCTCTGATGCCTAGTTTTCTATTTGATCTCATATTTTCGGTTCTGCAGTGTCTTGCAGCTGTGCTCATTAATGTGAGGGTCTCTCCAGCCTACCAGCCGGGCATGGTGAGGGAACATTTTTCCCTAAGTATCCTTTTGATTTCAGGGGTCTGGAGCTGTCTTTGCAGCTAAGTTTTGCTAGGACTGTAGTGCCTCGCTGCTTTCCCACTTTGTTTTTGTTGTTCGACAACTAAGTATAGTTGACTAGTAGGTTTTCCACCATTGCTTCTTTTCCATTGTGGTTCTTACAGGAGACTCTCTCTTCCCCTGTTGGTGGATTATGGTTTGTTGCCTTTCGGGTAGCTTGTTTCCTTGAGTTTTGTTGTTTTGAAAGCTATGATTTTTTGGAATGGCAGGTGGATTTTGTTGCACTGATGTCTGCTACCTTATGGTAGTCATCATCCTATGCTAGATTGTTGCTAGTTATCTCAGTTGTTATTGAATTCCTAGCTGATTTGTGCGCTTCAGGAAGCTTGTTCCCTTGATCAGTCTGCCGTGTATAATTGATGTTGCTAGTGGCCTGTTGTTGAGGCCTATTGAGGAATTGCTTTTGGATGTATTGGCGACCAGGTGTTGCTGACTGCTTGATCTACCTTATTGCTGCTTAGTGTAGCTATTGAGGTTGTTGGTTTAATTGTCATATGATGCGACCATATTATTTGATAGTTTCATCCATATTTACCTAGTGTTTTGCATATGTTTTGCGTATAAAATGCCTTGATATTCTTTATTTTATGTTTTGAAGGCATTTTTGGATGAAAGATGCAAAAAGGAGGTAATTGGAGCTAATTGACAGATTTGACCTTCAGTCGGTGTTTTGTGTAGAGTGGAAGCTCTAGAGATTGAAATGAAGTGATTCCAGTGACATTCAAAAGCTAACATCCATAAATTTATGGAAAGCTAAGGAAAAAGAAATAAAATAAGGAAGATCATGGAAATCGCAGCCTTCAAAGTCAAATCTTGCAATCTACCGATATCGACCTTTGTAGCTACAGATGTCTGATTGATGCAAACTCAATTTTTGTGGATTCAGGACTCAGATCCCTATAAACGCTCCAAATTTCCAATCTAAACGATGTGATGGAGATATGAATTTTACAAGGAACAACTAAATTCTGCCAACTTAAGGAAGGACTATTTTGTAAAATATACACTAGGGTTTCTAAGCATATATAAAGGAGGAGAGGAGCAAGGAAGTGGCGGCCAGCACCAAAGAAAACACAAATCTTCCTCCTCCAAACCCTAAATCATGTTTTCTTCCATCTTTTTATTTAGTTGTTCAATAAACATGCAAGGCTAGACTCTTTTGCTTGGTTGCAAGGACACGGAAACCTTCATATTTCAAGAACTGTGAGATCTATTTTTACCTCAATTTTTCAGTTTATATGATGAATATGTTTGTTCTCCTATGCTTATTTTCCTATGATTGTTTATTTAATTGCTAAGAGCGGACTCGAAGTTCTTATTGTAGACAATCGATTGCTAAGTTTGATATCAAAACCGGAGTTGTGGTATATGAACTTATGAAGCAACTAAGTTAATAATTGTAGCGGATCTATGTTATTAATCTTAGGGAGAACATTCAATCGAACTAAACATATATTGCGGACAATTATGTTTCTTAATTGATCAATTTATCTAGATTTTAATGCTGCCATTGAATCAAATTACTAGTGCGGACACTGTGGTTGTTTGATGGTTAGGGTAAGTTATACGGTGGATCCGTTAACGAACAAATTTTAAGGAGAGATAAATATTCAGAATATAAATTGATGTGTCGTTTCCATGATCAGTTCTGATTTCTGTAGGTGGATGTTGATTTGCGACCGAGGTTTGCTTTATTGATAAATTTCAGTTTTATATAATTTTCGCTTAGTTTGCTTTAGCCTAGCCTAGACAACTTCCAACCCCCCCAATTGCATAACATATAGCACGAAAATCTGAACTAAATCGTCCTCGTGGGATCGACCCCTTGCTTGCTCTATACTATCTTGTTTGATTTGTTTTAAGCTAGGGTAATTAATTTGTGCGACCACGACATTGCAACAAATTTTGGCGCCGTTGCCGGGGACGTGATTTTAGTTGATTCTTGTGTTCTTGTTTTGTGATGTGATTTATTCTACTTTCTGTTATTTTTATTTATTCTAGAAAAAAAAACATATTTGTGTTTGCGGCGGTACTGTTCAAAACATATTTTTTGGTGGAATTAGGTATTGATCTTTTGTTATCTGAAGCAAAATGACGCTCTGAGAAGAACTAATGACCTAGCCCTACCTTATCTTGGCCAAATTCTATTGTTTTCTAAGGTTTCTGGACACTTTTAGTTTTCTAGCGTAGGATCCTATTGCCTATTGCGTTGTCTTCAATCTCTTGTGTGCTTGGTTTCTTTTGAGTTTTCCTTGCGATTTATGCCTGTAACCCGTTCTGCTAATCAAAGTCATCAAGTGTAGGTTGATCTCGAAATAGAAAACACTTTATGCAGGTTACAAAAGGAAGCTTGCGTCAATATCATGGCTGTTGCACGACAACAAACACTCAAGGAGCTTGCTGCTCCTAACATGGAAAACCAACCATTGTGCATAAACATAGACAGTAATGTGAACTTTGAACTCAAATCTGGTTTTATACATTTGCTGCCAACATTCAATGGTCTTGCAGGAGAAGATTCTCACACTCATCTCAAGGAGTTCCACATGGTTTGTGTTGGCATGAAACCGAATGGAGTTGAAGAGGAACAAGTTAAGTTGAAAGCTTTTCCTTTCTCTTTAAAAGGGGCAGCGAAGGCATGGTTTTTTTTCTATTCTCCCAGGTTCCATTGACACTTGAAATGGCATGAAGAAGATCTTCCTTGAAAAATATTTCCCAACATCTCGAGTTGCCAACATAAGAAAAGAAATATGTGGGATTCGACAATCTCATGGAGAAACACTCGCTAAGTATTGGGAAAGATTTGAGCTATTGTGCATTCAATGCCCTCATCATCAAATACCTGATCAGCTGCTCATTCAATACTTCTATGAAGCATTGATGCCTATTGACCGTAATATCATTGATGCTGCAAGTGGAGGGGCATTGGTAGATAAGACACCCGGTGCTGCACGCCAATTAATCTCAAACATGGCAGCCAACTCGAAATAGTTTGGCACCCGTGGAGACTTCTCAAACAAACGAGTGAATGAGGTAAGTATTTCTAACCTTGAGAATAAAGTTAATGATCTTACTTCTCTTGTGCGTTCTTTGGCTTGTGGAAATGTACAGCAGGTAAAAGTTTGTAGCATATGCTCACTACAAGGACATGCTACAGATATGTGCCCAACAATGCAAGAAGATTACATTGAGCAAGCAAATGCGGTTGATGGAACATTCAATGGACAACCCCAGCATAAGTATGATCCCTTTTCTAACACGTACAATCCTGGATGGAGAGATCATCCCAACTTCCGCTACGGGAACCCACCTCAACAAGGCAATCAAGGGAGACAGTTCCATTCCCATGGATTTCAACCACAGCCCCAGCAAAATTATCAAGCAAGACAGCCCCCTCCATTCACCAACTCCAATGTTATGGGGACATCATCCAGTGATGATCTTCATGATATGATGAAAACTTTGGCTTCTAACACTGTGACCTTGCAGCAAAATGTCATGTCTTTTCAACAGGAAACAAGGTCGAGTATTCATAACTTGGAGAAGCAAATGGGGCAAATAGCTTCGAGTGTGGGCAAACTGGAAACACAAATGAATGGAAAATTGCCCTCCCAAGCATTAAATCCAAAAGAGAATGTTAATGCAATCATGCTGCGAAGTGGGAAAGAACTTGGAGAAAACAAGTCAAAACAAGTTGAGATGGAGGAAGAAGAAGAGATAGAAAATGAATTGAGTAGCAAGAAGAAACCAACTCCTACTTCACAAACTGAGACAACGACGACCACTCCAAAGGTAACTCCTCACTCAATCAATTCCAATTTTAAAACAATTCCACCCTTTCCTGTGAGTTCTTCTAGGTGTAAGAAAGAAGACAAAGAAAAAGAGATCTTAGAGGTTTTTAAGAAAGTGGAACTCAACATTCCTTTGATTGATGCCATCAAGCAAATTCCCAAGTATGCTAAATTTTTGGAGTTGTGCACTACCAAAAGAGCTTTCAAACTGAAAGGTCATGAAATGGTAAGTATGGGAGAAGTCGTATCTGCTGTTGTTCAAAAGAATATGCCTTTGAAGTAGAAAGACCAAGGTGCGTTTACTATCCCATGTGTTATTGGCAATGCTAGTTTTAAAAGGGCTCTATGCGATTTAGGTGCATCCATTAGTGTTATGACTAAACATGTTTATGATTCTCTTAGTTTAAAGCCTTTGAATAAAACCAACATTGTAATACAACTTGCGGATCATAGTTTTGTTTACCCACTTGGTGTGATAGAAGATGTCCTAGTCAAGATTGATAGCTTGCTCATTCCATGTGACTTTTATATCCTTGATATGGAGCATAATTCTTGTGATTCCAGTACTCCTATATTGTTTGGGAGACCGTTCTTAAAAACTGCCAATACAAAGATTGATTGTGGTAAGGATACTTTGTCTATGGAGGTCGGAGATGAAAAGATTGAATTTAATTTTCATGATGCAATTAAATATCCTTATAGCAATGTTTATTCTATCACATGTTGTGACAAAATTGATAAGTGTGTGCAGCAAGTTTGTGATTTTGATTGTGTGGATGGATTAAGCGTAGCTTTGAGCTATGGCTATTATTTTACCCAATTGGAGGAGATGGAGAGGCACACATGTGTTCCCCAAAATGTGCACGAAGCAGCACTGGCTTTGCAAGCTTTGCAAACCATTCCCCATGGTAATGTCTTTGTTGATTTAGTACTTTCACATAAAAACCTTTTGCCATCTATTTTACAAGCTCCCGAGTTAGAATTGAAACCTTTGCCTGCTAATTTGAAGTATGTATTCATTGGCGACAACAATACACTTCCTGTTATCATAGCAAAAGGTTTGACAAGTGCGCAAGAGGAAAAACTTGTGAAGTTGTTGTGTGATCACAAAACGGCCATTGGATGGACTTTAGCCGACATCAAGGTCATTAGTCCCTCAATGTGTATGCATCATATATTATTGGAGGATGATACGAAACCAATAAGGGAAATGCAAAGGAGGTTGAACCCAACCATGATGGAGGTCGTGAAAGATGAAATTTTAAAACTATTAGATGCAGGAATCATTTACCCCATCACAGACAGTAAATGGGTGGCGCCAATCCATGTGGTGCCCAAAAAGACTGGAATCACATTGGTGAAAACAGAGATGATGAATTCATTCCTACCCGCATCTCGAGTGGATGGAGAATGTGTGTTGATTATAGAAAGCTTAATCTTTCTACTCATAAAGATCATTTCCCGTTACCATTCATGGACCAAATGCTTGAACGTCTGGCAGGTAAGTCTTTTTATTGCTTTCTTGATGGATATAGTGGATACAATCATATTGTTATTAATCCTGAGGATCAAGAAAAAACTACGTTTACATGTCCATTTGGTACATATGCCTATATAAGAATGCCCTTTGGTCTCTGTAATGCACCTGCAACTTTTCAAAGATGCATGATGAGTATTTTTTCTGACTATGTTGAAAGAATAATTGAGGTTTTCATGGATGATTTCACGGTGTATGGTGATTCTTTTGATAGATGTCTAGAAAACTTATCTTTGATCTTGAAAAAGTGCATTGAAACTAACCTTGTCTTGAACTATGAAAAGTGTTATTTTATGGTAGATCAAGGAATAGTTCTTGGGCATGTTGTGTCTTCACGTGGATTGGAGGTTGATAAAGCTAAAATAGATGTTATTTCATCATTACCTTACCCCTCATGCGTGAGGGAAGTTCGTTCTTTTCTTGGCCATGCAGGTTTCTATCGACGCTTTATCAAAGACTTCTCGAAGATTACAGCACCCTTGTGCAAACTATTATCCAAAGAAGTGGATTTTGTGTTTGATCAAGCATGTAAAGATGCCCATGATGAGCTTAAAAGGTGTGTCACTTCTGCCCCTATCTTCCAACCAACAAACTGGGATGAACCTTTTGAGATAATGTGTGATGCGAGTGACTATGCGGTAGGGGTTGTTCTTGGGCAAAGAATTGGTAAGAATTTGCATGTTATAGCCTATGCTTCTCGCATGTTAGATGGAGCACAATGCCATTACCATACAACTGAAAAGGAACTTTTTGCAGTGGTGTTTGCTCTAGAAAAATTCAGGTCATATTTACTTGGTACAAAAGTAGTCGTTTTCACTGACCATACAGCTCTGAGGTATCTTTTGAAGAAAAAGGAGTCCAAACCAAGATTAATTAGGTGGATCTTGCTTTTACAAGAATTTGATCTTGAAATCAAAGACAAAAAAGGTGCTGAAAATCATGTGGCTGATCACTTGAGCCGACTAAGGACCAAGGATATACAAGTTGAAACAATAAGAGAGGCATTTCCTGATGAGCAGTTGTATGTGTTACATTCCTCCACAAGACCATGGTATGCTGATTTGGTGAACTATTTATTCACCAAAGAATTCCCTCCAGGTTTGTCTACATCCCAAAAAATAAGCTACGAGCTGATGCTAAATATTATTTCTGGGATACTCCTCATCTGTGGAAATTTTGTGTGGATCAAGTAGTTAGGAGATGTGTACCACAAGATGAATTTCATTCCATTCTCACCTTTTGTCATTCTCATTCTTGTGGTGGACATTTTGGAGCACAAAGAACGACTCATAAGGTACTTGAAAGTGGTTTTTATTGGCCTTCTATTTTTAAGGATGCATTTCATTTTTGCAAATCATGTGAAAACTGTCAAAAAACAGGTAATATCACTCATAAGAATCAAATGCCTTTAACGAATATTCTTGTAAGCGAGATTTTTGATGTTTGGGGTATTGATTTTATGGGTCCATTTCCTTCTTCTTTTGGCAATTTTTATATCCTTCTTGTAGTTGATTATGTGTCCAAATGGATTGAAGCAAAAGCCACACGAACTAATGATGCTAAAATTGTTGTAAATTTTGTCAGGACTCACATATTTGACAGGTTTGGAATCCCTAAAGCTATCATTAGTGATCGTGGCACTCATTTTTGCAATCGTTCAATGGAAGCATTGCTACGCAAATATCATGTGACTCATCAGACTTCTACGGCATACCATCCTCAAACGAATGGCCAAGCTGAGATTTCAAATCGAGAAATCAAGTCCATTTTAGAGAAGACAGTGAAACCCAACCGGCGAGACTGGAGTCTGTGACTTGGTGATGCACTTTGGGCTTACTGAACTGCTTACAAATCACCAATAGGAATGTCACCTTTTAGGATGATTTATGGGAAAGCATGTCATCTACCAGTGGAACTTGAACATAAAGCTTTTTGGGCCATAAAAAAATATAACATGGATTATGATGCTGTTGGGATTGCAAGAAAATTGCAATTGCAAGAGTTGGAAGAGATTCGAAATGACGTATGAGAATGCAAGGATTTACAAAGATAAGACTAAGAGTCTTCATGACCAAATGATTACAAGAAAAGAGTTTCATGTTGGAGACAAAGTCTTTCTCTATCATTCGCGTTTGAAACTTTTTCCTGGTAAGTTGCGTTCTCGTTGGATTGGGCCCTTTGTTGTTTCTAATGTTTTTCCTTATGGTGCAGTTGAAATTACAAGTTTAGAAACAAATAACGTACTCAAGGTCGATGGGCATCGCTTGAAACCTTTCTATGAAAGTTGGACGACAGAAATCACCGCTTCTATGGAGTTAGCTGAACCGATCTATGAAGAATGAGCATACCACATGTCGAGCCAATGACACAAAACAAAAGCGCTTCCTGGGAGGCAACCCAGCATAAAAAAAATCAGATTTGCTTTCCTTTTCCCTTATCTTTTATTTTATTTATTTATTTATTTTTGCATTTTTGTCATTCTCTTATATCCCTTTTCTTTCATTTTCAACATTGAGGACAATGTTGTGTTTTAAGTGTGGGGGTATTGGGAAAATGTCAGTTTTCTTATTTTGTTTTTCTTTATTCTTCCAAAAAAAAAAGAAGAAAAAATCTATGATTGATCTTTATGAACTCCCATTGGTTTATGAGAATATGAGTATTATGTGTGAGAATTAAGTGAGATAGATGAATATATAAATTGAATGAATGAGTGTGCATGAAAGTTTTAATGTTTAATTGGTTTAGGGATTGACTCTGAAAATATGTCATGTTGACTTTATAGTGTTATACCAATGTAAGCTTTTGAGCCTTCAACATTATATTCTTTGATTGTTCGTTCTTTCAATGATATGTATCTCTAGAACTTGCTTCATATCTTGTTGAGATTACATTCGCATTACATAGATGCATGAAGATGATAAAGGCATTAGGAATTTTAACCGCTTGAGCCAAAAAGCCAACCTAAAGCATATTATCTTTAGTGAGCCCTTTTTGAGCTTGTTTATCTTTTCTTTGCTTTATCCATGTATAAGCCTTAAACTTTTTATATGTTTTCCTCTTTTCCCCTAGCCAAGGATTAGTAGAGCATATACTTATGATATCTCATGGAATTATGGTTGCAAATGATGTGAAAAGAAAGAAGTACTGATGTTTGATGAAAAGATGGGCAAAGTTGCCAAAGGTGAAGAACAAAAAAAAAGAAAAAAAAAGAAAAAAAGAAAAGAAAAAAAAAGAATAGAAACGAGCTTGAAATCGAAAGTAGCTAAGCATTGGTGCTTAAAGATTGAAAATTGATGTGCTTAAATGGAATATCTTGTTAGAAATATCATTTTTCAGAATGCTCTACTTTCTTTGGTTTGAACCTTTTCTTCCACTCTCTTTTACCTCACCTTAACCTTAGCCCCATTACAACCGGAAAATAAGACCTTTTGATTCATACATTGTTTGTAATATTTTAGTAATGGAGATGAGATTGAAGAGCAAGCTTATGGTAGAACATATTCATTGATTGAATTTGAGAGATTTAAACACATAAGCCCTAAACACATGAGTGTTGGAGTGTATATCAATGAGAGGACCTATCACTTTGGCATGGCATAGATTTCTTTTAAATCCCGAAGAGTAATTGAGTTTTGAAGTTTGCATGTAAACAAATTCATGAAGATTTATGTTCTTTATCCTTCTCGATTGTATTCTTATTTATAATGCTTGAATTATTGGATATTGATGGGAGATTAAGAGATTGGTCATGGTTATTTTTAATTTAAATTTTTTTACCTATCCTTTCTCGAGGACGAGCAAGAGCTAAGTGTGGGGGTATTTGATGCGACCATATTATTTGATAGTTTCATCCATATTTACCTAGTGTTTTGCATATGTTTTGCGTATAAAATGCCTTGATATTCTTTGTTTTATGTTTTGAAGGCATTTTTGGATGAAAGATGCAAAAAGGAGGTAATTGGAGCTAATTGACAAATTTGACCTTCAGTCGGTGTTTTGTGCAGAGTGGAAGCTCTAGAGATTGAAATGAAGTGATTCCAGTGACATTCAAAAGATAACATTCATAAATTTATGGAAAGCTAAGGAAAAATAAATAAAATAAGGAAGATCATGGAAATCGCAGCCTTCAAAGTCAAATCTTGCAATCTACCGATATCGACCTTTGTCCATTACAACTTCAATATCTCGAGCTACAGACATCCGATTGATGCAAACTCAATTTTCGTGGCTTCAGAACTCAGATCCCTATAAACGCTCCAAATTTCCAATCTAAACGAGGTGATATAAAGGAGATATGAATTTTACAAGGAACAACTAAATTTTGCCAACTTAAGGAAGGATTATTTTGTAAAATAGACACTAGGGTTTCTAAGCATATATAAAGGAGGAGAGGAGCAAGGAAGTGGCGGCCAGCACCAAAGAAAACACAAATATTCCTCCTCCAAACCCTAAATCATGTTTTCTTCCATCTTTTTATTTAGTTGTTCAATAAACATGCAAGGCTAGACTCTTTTGCTTGGTTGCAAGGACACGGAAACCTTCATATTTCAAGAACTGTGAGATCTATTTTTACCTCAATTTTTCAGTTTATATGATGAATATGTTTGTTCTCCTATGCTTATTTTCCTATGATTGTTTATTTAATTGCTAAGAGCGGACTCGAAGTTCTTATTGTAGACAATCGATTGCTAAGTTTGATATCAAAACCGGAGTTGTGGTATATGAACTTATGAAGCAACTAAGTTAATAATTGTAGCGGATCTATGTTATTAATCTTAGGGAGAACATTCAATCGAACTAAACATATATTGCGGACAATTATGTTTCTTAATTGATCAATTTATCTAGATTTTAATGCTGCCATTGAATCAAATTACTAGTGCGGACACTGTGGTTGTTTGATGGTTAGGGTAAGTTATACGGCGGATCCGTTAACGAACCAATTTTAAGGAGAGATAAATATTCAGAATATAAATTGATGTGTCGTTTCCATGATCAGTTCTGATTTCTGTAGGTGGATGTTGATTTGCGACCAAGGTTTGCTTTATTGATAAATTTCAGTTTTATATAATTTTCGCTTAGTTTGCTTTAGCCTAGCCTAGACAACTTCCAACCCCCCCAATTGCATAACATATAGCACGAAAATCTGAACTAAATCGTCCTCGTGGGATCGACCCCTTGCTTGCTCTATACTATCTTGTTTGATTTGTTTTAAGCTAGGGTAATTAATTTGTGCGACCACGACATCGCAACATCATAAACAAGAAAAAATCTGGTGGTTCTAGGTTGAAGAAGAAGGAAATGCAACAGGAGGAGCGACTGGTTCTTGCTCTTGCCGCACCACTTCCAGTCACTCCAGCCCATTCGTCCTCCTCTAGTTTGCAGCAGGTTTCTATGTATGATAGTAGTGGTTCATGTCCTAGCAACTCTAGCCCTCCCCAAGCTAGATCTGCGACTTCCAAGTTTATGAAAAGAGTGGGGAGGATGATGATGATTCTAGTTCATAAATGTATAAGGAAGATGAAGCTCATGCATCCAAGTTCTTCCTTTCCTCTCCCATTTCAGCTAAAGGTAGTTGAAGATGATCTTGTGCTGCATGACAACCATGCTCACCCAAACTCAAAAGGAGAGCAAGTTGCAGCGCCAACAACTATGGCAGGGGGGCTCAGGACGTTCATGGTGCTTCTCCTCCTCTGATCCCATTGGTGACAGCCACCACTTCAATGGAAAGTTTCTCTTCTTCTATTCTAAAGTTAGGGAAGATGGTGGTTCTCACTCCAACTCAAAAGAAGAGCAAGTGACAGCTGCAGTAGCTAAGGAAATTAGGGATGAGGATGTTCTCCTCATTTGCTCCCTGTAGCAGCAACCCCAAATGCTAAGGAAGTCCTCTCTTCTTCTCCTTCCAAAGTTAGGGAATGATCTTGGTAGGCTTGAAGATGTTTGGAAATCTTGTGTTGTGGGATATGTAGCTAGGAAATTTCTAGGCTATACAGCTCTTAACAATATCATCACCAATTCTTGGAAGTGTAAAGCTTCCTTAACCATTCATGAATCAGGTTTGTTAGTGTTTAGATTTGTTCATAAGGAAGATAAACTTGCAGTTTTTTTCTGGAGGACCGTATCTAGTTTATGACTAACCCTTAATCTTGAAATCTATGCTGGAATATTCAGTAGCGTTCTCGGTAATCCTATTCAGAGTGATATGCTAACCTCCTATATGTCACAGTTATCATATGCTAAAAATTTTATGGAAATAGATTTGCTTGTAGATCTTCCTCACACAATATCTATTACTCTTCCCAATGGCACCTCTTTGAAGCAACCTATTATATATGAGATATTGCCCAAGTTCTGCAAGCATTACAAACATATTGGCCATAATACATCCTATTGTCCAAAAGCTTTTGGTAAGAATGAACAGAAAAGGGGTCTCAACTCCGGAGAAGGCAATGGTTTCAAAGATCCACTCAGTGCAGGGTGTACAACGTCGGCTTCTGGTAAAGGAGGGGCAAGATCAAAACCCTACCCCCAATCCTATGCTTGGTGAGCAACTTTCAGTGTAGAGTGAAGAAGCAACTCCTCGCCCTGGTGCTAATAAGGTGTAAGGTCCCACCATTAATAAGTCTATTAAGGAGCAGCGGTTTGACCAAATGCAATTGGAATCTACAACAGGCCAATGGATGGTGGTAAGAAACAAAAATGGTAAGCAAAGGGTGGCTATAGTTGAATCAAGTCGAACCCAAGGAGCTTCTCTAGTTGTAGCCAAAACAATGGGTGATAATGTTAGTATAATTGGGATGGAGAAGGATATCTTGCATGGCATGACCACTAGGAGTGGTATCCAACGTATTACTATTCTTCTTAGGAGCAAAGGGCCAAAGTACTTGGTCCCGACATATTATATATGTTAATCTATTACTGGAATATCAGAGGGATTAACAATCCTTTGAAACAACATGAGGTAGTTAACCTCATTAGGAAGAAAGGTGTTGATGTGTTTGGCTTGCTGGAATCCAAATTGTTTGCAGCTAAGGTAACTAGCATGCACAAGTTTCGGCTTAAGAACTTGAAATACTTGACTAATACAGAGGTTGCTGCTAATAATGCGCAGATAATTGTTTTTTGGAATCCCTCTATTATTTCAATAGACTTGATTGCCTGCTCAGCTCAGGGTATTCATGTTAATATTAACAGTCTTGTTCATCAAATCAGCTTCAGAGCTACTTATGTTTATAGGTATAATACAGTGGTTACAAGGAGGGCCTTTTGGAATGATCTTCGAGGGACGGACTCTGATACCCCTTGGATGATTCTTGGTGACTTCAATACTATTCTATCCAAAGCAGATAAGCACAATGGATAAGTTGTCTATACTTATGAAACCTCGGATGTTTTTCACAATTGCACTGATCTGGATCTTAATGATGTTAATTATTTAGGCTGTCATTACACATTGTCCAATGGAAGAATCTGGACAAAAAATGATAAGAGTTTTGATGAATCATGCGCTGTCTTCAATTTAGAGCTCTATTCATGTTCATTATGATACACCAATTGCTTTTTTAGACCATTCCCTGTCAGCTATCCGTCTTAGTAATTATCACACCAAGAGTCATCGCAACTTCAAGTTTTTTAACATGTGGGCCTCTCATGATAGTTTTTTAGATCTTGTGGCCAGTTAATGGGAATTAAGAGGTTCTTGGTTCGCCAATGTATGTTCTTTGCACCAAGCTAAAGAAATTAAAGTAGCCTTTTAAAGAGATGGGCAAGCTTCATTTCAGCCATATTGTTGAGTGAGTGAATTGCATGGAAGGGGAGCTTATGCATCTCCAATCAGTTTTGCAGGATGATAGGGACAATATTTAGCTATTAGAGAATGAAAAGAAATTGCTATGGAATCTGATAAATCTCAAATCAGTAGAGAAAATGTTCTTCAACCAAAAGCTTAAGTGTAAGTATTTTAAAGATAGTGACAGAGGCTCCAATTTTTTTCATGCTATCATGGGGCAAAAGCAGAGAAAACGGTTCATTTCGTCCATTATCAACAATAATGGAATCCTTACTTCTTCGGATCCTAGGTGAGGGAGGAATTTGTTAGATTTTATTAGAATCTTCTGGGCACATCTAAGGTGTCTTTGCCTTTGGCTATGGATGTTATTCAGAGCAGGCCTTGTCTAAATGCCTCCGCATATGAATGTCTCCTAGCTGTATTATCATGCAAAGACATCAAAACGACCCATTTCACTATAGACAATGCCAAAGCTCTGGGCTTCGATGGGTATTCATCTTTTTCTTCAAAAAAACTTGGGATATTTTGGGAAAGGACTTCTATATGGCAGTTTAGGTATTTTTTCAGTTCTGGAAAGCTTCTCAAGCAAATCAATCACTCAACCATATCATTGATCCCCACTTCAGATAATGTGTCTTCACCGAATCTCCTACTATAATGTTATTTACAAAGTGATTTTGAAGCTGCTCTTGGCCAAGTCAGCTCGCGTCCTGCCTGATATTATTAGTCTAATATAGAATTCTTTTCTAGGCGATAGAATGATGGCATATAATATTAATTTGGTTCAAGATATGCTTTGGCAATATGGTTGCAAGAGGACATCGTCGAAATGTCTTATGAAAAATAATTTTAGGAAAGCTTTTGACTCGGTTTAGTGGGATTTCCTAAAGGACCTTCCCGCCATGCTTGGCTTCCCCCACAAGTTTGTCCATGTGATCATGCAATGTGTTATGTCCACCTCCTTTTCAGTAGCCATCAATAGTAATCTTTACATGTTTTTTCAAAGGACATAGCGGTGTCAGGCAAGGGGGTCCTTTATCGCCATATATCTTCATTTGTTGTATGAAATATTTTTCTAGGATTCTTAACAAGTCTTCTAATTCATTTGTTTTTCAATTGTACCTAACGTGCATTTCGCTTGGTATTTCTCACCTGATTTTTACAGATGATGTCCTCCTCTCCCGGGGTGATATCCCAGCAGCTTAGTACTTTTGGTAAAATTTCAGGGCAAGATCTAAACCCATCTAAGTCTTCCATATAGTTTGGAGGAGTTAAGGATTGCATGAAGATTTCTCTCCTACAACTCACTGGCTTCTAAGAAGAAACCTTCCTTTTCACTTATCTAGGAGTGCCTCTCAATCCTCATCGGCTCCTGGTGAGTCAATTCACGACGTATCCATAAATTGGAATTGGGCATTCAGGGATGGATGAGTAAGTTCCCTACATATACTAGGCGGTTAGACCTAGTAAGATATGTGCTACATGGGATGGTCCAATTCTAGGTAGATATTATATTAAAAGCTAAAACAGCTCGCGAGTCGATTCTACTATGCACCAAGATACAAAGCACTGTGGACTTCAATAGTAATGCTCAATTTTTGGGTGGGTTTGGTTTGGTTTGGTTCGGTCAGATCAGTTGGTTCAGTCGGTCTATTTCTTTTTTTCCTTTTCGCACAGTGTAATAACAAAATTGTCCCTCGAAAAAGACAAAAAAGGCACCTGGGTTGAGGGGTTCCACGGTAATTGCACACTTTCGGTTCAGTGCGGTCCGGTTCGCCTGGCCGATTTATGTTTTTTTTATTTCTTTTTCATTGTGCAATAACGTTTTAGTCCCTAGATAAGGACAAAAAACAGGTCTTGGGGAGGGGTGAGCTGGTAATTTACCATTTTTTAATTATTTTTACTGTCAAATTACTGTTGGCGCGTCACCGGATGCGCCGTCCGTTTTCGTGCGCATGCGTGTTTTGGACGGCGCGTGCAGCGGATTCCGACGTCCAAAAATACTCAACCGGTGTCTAGAATGCTTTTACGACATGTTAGCTTCCCACTGGTGCGGTGCGTGTGAGGATAAGGTGGCTTGAGACGTGTCAATGGTCGTTTGAATTTCCCCCCCTTTTCTCTCTACTGCCTGCGCAAGATGACGTCAGCGCAGCTGTTTTTTCTCATTTTTCATTTCAGTACCTGAACTTTCAATGTCGTTTTGTTTGGTCCTTATTGCTATGATATAGGTTTTGATTTGTTTCAATTTCGTCCTTCAATTGAAATTGATTATATATTGCAATTTCATTTAGGTCCTCATTCTTTGAATTTTCGGATTGGTCTTGAATCCTTAATATTTTTGGTATAAAAATTTTGATTTCTTTCAATTTTATCCTTCCATGCAAATTTATTATAAATCCTTAATATTTTAGGTATCAAAGCTTTATTTTTTTTAATTTTATCCTTCCATGCAAATTAATTATAGATTCAAGTTTCATTTCGGTCCTAATTCTTTTAATTTCCGGTTTTGTTTCAAATTATTTAATTTCATCGGTATCAATGTTTGGATTTATTTCAATTTTGTCCTTCAAATTAACTTTATTATATATGATTTAATTCGTTTTATCCCTTATACTTTTAATCTTGAATTTTATTTTAGTTCCTTTATTTTTTTATATATATATTTCTTATATAGTTCTTATTTTTGTCCATCTTTATATGTACATGTTCTTAGTATTTGTTTCCAGTTTTTCTGTATTTCCAATGGTATTAAGTTTTTTTTATTTAATATTTAAATTTTAATATGTGTTGGTGATCATTTGAGAATTAATAATTATTATAATTTCTTTTTTTTTCCTTCAGGTCAAATAATTTCTTAAAATCTATTAATATTTATTTTTATTTTGTCATTTATTTTTATTTTTAATTGCTTTTTTGTTAATATTGTTAGGTCTTGGAATTTCTAATTGTTATACATAAGACATTCAAAATAATCATAAGAATTATTTGTTATTTTTCTTTTCTTTTAAATATGTCAGACTAATTATATTTTTTTATCTTTATTTAATATTAGCGCCTTAATATATATATATATATATATATATATATATATATATATATATATATATATATATATATAACCTTAGGTTTTTTGGGAGAAAAAATTACTGTCATTGCTCTAAAATAATTTCAATATAATAATATGAGTAATAAATCTTATAAAATAAAAAATAATAGAATATTTTTTTGTAACAATAATTATGTTCTCACCAATTTTTATTATTTCGATTGTTGTTAAGTTTTTTTTTAAAATATTTACATTGTAATTTGTGTTGATGATCATTTTAAAATTGATATTTATTATTTTTTCTCTTTGTTGTTTTTTAGATTTTTTTTATTTATCTTTCAAGTCAATTTTTTTTTTAAATCTACGTATATTTATTTTTATTTTGTCATTTATTTAGGTTTTTTCTCTTATAAATATATGCGACTAATTATATATTTTAATATTTATTTAATATTAGCACCTGAATATATATATATAGACAGAAAAAAATAACCTAGGATTTTTTAAAGAACAAAAAAATAATATAAGTGTTCTTAAATACTTTTAATGTAATAATATAAGGAATAAATTTTATAAAATAAAATAAAAAAGATTTT
Organism: Salix brachista; assembly: GCA_009078335.1. Lineage (NCBI taxonomy): Eukaryota > Viridiplantae > Streptophyta > Magnoliopsida > Malpighiales > Salicaceae > Salix > Salix brachista. The sequence goes on from CM018582.1 coordinate 12,060,963, forward strand.
GCCTTTTAATTCTAATTTTGTCCTCTTTTGTTTAAACTTATTTCTTAGAAAAATTTGAGTCTTGGATTTTAAATTGTTTTTGTAAAAAAAAAATATTTAATATTTCAAATATGATATTACTGGAGAAAAAAAATTACAAACAAAATGGACAGACAAATTTACCCAAGTTATCTACAATTAAAAAATATACAGACCACTTCCCCTGCGTTTTGATTACACTGTTCCTTTTAAGCGGATAAAAAAATCATTTCTAATAGATTTGATCTATTACAGTTTTATTAATTAAATATTAAAATAATTAATTACAATACATAAAAAATCAATTAGTTTTCTATATAAAAAAATACACAACACATCGCACGGGCAAATCACTTCGTCTTTCCTATTCCAATATTAGTTATTTGTGGTGTAGGAGTTTTTTGTGATCAAGATGTATTGGTAAGAAATCAGCTTTGATTGTGTGGAAATCAGTTTATCTTCCGAAATCCATAGGTGGTTTGGGTCTTCTTGATTTGAAAGCTAGATGTAAAACCATTTTAGCTAAGCACCTTTGGAATATATCTGATTGGTTAATGAACATACATTAAGAGAAAGATATGTGAAATTTATTGTATGTGCCACCGCCCTTTGCATCATTAACCCACATGGTGGATATTATCCAACATAAGGCAGATAAGCTAAGAAACCAACAACAACAATAATAATCTGAAAATATATCCACCAATCGATCTGAAGCTAACAGTTTTCTCAATCATCTGCCGAACTTGTTTCAAGGATAAATAAAACAACGAGAGAAATGTCTCCTTGATATAAATCAAAACATCATACTTTTTATGCAAATTCCTACCGCAAACACACCATGTATTCATAATTTGAGTGAACTTCATCAGAAAGTGAAGGCAAATTTCACATAGCCATCAAACAATATGGTGATGACACAAATTATTGCTCAACAAACCATAGAGATAAGACTGTTAAGAGCACCCGTGAAAAAAATTGTGCAGAGAACAACACACCAAACCACAGGGCGATAATGGATAACAAATAAACAACTAATCAAACACAATAACCATGAAATGAGAAATAAAACATAACATAACTACTGAATGAGAGTTAAACCTTGAAAACAGAATTGTGCAGAACAAAAGGACTAGGGATAATATTATCTACGAAGCTAAACATTCCAAACTTTGTTCTGATTTTGAAACCTAGGCAAAAAAGGAAATGCTAACAAGATCACTTCCTTAGACCATGAAACCCCTCTACATGTACCTTCTCGACCACACTAATCCTTGTCAGCTTTAAAAGCTGACAGCATTATCTTTCCTTGCTCTCCTATTAATTCATTCCGCTTCAAAAACAGCTCCAATTCAGCTATATGCAACTTCCTCCACTTCTCCTCCATCTCTTCCTTCTTCATTCCATGCGCAAAATCCAATCCACATCTCACCACATAATCTTCCATTGTTCCAACACTCGCTTTCCTATCAAACTTCAAAACCTTTTTGACACTTGAATCTCTCTCCATCTCAACTTCCATTCTCTCCTCCTCCCCCACATCGATACCCAAATCAGCTTTCAATGCCTCTAGTTTCTTACCATTTCCTTTTTTATTATCATTAAAATTAGTGTTTTTCTTCCCATTAGCTTTAATACACCCTTCACTGCCCCAAATATATTTCGACAAATCAAACCCCTTCTGGTCATGCGGTTTGCTGAAAACCTTGTTTTCGCCTTTTTTCCCTTTCACGTGATTCTCAAACTTCTTCCTTAACCTAGAAATCTTATCCTTCAATTGAGTCATAGACACATCAAAATGCAAAGACTGCTTAATAAAATCGAGAAACGCATTCGTATCCTTTGATGGGTCATAACCTTTCTCGGCAATGAAATCAATTATACCTTGCAACAGCGAAATCTCATCCTCCTCGGTCCACAACCTTTGAAAGAGCTGTTTTTTGGAATCCTCGGACTTCTCAGGATCGGATTGCTTGTTCTTAGCCCGTTTCAAGTCTTTCGGGTCGCGATCAGCGCCGTTACCCCTCTTCACAGCTGTTGATTTCTCCGGCGTGGCGGCTACAGCTGGTTTGGATCTGGACTTCTTGACAACTGCTGCTGCTGCTTCCTTTGGCGGGATCTCCTCCATTGGTTTGGAGGTTATTGGCTTCACACTCTGGCCGGGTTCGGATTCGGATCCGGACTCCGACCCCGATTCAGATTCTAGCTCAGATTCAGATTGATGAGTGGTGGGTTCGGGTTTTTTGGGGGTTGAGTTTTGGGTTCGGATGGTTTTGGTTTGTGGTTGTGGAGGAGAGGGTTGACTTCGTTCATCATCAGATGCCTCTTCTTCACCACTGGAAGTTTCTTCTTCTTCGGAGCTGGAAGCAGAAGGTGGTTCTTTAACGGGAGGAGCACGTTTTGGTGCCATTGAGAAACAGAGAGGGTTAGGGTTTCGTAAGAGAGTTTGATTCGTAGCGGCTGCGTGCCTTGGAGAGAAGAGAGCGATTCTTCCCCCAAACAAGTATTTAAAGGAGAGGGCAAGACAGTGTGCTGTCGGTTTCCTTATCGTTGTGTTTCTCACTGTAGGAAGGTTTTAATTTTTAACCATCCCTATTTATTATTATAATATAGATTATTGAGTACACACAGTCAATGAAAATTACATTTTTGTGCTGTGTGCCAGATTTTAAAGACAGTCTGCTCGGTAATTAAAGCCGGATGAAGAAAATTATTATTTCATGATCTAGAAGACATTATTTGTATGGGTCACAAGTATAAATCTTCACAGATCATAAAAATTTGAAATATCTGATATTGTAGAAGTTAAACATGCACCAAAGAAGATTAGTGGAGTTAATAAAATATTATGATTGTGTGATTCTTTACCATCCTGATAAGGCTAACATCATAGTAGATGCTTTAATCAGGAAGGGTAAAGCAGTTATGAATAACACAAGGATTAAGAGAAGGAAATATAGTGGAATTGAGAAAAATGGGTTTGTGGCTGAGTGTGGTAAAAAAATTGATCCATATTTCGAGATAAAGTTTTGGAGGCTCAACAAGTAAATGAGAAGGTAAGGAAGATCAAGGAGAATGTGAACCAGGGTTATCTGATGAGAAGGTAAGGAAGATCAAGTCATTTCACCTGTTATCCGATAGACTAATAGCTATGCATAAACAAATTTATTTGCCCAATGATGAGATCTTGAAGGATGAGGTATTCAGAGAAAGCCCATGAATCCCGTTTTGCTACCCATCTTAGAAGTCCGAAGATGTATAGGGTTTTAAAGGAATATTATTGGTTCCCAAATATGAAGAGAGAAATAGTTGAATTTGTGTCGATTTATGGGATTTGTCATCAAGTGAAGAAAGAACACCAGAAATCTGCAGGGAAGTTGCAGCTGTTATCAGTTCTAGAATGGAAATTGGAGGATATCTTTATGGATTTTGTGATAGGATTATCCAAAGGAAAGAAGTGTAATGATGTCATATGGGTGATTGTAGATCGACTGACTAAGTCTGTTTTGATTTTGCCTGTGAGCACGACTGACTCAGTGGATAAACTAGCAAAATTGTACATAAATGAAGTGGTTAAACTCCATGGTCTACCAGTATCAATTGTATCTAATTGAGATCTAAGGTTCACATCGAGACTATGGCCTAGTTTACAACGGACATTAGGAACAAAGTTAAATCTAAGTACAACATTTCATCCACAGATGGATGGGCAATAAGAGAGGACCATTCAAACTCTTTAGTACCTTCTAATGCTGTGTACTAGAATTTAGTGGAAATTGGGAGGATCACTTGCTATTGGTAGAATTTACTTATAATAATAATTATCAAACTACTATTGGTACGACTCCATATGAAGCCTTGTACGGGTGGAAATGTCGTACCCCAATTTGTTGGGAAGAAATAGAGGAAAGGAAGCTCTTAGGACCCAAAATGGAACAACAGACAACTAACAAGGTACAAGTGATTAGAAAGAGATGGAAGAAGCACAAGATAGGCAAAAGAATTATGTTGATAACCGAAGAAGTCCATTGGAATTCCAAGTGGGAGATAAAGTGTTCTTAAAGGTAGGGCACTGGAAAGGTATCATTCGATTTGGAGTAAAGGGGAAATTAACCCTGTGATATATTGGCCTTATTGAGATCTTGGAAAGAATTGGACCAGTTGTTTATCGTTGAAATTGTCTACACATTTGGACAAGATTCGCAATGTGTTCCATATATCCTTGTTGCAAAAGGCCAAAATACACCCTCGTGAGTACTGCCATAAGTTCCCATGATGGTTAAAGAGGATTTAACCTTGGAAGCTAAACCCATCAAGATTTTAGATCGGGATGTTAAGGTGCTAAGGAATAAGAGAGTTCCATTTGTGAGATTATTGTGGAGAAGCTAAAAAAGAGAGGAAGAAACGTGGGAAAGAGAGTGAGATAAAGAAGAACTATTTGCATTTATTTCCTAAAATAGGTATGTAAATATAAATTTCAAGGACAAAATTTCTACTAGGAGGGGAGAATGTAAGCCCTAAAAAATAAATGTAAATGTAAATTATAAATAAATATAAATAAATAAATAAAAGTGGAAGAAAAGTGGAAGAATTCATGAACAAATTTAAATAAAATGAGAATTCAGAAATTTGGATATAACATGCGGACAAAATAGTTAAGATATCATAATTTTTAACTCAGAATTAATTGGGGTTAGTTTTAAATTAAAAGAAAAATAAAATAGGTTGCGGGGGTGGAATTGAAATAAATGTAAACATTATGATTTAAATTATAAGAAGAGAAGATATGGAATAAAAACAAAATATTTAAAGAAAATGGGGGCCTAAGTTCAATAAGAGAATTTGAAGGGTATAAATGCTCTTCTCTTTTCTCTTATGTCCAGCAGAATGAGGAGAAGAAAGTGAGAGAGATTTTGATATTTGTCTTACCCAATTGAAGAAGAATTTCAAAATGAAAGTGAGATTAAGGGTTACCAAAACATTCAAACATAAAAAACACAAGGATTTGGAGTATTACTGAAAGGCTAAAACATCATTGTTGCGATGTCGCGGTCGCACAAATTAATTATCCTAGCTTAAAACAAATCAAACAAGATAGTATAGATCAAGCAAGGGGTCGATCCCACGAGGACGATTAGTTCAGATTTTCATGCTATATGTTATGCAATTAGGGAGGGGGGGGGTTGGAAGTTGTCTAGGCTAGGCTAAAGCAAACTAAGCAAAAATTATATAAAACTGAAATTTATCAATAAAGCAAACCTTGGTCGCAAATCAACATCCACCTATAAAAATCAGAACTGATCATGGAAATGACACATCAATTTATATTCTGAATATTTATCTCTTCTTAAAATTGGTTCGTTAAGGGATCTGCCGTATAACTTACCCTAACCATCAAACAACCACAGTGTCCGCACTAGTAATTTGATTCAATGCCAGCATTAAAATCTAGATAAATTGATTAATTAAGAAACATAATTGTCCGCAATATATGTTTAGTTTGATTGAATGTTCTCCCTAAGATTAATAACATAGATCCGCTACAATTATTAACTTAGTTGCTTCAGAAGTTCATATACCACAACTCCGGTTTTGATATGAAACTTAGCAATTGATTGTCTACAATAATAACTTCGAGTCCATTTTTAGAAATTAAATAAACAATCATAGGAAAATAAGCATAGGAGAACAAACATATTTATCATATAAACTGAAAAATTGAGGTAAAAATAGATCTCACAGTTCTTGAAATCTGAAGGTTTCTGTGTCATTGCAACCAAGCAAAAGAGTCTAGCCTTGCATGTTTATTTAACAACTAAATAAAAAGATGGAAGAAAACATGATTTAGGGTTTGGAGGAGGAAGATTTGTGTTTTTTTTGCTGCTGGCCGAAACTTCCTTGCTCCTCTCTTCTTTTATATATACTTAGAAATCCTAGTATCTGTTTTTTAAAATAGTCATTCCTTAAGTTGATAGAATTTAGTTGTCCCTTGTAAAATTCATATCTCCTTCATAGCACTTCTTTTTTAGCTGCAATTTGGAGCGTTTATAGGTCTTTGAGTCCGAAATCCACGACAATTGAGTTGGCATCAATCGGACTTCTGTAGCTCAAGATATTGAAGTTGGAATGGACAAAGGTCGATATCGGTAGATTGCAGGATTTGACTTTGAAGGCTGTGATTTCCTTGATCTTCCTTATTTTATTTCTTTTTCCTTAGCTTTCCATAAATTTATGGATGTTAGCGTTTGAATGTCACTGGAATAACTTCATTTCGATCTCTAGATCTTCCACTGTGCACAAAACACCGACTAAAGGTCAAATCTGTCAATCAACTTCAATTACCTCCTTTTTACATATTTCATCCAAAAATGCCTTCAAAACATAAAACAAAGAATATCAAGGCATTTTATACACAAAACATATGCAAAACACTAGGTAAATATAGATGAAACTATCAAATAATATGGTTGCATCAGTCCTTGTGGGATCGACCCCTTGCTTGCTCTATATTATCTTGTTTGATTTGTTTTAAGCTAGGGTAATTAATTTGTGCCACCGCGACATCGCAACATGTGTTTTGCAAAATAATTATTGTATATGTTGTGTTGGATGTAAATGTTTGTGTAATGAATGATTGAGCATGGAAATAAAGAGGGATGTCTTGTTTTCCTATGGCCAAGTTTCAGCCAAATGTATATGATTAAAAATTAACAACTGGAAAGATTCATCTCTTGACTTTCAGAGAGAATCTCAGTGGGAAAACAACAAAATTAATATCAGTTTTCTTCGTAGGAGTTTCAGTTTTGGATGTGTTCTATCCAAGAAAACTTTGATTTAATTTGGAATTTTATAACTCTAGTTAAGGGTCGCCGAGCTTTACTATGTAGGGCAGACTATATAGAACAGTAGGTCTATCATATTTGTGATGCATTTCGTGAATTTTGGGAGTAGAACTGAGTTTTTCTCCCTTCATAAGAGTTGTAACCTTGTATGTTAGATTTCCAACGAGATTAATTTTGTACAAAATAGAGCTCTATAACTCATGTTATTGTGAAAAATTTGGGCAGAGGTAATACGACCTCTACTAGCAGCTTTGAGAAAAAAAAGAAAAAAAGAGGGAGGTTGCAAAAATGATGAAGTTAGACGCATTAAAGAAAAAGAAACAAGCTATGTTAGAAAATGGGTGTTAATAATGATATTTTGATTGAAAAAAGTAATAAAAAATAAAAATGAAAGAATAACAAATTTAAAGGCATATTAGATTGTTTCGGTGTGGTTATTAGGAAGAGTATCGGTGGTTGAAAATGATTTATGAGAATTTCCTATAATTGCAGGAGGGACCACAAGTGTGGTTTAATAGCAGCAACAAGGGACCAGCATCCAAAGCAGGTAGGTGATTCATGCCTACATTTCTGATTTAATTTTTCCATAGTGAAAATGTGTGAATTATGCTTAAAGCTTTGGTGAAAGTTTAAGAAGCTATGATTTATCAGTACGAATATTTAAGGCATGTGTGGCAGGGAAGTTTGAAAATGTCATGAACAAAACATGGTGGTGGTTAGCATACATTTAGTGTATGCTAGGATCCCATATAAAGAGATCACCAAAAAATGGCTAACATACATTTTTGTGTATGTTAGGATCCCGAATAAGGGGATCATTATAAATGATTGTCTTACATTCAGTGTATGTCAGGATCTCGGGGATGGAGATCACTATGCAGAAGCTAATATACATCGAGTGTATATTAGAATCCCAGATAAAGGCATTGTGGTGCAATGTTTAATACACATCAATGTATGTTGAAATCTTTTAAAAAATAATATAAAATGGAATCAACGCGCATCCTAAAAAAAAAGAGGTATGTTAGGTACCCAGGAAAGGGTCTTCTCTGATTTCTGATATCGGTAGGGTGATAAGGGTATCGATAATACTTAGTACTGGCAATACGTAAGTGAGGAAGTTAGTTTGTGTTTCAAATAGCTATGTTAACTGTTTTAATTATGTATGATTGCATATCGTGAGTTTAATAACTTTAATATTATTTTATTAAAATATTCTTTATGGAATTAACTTGTAATTCCGTTTGAGGTCCATCATCTTCACGTCAGGAGTAAAGTTGTCATTTCTTAGTGTTTATGTATTCAATAGTATTTTGTATACATTTAATGTTGGTAAACTCATATGTATGATCACTATTTTTGAAAAAATTGGAATGTAAGAAAATTAACTCATTTTGTCATATTTTGTTAAATATGACTGGATTTATATTAACTCTAGTGCAAATTATTGATTGTTGTTAAGTATATGATTTATTTATTGTGGTTGTAATGAGGATGATGTTTATGGTTATGTAGACCCACGATGATTGGGTCAAGATTGAATTAAAGGTTATGTTATATGTCAAAAACTTGGGATCTGCTAGTATAGTGGAGGTTATGCCAAAATTTCGATTGATTTTTTAGTGAAATCATATATATATGTGTGTAAGAAAATACATCTTCTTTTCTTGGCAAATATGTATTAATAAGATTACTTGTTTGTACCCTAGAGAAGGGGACAATACACTTTACTTACCATTCATTTTTACTACCATCCATTGGCAGGCTATAGATTTGCATTGGGTCAAACCGTTGCTCCTCAATAGACTCATTAATGGTGGGACCCTGCACCTCTTTAGCATCAAGACGAGGGGATGCTTCTTCATTTTACATTGAAAGTTGCTCACAAAGCAAGCCAAGCATAGGATTTGGGGTAGAGTTTTTATCTTACATACCTTGCACACCTTGCACAACTTGCACCTCCTGCCCTGAAATCACCTCCTTTATTGGAACCCAACGTTTCACCTTTGCCTTATCCAGAGCCGAGACCCCTTTAGCTACCAATGGAATCTTCTTCTCATTCTTACCCAAAGCTTGTGGACTAAAGGATGTATTATGGCTAGTAACTTTGCAATGCTTGCAAAACTTGGGCAATGTCTCATAGATAATAGGTTGCTTCAGAGATGAGCCAATGAGAAGAGAAATAGATATTGTATGAGAGAGATCTGTTAGCAAGTCTATTTCTACAAGAATTCTTGCATATGATAACCGAGACATAGAGGAGATTAGCATATCACTCTGAATAGGCTTATTGAGAACGCTACAAATCTTTGATAAACAGACAGGAGACCAACATTTGATTGGAAGGTTGGGAAACTTTACCCATAATGGGGTTGTGGATGAGAAATCAAAGTATTTTGGAATAGATTTCAAGATCAAGGGGTGGCTTTAAACTAGATAAGGTCCTCCAAAAAGGACTGCAAGTTTATCTTCCTCATGAACAAATCTAAAAACTAACCAGCCCAATTCATGAATGGTTAAGGAAGCTTTACATGTCCAAGAATTGGTGATGATATTGATAAGAGCTTTGCAGCCTGGAAATTTCCCAGCTACATATCCCACAACACAAGATTTCCAAACTTCTTTAAGGCTACCAAGATCATTCTTTAACAAAGAACAAGATGTGGAACTATTGAGTTCAGAAAAAAGATCCAATTTTGTCCCATTTGTGGCACTTCAATTGGAGCAAAATAAATCTTTCCATTTTCCATTCGTCGCATGAACACCCCTTGGGGCGACTTTCACTTCCATGCTACCCGCATTTTCCCTAACTTTGTCAACACCATCTTCTCTAACTTGGAAGGAGAAGAAGAAAGAACTTCCTTGGCATTGGGGGTTGTTGCCACCATCCCTATTTCCTTGGTTGTTGTCGCTGTCCTTTCCTCTTATTTGGAGTTGGAGTGAGAACCTCCATCATCCCTAACTTTCGAAGTTGAAAAAAAGAAGCTTTCCATAGCAATGGTGGATGCCACCACCAGGAGCAGAGGGGGGGAGGACCATGAACATCCTCAACCCCCCTGTCATAGTTGTTGCCTGTACCACTGCCTCTCCTTGTGAGATTAGGTAGCACAAGACCATCTTTAATAACCTTAGCTGACATGGAGTGGCTGGAAGAGGGGTGACAGGAGCAAGAAGCAGCTGCTCCTTCCGCTGCAAATCTTGTTTTCAACCAAGAGCCAATGATTTTTCTCTTTTTTGGCCATTAAACCAACCAATAATCACACAAAGAAGAACAATAGATTACTTATTGAAAGTTGTAAGAGAGCTCCAGAGATTGGAGAGCACCGTCGGGGGGGGGGGGGAGAAAACTTCTTAAAGGAAGGAGAGCATCTCTCTACTTTCTCTCTCAAACCGGCCGACCACTATGAGCTTTTCTGAGACTAAGAGATCTTTGTTTTTTTGATCAAATGTAAGTATATTGAAGATCAAATAGAAACTATGCTAGCAAGCCAACAACATCAGGATAAAAAAATAACAGCAAAACACCTTATAGGGAACATGCTTCAGAGGGATCAACAAAAAAAAATCAACAAAAAGAGTTAGGGTTCTACGACAACCTAGAAGATCACCAAAGCATATTGAACTCGAAGAACCAAGCAAAAAGCTCGAAGGTTAAAGCAAGGAGCCTCATGGAAGGGGACCACTCAGCAAAGGAAGCACAAATCAGTACAACCTGTTGCGACAATGTTTTTTCACGCTTCCTGCTCCTCCATCCCCGGAGGAGGAGAACGATGCGCGGTGAAAAAGGGTTTCTTTTATAGTCCTAAAAAAATACAACTATAATTATCTGGAGTCACCACTTAGTATTAAGGTCACTAGAAAACCTATTGGTTTGTGAGAGTCTTGATGAGGGGACTTGTGGTGCAAGGGAAAGATGCATCACCCCCAGTGCACCCTACCTAAGGTAAGATGCATTGTTGTTTGATTTTTTTTCTAAGTTTGATTTTTTTTTGTTGGTTTTTTCTAAATATCGAGGTAGATATCTCTTCGTGAGAGAGTCTCTACCTCATTAGGAGTTGAAAACTTAACGGAAAACAACTACACTGCATTTTGAAAACCTCATTTTTTTAAATTATCTACGAGTGTACTTTACAATGTAATTTTATACCGCGATAACTAAAACAAAATAATTATTAAATCATTTTGGTATTTTGGTCAAATTCCAACAGATAATCGCAAACCGGTGACGATATCCAATTTTTATTTAAAATATAAGAAAGATGCAACATATATATTTTTTATGAAAAATATGCTTGGAAAAACTTGGAATTTGGCCGTATGGATGAAAACAAACACAAATTGCTTTTTTGTTTCTTTTTTGAAAATACATTTTTTATGCAAATTTTGTATTTTGTATTTTTTGTATTTTTTTATGTGGGCTAGTTGCCCAACTCTGATACCCCGAGAGGCCCATCATTTGGGGCTGGGCTGTCAGGCGTCCCTACCCTGGTGGCCCTACTAGACACTGTCTAGCCCCACCACCACGCCACTGTTCACCATGTGAACAGAGGGATGTGAATTAAATAACATCCCACTATTCACATGCAAATGAACAATGGAAAAATATGGATGAAGACGGGAGGCTCACCTGCCACTGTTGCCGGGTAAAGGATGCCAAGGTGGTTCTACTGGTGGTGGCGGCGTCGGGAATGGTGGCTTGCGGCGGCCAAGGGAGGCGTCAACAGCTGGCTGGTCTATGTCGCTGCAACTGCTGTTGTTGTTGCCTTCCCGAAGGCAATGGCTGGGTTGCTTTTGTGAAGGATGAGCTGTCGGTGGTGAGGGTGGTGGTAGGTTGTCGGCCGGCTACTGGAGGAAAGAGAGGGCTATCGACGTGATTGGTTTTAGAGAGAGAACTGCAGCTGCTGGGCTCAGCCGGGGGAAGGGGAGAGAGGGGGCTGGTGCTGTCGTCACTTCTGGTTGCCGCTGAAGAGGTGTCTCTATCGCTGGAGCCGGGGAAGAAGGCGAAGGGCTGTTATAGGTGGCTAATTTTGTGTTTGTTTATCAGAGTGTCTGCATCGTTTTTTCTGCCAAATTTTCTGTTTGTCCCCGTGTCTATGTACAAACTTTCTACCCCGTACTCAGCATATTGTCCCTTGTATATATTTTGCTTATCTTTTTCTCCCCCACTCGTTCGTCTATGCATGAATTCTTTTTATAGGCGAGGGAGACAACCCTTCGGCTGCCCATTGCGTGCAGCGATGGGTTGCCGCCTCTACATTGTTCAGGGGGCATGCCTGCACTGTTCAGGTGATTAAATAGTGCACTCACGTTTGTGATGATTTTGGGAGATGGTGAAAACCTAATTTGGTCCCTCAATTTGTAATTTTTCTAATTGAACCCCAATTGGTCTTAAACTTTTAAATTTGTGCAATTGTATCCCTGTCAAAATTTCAACAACAACCTTACATTTGCGCGTCTTTTTTATTTTGGTCTTTGGTTTCTGATTTATGCGATTTTAACCCTCAATTGACCATTAAACTCAATTGTTTTCAATTGACCCCTGATTCACACCATTGGCTTGAAAAAATTCAATTCGGTCTCGGAAAATTCTAATCCTCTCAATTGAACCCGAATTAAGCTCAAGAACTTGATTTTCATCGATTAAGCCCTTAATAAAGTTAATTTGACCAATTTAAAGTAAAATTAAGTCCTTGCACTTAATTAAATCCTTCAATTAAATCCTAAATTAATTCTCAAACATAATTACACTTGAAATTGGTCGACGATTAAATCAAATCAACCCATAAAATATATAATTATGCTTTTCGACTTATTGTTTACATAATTTATCTAATAATAAATTATTTTAGCCTTAAATCTGTATTTTTTCTCTATTTTGGGGGATAAAAGAGATACGAACGGACTCTCGAAAATAACTAAAATTCCACATTGATTTTTCTACCAACACCGATCCCTTTTATTTTATTTTTATTATTTTTGGATAGATTTTAGGAAATAACCCAGAAATTGGATTATGACACAACCAAAGCGAGCAACCAACCAAAAGAGGATCCAAGAACATCTCCAAAACCGAGAGGCATAAATTGCTTGGGCAATAACTAATGGACAGAGAAAAAAAGGGGGGTAGTAGCCGGTCAGCTCATCACAAATCCCCAAATCACCTGAAACAAGCAAAGAGGAAGAGTAGTTGTCTTTTTTGGCTTTAGCTCCCAATGCAGCAACCTTTATATAATCTACCTCCCTTTCAAACCATGTGAGCCACGGGACACACCAAGAGCCCAGAGGATAAAGCAAAGAGGTAACAAGTCAGCTCATCACTGGAAGAAAGTTGGCAGTTTATCTTGCCTAAACCGGGAGCAAAAGCAAATGTCAACACAAGAAAAAACCAGAAGAGGAGCCTCCCAAGACAAGTTGAGAACACGTTTCTGAAGAGAATTAAGCCTTGCACAACCAAAAGGCTAGGAGACCCTGCTAACCATAGAGAAGAGATCATGAAAATTCTGGCCCAAAGGAGAGTGTTAAGGAACCATCTAACCTAAAAGCTTAAGCTTATAAGTGAGGCCCCATAATATTATTTATATTATTCTCTAACACACCCCCTCAAGTGAAAGCCCTTTGGGCTTGAAACTTGCATAGGCCCACATCACCTTGTGCTTGGTTTTTATCAAATAGAATGGAGGTGGTGAGATTCGAACTCGTGACCGCTGGGTCAACAAGGCTCTGATACCAAGTTAAGGAACCATGTCAAGGAACCAACTCACCTAAAAGTTTAAGCTTATAAGTGAGGCCCCATAATATTATATATATTATTCTCTAACAGAGAGCAAAAGAGCCCAGCACGACAGACCATACAACCAGAAATCGTCACCCAAAGTTGAGGGAGTAATGATCTTGTTTTTGAAAGTGGAATATAGTGTAAAACATCACTTGAAATTTGTGAAAAATATTAGCCACCGAGATGAAGAATTGTTTAAAATCCTCCTGTTTCTCTCTTCCCAAAAAAAGATAAATCAGGATACCAAGGGATGCCCTTCCGTATTGTTTTGCTTGCCGCTTAGACCTCGAATTGTACTAATAGGATTGGTCATAGGCTTATGAATCCTCAACCAAGATTTAACAATTGAAAGTCAAATAATTGTGGTTCTCCACTTCATGCATAAACTGAAGATGGTCTCTAGTCTTGAGCTTTCCTAAAATGGCTAACCATAGGATGAAGTTATACTTTGGCATAGACCAAGACTCCCAAACAATTTTTTACCAACGAACCACAGAACCATGGGTTCGAAAAAACTCATAAGCAGCGGTTGAAAATCCAAATAGAATCTGATTTGAGGTGGATGTTCCAGAGATGCTTTACTAAAAAACTCTTATTTCTAGCCTTAAGATCCATCAAACCCAAACCTCCTTCGGCTTTTGGAAGGCAAACAAGGTTCCAAGCCACCAAGGCCAAAGATTTGCTAGTGCTACCTGACCACAAGAAGTTCCTGCAAGTTTTGGTACTCTAGTTAATAACAATAGAAGGAATGAGGAAAATGCCCAACCAGAATTGGCCTATCCCATGTAGAACAGATCTTAAGAACTCAAGCCTCTGAGCATAGGAAAGATGCTTGCCCATCCATCCTTGAACCGTAGATTCTAGCTGCTGAATAAGCAGAGCAAATTGGCTTGCCAAGAGTCTATGAGGACTTACGGGGATCCTAAGGTACTTAAAAGGAATAAATCCTTCACAGAAAATAGAGACTTGCAAAAGAGATTGCTTTTAATTATCACTGACACCTCCAAAGTGAATAGATGATTTGGTAGGATCGAGGATAAGCCACGAAGTTTGGCCAAAGATCAACAACTACTGGAGCAAGATCTAAACTGAGCTCTTATCCCCTTGGGAGAGCTGAAGAACGTCATCCACAAAAGCAAGGTGCCTAATGCAAAGAGCACTACACTTTGTATTGAAGTGGAAGTCTGAATGACGGAAGCTAGCTCTTTTATTTTATTTTTGTTATTTTTGGATAGATTTTGGGGAGTAACCCAGAAATTGGGTGATGATAGTGATCACGCCATTAGGGCAGTCTTTATCATCTCTCATCCCACTCTTTTTAGATTGGTTGATAATGGAATTCACATGCAATTGTCTGTCAGTCCCCGTTACACCAATTGCTACCTGTTCTTTTTCGAGATTGGTTGCACCTGCTGATTTGTGACCATTTCTCTTTTGGACCACTTCCCATTTGCCCAGCTAAAGCCTCAATTTCTGCCTGCAATGGATCATATTTTTCCCCAACCTCGACATGCACAACTTTGGCTTGCATGGGATCAATGCACTGCTCACCATGCACGACCTTCGACTATTCACCATGCATAGAATTTATAATTTGCTTACCATGCATAGCCCTTAACTACTCACCATGCATGACCTTCAACTATTCACCATGCATATAATTTATAATTTGCGTACCATGCATAGCCCTTAAATGCTCACCATGCACATTCTTTACAGACTGCTTACTGTGTACTGGCTTCAAAATCTATTCACCATCCACTAGAACTAGTTGCTTGAATTACCATTATCTTCCTTGTCATGGGCATTGGTTTCCATGGAATGGCTTCCCTACCAGGTTACTCCACTTGGTTGAGGAGCTTTGGAACAGGCAGGTAGTATGCCTAAGGGTTTTATAGTGCTTGCAAAATTTAGGGAGGGTCTTGTAGATGAAACGTTGTGGTAGAGGAGTTCCATTGGGCAGAATGAGGTTGATTAAGTGAGGTAGAGTTCCTAGCAAATCCATCTCAATAAGGTCTCTTGCATATGATAACCTTGACATGAACCATGTGTCGCGTGCTCGATGGCCATGCGATCGCCGAGCTATCACTGTCAATCTCCCATTCTCATGCATCGCACTCCCATTGCTCCTCGTGCACTCGATCTCGGGAACTCGCGTCCTAGCCTCCGCGAAGCCGTGCTCCTAGAGGGGCTTGGGTTGATGAATTGGAGCGACATGGGGCTGAAGCTCAGTTGATCGTGGCAGCAAGCACACTATGCCACTTACAATACCCCATCACATATTTAACTCGTATGCAAAGATTCTACCCATTGCTCAGTGAGAATTATACTTCAAGGCAGCCCGGATGGCTCTTCCACCACGAGGGCTTGGCCACTAACACATACCTCCGGGGCCAAGAGGCCCCTACTGCAAGTCAGCAATCGGACCCATGGTTATCAAAATCGTGAGTGGTCAACTCATTAAATCATGTCAACTCGAGGAGAAAAATCATTTTGGGTCAAACTCGGTCAAACTCGTACGGAATTGTAAAATCGGACCGGATCGGTCCGATTTTACGATCCCAAGTGTTCGGGGGCTTCGGGGTTGAATGAACGAACACATTTTAATTATTTTAACTTTCATTTTGATGAACTAAATCTTCTCTTCTCTAGTTCTCTTCTCAGTTCTCACTTTCTCTCCCCCAAATCGTTTCTTCTCTTCTCAGTTCTCACTTTCTTTTCCCCAAATCTTTTCTTCTCTTCTCAGTTCACCGGTGGTACAGTTCTGTCGATCTCCTCCCTAGTTGTTGTCATCCTTCTCTTCCCCAAATCGTCCTCTCCTCTCATCTCTTGAATCATCTTCTCCCTTACTGGAGAATAGCTGTTGGACTTCTATCTTTGTTGTCGTCATCGTCGTCGCCGTTTAAGGTTAGTGCAAGTTTGATCTTTGAATTTTATTTGCTCCTGCAAATTGTTCAATCTTGATTTTTTTATTGATTGATGATTGATTGAATTGTGGTTTGCAAAGAGTTTCATAGAAATATCAGGCAAATCTGATTCGGTAGCTTAGGTTGATGCCCATTTGTATGAACGACCAGGGACTGTCAAGAAAGTCTTATTATTTACAAACATTATTTACTTTAATGCAAACAATATGTTCTGTTATTACTCTAACAGAAAATATTTAATCATACCATCTGTTATCAAAAATTAAATCATAGAACTATAGAACTTCAACCTTGAGTCTCACAAATGGAGTTTCAGGACTTTGTCCATAAATGAAACTCGAAGCGTCTTGCTAATAGAACTATAGAACTCGAAGTGTTTTGTTGCCTTACCCCTTAATATGGTTGCATATCATAATGGTGGTTCTAGGAGCGCAATCTAAATAAAAAATGGTAACAATGATGCTGGTAAATATGTGTGGGAACAAAGTTAGAGAGAAATATTAATTTATTTTTTCTTGTAGTCTTAAAATGCAATAAAAAGAACTTCTAACATGGCCAAGGGAATCACTTTAATGCCTTAAATTCTTGTGAATGTAGCTGCATATCCATCATAGAGAATCAAAGGCATGATTCATAATCTAATATGATAACACTGTAACAACAAGCCTCTGTTCAATTCCTTGTATTAAATTGAATAATTATTTTCATCATCATTTCTATTCAAACCATGTTGCTCTTGGTGAAACATACTTGATTTTCTTAAATGAAAAAAAAAGTGAGATGATCAACTAAACTCAATGAAAGTTGTAAGAGTTGAGTATATTGATATCTACATTTCTCTCCTTACCATGCAATATCTATTTCACAATAGAGTAATTAACTCCTAAAAATGCATTGCTATGTGATCAAAGAGTGTATCATTGATTCCCGTAACCATAATTGATTTGGTTTTGGTATCGAAGAGGCTTGTGCTTGGGGATGAATTCATTAGAATCATGATGTATGGAAAATGAACAACCAGGAAGGAAAAGCATATCAGGAGTGTTATGAGTTCATTATAATTGTATGCATAAACTAAGGAAACCTTGTTTCATGCTCTTCAAGCTATTGTAAATGCAGGTACAAATATTGAATCTAATTTAAGGCCTGCTTGCAGAACATAAATTGCATTATTCAATCATTTATGTTCAAACACATGACAACAGTTTATACTTTGTAAGTTACCTTAATCTCTAAGCAAACCAAAGTCTACATTGGTATGACAAATTTAGGTTAAAAAAGAAGATCTTGAACATTAGCCTACTTTATTTCATAAATATATGGATATATATATGCTTCGGGTAGTGCATGTGTGGTTAATTTTGGTTTTTTCATGGGTGACTGAGTCAAATGTGAGGAGCTAGCAATTTTGAAATAATTTAGCTATAATTGAGCTTCATGAAACTTGACATGGACACATTTATTATTTCAATGAATTATAGATTACATGGCATCCAAAAAAACTACCAGTGACAATAGACTTGATGTGGGATGGCAACATGGTATAGATATTGAAAATAATTCAAGAAAAGTTCAATGCAAGTATTGTCAGAAAATTTTCAGCGGAGGCATTTATCATTTCAAACATCATTTGGCTTGCACTTGAAAGGATGTTGAGCCATGCCAACAAGTACCAGCAGATGTGAAGCAAATGATTTTGAATGTTTTGGTGAAACATCAAGAAGCATCTGATAAGAAAAGAAAGATTTTTCAGTTTTTTAGAAGTGACAAAGATGCAGACAAAGATAATGAAATCAACTCAGTTAACAAGGGAAAGAAACCAATAAGTGGAAGTGGAAGTACTCAAATGACCATCAATCAGATGCTAAAGAAGGATATTAAAGAAGAAGCATGTCAACAAATTGCAAGGTTTTTTTACACTAGTGCGATTCCATTTAATTGTGTGAAAAACCCTGAGTTTGTTAAAGCGCTTGAATTAGTTGCAAAGCATGGGCCAGGATTTAAGCCTCCATCTTACCATGATATGAGAGAGAAGTACTTAAAGCAAGAAGTAGATAACACAATGCATTTACTTGATGACTATAAGGTGGAATGGAAAAAAACAGGCTGCTCAATAATGTCTAATAGATGGACTGATAAGAAAAGACACTCTATTTGTAACTTTTTGGTTAATAGTCCTAAATGAACTTTTTTTTTATCATCTATAGACACATCTAATATATCCAAAACAGCTAATAAAGTATTGGAGATGTTAGATGCTGTTGTGGAAAGGATTGGAGAGGAAAATGTTGTGCAGGTAATTACTGATAATGCTACGAATTATAAGGCAGCGGGGCATTTATTGATGGAAAAAAGAAAATACTTGTATTGGACACCATGCACTGCTCATTGTATTGATTTGATTTTGGAAGATTTTGAGAAGAAATTAGAGGTGCATGAAGTAACTATTGGTAAGGGGAGGAGAATCACCACATACATATATTCAAGAACTCTTCTTATTTCCATGCTGAGACACTTCACAAAAGAAAAAGATTTAATCAGGCCTGCTGCCACTCGATTTGCCACAGTATACTTGACTCTTGGATGTTTGAATGATTGTAAGATTCAATTAATGACAATGTTCACTTTCGTCCAATGGAGGTCAAGTACGTATTCAAAAAGTGAAGAAGGGCAGCAAATTCAAAATTATGTTTTGGACAACAACTTTTGGTATGATGTCTTTGATTGCATTAAGGCAACTTATCCTCTTATAAAAGTTCTTCGATTAGTTGATTTAGATGAGACACCAGCCATGGGTTTTATATATAGAGCAATGATTGAAGCGAAAGAAAAGATACAAGTGAATTTTGGTTGTGTGCAAAAAAGGTGCAAATTATATTTTATGCCAAATTGCCAATTATTTATTTAATATAACTATTTTTTTTATCTTATGCTATTTAATGTTGATGTTAATATCCTTTTTTGTTTTGTTTTGTAGTTATATACCTATATGGGATATTATTGATGCAAGATGGGAACTTCAACTTCAAAAACGTTTGCATGCATTTGCTTATTTTTTGAATCCTCATTATCGTTATACTACTGATTATAGACAGTATGACAACATTAAATATGGAGTATATGAATGCTTAAATTGGATGGTGCCTAATAAAGAAGAAAGGACTAAAGTTGATCTACAACTTGATATATTCGCGGAAGCAAAAGGGTTATTTGGTATTGAGGCTGCCGTAATAGCAAGGGATAAAAAAACTCCAGCTAGATGGTGGGCTTCTTATGGGGATGAATGTCTAGAGCTACAAAATCTTGCAATTCGAGGTCTAAACTTGACTTGTAGTTCATCTGGATGTGAGCGTAACTGGAGTGCATTTGAGATGGTAAGTCTCTCTAGCCTAGGGCTTACTTATTGGTGAAACAATACTTTCAAGCACCAACTCATAATTTCATAATTTCATTGAGCCCCATAATAGCAATCTATAAAAAAAATGAATGACTTGGTTTTTGTGATGTGTAATTTAAAAATGAATGATAAGAGCAAAAGGCAAGTTATTGATTTCGATGAAGGTATAGATGAACTCCCATCTGATGATGAATGGGTGACTGAAAGAGAAGGACATAGTGGTTCATCGAACATTAATTTACTTCAAGCTATTGATAGTGCAACACAAAGAAAAAATGGAAAAGAAGACGATAGTGATGAAGAAACTTTTAATGGTGTTGAAATGAGTACTCCAGCCACTGAAGTTGATTTTAAAACTTCTAATTCAAGGAGTTTAGGGTTAAATATTGTTGGAGTTCGATCTAGTACTAGCAATATCGGTGTTACAAGTCTTGGACATAGTGAGGGGGATGAAACTGAGGCTGGTTTTAGTTACATTGCACTCCAGCTGAAGATTTGTTTTAAATTTGTTAGTTTTTATTTTATGAAATTTTATGGACATAATTGTTTTGTAATGTATTTTGAAGTTATTATAAATCATGAATGAACTTTAACTAATGAAGTTTTATGTTCATAATTATGATGTATTGTATTCAGAAATATTTTACTTACGATTTTACGATTTTTTTGCTTACACGATTTTAGCTGTGATTTTATGATTTTTGTATGGACAAATTCAGGTACGATCTTATGATCTTACGATACGAGTTTCAGAAACCCTTTCCGTGTCGTGTCAAAATCGTGATTTTAACAACCTTGATCGGACTGTGACAAACGAGTCGCATCTACCCTGGATATTGACTTATTGGTGTTCAGTCATAATCCAATGCACAGTAGCTTCACGCCACTGGATTTTCAACCAAGCGTGATGACCAATTATGCGAATCAACGATTGCTCTTGTACTAGGTTGGATTACTATTGCAACACTGTCATTAGTAGGGTAAAACTAACCTATCTCATGATGGTCTTAACCCAGCTCACGTTCCCTATTAGTGGGTGAACAATCCAAAACTTGGTGAATTCTGCTTCACAATGATAGAAAGAGCTGACATCAAAGGATAAAAAAGAAACGATGCTATGAACGCTTGGCTGCCACAAACCAGTTATCCCTATGGTAACTTTTCTAACACCTCTATCTTCAAATTCTGAAGGTCTAAAGGATTGATAGGCCACACTTTAAGGATTCATATTCGTACTGTAAATCAGAATCAAATGAGCCTTTACCCTTTTGTTCCACACAGGATTTTTGTTCTCGTTGAGCTCATCTTAGGACACCTGCATTATATTTTAACAGATGTGCTGCCCCAGCCAAACTCCTCACCTGACAATATCTTCCACCCGAATCGGCCGCCGAAGCGGCTTTGGGTCCAAAAAGAGAAGCGGCGCCCCGCCTCCAATTCACATAATAAGTAAAATAACGTTAAAAGTAGTGGTATTTTACCTTCGCTAATTCTCCCACTTATCCTACACCTCTCAAGTTATTTCACAAAGTCAGACTAGAGCCAAGCTCAACATGGTTTTCTTTCCCCACTAATTCCTCCAAGTCCATTCCCTTGGTTGTGGTTTCGTTGGATAGTAGACAGGGACAATGAGAATCTCGTTAATCCATTGACGTGTCACTAATTAGATGACGAGGCATTTGGTTATTTTAAGAGAGTCATAGTTCCTTCCGTCATTTACCCGTATTTGGTTAAATTTCTTCACTTTGACATTCAAAGCATTGGGCAAAAATCACATTGCATGAGCATCCGTAGGGACCATCGCAGTGCTTTATTTTAATTAAACAGTTGAATTCCCCTGTGCATACTAGTTTTGAGTCGAATGTTCGACGCTAGGGGAAGGCCCCCAAAAGGGTCGTTCGTAGTTTGTCTCCTGGCCAGCACGCGACGACCTGCTCTTATCGTGAGAGTAGCTCGAGTAGTCCACTAATAGCCGAGGGTTTGGGACTGGGACCCCCGAGCCCAGCCCGTAGAGCCAATCCTTTTCCTCAGGTTATAGATTCATTTTGCTGACTTCCCTAGCGTACATTATTCCATCGACTAGGGGTTGTTCACCTTGGAGACCTAATGCAGTTATGAGTATGACCGGACGTTGGAGGCACTCAGTCCTTAGGATTTTCAAGGGCTTCCGGGGGTGCACCGAACACCACGCGATGTGTAGTGGTCTTCTAGCTTCTAGACCCTCCTTCCGACTAAGTCGTTTCCCGGGTGGGCGAGCTATTAAACAAAAATAAAACTCTTCCCAAGGCCAACGTCTCAGACTCCCTAAAGTTGTCATCATCTACCATGTCTTCCTAGTCATCGAGGCCTCATGCTTGCCCTGATGGTCGAGTTAGGTTGCACGCTTCAGCGCCATCCATTTTCAAGGCTTGTTGATTCGACAAGTGAGTTGTTACACACTCTTTAGCAAATTTTGATTTCCATGACCACCGTCCTACTGTCTTAATCGACCAACACCCTTTGTGGGCTCTAGGTTAGTGCATAATTCGACTTCTAGTTCATCCTACATCGCTAGTTTTATTACCGAGAATAGCTCACTTGGAGCTCTCGATTCGATGGCGCAGATCAATGAATCAGCTATGCGTTCCTACTTGATAGAACTCGAACCGAGCTCTAGCTATCCTTAGGGAAACTTTAGAGAGAACCAGCTACAAGATGGTTCGATTCGTCTTTTGCCCCTATACCAAAGTCAGACGAACAATTTGCATGTCAATATCACTGCTGGCCTCCACCAGAGTTTCCTTTGGCTTCGCCCCACTCAGGCATAGTTCACCATCTTTCGGGTCCCGACAGGCATGCTCTCACTCAAAACCTTTTTAGAAGATCAAGGTCGATCGGGGGTACAACCCTTGAGGGGATCCTACCAGTTAGCTTCCTTTCACCTTACGGGTTATTCCCGAGTTGACTCGCACACATGTCATACTCCTTGGCTCGTGTTTCAAGATAGAACGAATGGGGAGCCCACATGCCGATGCCTAAAGCACGCATGTGGCAGGGCACACCATGACGGTGCGCGTTGCAATCCACAATCACGATGATGGCATCTCCATAGGTGTTTCAAAGGCCCGATCTTAGACTACCACCGCAATCCACATTGGTCCACACCTGAGCCGATCGGCGGACTGCCTATCGCCATTCCACATCCAACCGAGGCGCATCCAATAAGCATTAAATAACATTATTATGAACTCTTGGCATTGTGATTCTATCAATATCATAATGAAATTGATAAACTTGTAGTGTTAAGAGGGTTCCCTACCTCATCTATGGCAAAGCCTTAATCTTTAAGGAAAGCCAGAATATCTTGACTTCAACTTGGCAAAAATGTCTATTGTCTCGGTGTGCATCAAGCTTCCTAATCTCGCCCTCAAATGTTGGTCTTCCAATTATCTCTAAAAAATTGCTAGTGTTATTGGGAAACCAATCCAAAGTGAAATGTTAACTTCCTCCATTGTAAGACTATCATATGTCGGGATATTAGTAGAGGTTCATCTCCTTGATGATCTACCTCAATCCATTGATACTTGTTTGTCAAATGGTAGCTCCCTTGACTAACATGTTGTTTATGAAACTTTTCCCAATTTCTGCAAACATTGGAGGGTTCTTGGGCATATTCTTGAAACCTGCTCAATGTCCAAGACTCAACTATTAAAGGGGGAAGTAAAGGAAAGAGTTAGGAGAAGAATGCTAACTTGGCTAAAGAGACAATAGTTACAGACCCTTTGAAGGGAAGCAAGTGTAGTAAGGGGCTCATACAGGGGGCATGAGATGAGCAGTCTTCGGTTCATGTGATTGACATTACAGTTGGGGCTTATGCTGAGGGAGTGCCTAGGGACACTATGCACACTGAAGCTGCAGCAACTGTTTGTGAATGGGAAATAGTATAGAGCAAGCAAAGTGTCGATCCCACGAGGACAATTTAGTTCATATTTTCATGCTATATGCTATGCAATTGGGGGGGGGGTGTGGAAGTTCTCAAGGCTAGGCTAAAGCAAACTAAGCAAAAATTATATAAAACTGAAATTTATCGATAAGCAAACCTTGGTCGCAAGTCAACATCCACCTACAGAAATCAGAACTGATAATGGAAACGACACATCAATTTATATTTTGAATATTTATCTCTTCTTAAAATTGGTTCGTTAACGGATCCGCCGTATAACTTACCCTAACTATCAAACAACCACACTGTCTGCACTAGTAATTTGATTCAATGGCAGCATTAAAAACTGGATAAACTGATCAATTAAGAAACATAATTTTCCTCAATATATGTTTAGTTCGATTAAATTTTCTCCCTAAGATTAATAACGTAGATCCGCTACAATTATTAACTTAGTTGCCTCACAAGTTCATATACCACAACTCCGGTTTTGATATCAAACATAGCAATAGATTGTCTACAATAATAACTTCGAGTCCGCTCTTCGAAATTAAATAAAAAATCATAGGAAAATAAGCATAGGAGAACAAACATATAAATCATATTAACTGAAAAATTGAGGTAAGAATAGATCTCACAGCTCTTGAAATCTGAAGGTTTTCATGTCCTTGCAACCAAGGAAAAGAGTCTAGCCTTGCATGTTTATTGAACAACTAAATAAAAACATGGAAGAAAACACGATTTAGGGTTTGGATGAGGAAGATTTGTGTTTTCTTTGGTGCTGGCCAAAACTTCCTAGCTCCTCTCTTCTTTTATATATGCTTAGAAACCCTAGTATCTATTTTACAAAATAGTCCTTCCTTAAGTTGACAGAATTTAGTTGTCCCTTGTAAAATCCATATATCCTTCATCAAGGTAGTCAAAATCGCGAGCCAACTCGCAAAATCGTACGATTTTGCGAGTTGGCTCCGAAAACCTGGTTGAACCGGTAGAAAAACCGAAACCGGTCAAACTCGGTCAAACTCGGTTCAAAATCTTTCAAAATCGTGAAATCGTAAAAATCGGACCGAGTTTACGCGTTCGGTATTTTTCACTGTGCGCAGCGTATAGGTTTTCTTCTTTCTTCAATTCTATTTTTCATTTCTGAAATCAGCCTTCCTTCCTTCACTGTCTCGACGCTCCCAGCTCTCACCCAAGTCCCAGTCACCCCAAAATTCCTAAACTCAGCCTCTCACGGTCTCACTCACCCCCAAAATCATTTGATTCAGTTCTCACTTCTTAGCATCTCAAGTGTCACTGTGTCAGTGTCACACCCCCACAATCTTCTCTTCTTTTCTCGGGCACAAAATCCCCAAATCATCAGTCTTCCCCAGATCGTCCTCCCCAGATCATCTGCTATCTGTGTTGCAGACTTGCAGTTCGTCGCCAACTCGCCATTACAGGTTAGTTGGTCTTCTCTTCTCAAGCGTTGATTTTTGTTTTGTTGGTCAATAATGTGAGAAATTATTCTGTTGAATTGGGTTAGTTTCAATTTTACATGATTTCGGTTTTGTTGCTCAATAATGTCAGAAATTATATTGATGAATTTGGGTTAGTTTCAATTTTACATGATTTCAGTTTTGTTGCTCAATAATGTCAGAAATTATATTGATGAATTGGGTTAGTTTCAATTTTACATGATTTCGGTTTTGTTGCTCAATAATGTCAGAAATTATATTGATGAATTGGGTTAGTTTCTAGTTTACATGATTTCGGTTTTGTTGCTCAATAATGTCAGAAATTATATTGATGAATTGGGTTAGTTTCTAGTTTACATGATTTCGGTTTTGTTGCTCAATAATGTCAGAAATTATATTGATGAATTTGGGTTAGTTTCAATTTTACATGATTTCGGCTTTGTTGCTCAATAATGTCAGAAATTATATTGATGAATTGGGTTAGTTTCAATTTTACATGATTTCGGTTTTGTTGCTCAATAATGTCAGAAATTATATTGATGAATTGGGTTAGTTTCAATTTGACATGATTTCGGTTTGATGAGTTTGCAATTTTACATGAGTTTGCAATTTTCGGTATGTCTGTTATATATTTGGATTTTTTTTGGGATTTTTGGTATCTAACTTTGTTGCCACTGAATGAATTAAAGATTTGAACTTTGGTTCTGAAGAAAAAATGAATTTAGTGAACTCGGCTCTAATTATCTATTGTCAACGTTTGAATATCTTGTTTTATTTGCTGAAATGAGCCCATTTTGTTTACTCTGTAGATAATGTGGTTTTTCTTTTGTTTATATCTCTATTGGGATTTCATTGGTTTGTTTATATGCTCGTTTTGGATTTTAGGGTGGCCTATGTTTATTTATTTTTAATGGAATGTCATGTTTTTCTTAAGATATTTGGGTAGTGTGTATAACTGTGTGAATCTGGAGTGCCCAAGTTGAGTTTGGGAATGGAGTGGGATTTTGATGTATTATTTCAATGAATTGCAGATTACATGGCATCCAAAAAAACTACCAGTGGCAATAGACTTGATGTGGGATGGCAGCATGGTATAGATATTGAGAATACTTCAAGAAAAGTTCAATGCAAGTAACAGAAAATTTTCAGCGGAGGCATTTATCGTTTCAAGCATCATTTGGCTTGCACTCGAAAGGATGTTGAGCCATGCCATCAAGTACCAGTAGATGTGAAGCAGATGATGTTAAATGTGTTGGTGAAAAATCTAGAAGCATCTGAGAAGAAAAGAAAGGCTTCTCTGTTTTTTAGAAGTGGCGAAGATGCAGACAAAGATTTTGAAATGAGCTCAATTAACAAGGGAAAGAAACCAATAAGTGGAAGTGGAAGTGCTCAAATGACCATCAATCAGATGCTAAAGAAGGATATTAGAGAAGAAGCATGTCAACAAATAGCAAGGTTTTTTTACACTAGTGCTATTCCTTTTAATTGTGCTAGAAACCCTGAGTTTGTTAAAGCACTTGAATTAGTTGCAAAACATGGGCCAGGATTTAAGCCTCCATCTTACCATGATATTAGAGAGAAGTACTTAAAGCAAGAAGTAGATAACACAATGTGTTTGCTTGATGACTATAAGCTGGAATGGAAAAAAACAGGCTGCTCAATAATGTCTGATGGATGGACTGATAGGAAAAGACGCTCTATTTGTAACTTTTTGGTTAATAGTCCTAGAGGAACTTTTTTTTTATCATCTGTAGACACATCTCATATATCCAAAACAACTTTTAAAGTATTTGAGATGTTAGATGCTATTGTTGAAAGGATTGGAGAGGCAAATGTGGTGCAGGTCATTACTGATAATGCTGCGAACTATAAGGCAGCTGGGCATTTGTTGATGAAAAAAAGAAAAAACTTGTATTGGACACCATGCGCTGCTCATTGTATTGATTTGATTTTGGAAGATTTTGAGAAGAAACTAGAGGTGCATGCTGTAACCATTGGTAAGGGGAGGAGAATCACCACTTATATATATTCAAGATCTCTCCTTATTTCCATGCTGAGAAAGTTCACAAAAGGACAAGATTTGATCAGGCCTGGTGCCACTCGATTTGCCACTGCATACTTGACTCTTGGATGTTTGAACAATTGTAAGATTACACTGATGTCAATGTTCACTTCCGTCCAATGGAGGTCAAGTAGGTATTCAAAAAGTGAAGAAGGGCGGCAAATTCAAAATTGTGTTTTGGACAACAAGTTTTGGCATGATGTCTCTGAATGCATCAAGGCAACATTTCCTCTTATAAAAGTTCTTCGATTAGTTGATTCAGATGAGATACCGACCATGGGTTTTATATATAAAGCCATGATGGAAGCGAAAGAGAAGATAAAAGTGAATTTTGGAAATGTGCAAAAAAGGTGCAAATTATCTATTATGTCAATTGTTTATTTAATATAACTATTGTTTTATCTTATGTTATTTAATGTTGATGTTAATATCCTAATTTTTATTTTCTTTTGTAGATATATACCTGTATGGGATATTATTGATGCAAGATGGGAGCTTCAACTTCACAGACCTTTGCATGCATTTGCTTATTGGTTGAATCCTCATTATCATTATATTACTGATTATAAACAAGATACTAATATTAAATATGGAATGTATGACTGCTTGGGTCGGATGGTGCCTGATGAAGTAGAGAGGGATAAAATTGGTTTACAACTTAATATATTCTCCGAAGCAAAGGGGTTATTTGGCATTGAGGCTGCCAAAAAAGCAAGGGATAAAAAGACTCCAGCTAGATGGTGGGATTCTTATGGAGATGAATGTCCAGAGCTACAAAATCTTGCAATTCGAGTTCTAAGCTTGACTTGCAGTTCATCTGGATGTGAGCGTAACTGGAGTGCGTTTGAGATGGTAAGTTTTTTTTAAAAAAAAACAAATATTGTTTTCATTTTTTATAAGAATCTTATATTTTATCAATTGTGAATTTTTTTTATAGGTTCATACTAAACGAAGAAATCGTCTACAGCAGAAAAAAATGAATGACTTGGTTTTTGTGATGTGTAATTTGAAAATGAATGATAAGGACAAAAAGCAAGTCATTGATTTTGATGACGTTGTAGATGATCTTCCATCTGATGATGAATGGGTGACTGAAAGAGAAGGACATGGTGGTTCATCGAACATTAATTTACTTCAAACTATTGATAGTGCAACACGAAGACAAAATGGAACAGAAGACGATAGTGATGAAGATAATTTTAATGGTGTTGAGATGAGTACTGAAGCCACTGAAGATTATTTTGAAACTTTGCATTCAAGGAGTTTAGAGTTAAATAATGTTGGAGCTCAATCTCGTACTAGCAATATCGCTGTTAGCACCGGTAGTACTAGTAATCTTTTTCATTGTGATGCTATTGATGCAATTCCTGGACATAGTGAGGGGGGTGAAAGTGAAACTGAAGCTGGTTTTAGTTTACATTGTACGCCAGCTGAAGATTTGTTTTAAATTTGTTAGTTTTTAACTTATGAACTTTTAGGGACATAATTATTTTGTAATGTGTTTTAAAGTTATTTTTCATCATGTATGAACCTAAACTAATTAAGTTTTATGTCCATAATTATGCTATTTTGTATTCAGAAATATTTTACAAATGATTTTACGATTTTTCTTCTCACACGATTTTAGCTGTGATTTTACGATTTTTGTACGGACATTTCGGGTACGATCTTTCTACGATCTTACGATCCGATTTTTCGGAGCCCTTTCCGATCCGTGTCAAAATCTCGATTTTGACTACCTTGTCCTTTATAACACATATTTTTGAGCTGAAATGAGAGAGTTTATAGGTCTTTGAGTCCTGAATCCATGAAAATTGGGTTTGCATCAATCGGACTTCTGTAGCTCGAGATATTGAAGTTGGAATGGACAAAGGTCGATTTCGGCAGATTGCAAGATTTGATTTTGAAGGCTGCGATTTCCATGCTCTTCCTTATTTTATTTCTTTTTCCTTAGATTTCCATAAATTTATGGATGTTATCTTTAGAATATCACTGGAATCACTTCATTTTGATCTCTAGAGCTTTCGCTCTGCACAAAACACCGACTGAAGGTCAAATCTGTCAATCAGCTCCAATTACCTCCTTTTTGCATCTTTCATCCAAAAATACCTTCAAAACATAAAACAAAGAATATCAAGGCATTTTATACACAAAACATATGCAAAACATTAGGTAAATATGAATGAAACTATCAAATAATATGGTCGCATCAAAGCTTTAAACTTTATATGTTTTCCTCTTTTTCCCTGGCCAAGGATTAGTAGAGCATATGATATCTCATGGAATTATGGTTGGAAATTATGTGAAAAGAAAGAAGAAGTGATGCTTGATGAAAACATGGGCAAAGTTGCCAAAGGTGAAAAAAAAAATAAAGAAGAAGAAAAAGGGAAAGAAATAGAAAGAAAAGAAAAGAAAAGAGCTTGAAATCGAAAGAAGCTAAGCATTGGTGCTTAAAGATTGAAAATTAATGTGCTGTGAAGGAATATCTTGTTTGAAATATCATTTTATAGAATGCTCTACTTTCTTTGGTTTGACCATTTCTTTTACTCTCTTTTACCTCACCTTAACCTTAGCCTCATTACAACCGGAAAATAAGACCTTTTGATTCATGCATTGTCTGTAATATTTTAGTAATGGTGATGAGATTGAAGAGCAAGCTTATGGTAGAACATATTCATTTATTGAATTTGAGAGATTTAAACACATATGCCCTAAACACATCACTTTGGCATGACATAGATTTCATTTAAATCCCAACGACTAATTAAGTTTGAAGTTTGAATGTAAGCAAATGCATGAAGATTTATGGTCTTTATCCTTCTTGATTGTATTCTTATTTATAATGCTTGTATGCTTGGATATTGATGGGAGATTAAGAGATTGGTCATGGTTATTTTTAATTTAAATCTTCCCTCTTCAAACCCTAAATCATGTTTTCTTCCATCTTTTTATTTAGTTGTTTAATAAATATGCAAGGCTAGACTTTTTTGCTTGATTGCAAGGACACGGAAACCTTCAGATTTTAAAAATTATGAGATCTATTTTTACCTCAATTTTTCAGTTTATATGATGAATATGTGTTGTTCTCCTATGCTTATTTTCCTATGATTGTTTATTTAATTGCTAAGAGCGGACTCGAAGTTATTATTGTAAACAATCGATTGCTAAGTTTGATATCAAAACCGGAGTTGTGGTATATGAACTTGTGAAGCAACTAAGTTAATAATTGTAGCGGATCTAAGTTATTAATCTTAGGGAGAACATTCAATAGAACTAAACATATATTGCAGACAATTATGTTTCTTAATTGATCAGTTTATCTAGTTTTTAATGCTGCCATTGAATCAAAATACTAGTGCGGACACTGTGGTTGTTTGATGGTTAGGGTAAGTTATACGGCGGATCTGTTAACGAACCAATTTTAAGAAGAGATGAATATTCAAAATATAAATTGATGGGATCGACCCCTTGCTTGCTCTATACTATCTTGTTTGATTTTTTTTAAGCTAGGGTAATTAATTTGTGCGACCGCGACATCGCAATAGGCTTATACATGGATAAAGGAAAGAAAAGATAAACAAGCTCAAAAGGAGCTCACTAAGGATAATATGCTTTTGATTGGCTTTTTGGCTCAAGCGGTTAAAATTCCTAATGCCTTTATCATCTTCATGCATCTATGTAATGCAAATGTAATCTCAACAAGATATGAAGCAAGTTCTAGAGATACATATCATTATAAGAAAGTATAATCAAAGAATATAATGTTGAAGGCTCAAAAGCTTGCATTTTTCATCCAAAAATGCCTTCAAAACATAAAACAAAGAATATCAAGGCATTTTATACACAAAACATATGCAAATCACTCGGTAAATATGGATGAAACTATCAAATAATATGGTCGCATCAACTTACCATGATTAGAGGATTATTTGCTTATATTTTAGTATTTTAGATTTAAGTTCTCATGTGTTTTTATCAAGGATTTATAATAAGGCATTAAAACCATCAAACTATGTTTTTATTTCGAGTGTTAGAATATGAACATATGTTTTTAGTTGATCATGAATTTAAGAATAATAAGTTTGTAATTTTTCATATTATTATCATTATTATTAGAATTTCTTAAGATATTATTATTATTATTATTATTATTATTATTATTATTATTATTATTATTCCATTCTACTGTAATTATAAGATGTAATTCTTAATTATTCTATATTTTGTGAAATTTTACAATTTGATCTATTTAGAACATATAAAACAAAATGGTTGTCTTTTTTATACTTGACATATGATTGTTGTCATTTGTTGGCTTAAAAAAGTAAGGAATGTGACATTTGCACTTAAATCCCCAATGTATCACGAAAAATAATGTTACAATTAGGGTCATTATAACAACCTATATGAGGTATTTTCCATCCTGATCAGCATTAGATAGAACTTAACCCCTCAAAATATGTATTTTCCATTAAGGGAGGTGTAAAATCCAAAAAGAAAAATAGGGACAAAAAGAAAATAACGACTCTTTTGGGTCAAAATATAATTTTGAAAAATATCACACTATATAAACAATATTTTTTTCTCCTCCAAAGGAAAAGCGACAAAAGAGTGAGTGACGGAATGAACTGATGATAACCATAGATTACTATTGCACCATTGGATTTGTCTAGTTTTTGGATATGTTATTCTTCTCACCTTCCTTTACATTTGACTGTTGGGGTTTGAAATATCATAATCTATTTGGTATATTTAGCCCTCAAAACATTTTAAAAAATAATTGTTTACAAATCATTTACGGTCATCAAAGGTGTTCGCCTTATTACACTGCCAGATCTTTCTAAATTTGGAATATGTTAATATTGATAAAATCCCTCATTTTTAACAATGGTGATTTGAACTTTAAGATTTGAAAATAAATGAATTGGAAATAAGCTAGTTCATAGAAGTTGTGGGTTAGGGTGATATGTTTCAAATGAGACTAGAATCACTTATTTTTAAGGTCTAAAATTCCAAATATTATGTCAAAACTGAGAAGAGTCCAAAGGAGTACTCTATTGGATATATTTTGTAGACTACAAAAGGTGAGATTTAGGGAACCTTGAGGCTGAAATCGGGTTTCTTACCTCTAAAAAAATCATAAACAATGCATCTAGAAGGAATGATTGAATCTTTTAGTATGACTAACTTTCATATTAGTTAGAACATGAAGAGTATAAGTATGTGAAAGATAAAAAAATATAAAGATAAACTTAAATGTATGAATCATAGAGAAATAATGATTTGCAAGAACTTGAAATGAAATGATAATTTTGAGTTAAATCTAGAGTATTAATAATGAACCCTGATGTGATATAGGGGACATTTCAGAAGGAAGATCTCTGTAGATAGTTACTTCTTGTGTATAATTTTCAAGTAAGTACTCAATACCCTGTAGGAAATTTCTTCTATATATTTTTATTAATCTTTGACTGTGAATTTATTGATTGTAAATATACATTTGATATTTAATGGTGTAATTGGAAAAGAGATAAACATGTGTGGTGGAGGATTAAATTGATATTCATTGAAGAATATCATATTATTTGTAACTCTGGTGACGACCTAAATTATTGATTTTCACAAAGAATAATGAACACTTCTATTATTACTAGGAGCCGGTCGAAATTCCAAGCATGAATTTTAATTGAGTTTGGATGTTACAATATTGTTGAGAATATCAATGCATTCAAATATTATTGGATGTTACAATAAGTCAAATAAATTCAGAAAGTGTTGCAATAAGTCAAATATCATTGCATTCCAAATATCAGGATGTTATAAGTGTTATTGAGAATCAAGTTTTTGATTGAAAATCTAGAATGTTACAAAACGTTTCATAAAGAGATGAGTAAATATCATGATGCTTTAGACCCTATAAGGCATTAAGTATGATTCGTTGATGAGTAATTTTGAGTGTCTTAGGGGTAGAATTGTGTAAGCCTCGGGAAATAAATGTAAGTGTTAAATTAAAAAAATGAATTAAAAGAGAAATAAAATAAGTTGAGAAGGGGGGTGGAATTGAAATAAATGTAAAGATTATTATTTACATTATAAGAAGAGAAGATGTGGGGTAAAAATAAAACATTTAAAGGAAATGGGGGCCCTTAGTGCAATAAGAGAATTTGAGGAGTATAAATACCCCTCTCTTTTCTCTCATTTCCAGCAGAGTGAGGGGATGAAAGGGAGGGAGATTTTGATATTCTCTTACCCAATTGAAGAATTTCAAAGTGAACGTGAGATTAAGGGTTACCATAACATTCAAACATCAAAAACCCAAGGATTTGGAGCATTACTGGAAGAAGAAAGTGGAAGAAAAGAAGGAGCATTTGGGCTGGCAGCAGTAGGAAAAGGAAGAGAAGAGGAAGAGATTGTGATTTCACAAGCTATTAAGATCTTAAATCTCTCTTGGTATGGTGTTTCTCATATGCATCTAAAAGATTCTTGACCTTATGGTTAAATTGCATGATTTTTCTTTATGAATTTTAGGTTAGGGTTCTTGAAACTTTTGGGGGGAAATGTGGAATTGCGTGTGATTGATGAATGTGGCATGAAAAGAATGAGGAAAGTCTTGTTTTCCCAAGGCCAACTTTCAGCCAAATGCATATGTTGCAGAAGTAGCAACTTGACAGATTCATCTCTTGACTTTCGGAGAGAATTTGTGTGGGAAAACAAAGGAATTAGGATCGGTTTCCTTCGTAGGAGATGCAGTTTTGGATGTCTACTATTCAAGGAAACTTGTTTCATTTAATTTTTAATTTTATAACTCTAGTTAAGGGTCACCTAACTTGACTGTGCAGGGCAGACTCTGTAGAACAATAGGTCTATCATGTTTGTGTTGTATTTCGTGAATTTTAGGGGAAGAACTAGGTTTTCTTCCCTTCATAAGAGTTTTAAACCTATATGTTAGCTTTCTAACGAGATAAATTTTGTATAAAACGGAGTTCTACAACTCCTATTATAGTGAAAATTCTGGGAAGAGGTCGTATTCCGACCTCTGTTGGCAGCTTTGAGAAAAAAAGGGAAAAGAAGTGGGAGGTTGCGAAACGCTGAAGTTAGATGCATTAGAGGAATAGAAATAAGTATGTTTGAAAATGGGTGTTTACAATGATATTTTGATTGACAAAAGTTATAAAGAATAAAAATAAAATAATAACAAATTTAAAGGCATATTGAAATTGTTCGGTGTGGTTGTTATGAAGAGTATCGGTGGTTGGAAATGATTTATGAGAATTTTTTGTAACTACAAGAGGGAACACAAGTGTGGTGCAACAGCAACAACAAGGGACCACGAGCAGAGCATCCACAACAGGTAGGTGATTCATGCCTATGTTTCTAATTTAATTTTCATAGTGAAAATGTGTGATTTATGCTTAAAATTTTGGTGGAAGTTTGAGAAGATATGATGTATCAATAAGAATATTTAAGGCATGTGTGTCAGGGAAGTTTGGAAATGTCATGAACAAAACATGGTGGTGGCTAGCATACATTTAGTATATGCTAGGATCCTAGATAAAGGGATCGGCAAAAATGGCTAGCATATATTTAGTGTATGTTAGGATCCCGGATAAAGGGATCGGCAAAAATGGCTAGCATATATTTAGTGTATGCTAGGATCCCGGATAAAGGGATCGACAAAAATGGCTAACATACATTTTAGTGTATGTTAGGATCCCAGATAAGAGTATCATCATGAATAACTATCATACATTCATTGTATGCCAGGATCCCGGATAAAGGGATCATCAAAAAATGGTTTTAGTGTATGTTAGGATCCTGGATAAGGGGATCATCATGAATAACTGTCAAACATTCAGTGTATATCAGGATCCCGAGGATGGGGATCACTATGCACAGGCTAATATACATTTAGTGTAGTTAGAATCTCGGATAAAGGGATTGTGGTGCAATGTTTAAACACACATTCATGTATATTGAACTTTCAAGAATATAATTAAAATGTATGAAGTATGTTATGGACCCGGGAAGGGGTCTTCTCTAATTTCTGAAGTCGATAGGGTGATAAGGGTATCAGAAATGCTTAGTAGTGGCCATACTTAGTATCGGTTATACTTAGTATCGACAATACGTAAGTGGGGAAGATAGTTTGGGTTTGAAATAGCTATGTTGATTATTTCAATTATGTATGATTGCATATAGTGGGTTTAATAACTTTAATATGATTTTTTTAGAATTTTCTTTATGAGATTATCTTGTATTTCTGTTTCAGGTCCACCATCTTCACGTCACGAGTAAAGCTATTATTTCTTAGTTTTTTTTGTATCCAGTAGTATTTTGTATAAATTAAATGTTGGCAAACTGATATGTATGATCACTATTTTTGGAAAAATATTGGAATGTAAGAAAAATTAACTCGTTTTGTCGTATTTTATTAAATATGACTAGATTTATATCAACTCTAGTGTAAATGGTTGATTGTTGTTAAATGTAAGGTTTATTAATTATGGTTGTGATGAGGATGATGGTTATGGGTTTGTAGACCCAAAATGAATGGGTCAAGATTTGATTAAGGCTTATGTTATTGCCCACCTGTTACTGTTTTGAGACCTGTTACTATTTTGGGACCAACGATTGTTTTGAGACCTGTTACTACTCGTTTGTTATTGAGATAAAAAAAAATATGTTTTTGGGCGAATGTGTATTAATAAGATTACATGGTTGTCCCATGAGTAGGGGGCATTACAAATTGGGATTAAATCCCTTCAGGGAACTTGTAGAACCGTGTCTTAATTTTACAAATACTCTAACCTTGCTCAAAATAAAGTCCTAGAACTTTGGATATAGTTGAAAACTTAAGGAGAGGTCAGAAAGTGACCTCTACTGGCAGATTCAAAAAGTCGCTAAAACGACTCTCTAGACACGTTAAGGGTGAAAATTGGTTTATTTACCTCGGGGAACATGTTATATTACATCTTATCTTCTAAACGAAATGAGTTATGTTTGAAATGGAAATGTATACTGATAATAATGTTTGGATAAAGAATGACGATATTATTGAAATGAGAGAGAAAACCGTAAAATATAAAGAAAAAAGTAATTAAAAGAAATACTTATATTGGTTGTTAATATGGTTATTATGAAATGTGTCATTGAATGAGGATAATATATGAGATCTGCCTGTGATTACAATAAAGACCACAAGTGTGGTGCAACATTAACAAAGGAGCACAAGTAGAGCTTCTATTGTTGGTAGGTGACCTGCACATATGATTCTAATTAAATTCCATGAATTAATATGCTATTGATGTGAAATGGAAATTAGCAAATTTTTGGATATTATATGAAAGAATAAAATTTTGCACAATGATGTTATTTTGGATAATATCCTGAATTTATGTGTTTAAGGTGAATGGTGTTTTGTGTGAATTGTCAAGTTATGAAAGTATTGCTAACATAGAAAATATGAGAAGCGTGATCCGTGACATGGACTAGCATATATTTAGTGTATGTTAGGATCCCGGGTAAGGGGATCCACATGCATAGGATCCACATGCATAGACTAACATATCCTAGTTGATCCTAATTCAACATTAGAAGTATATTTATTTTTCAACAATAACTATTAGTGTATGTTAGGATCTCAGGTAAAGGGATCCCCATGCATCAACTAATATATATTTAGTGTATGTTAGGATCCTAGGAAAAGGGATCATCATGCATTGACGAGCATACATGTAATGTATATTCGGTTCCCAGGTAAGGGGATCGCCATGCATTGGCACCTGTGGGGTGATGATGATACTAGTGAAAGTGGTATCGACAATATGAAAGGAGGATAATTATGGTTGATTTTATGGAATCTTAAATGGAAGTTGAAAATAGAGAATGAATCAATTTTTAGTAGTTGAATGAGAAAGGGTTCCATTGGAAACAAAAATAGATAATTTAATAGAATAGGAATACATGTTGCCTATTAAATCATTGGATTTTTGTGTTACTATACTTATTATGATATTCATATTTCAATAATATGTATTTTATTTCTAGATCATCGCATGCATGACAAGAATAGATCCCAGCTTCTGTTCACCCTTTTTAGTTATTTAATTCTAGGGAGAATATCCTCGAAATTTGTAACATTAAAACATTTATATGACTTAATTTGTATAATTGATGTTTAAACTTGAATAGTTGAACTTAACTCTGAAACTCATATAATCATGTTCCATGTATGTGTGTTTATCTCATCTATTCTTTTATAAAGATAATTGTTGTTCAATATATGTTATAAAGATTGTTGCTGTGATGATGATGATGTTTGTGGAAATGAGATCCAAGATGATTAAGTCGTGAATGAGTTATGAGATGTGGAATATTATATTGACAACTTGAGACCTCCAGTATTGGGAAGATTATTGAAATCATGGTAGGAATCTTGATAGACTTGTATGTGTAAACTGTGTATATATATATATATATATATATATATATATATTAAAAAAATCCAGTTTTTTTTCTTAACTTAATAAGGAATATAGTAAATGTATTAGATGAATTTTTAAGGTTGTTAAGGGAGGGAAGTTCCTGGGATTCCTAAACAAAAAAGGGATAGAGCCCAACCATAAAAGATTAAATCAATATTGGACATGACTCCCTCGTAGTTAGTGAAGGAGGCTTAATGTATCACAAAGAGGATAACTACTTTTAACATACTTTTTATTCTTTTGAGGAGTATAGGATACCATTCTTTAGAACCCTAAAAAATACTTCTAGCTTTGAGTGGACATCCCAGTGTCAAAAGCTTTTGAGTTACTCAAAGCCTACCTCTCATCTCCTATAATTTTATCTAAACCAAGAAAGCATGGAGACCTTTTCTCTACTTAGGAGCAACAGTTTTTGTTGTTAGTGTCATGCTAGTAAGAAAGGATAATGGAATTCAACGCTCCATCTATTACTCTAGTAAGACATTTCAAGGTATTGAGATAAAATACCTAAAAGCAGAAGATAGCCTTAACTCTTGTAATTGTATCTAGAAAAATGAGTCCTTGCTTCTAACCTCACCAAGTCATCATCTTTGATAGATCATCCCCTCTGATACGTTCTTTATAAGCCTAGCATGGTAGGACGTCTAACAAGGTAGGCAACTGTGTCAAGCGAGCTTGGTCTCTAATACAAGCCTGAACTAGCTATAATAGGACAAGCTCTAGAAGAATTCATTATTTAGTGTTCCTTTAAGCAATCTATATTTCATGAATCCCCATCCTCTATCAAGTTTCAATACATTACTTCTCATGTCGATAGCTTCGTCATACTCGAAAAATCATTATTCATCGTCTCTTCGTCTTGTCACTACATGTAGTGAGACGTAATTCACGTCCCACTGTTCATGTATGCCAAGAGTAAAGCGGGCCAGGTTTGTGCCTGACCCAAACGCATAGGAGTGGGCTGCCAGCCCACTTGACTGGAGGCCCAGTCCACAAGAGGTGGGCTAACAGCCCACCTAAGCTGGAGGCCCAACCCATGCAAAGTAGGCTATCAGTCCGGCCCATCAGGGCTAAATAGTCAGCCCACAAATTTTTATTTTTTTTCTTATTTATTTTTGTTTTATTTTAAAAAAATGGAAAAAAAATATTAAATACAAAAATACAAAAAAAAAGGTTTTGCTTTCATGCATATGGCCAAATTCCAAGGTTTTTTCCCATCATTATTTTCCTTAAAAAATATGTTGCATCTTTCTCATGTTTTAAAATGAAAATTGGATATCGTAACCGGTTTACGATTATCCGTTGGAGTTTAGCCAAAATATCAAAAATAATTATAACTATTTTTGTTTTATCCATTAGGGTGTAAATTTACATTGTAAAATACATCCATGAATAAAAAAAGAGTTTTAACTACGGTGTAAATTTACATTGTAAAGTACATCTATAGATAACAAAAATGTTTTCTAACTGCGGTGTAAAATTACATTGTAAAGTACAACCGCGGACAAAAAATGATATTAAAAAATATAGTGTAAAAATTTTAACTTAGAAAAACAATCAAGCAACAATGCAGTTGATCTCAGGTAAGGTGCATTGGGGGTGATGCGTCTTTCCCTTGCACAGCAAGTCCCCTTACCCAAGACTCTCGCAGACCAATAGGTTCCTAGTGATCGTAATACTAGGTGGCGACCCCTCATTTTCACCGCGCACTGTTATCTCCCCAATCCGGGAATGGTGGAGCGCGAAGTGCGTAAAAAAAAATCATCATTGTGACAATCATCATAATTGCAATATTAAAGGATTCTTGGAAAGTGGAATATTGTTTTGACTTGTGTAGTCAAAATAAATTGCTAATTATTTTTTGGCTTAAAAACAATTCAGATTTAATCGCAATGAATTTTATTAGAGCTTTAAAGATATATCAAATCAACTAAATGCTTCTTCTTAAGAATATATGTTATTCTTCACTCTTTTCTCAAATTTGTCTTAACGTGAAGATTTTTGTTCTATTGAATTTTCTCACTGTTTTCTTTTCTAGCTCTTATGTTTTGTAACACCATTTTTCCTTTAAAAATAAAATAAGATAATCTTTATAAAAATATAGGAAAACCATTAAAGGTTTTTTTTGTTTATTAACACCATTTTTCCTTTAAAAATAAAATAAGAACTATTATGACATATCACTATTTATCCTAGTTCTTTCAGTTAATTTCAGTGCCTCAAATTCTTTTTCTTTATCAAATCCTTGTGTGATCTAATTCCATTAGGTATTGTTTGTAAATTTTGAAAAAAAGTGAGAACCAAACTATTAAATATAGGGAAATTGCATGGTCAATCTAAAATTCATGAAAAAGAAATGCTTTACAATCCACCTAATTTCTTTTTTTTTTATCCATTTCATTCATTTTTTTTCTTATAATCTTTTTCATCCAAATAATTATTTTGTTAATTTTTCAATCCCTAGGTTTAAGAGATAAAAGAGAAACTCATTGAAAAACAGTGAAAAAAAATGAGAAATTCGTCAGTTAGTTCCATTTCTGCCATAAAAAATAATGATTTTTATGTTAGTGGGTTCTCTTCTCAATTGAAACTTAATGGAGGTGGTATTTTCATTTATATATGCCAGTGAAAAATAGACAAGGGCTATTTAAGTTTTTATGATTTGGTTGATTTTTTTTTAATTTTTTTAGAGTGATTTGGGGGTTATAAGTGTTTTTTCAAGGTTTATATTGCATTTTAAAGGTGGTGTTTCAAGATTAAAATAAAGCAAAATATTTGGGTTTTTGTGGTCCAAGAATTAGGACCCTAATCTACCACTATAGATGACTTGTTGCTGTATTTGTTTTTTTTTAAAAAAAAAAAAAAAAAAAAACAAGAGTGCTTGCTACCCTAAAAAAAACCCAATAAACCTTGAAAAACTCTAACCGAGTCCTGAAAATCTAATTTTGAATTTTCCTTCTGCAATTGAATTATTCTTTCAAGGTGTTATACTGCCATATTTTTCAATTCTGTATATTTAAATATTCCTCCACCAATTTTTGACAATTTCCTAGGTGTTTTGACATCTTTTTATCACTAATATATTTTGATTTTCTTCTATATTATTTTTTTGTATTTTTTATGCAAGACCCTAAAAATAAATAACAATGAAAAAGAGATTTTAATAATGAGATGTCATTTTTATCCTTATTTTATATCATTCAAATTCTTATGCACATTAATTCTAATTGCCTTTATTTTTTATTAAATAAAGTACATTTATCAAAACAATTATATTTTTTAGCTGAGAAAAATAGATTAATATGAAAAAAAAGACTATACTAGCAATTTTTTTATTTCAATATAATTTAAATTGTTAATATTTTTATAAAGAAATATTAAAATATAATTAGATAGGAAAATGAGTAACTCCCTCGGACATGAGATTCAATATCTTTTCAATATAATTAATCTTCATCTATATATTAACTTTTCAATTTTATTTTTTATCTACACTATCTTTTTCTAATATTTATTTTTATTTATTTATTTGATTAAACACACGTATTAGTTCTTCAGCTGAATATATAATTATTATTATTATTATTATTATTATTATTATTATTATTATTATTATTATTATTATTATATTTGTGGCCCCATGTATAAGAACCTTTAAAGTCTCTACTATTTGTCTCAACAGATATCCTCCATGTTCCATCCTTTTTAGGCACAAGTAGGACGGGTACAGCAAACGGACTCATACTCTCACGAATATAGCCCTTTTCCATGAGCTCATCAACTTACCTTTGAAGCTCCTTCGTCTCCTCAAGATTGCTTCTATAGGCTAGTTGGTTAGTAATTGAAGCTCCGGGTACAAAATCAATTTGATGCTTTATCCCCCTCAATGGTGGTAATCCGCTAGGAGTATTATTGGGGAACACATTATCAAACTCCTGCAATAAAGAAATAGCAACAGTAGGCAAAATATGATCAAGATCATTAGTATTAAAGTAAGCCTCTTTATATACAAGTAAAATAATTGGCTTGTTAGTGAAAAATACAGATTTGACCTCACCCTCTCTAGCATAAAAATTGGGTTGTTTCTTAGTTTTTCCACACAATTCAAATTACTCTTCCTGACTTTGTTCACTCCTTTTGTCTTACCTACATTCTCGACCAGATTTAGGTGTTTTTGAGTTGTGGTCGAATGGTCTGATTTGTTTGGAGTGTTGGCCAAATTTTATGTGTGTTTGGATGGTGGCTGAATGGGTTGTAGTGGTTTGAGTTCTAGCTGAATCTGATGATTTTCTCTCGCCTTGTACCTCACTTTGATTTTCTCTCCCCATTGCCTCATGCTCACTTTTTAGCTTTATTTGATCATCATACACTTGTTTGGGTGTTAAAGGTACAAGAGTGATGATTTTGTCATCTTTTATAATTGTAAACCTATTTTTAACCCTATCATGAATTTTTTTCCTATGATATTGCCATGGTTTCCTCCAACAAGATGTGACTTGCTTTCATTCATACCACATTGCATTGAACTTCATCAACATATTTTCCAATTGAAAATGGAATCACAACCTGTTTAGTCACTTTCACTTCACCACTATGATTCAGATATTGTAATCTATATGGTTTAACATGTTTAGCAGTATACAAATTCAGTTTAATAACAAGGATGGTACTACAAATATTAACACAGCTTCTACTATCTATAATCAAATCACACACCTTACTTTGTACATAAAAACATATATGGAAGATGTTCTCCCTTTGTTGATCAGTTTCATCTGCCTTAATCTGAACTTGAAGTGTGCACCTTATAACCAAGGACTCCTCAATCGGTAATGCTAACTCATCACCATCACTATCCTCCAATGGTGACATGCCTTCACAATCAGATCTGTCATTTTCAGATTACATATCACCATTATCTATAATCATCATGATTCTCTTGTTTAGACACTCTGAAGCATAATATCTTTCAGACCTACATGATACTTTCTTGAATGCTTGACCTCAATTTTATTGATATATTATCTTGTTGTAAGGTGTGAGAATTCATGTGAGAGACATAATTATAGTAAACGTGTTAGTGACACTTGAACGATTTGGAAAAAACGAGTCAATAAAATGTTTAATCTTAATTCTTAATAAAGATGATGAGTAAAACATTTTTTAATCTTAATCGTGTAAAACTATAAGTGTAAGATCTCACCCATTAAGAAGATGATGAGTTTATACTAAATAATTTAATAGAGGTTCAAGAAGTGGAGCATGCAATTGTCTGAATCACTATTTTATGTTTAGGAACTCATGATTATGTCTAACCTGGAATATTGTTTTGACTTGTGTAGTCAAAATAAATTGCTAATTATTTTTTGGCTTAAAAACAATTCAGATTTAATCGCAATGAATTTTATTAGAGCCTTAAAGATATATCAAATCAACTAAATGCTTCTTCTTAAGAATATATGTTATTCTTCACTCTTTTCTCAAATTTGTCTTAACGTGAAGATTTTTGTTATTGAATTTTCTCATTGTTTTCTTTTCTAGCTCTTATGATTTGTAACACCATTTTTCCTTTAAAAATAGAATAAGATAATCTTTATAAAAATATAAAAAAACTATTAAAGGTTTTTTTTGTTTATTTATCCATTGCCTGTACAATTCAACTATGCTTTTCTTAATTTGATGGCTTTGTTTGTTTATTTGAACAAGAGTATTGTGACTAGAAAATTAAAATCATTTGGTTGTTAAGTGTTAAATATTTGTATTTAGTAATTGTACATAGAAAATATATATTGG
This sequence comes from Salix brachista, assembly GCA_009078335.1. Lineage (NCBI taxonomy): Eukaryota > Viridiplantae > Streptophyta > Magnoliopsida > Malpighiales > Salicaceae > Salix > Salix brachista. The sequence goes on from CM018582.1 coordinate 12,104,640, forward strand.
CTCACTTAAATTGTAAATTTTAGGAGCTTGGTTTCATCATACTTAAGGATTTATCATATTCTTTTGTAATCTACAAATTCTTTGTATTCCAAATATATTAAAAGAACTATATTGACATATCACTATTTATCCTAGTTCTTTCAGTTAATTTCAGTGCCCCAAATTCTTTTTCTTTATTAAATCCTTGTGTGATCTAATTCCATTAGGTATTGTTTGTAAATTTTGAAAAAAGTGAGAACCAAACTATTAAATATAGGGAAATTGCATGGTCAATCTAAAATTCATGAAAAAGAAATGCTTTACAATCCACCTAATTTCTTTTTTTTTTATCCATTTCATTCATTTTGTTTTCTTATAATCTTTTTCATCCAAAAAATTATTTTGTTAATTTTTCAATCCGTAGGCTTAAGAGATAAAAGAGAAACTCATTGAAAAACAGTGAAAAAAAATGAGAAATTCATCAGTTAGTTCCATTTCTGCCATAAAAAATAATGATTTTTATGTTCGTGGGCTCTCTTCTCAATTGAAATTTAATGGAGGTGGTATTTTCATTTATATATGCCAGTGAAAATAGACAAGGGCTATTTAAGTTTTTATGATTTGGTTGAATTTTTTTAATTTTTTTAGAGTGATTTGGGGGTTATAAGTGTTTTTTCAAGGTTTATATTGCATTTTAAAGGTGGTGTTTCAAGATTGAAATAAAGCAAAATATTTGGGTTTTTGTGGTCCAAGAATTAGGACCCTAATTTCATTGTCATAGGTGACAAAAAAAACAATCAACCAAGGAGAGGTCATCCACCACTATCGATGACTTGTTGCTGTATTTGTTTTTTTTTTTTAAAAAAAAAAAACAAGAGTGATGGCAACCCTAAAAAAAACCCAATAAACCTTGAAAAAATCTAACTGAGTCCTTAAAATCTAATTTTGAATTTTCCTTTGCAATTGAATTTTTCTTTCAAGGTGTTATACTGCCATATTTTTCAATTTTGTATATTTAAATATTCCTCCACCAATTTTTGACAATTTCCTAGGTGTTTTGATATCTTTTTCTCACTGATATATTTTGATTTTCTTCTATATTATTTTTCTGTTTTTTTATGCGAGACCCTAAAAATAAATAACAATGAAAAAGAGATTTTAATAACGAGATGTCATTTTTATCCTTATTTTATATCATTCAGATTCTTTTGCATATTAATTCTAATTGCCTTTAATTTTTATTAAATAAAGTACATTTATCAAAACAATTATATTTTTTAGCTGAGAAAAATAGATCAATATGAAAAAAATAGACTATACTAGCAATTTTATTATTTCAATATAATTTAAATTGTTAATAGTTTTATAAAAAAAAAAAAATTGAAATATAATTAGATAGGAAAATGAGTAACTCCCTCGGACATGAGATTCAATATCTTAATCTTCATCTATATATTAACTTTTCAATTTTATTTTTTATCTACACTATCTTTTTCTAATATTTATTTTTATTTATTTATTTGATTAAACACACGTATTAGCTTTTCAGTTGAATAATAATAATAATAGTAGTAGTAGTAGTAGTAGTAGTAAATTTTTCAAGCAATGATTGTTTTGTGATATATTTTTGGGTTGAAAAATATTTTTTGATTTATCCACTACCACCACCACCAACAACAACAACAACAACTACAACAACTACATACATTTAAGTTGGAAAGATCTCTCTAGAAGAATTATTTGTTTATTTTGGGCACAAGATATGCAACTTTTTAAACAAAGTTCGAGGGTCTCGTAATTTTGAGATTAATCTCATGGGAGATGGACTAAGACATAGAAGTAGATGAAGTTACAAATCCAGTCCCCATATTCGTAATAAATTCAATTGCATTCCTAGTTAAAAATAATTATATATTCATTTAAGTCCCAATAGTTTGATTAGAAGAAAAATAAAACTCCTCCTGTCTCAAATCTTAATTTGGAATTTGGTGGATGAGACCGAGACCGAGACCGAGACCATCATCTATGCGGCTAGCTAACTATTCGGTCTCTAAATTCCTTTGTCCTTGCCACCACGTCCACGTCAAAGCAATGCAGGATTCCAAATAGAGGGGGGTAAAGCTCGTTGCTACTTCAACTACAACAATCTTTTCATTTATTATTTGTCAGCATGATTGAAAACCTACTTTTCCGGTGTCATTTAATCTCCACCGTGGTATTTGTTGCTTTTGCTGGAAGCACAACGTAAGTTCAAGTCCAAGTCCATCAGAATTAGGTGTGATGGTATAGGATATGTAATTTGTATAGCAAGTCTCGAGTTGAAGTCAGGACGTGCATCCCTTGTAAGAGTCTAGGACAATAGAGTTTTACTCGTTCATTTGGACCCATAAAATATGTTTTCCGTTAACCGAATTTCCTTGCATATAAAAACAACGCAAGTTCAATCCAAGAAAAAAACACCAACAACTGTGATTGGTAGCTATATAAATCTAAATGTTCCATCATAGTGTGTAGTAGCTCCTAAAACAGACCAATCCCTAGACTACATGTAAGATGCCAACGTTCTCCTTCTTCTTCCTAGTCCTGATCTCACATGCCACTATAACATTCTCCAGACCTCCTCTGATGAAAATATCAGAAGCAACCAGGTGGTGAGTACTTTACTAACAACAAGCGAATGTTTCAGGCTATATATTCTCAATAATATTCTGTATTCCAGATATAATGAGATCGATTTCTGAGCGAAAACGCTGTGTAATCTAACAGGAACTCAACGAGAAGGCAGCTGGGAAAAGATGCGTGCAGAACCGGCAACCCTATTGATGATTGTTGGAGATGCGACCCTGACTGGGAAACCAACAGGAAAGTGCTAGCTGATTGCGCAATTGGGTTTGGACGCAATGCCGTGGGGGGACGAGACGGTAGCCTCTATGTGGTGACAAATTCTGACAGTGATGACCCTGTAAACCCAGTTCCAGGCACGCTCCGCTATGGTGTCATCCAAGAAGAGCCTCTGTGGATCATCTTTGATCAGGACATGGTCATCAACCTGAAGGAAGAACTTGTTATGAATTCACACAAAACAATTGATGGTCGAGGGCATAACATCCAGATAGCGGATGGCCCTTGCATAACCATTCGAAACGTCAGTAACATAATCATACATAACATCTACATTCATGGCTGTGTACCGGGACAAAGCGCCATGGTAAGAGACTCCACAAAGCATTACGGTCTGAGAAGCAAGTCGGATGGGGATGGGATATCGATATTTGCGGCCAGGGATGTGTGGATTGATCATTGTACACTAGCTAATTGCCATGATGGGCTGATAGATGCTGTAGTTGGCTCAACATCTATTACAGTCTCCAACAACTACATGTTCAACCATGATGAGGTTATGCTTCTGGGTCATAGCGATGATTTTCTTGATGACAAGAATATGCAAGTCACAATTGCCTTCAATTTTTTTGGTGAGAATCTGGTTCAAAGAATGCCTAGGTAATTGAAGTTACTAACCTACTGTAAATATGAATCACGCTCCCTTTTCTTCTCTCAGCTCCTGGTGATATCAGTGAATCGCTATCTAAATGTATCTACAAAGTGTTACAGGTGCAGGCATGGTTATTTTCACATTGTGAATAATATATATACTGGCTGGGAGAAGTACGCAATCGGTGGAAGCGCCAATCCAACAATCAACAGCCAAGGGAATGTTTTTATGGCATTAGACAGCAGTGACATAAAGGAGGCAAGGCCTTACTTAATTCTAGCAAAATGAAACGCATCTTTACTTACCCTTTTGTTCCTAAGAGTTTACTTCACGTCCAGGTGACTTGGCGTGAACGCTTGACTGGATTTGAGGAGTGGAAGAGTTGGAACTGGAGATCAGATGGAGACATGATGATCAACGGTGCATTCTTCACGCCTTCTGGCCAGAAAAGTCCTGCAAGCTACATGAAAGCATCAAGCATGGTAGCGAGACCAGCTTCATATTTAACAAGCATGTCCCCGCAGGCTGGAGCTCTTAATTGTCGGGTGGGTTACGAGTGTTGAAGGCAGGGCACTTGACTTTATGCTTCTGTCTGTTTAATTTTCCCCTTGTTTACTTAGCCAAGGTTCAATAAAATTCTCATTTCTTTGAAATCTACCACCATGGTAGAGCTAACGACAGCTTCATAAAACAATATGAATTGGTCTCAAAGAAGCACTCGATTGCAATGCAGTCATGAATCAGTAATGAACTCATTTGGAACACGATTCTTCCGGTTCCCAACTCAAAATCCTATCATTCACTCTGAAACACGTAACTGACCTTACTTCTCCTGCTTACAAATATTTTGACCTCGATGGGTGAACCTTAGTCAAAACAAGTCACAGTAACGGAACAACGGAGAAAGACGAGAGCATACATCGTTGCCACTCGTTATCTCCCATTGAGTAAGCAAGGAGATTAAGATCCCAAAAAAAGAAATCCAACAATTTTATTTTATTTTCCTCCACATCAATCCATATCAACATACATCCAGTTGAGGCTTTGCTTTTTCCATCACCATAAAAAGGGAGAAAAGAAAGAAAAAGTATGGTTTAAATACGAGCGTCCACATCTGTTTTAGTAAATAAGATTTTCTAAAAGTCATGGGCTCTCATTCTGAACTTTGCAGTACTAAGATAGTACTATTTATTTAATTAATGCAAACACATAAAGATGTTGGTGAGAGATTGTTAATTTTTTCTCAAACGTATCCAGAAACACGCCAACCAGAGTAGCATATCAAAGTTATAATCCCAATGAAATTCTTTCTACTTTGGGCTCTGAAAATGCCATCACAGCAGATAATTGATATCCTAATATAGAAAATATTTGTTGTTAGTCCATCCATAGAGACTAAATATGCAACTTGAAGACATCATAAGTTGATGTCTGCTTAGAATAAACAACGCAAAAAGTAGATTTGTTTGGTGCATAAAAAATATGAAGTAAGAATTTACCTTGTCAAACAGGTCACCTCTGAACAAATCTATCCTTCCTTGCTTTGTTGCTATTCACCCATTTCTCATCTCTCTCTCTCTCACACACACACACACAGAGACGAGTGTGTTGACTGAGAAGAAATGAATTTCTCTGCCTGTCCCTTTTCTCTCTCTCTCCTCTTTTTTAAGCTTCGATTTATTAGGAAGCAAACCTCAAGAAAGTCCTCAATCTTTAAGACAAGTCTCTAAGCTATTTTTCATCTCAATTAAATCCAAACTTATCAAGGAATTCTATGTAAGATCCTTTCTTTTGCTTTTAAGTCATTAAAACTCTTCAATACTTGCAGTAAACTCACATGATTGTTTATTTTTCATAGAAAAACCGATGAATTTGATGATTCCCACAAAGAATTTGATACTCAAGGTCATGTTAATTCCATACAAATCCCTTCTTTTGTTTTTCTTTCTTAGATTTGCTCATAAAAGAATTATAACATAGTTGGTACAATACAAAACAATACTATATGATGAGAATCAACTCAACACACTCTTAGAGATGTCATTGACCTTATTAGTGGTATCAGTGGGTCTATTATAAAAGTTAGGGTAAAGAGACTTAAAAAGATATTGAATGGACTACTTTAGTGTACATGGAGTAAGATAGACCTAGAAGGACAAAGGATGATTTCAGAGCTTAAAAGACAACCTCTAATTCATTTAATTCAAGTCCGAGAAGGTTCTCATCCAAGTTCTAGAAAGGGTTGATTTGGATTTATTTTTTATAGTATTACATAAAACCCAAGTGAGCATATTGTTATTCTAAGAAATCAAGAAAAATCTTCGAGATTACTTTCTAAAGAATGGAGGTTTTTTAGCATTCAAAAGAAAAAAGTTTTAAGCATACAAAGGAAACTAATGAGCCGTCAGATTTGTTTCCTAAGCTACGAAGATTGTTTAATGATTCTCATAGTTTAGGAAGGAAATCTAAAAGTCAACAATATTGAAGATCAAATCAAACTTCTTTTATCTTATTTATATATGACAACAACTTTTTTTTTTATTTTAAATTTCTATTTTGTGCTTTAGGATTAATAAACATTAATTGGGCTAAGATACTAAGAAATTTGGGTCTCATTGTAAGTGGCTTTTATATAAGTCCATATATTTGGATATTCCAGGGTTTAGCTTAGGTTAAAAACACATATATAACCTTCTAAGTTTCATATTATGTTTTTGCTTAATAATATTCAGATTACTATTACAACTTTGTGTGTTTGTGAGGATGAGAACTCTATCTTTTCTAGTTCCTTAAACAAAATAACTTTTCAAGGTTCAACTGATTTTATGGCATCAATCTCTAATTTTTGTTCGTGAATTGCTATTAATTAGGTATGAGTTTGAATCCAATAGTGTTGGTACCTAGATACAAGTTATATTTGTGTCACACTATTTTCAAACTTAATTTACTTAGTTTTTCAGTAATAGGTGTCTTTGCGTATGAGTTACTTGACCGCGTGTTCAAGAGGTTCATATTATTTGGTATCAAATCTTGACTCCATTATTCAAGTTATATTCTTATGAAATTTTTGTTTTTTTGTGAATTCCATAAATTCCTTATTGTCCAATTTCTTATTCTCCTTGAATTTACATTATAAAAAAATGATATTTTGTTTTGTTACTATCCAAAATATATCAATAGCATAAAAAAATAGGAGAAAAGGGTTGTTCAAATATGTTTATTGGTTTCTACCACAAATTACTTAACAAGGGAAAAATGGGTCAAATCAGTTTAGGATTAGGGAAAACTTGAAATTCTAATTATTGGGATCCTAATCACACTAAATATTATTTTTTCGGTCAATTGGATTATGTTTGCTTAGGTTTTAATGTCGAGTCTAATTTGGTTTAACTCATAACTTTTTTGCCCCAGCATATCAAACCTTATCATAAATTGCACTTTATCACAAATATTAGCTCAATTGGATATCATTTACTATAGGTTTTAGATTCATACTTAACTTAAACAAGTCTGTTTTTTTGTCAGCTTTGAAATTATTTTGTTTATGTTGTTTTAATTTCTTGTAATATATTTACAACATGTATAAGATATTAAAGTGATGTTTCATTGTTTTGAATACATCATTTATGTTTTGTTTTACTTTTTATTTTTGTTCATATTTTGGATAGATTCATTTGCTACTGGAGAGACTATCATCGTAGTTTTGTTCTACTAGTTTTATGTGTTTTATTTTCTTGAGTGATATACACCTATTTAGATTATGTTATAAAGATGATTTTAGTTTCACAAGAGCTACAACAAAGTGATATGAGAGGTGTGAGTGTGTGAGGAAATTAGTAGTGGTTGAGCGAAACATGAGCGATGTGGATTATATGGCCAACTAATTTTTATAGGTAATAGTATGTCAAATCAAGAAAACACACCACCTCCTCCTGACGATGAGCTTAAGTCCTAAATTCAAGTCATGACAAAGATGATGGAATTGAGGTAACCAGTACAGAATGTCCAATTAGGGATTCAAATGAAAGTTCATTAAGAACAAGCTGAAGAAAAATAAAAACAGGGCAAAGATAGGAGAAGAGAAATATTGAGTGGTTGTCTTCTCCATCTTCGTGTTAATTTTGTTTCCCTTAGAAGCTATTAGGAGTATAACTATGGAAGTTGTCATAATTTTTATAGAGTATGAACAAGCAAAGAATAACCTCACTTCAACTATCTTGACTGATACTTTTCTATCTTTAAAACATTATAGACTACATGGAAATGAGCAAAGCGGTGCTATTTTCCTTTACTATTCATATGGATAATAAGCCATTTGGAGACATCAAGAGAAGTTTTCAGTAATTCCTGGTGGTTCAACATGAGGCTTATTGGGTTAGTTTTGAATGAAGAGTAGAATTTCATATCAAGCACTCCCTTAGAGTAATTTCATATGGAAAGCTCATTGGATAAGTAGCTCGTTGTATCTTATAATTTATGATGATAAAGCCAAGGTCCCATGGATTGCTTTGAAATATTAGCTCTTCACCCTCTTTGGTAGCTAGACATTTTCATATGGAAATGTCATTGGATAAGTAGCTCGTTGTATCGTATAATTTATGATGATAAAGCCAGGGTCCCATGGATTGCTTGGAAATATTAGCTCTTCACCCTCTTTGGTAGCCAGACATTTGAAGAGGTATAGTTCATGCCAAAGCCTAGGAGTGAGTTGACTATATCAATTTATTCGAATAGGTTGATTCTTGTTCGAAGCTAGACATCATCAAAGGTGACTAGGACAACCTATTTTAGTCTATTAGGAAGAGGAGCAAAAGAAGTCGTTAGTTATTCCTAATTACATAGTATGAAGGAATGATGACTTAGATAGGATGGTTTGAGGGATGAAAGAGAAATGACAGATGTTAGAGGGACTATCCATGGTCACAAAACCCAAGAGAAAAAAAGGGTCAATAACGAGGAGTACTTGCAAAAAGAGTTGGGTTAGCTAAGATTAAGCATGGAAATTGCAAAAGTCATTAAAAATTATTGGAAGAATGAATCTTGAAAGAAGAGAAGATGAAAGCGTTTCATCCAACACTTAAAAGAAATGGATGTGTAGATTGTTGAATTAAAGCAGGGGAATAATCAACACGAGGTGAATAAGTTGTTGGAAGAAAGAAGGTACATATACATCAACCTAGCAAATAAGCAAGTAATTATAGAGAAGAAGTTGGTAACTCTAAAGAAGGCCTTGAAAAGTAAAAATCATGTTTACAAGAGTCAATAACTTATTTTAAGGAAAAAAAGATCATTATAAATTGAAATGGGAAGGTGGAAAAAGAGAAAAATAGATTAGTTGATCTCATCATTGAAGAAGAAAAAAGCTTGAGAGCTCGATGCCAGGTCCAAGCCGATGATGAAAGAAAAACAAAAAAGGAATCCGATTAAGATATAAGGGGATATATGAATAGAGCAAATACCTTGAGAGATCAAGTTTCTACAATCTAGTCCAAGCTTAAATCCCGAGAAGAAAGGGTGAAGAAAATACAAGAACAATTTAAAAAGTGGCAGGACTACACCAACATCGTCGATGTACAGTTAAATACCTAGATAGCTAAACTCAATATAAAGAAGAAAAAATTGCAAAAGGCTAGAAACTAGATCAAACAACTAGAAAGACGGTTCATATGCTGGAAAGGAACAATGAATCATTAGCCGATGGAACACTGCTTCAAGATAATACTTTGTTCCACTATAAAATTGAACAAATTAACAAGCTATTTAATATGGTAGCTCGTAAGACAAATGAGTTGCAAGTGAAGGCTTCCAAGATTGGCAATAACATCCATAAATATGAAGGGTATTTGAATGAAGTCTCATATTTTATCATAAGTTTATCTAATAAAGGAGTAACATTTTAGTAAAAAAACCCTCTTTATATGAACTAAATGATTTTTATAAATAAAAGGGCATATACCTATTTTTTATTACTGTCTAATGTGTATGAAATTCAATCAATCTAAGAACTTGGGTAAAACCTCATTAAATTTATCAAATTACGGATTTTACCCATGCTTAATAAGGAAGTCCTTGATTAACTCTTTAAATAGATTAGTCCATACCCGATATGCATGCATATACACTTGTATCCATACATATGCATTCATTATGAATAACATAATTACATTAGGTTGAAATATAGGTCCCAAAGAGCTTCAATCTGTAAAGTCTACAACACTCGACTCCGATTTAGAAACATGAAAGATAAAGAGCGTGCTCCTCGTAATGCTCACTTCCAAAAAGAATTGGATTCTTTAAAAGTTCGTGTGGCTAGTCTCACTACCTTACTTGATTAGACACTTAGAATTGCCTTTGGTGAAGGTGTTCATCTTTGTTCAGACCTAGACAACAACCCAACCAAAAGGGACCCTAACATTTGTACAATAAACAACGCCAACTTATACAATCATAGACGCATTTGCCAATGGTTCATACAAGATGATGTCATCTAATGACATCAATCAAAACAAAAATGATAGCACTTAAAGCCAGGATAAGGGCTCTTAATAGAGTAGACTTGTATGACACAATACAAGCCATAAAATTTTGTCTAGTCTTGAATGTGGTCATAACAAAAAAGTTAGTACAAGTACAACATGAATATTGCTCCTGAAAAAACTAGCTTGTTCAATTCAAAAAAAAAAGGTACAAGGAAAACATCAAGGAATATGCCTAGAGGTGGAGAGATTTAACTTCACAGGTTCATTTCCTACTCTTGGTTAAAAAAATGCACTACAAGAAAAGGGTGCCATTAGCAACGGAATTTTGCAACGGCAAAATTCCGTTGCTAAATTTGCATCCGGAAATTGTTTAGCAACGGATATTCCGTTGCTAAACGAATTGCAAAAATAAAATAAAAAAGAAACAAGGATTGCAACGGATATTTCGTTGCAACTTGAATTTGCAACGGATTTTCATTTTCATTTGCAACGGAATTTCCGTTGCAATAGCAACGGATTGTCCGTTGCAAGTGCAACGGAATTTCCGTTGCATTTGTAACATTTGCAATGGCTACTCCGTTGCATTTACAACGGCTTAGCCGTTGCATTTGCAACGGATAATCCGTTGCAAATTAAAGATGAAACGCACTGTTTTACCGTTTTAAATTGAATATCCACTGTCTTCCTCTTTCCCAGTCACTTGTTCATTTACTCACATTAACCGATCATGAACCGAACACCAGCTCAATCTCTTCTTCCCGAAAATTCTAGCATCTTTTGTCAATCAATCCCGGCCTCATCAGCTCTTTCCCTTCTTCTCTTTTTTCTCTTCTTTTTCGGTTCGGTCACCTTCACTCTCTAAAACCAGAAGACCTTCTCTCTCTCTCCCTCTCTCTCTCCCTCTCGGTTCAGCAAAATCAGCCATCAACTTCGAACACCACCTCGTCGGAATCCTCCCCTCTGCACCAGAAACCCAGCTGCAACGCCACCGTGCACCTTTGGAACACCACCTCGCCGGCGACGAGCTTCAGCCACCCAGCAGGCCCATCACCACCACAACGAAGGTACGGTCACCATTTCAAAATTCAAATTTCTGCTCAGTTTCATGTTTATTTTCTTAGTTTCTAAATTTGTTTAGGGTTTAGGGAGTTTTGGGGGAGCATTGTATTAGATTTTCTTGCAATTTTTAAGCATAGCTAGGCACAAATTCAGTTTTAGGGGAGTTTTGGGGGGTTTAGGTTTATTGAGTCTAAAGAATTATGAATTACTTTGTTCGGGAATTAAGCCCCTTTCCTGCAACTGGAACTCGTTGAAACAGGTTTGTTGCATTAATGTATTTACTAACTAGTGATATGATGAACTTGTTTGTGTCTTGTTGTGCTTTCTTTTGTCACAATAACTTGGTAATGACCAATGCTTGCTAAATCCCTTATGATGCTCTTGACTGGAAAAATAAATCACCAACACACCTTGTCAAGATAGTGGCTTAAGGGGGGCAATTCTCTGGGTTTTCTACCTCGTTACCTATGGTGGAAGATGATTTAAGACTCTTGTTACATATGCCAAGCAAGCCATGTATCCCCTCGGTACACGGGACTTGGGCAAAAAAACAACGAGCAACTTGGTGGACATAAAAAATCCCCATAAATGATATGTTGTATATATTTCTTATTGTTTATAACACATGCATGCCTTCGTATGACCATATCTATACAGCCTCATATTGTTATAATGATCATTATAAACAACAGTTAAACTGCAATACTGCAATGAAATCTCCTAATCAACAGTTGTGGTTCAAATATGTAGAAAAAGAGTTCAGAGTAATGAGAGAAGTTTTGGTGTTCTTGTTGCTGTTTTTAGTGTTGAAAACATGATCAAAACATGAAGAACGCTATCCACCTATCTCCAACTGTGCCTGTATAATTGTACTAACACTGAGGAGAAAGAACAACAACAAGTGTTGGCATGGATGAAAGAGTTGTCCTTTCCTGATGGCTATGCTTCAAACATATCACGGTGTGTGAAAGAGGCACAATGTAAGGTCTCCGGCATGAAAAGTCATGATTGCCATGTTTTTATGCAAAGACTTCTTCCTGTTGCGTTCCGACCTTACTTGCCTAGACCATTGTGGGAGGCATTAACAGAATTGTCAGTATTTTTTCGGGACATCTGTGCGACTAATTTAAATGTCCAACACTTGGAGTTGATGCAGAGAAATATTATTGAAATAATTTGTAAACTTGAAAGGATTTTCCCTCCATCGTTCTTCGACTCCATGGAACACTTAGCAATACACCTACCTTATGAGGCACAAGTTGGTGGACCCGTTCAATATCGATGGATGTATCCATTTGAACGGTATGTTTTCATACAATGTAATTTTAATTCACTTTAATTGAATAATTTGTTTATTTTTTAAACTAATTAACATAAATAATGTAGGTATATGTTCTATTTGAAGAAGAAAGTCACCAATAAAGCCCAAGTAGAGGGTTCCATATGTGAAGCGTACTTGATAGATGAAATTACAAATTATGCGTCTTATTATTTTGGTGATGACGTTCAAACAATATGGAATCGAGTTCCATGAAATGACGATGGTGGAGCTAAAAGTGAAGGTGGACAACTTTCTATTTTTTCCTATCCAGGACGAAAATTGTCTAAAAAATATTATAGACAGCAATTATCGCAGGAAGAAATGAAAATTGCGCACAACTATGTCATTTTCAATTGTCAAGAATTGAAACCCTATATAGAGTAAGTGTGAAATATTTTATTTTGTTTCTGAATTTATAATAACTTCATTTCAACTAACAATTTAAAATTTAGGCAATGTCGCCATGAGCTACATTCACGACAACCACAATTGACCGATATTTATGTGAGGTTGAATTTCCAATTTGGTTGAAAAACCATGTAAGTATTTTTCACGACATATTTTGTTAAATTTACTATTTTGTATGAAATAATAATTCATACATTGTTATTGTTATGCTAGGTTGAATACAAATCAACCGGAATTGAGAATCAAATCTTTGCTCTTTCTATGGGTCCGTCAAATTCCGTGAAATGTTATAATGGGTATTATGTCAATGGGTTTAAATTTCATACTCAATTTTATGGTCGCTATAAAACAACAATGAATAACGGGGTTTGTGTAAAAGGAAGTTGCTACAATGGTAATGAAATTGATTACTATGGAATGCTTGAAGAAGTGATCCGGCTTAAATATTTAGGGAGTAAGTGCAAGGTTTTTATGTTTAAGTGTCATTGGTACGATACCAAACGTGGGCTTAAAGTGCATCGTTCAAATGGTTTGGTTGAGATCAAGCATACCTCTAGACTACATGGAAGTGAAGATTTTGTCTTGGCGCAGCAATGTCACAAGTCTACTATACGTGTCCACCCGATAATAAATCTTCAGAATGGTGGGCAGTTATGAAGACAACAGCTAGAAGTCGTTATAATGTTGAGATGGGTGAATTTATTGAAAACAATGACAATGTTAAAACATTTGATGTTGATCAATCAGATGAAATTTCTCAACCATGTTGTGTGCTTCCTAATATGACACTTGATGAACCAAGTATATTTGTTGACACATCTTATTATGAAGAAGTCAACCAAAATGATTTGCTTACGGTAGAGGAAATTGGGGAGACGATAATGAAATGGATTCGGATGAGGAAATTGAGTATGATAATGAAGTCATTGGTGATGATGATAATGATGATTGGATTAGAAGTGATGATGATGATGATTAGCATTATGCAGGTATATTCAATGCATTTATTTTTATGTGATGATGATGCTGATTAGCATGCTGCTTGTATTTCTTATATTTAATTGATATATTAACTTATGATATTTAATATTCTTTTGTTCATATTTCTTATTATTTTCATATTGATTAGTTTTTACCAACAATACTTATTGACGACAATCCAATTGTTGTAGGATGTCTAAACGTGCATCTATATTACAATATTCCAGAAGTGATAGGTCCGCATCCAGAGCGAATAGAACTCCATCTACCGTGGATAAGAACGCATCATCTTCTCACCAACCCGAGCCTGATCAACTACATGATTATTATACACACAGAGTTGCAAGTACATTTCCTCATCAAGAGGATCATGTGAGGTTAAATGCACATGAAGCTTTCGGGTTTCAAGATTTGTTAGCAACACAAGGTGTCCCGCAAGATGATACAAACATGTTCAGAGAATTTAATGTACATCAAGGTTATGCGGGAGGAGTTGGAGAAGAAGTTGATGAAGATGGTAGTGATGAGAGAGAATTCTATGAGTCAAGAGAAGGTAGTAACATGAGATGTTCAGAGGATCCGGATTGCCTCCATTCAATCCATGGTTCAAGCTGTTCTCAAAGCAGTGTAAGCATTAAACGGAAGAGTTTTGACATGGCAATCGATCCAGTGTCAGGAAAAAAAGAACTGAGTTTGTATGGAACATCCGAGTAAGTATAATATTTTTATTACATAGTTATCATTTGTGTCATTATTGTTCCATGAACGTTTGTTACTTTAATTTTTCAGGTTCAATAACGCTTCATGTGGCCGAGAAATCGGAATAATTTTGAGAACTAATTTCAAGGGGCCATGGCACTCTTGGGATAAAGTTGATGCCATGTGTAAAGATGAACTGTTTAAGGAGTTCAAGGTATGTTTTTCTGTTAACTATTTTTGAGGGAGATTTGACAATCATGTTTAACAGTAGTTGAATGATTATTGAGAATTGCTTTGCCTTGTTTGTTTAGTAGTTTGGAAAATGAAGGGAAAGTTTGAAGCTTTTTGAATGATGGATTGATTGGTTAGATGTTTTGTTGATGTGTTTTTGACCAGTTTGGTTTTGTATTATAGTTGGAATTAGCTTACATACAGATAATTTATATGGATTTATGATTTGGGTCTGGTTTTGTTCTTGATTTGGAAATGTTTCCCTGAAAGTATCATGATTTTTAGGTGAAGTTGGCTGATGGATACTTTGTTTTCTTGAGGGAGTAGTTTTCTTTATGATTAATAAGAATAATGAATTTGTATCTGTGTTGATTATGGAGCTATTATGTTGATATATGGCTCGGGATGTGTTCTCCACTGGATTGTGGGGATGGTTTAGCTTATTGAATGATTGAGTGATCACTTAATGGATTTTTGTTGTTCTGGGGATGCTATGAGGTATCTGGCTTAGTAAATGCTAGGTGTAGATGGTGTTGAGCAGTTTCTTCCTTTGGTTTTGGTTGTGGTCAATGTTTTCTTCGGGCCATTTCTATATGTTCATCTTCTTTTTCTTCCAATGGCTAGCATGCAACTGATATTAACACGGAAATGGGGATTTTGGATCTGGTCTAAATATGTGTTTTGACTTTCCTGTTTTCAAGCACACTTGATCGATTATAATGTATTATTTTAGCATGGAGCTCCAATGTAGATCCAACTTGATATAACTAGATGTTTTGCAAATGATTGGCACGAGATACTAGTTTTTTGTTAAATGATGAGGTTGTTTGAGATCTGTGTGTTTATGTTAACATTTATTAATTGTCATATGTATTTGATAGAAAAAATATGCCTTCCCGGAAGAAGATGAAGCAATTGTTCGTAAAATATGGGAAGATAAAGCTCGAATTTCCTTGAACCAACAATTGGCAAGAGCTCGAAATAAAGCTATGTCAATAATAGGTACCACAAATATCATCGATTGCCTGGATAAAGGACCTGTTTGGATCCAAAATGAAGATTGGAATACGATGATCAACGATGTTTGGTCCACCGATAGATTTTGCAAACGATCGAAAAGTTCAAAACAAAATCGATTGAAGAAAACAGATGGGAAAATAAGTACCCATTCTGCTGGCTCGGTGTCATTTGCATCATATCGAGCTAGTATGATATGAAATGTTGTTGTTCAACACTTGTAATTTAATTTGTTTAATATTTTTGTTGCTTACTTTTTTTTTTTCATGTTCGTAGCAAGAACAGGCCAGGGGGAAAGAACTTCCCTGGGATGAGGTCTTTACTGCTTTGCATCAAAAATCAAATGAGACCGGCACATTTGTAGATAACCGGTCTAAAACAGTGGTGGTAAGTACTTATATTTTATTTTATATATATATGAAATATCATTCATATTCAAATTAATATATTTTGACATGGACTTGTCTGTTTGCAGGAAAAATATAGAAATGAGATGGTTGCAAGATATGGACCTGATCAGGACAATCATCCCTCTTTTGATGGAGCAGCTTGGTGTGAGGCTTCAGGGGGAGTAAGCAAGGGTCGAGTATATGGTGCACCCCGTATGCCTAAATCTAAAGTTGATGTGAGTTCTTCTTCACATACCTACTCAGTAAATTCATCATATCCAAGCACAACTACTACACGGTATCAAGAGCAATTGGATAAAATGCAAACTCAAATTTCTTCCATTCAAGATTGTCTTAAGCTCTTGGTAGGACATATGGGTCTAAGTATGCCAACACCTGTGGCTCCGTCGATGCCATCACCTACAATGGCACCAGTATATCGACCTCGACCTCAAATGCCATATAATGGTCCATCTTCCTCTCATCAACAACATCGTAGATCATTTCCGCCTTAAACACTTTAAAATATGTATTTTTAAGTTTCATGTTTATTTACTTAGTCATGTAAATATAATCAAATCTGTAGTGTATTAAGGTTCCACGTTTATTTACTTAGTCATGTAAATGTAATCGAATCAGTAGTGTATTAAGAATTTTAATTTATAATAATTTTTATTTCCACCATATTTATGTTATTTTAAATATTAATAATATTTCAATATTTGCTAGTGCTTTTAAAATATTTAGTTATAATTAATTAAAATTAAAATATATTAAAAATAGATTTAAATTATATTAAAATTTTAAATATATTAAAACCGTTGCAATTGCAACGGCATCTCCGTTGCAATTGCAACGGACCAGCCGTTGCAAAATGTGTATTTGCAACGGCAGAATTTGCAACGGATAATCCGTTGCAAGCTACATTTGAAACGACTTTTTTCTAACGGATTGTGTCCGTTGCAAATGTCGTTGCTAATTAATATTAGCAACAGCTTTCTTTGTTATTTGCAACGGATCAATCCGTTGCTAATTAATATTAGCAACGGCTTTCTTTGTTATTTGCAACGGATCAATCCGTTGCAAATTGGCCAGTTTTTTTGTAGTGATGGTCACTCTATTTGAAAAATAGTCACGCTCAAGGTGTCATACTACAAGCATGTGATGAGAAGTTCAGCTTAATAACTTACTAACAATATGGCAATAGTCGAGCATATAGAGGAAGAAGTAAAAAGTGGTAAAATCTTTATACACATAGGAAAAAGAGATTCGAGGGGAAGTAAAAAAAGGTTGATTATGTTGAAGGTGGCTATAACAATAGAAAAAAGAATTCAAAAAATATAACACTTCATCCCCTTCATTCTAAATCACCAACATAAACTTTTGCTCCCTATTGCCAATTAGAAAACTTGATCCTTAAAATAACCAAGTTAAAAACCAAACCAAGACTTCTCGAAGAAGAACTACTAGAGAGTCCAGGAACAATTACCTTTATTACTGCTACCCTTGAATGAGATGTAATAGAAGCTACTCAATATTAAATATTTAGCTTCTATATATTTGTTATCTTTGACTCCATCTTATCTTAGTTGTTAAAAGTTAGTCTCACCTACAAGTACCATGTTGTTATTATAATATATAACATTTATACTTACAAAGCCTTTAAGAGAAAGCTCTTAAAATTAATTAAAGTTCGGTGTAAAACATTTAAAAAGGCTTTAAACATAGATACAAACCTTTTACCCAATTATGCTTAGGGTAATGGCTCAGTAAATGTATTAGAGGTAGAGCGCCCAATGAGTCTAAAAGTGTTGATGGATATAGTTTACCAAATTATAATAAATCCAAGGTATGAAAGAGATAACATGAAGTGCTACAAACATTACGATAAAGAAGGCCACTTTATCAATTAGTGTGAAGGTTTATGCAAAATATGATGCAAATGATCAATTGAGGATTGCTTTAAGTTAAAAAAAAAAAACTGGTAAAAATATGTTTATGATGGAGGCACCTAGTAAGAAAGTGTGCCAAGTATAGTTCATTGCAGGTGGACTGCCCAAGTTAATCATATCCAAATCAACAATGGCATATAAAGGAGATTACAATGCCCTCCCACATAATTATAGGCACTCCTTCTAGAACATATAACAACCACTTATTTTTCAAGAAGTTAAAGGCATAACTTGTAGTGACAAACGGTCCACTCTAAAAGAGTTGAAAAAAAGAGGAAGATCAATGATAAGGAAGTGGATGATTTGACGAAAAAAGATAAAAAAGAAGAAGCTCATCATTAAGAAAAAACCCAATAAACTCTTAAAGTTGATAAAGCATGGTGAATACAATGTTGTAGAGTAGCTAAATAAGAGTTTCACTCAAATATAATTATTATCATTGATCCTGAGCTTCGAGCCACACAAGAAGGCCTTGCAGAAGATGTTGAATGAGGCATATAAGCTTCAAGACATTAACTAAGAATAAAGCATTTACTGGAATAATTCAGGCTTTAAATCATATGTACTTCATTAAAGATGAGCTAGTTCCTAACAGTATTAGGCATAACAAGCCACCATACATCATAGTATGATGTAAACATATTCTGATGAGGTGCTGGTCAATAATGGTTTGGCATTGAATGTGCTACCAAAGTATAAGCTGAAAGAATTTTTTGTCGATGAGTCATATATGAACCTAATACTTAATGGCAAGCACCAAGACAAATAGTAGAGACTTTAAAGGTAGAGTTATACTTGGGGCCACAAATGTTCCTGGAGACTTGAGGGTGTGGTGCTAAGAACACCAAAGATTTTAGAAGTAGCAAGAATGACTACCGAATTGTTTTTGAAAAATGGAATTCCTTTCCAATATGATCCTAAGACGAGAATGTTTAAGCGAACCACTATGATTAAGTTAAGGTGTGTGTCGCACCCCATCGCGAGAGCACGGCGTCGTGACGACCCTCCCCGTGGGCGGGGATTTCAATGTTTGGGGTATCATCTTATTTTCGTGAAAAAGGGAGTCGCCACCTAGTATTATGGTTACTAGGAAACCTAAAGCTGGTCTTTCAGAGATTCTAGGGTAAGGGACTGGTTGTGTAAAGGGAAGGTTTTAGCACCCCTAGTACGCCCTACCTAAGGTAAGGTGCTTGGTGTTCTTGTTTGGTTATGATTTATTATGATTTTGATCTTTCAAAGAATATGTTGGTTAAATGATGAATGAGATATTACTCTGCCGAATATTTAGGATATTAACCCCTTAGGATTTATTTATCCAAATACCAACAGTGAATAATAGCATATCATTCCCGCCGAATATTTTGGATGTTAACCCCTTAGGATTTATTTATCCAAATACCAACAGTGAATAATAGCATATCATTCCCGTCGAATATTTTGGATACTAACCCCTTTAGGATTTATTTATCCAAATACCAACAGTGAATAATAGCATATCATTCCCGCCGAATATTTTGGATAGTAACCCCTTAGGATTTATTTATCCAAATACCAACAGTGAATAATAGCATATCATTCCCGTTGAATATTTTGGATACTAACCCCTTTAGGATTTATTTATCCAAATACCAACAGTGAATAATAGCATATCATTCCCGCCGAATATTTTGGATATTAACCCCTTAGGATTTATTTATCCAAATACCAACAGTGAATAATAAATTCCCAAAAAATAAGATTTTTATATTTTTTTGAAATATTGGCCAATACCCTTTGGATTTTACAATGTTGTAAAATCTCAAGATGCAAGAAATGATTTTTCTTCTTTGCAAAGTCCATGCTAAAACTCATTTTCTCTTAAAACCCAAGATAATATATATTTTTTGAAAGAAAAACAATTTTTAAAATATGCTAGTGTATTGGTCGTATGCATAAAATCACATTTTTTATTCTAAATATTTTCTCAAAAAAATGTCATGTTTTATTTTTTGCAATTTATATTTTTTCTATTTATTATTATTATTATTATTTTTTTCTGGTGGGCTGCTGTCAGCCCACCCTTTTGGAGTTCTGGGCTGCCAGCCCAGAGAGGACCTGGGCCGTTGGCCCCGAAGACCTTGGGTCTGGGCTATCGGCCCAGAAAATCATGGGTCTGGGCCGCCGGCCCAGAGAATGTGGTCTGGGCTGGGCTTGCATCACATGCGGGCTGGAAGCCCGCCTTATTCAATGTATGGGCCGGGCACAAAGCCCGGCCAGACCCGACCCGGTTACTGCTCACATCAAACAGTAACCGGGACGTAAAAATGAAGAAGAAGAACAGTAAAATGGGGTTTTTTCAAGTATGACGAATGGCGTACCTGTTAATACCGTTGGGTAGAGGAGGTCGTGGAGTTTTTCTGGTACTGGTGGCGACGGAAATGGTGGCCTGTGGCGGCAAGAGTGGGCGTCGGAACGGCGACAGGCTGTGCTTGCTGCGACGGTGGACTTGCTTCTGCCTTCGCCTGAGAGGGTGACTGGGATTCTGGGGATGAGGGATTGCCTCTGGTGATGACAAAACGGCTCTTGATGGCTGAAACTGGTGACCGGTGTTGCTCAACCGAGAGAGAGAAAGGCTTCTGGTTTTGGAGAGAGAAGCAGAAAGGACTGAGAGAGAGAGAGCAGCACCGAGAGGGATGAAGATCAACTACTTTTTTACGTAAATTTCCTTTTGTTTTCCTTGCTTTTTTCTCTTCTTCTCTGCGTGAAAAATCTTCTTCTTTTCTTTCCCCTCTCCGTTCTCTCTTTTCTCCCTCCCTCTCTGCATGCATGGGCATGCCTTTTATAGGCCGGAGGCAACCCTTCGGCTGCCCCTGGCGTGCACCGATGGGTTACCGCCGCCTGAAATCACAGAGGCGTGCCCTGCACTTTTTAGGTGACTGAACAGTGCAGGCATGCTTGTGAATTTCAAGTGATTTTGCAGAGGGCAAAATTTTGATTTGGTCCTCAATTTGTAATTGTCTTAATTTCACCCCCAATTGGATTTAAACTTATGATTTTGTGCAATTATACCCCATCAGAATTTCAATATCAACCTTAGCTTTGTGTGACCCTTTTTATTTTGGTCCTTGGTTTCTAATTTTCACGTTTTAACTCTCAATCGACCATTAAACTCTCAATTTATTTAATTCGGCCCCCGATTTCGCATAATTGACTTGGAAAAAAAGTCAAATTGGTCTCCGAAAATTCCAATTTCATCAATTGAACCCAAATTAAATTTAAGAACTTGATTTCCTATTAACGAAGCCCTTAATAAAATTAATTTGACTCATTTAAAGTATAATTAAGTCCTCGTACTTAATTAAATCCTTCAACTGGACCCTAAATTAATTCCCAAACATAATTATAATTTTAAATTAGCCAACGATTAGATCAAATTGGCCCATAAAAATGTAATTATATCTTTCGACTTAGTTTTTACACAGATTTATCTGATAATAAATTATTTTGATCTTGAATCTGCGATTTCCTTCATTTTGGGCACAACAAATGTACAATCGAGCTCTCGAAAACATCCAAAATTTCACCTTGATTTTCCTGCTGACAACAGACCCCTTTTATGTTATTTTCGGGTAGTTTTGGGGATGGCCCAAAATTGGGTTATGACAGTTGCCCCCTTCTTTACAATGCTTACGACTAAAGTCTTTGTAAAAGACTTTAACTAGTAAGTGTTGTAAAGAAAAAAAATTGGTCTCATTCTGACCAGTGACCTACCTAAGTAAGAAGGGTCTCATTGTTCTGGGTGACCTACCCAAGTTAGATATGAAGGGTCTCATTTTTCTGGGTGACCTACCCGAGTTAAAAGTTAGAAGGGTCTCATTTTTCTGGGTGACCTACCCGGGTTAGAAGTTAGAAGGGTCTCATTTTTCTGGGTGACCTACCGGAGTTAGAATAGTTATGACGGTCTCATTTTTCTGGGTGACCTAGCCAAGTTAGAAGTTAGAAGGGTCTCATTTTTCTGGGTGACCTACCCGAGTTAGAATAGTTATGACGGTCTCATTTTTCTAGGTGACCTACCCCAGTTAGATATGGGTCTCTTTTTTCTGGGTGACCTACCCGGTTAGATATGGGTCTTATTTTTCTGGGTGACCTACCCGAGTTAGAATAGTTATGACGGTCTCATTTTTCTGGGTGACCTACCCGGTTAGAATGGTCTCATTTTTCTGGGTGACCTACCCGGTTAGCATGGTCTCATTTTTCTGGGTGACCTACCCGTGTTAGAATGGTCTCATTTTTCTGGGTGACCTACCCGGTTAGAATGGTCTCATTTTTCTGGGTGACCTACCCATCTCGAGGAACGAAGCAACACCGATCTTCAATTCATCTTCCGCGACTTTGTTGACCTGAGATTCTGTTTCTCCATATTTTCAAAACTCAAAATTACATCAGCTTTTGCCACACCTTTCCTGTCAGGTTAGTGCTATGACAATAATATGCATGTTTTTGTTACCTCCTTAGAAACATAGGTCCCCCCTGTTCGTCGTGTTCCTTCAGCATTTGTTTGACTGAATAGAATGTGCTCCACACGTTATCCTCATATTTCCATGCTCGATGAACAGATCCTTGGTTTCAATTGAGGCCCTTTCTTGCTCCATTGAAGTTTCATTTTTATTATACTTTTATCGATGTTTAAAACTCCAAACAATATTTTTAAAAGAATAACTCCAAATATGGTTTTCTTTATGCAAATCGACACTTTTAATGCAAATCACCATTTTATGATTTTTCTTCTTTTGCCCCCAGTGTGGTGCACTATTATGTCAAATTCAAAATAAACTAAATAATAAAACATAAATAAATATTATAAGATCATGTGCTTTGTGAAAAAAAGTTTCTTGTAACGAGAATTCATGGCCGAATTTTATCTTATTGATTGGTTGTTTACAAAATCAGGCATAATATTTCTTTACAGAGTCAGAATTCACAGGCCTAACTAGATCCTCTCCATCCATTCTAGATAATAGCAAAGCTCCTCCCGAGAACGACTTCTTCACCACATAAGGGCCTTCATAGTTTGGGGCCCATTTACTCTGATCTTGCCCTGGTACAAGCAATATTTTCTTCAATACCAGATCGCCTTCTTGGAAATTTCGAGGTCGGACTTTCTTATCATATGATTTGGCCATCCTTCTTTGGTATAATTGATGATGACAGATTGCGGCTAACCTCTTTTCGCTGATCAAATTCAATTGTTCATATCTGACCTTTGCCCATTCTGCTTCTTCTAGTTCAGAGTCTATCAACACTCTTAATGATGGGATTTCTACCTCTAAAGGCATTACTGCCTCCATCCCATACACCAACATGTATGGAGTGGCTCCTGTTGAGGTCCGAACTGCGGTACGGTATGCATGAAGGGCAAATGGCAACATTTCATGCCAGTCCTTATAGGTGACTACCATTTTCTGAACAATCTTCTTGACATTTTTATTAGCAGCTTCTACCGCACCATTCATCTTTGGTCTATAAGGAGAGGAATTTGAATGCTTGATCTTCCATTTAGCGCAGAGTTCTGCTATTAATTTCCCGTTGAAGTTCTGTGCATTATCAGTTATAATCTTTTCTGGTGGTCCGTACCGACATATCAAATCTCTCTCAATAAATTTCTTCACCACTTTTTGCGTTACATGAGCAAATGACCCGGCTTCTACCCATTTTGTAAAGTAGTCGATAGCCACGAGAATGAACCTATGACCATTGCTGGCTTTTGGGTTGATAGGCCCAATCACATCGATTCCCCACATCGCAAAAGGCCATGGAGATAACAAGTTAAATAGAGGGGCCGGAGGGGCATTCATTTTGTCACCGTGGATCTGACACTTATGACACTTGCGGACATAGTCAATGCAATCCTTCTCTAATGTCATCCAAAAGTAACCAACTCTTTGTATTTTCCTAGCCATCATATGTCCACTAGCATGGGTCGAGCAGATCCCTTCATGGACTTCTCGCAATGCGT
The DNA here is from genome assembly GCA_009078335.1 of Salix brachista. NCBI lineage: Eukaryota > Viridiplantae > Streptophyta > Magnoliopsida > Malpighiales > Salicaceae > Salix > Salix brachista. The sequence continues at coordinate 12,128,643 of CM018582.1, forward strand.
TTCTGACTTCAACTCCATCTAGGCATCTCAGCAAAGTCCCGTCAGATGACCTCTTATACAGAACTTCTCCATCAAGATAAAAATCCATTGCCAGTCTCCTCAAAGTCTTCTTTTCGATGCTAGATGCCCCCATGGGATAAATCTAATTTTGGATGAAGTTCTTGATATCGTAGTACCAAGGGTTTCCATCTATTTCTCCTTCAACTGAGCAACAATGGGCTGGGTTATTTCTGATGTCAATGTGTATCGGCTGTAAGTTTTGCCCGAAGTCTATTCTAGCCATAGAAGCTAGTGTGGCCAAGGCATCTGCAAACTGATTCCCTTCCCTTCCTATATGTGTGAACTCTATTTCCTCAAATTCTTCAGCCAGTTTAGATAGATATTCTTGGTAGGGTATTAGCTTTTCTTTTTTGGTTTGCCATTCCCCTTTTACCTGACAAATAATTAGCATTGAGTCCCCATACACATCTATCTTCTTTACGTTCAACTCCAATGCAGTCTCTAAACCAAGAATACAGGCCTCATACTCGGTTGTGTTGTTAGTGCAACCGAATTGCAATTTAGTTGAAACTGGATATTGTTTCTTGTCAGGAGATATTATCACTGCCCCTGCTCCGTTACCACATACATTTACAGCACCATCAAAGTACATAGTCCACCATTCTAGTTTTCCTTCCTCAACTGAAAGCACATCCTTATCAGGAAAATCAAAGTCTAACGGCTCATAATCTTCCATAGCATGGTCCGCCAGGTGATCAGCAATAACACTCCCTTTTACAGCTTTCCTTGTCATATACACTATGTCATATTCGGCTAATAGGACCTGCCACCTGGCAATTCGGCTGGACAGATAGGGCTTTTCACAGATGTACTTCAACGGGTCTAATTTGGAAATTAACCATGTGGTATGGTACAACATATATTGTCGTAGCCTCTTTGCAGCCCATGCTAGTGCGCAACATAACTTCTCAATCACAGTATACCTAGACTCACACTCCATGAACTTCTTGCTTAGGTAATAAATGGCCTTTTCCTTCCTTCCGGATTTATCCTGTTGTCCAAGCACACATCCCATCGCTGTTTCAGTCACCGTTAAATACAATATCAATGGCCTTTTTGGTGCAGGAGGAACAAGCAAAGGTGGATTTAGCAAGTACTGCTTGATTTTTTCAAAAACCTCTTCGCACTCTGCATTCCAAATCCCAGGATTCTTCTTCCTTAACAGACGAAAGATTGGGTCACAGGTTGTGGTTAATTGGGATATGAATCGAGCGATGTAATTTAACCTTCCTAAAAACCCTCTTACTTCTTTCTCAGTCTTTGGAGCTGGTATGGCCTGAATAGCCTTTACTTTTTCAGGATCCACTTCTATCCATTTATCGCTCACCACAAATCCTAACAACTTCCCAGATTTCACCCCGAATGAACACTTTGCAGGGTTGAGCCTCAACTTATCTTTCCTTAGCCTTTCAAATAATTTCTTCAATATCTGGACATGATTCTCTCCTTCTCCAGATTTGGCGATCATGTCATCCACGTATACTTCAATCTCCTTGTGCATCATATCGTGAAATAAAGTCACCATAGCCCTTTGGTAAGTGGCACCAGCATTTTTTAACCCAAATGGCATGACTTTATAGCAGAAGGTCCCCCATGGTGTAACAAAGGTTGTCTTCTCCTTATCTTCTTGCGCCATTTTATCTGATTATAGCCTGAAAACCCATCAATAAAGGAATATGTGGAGCTACGAGCTGCATTGTCAACTAACATGTCTATATGCGGTAGAGGAAAATTATCTTTAGGGCTAGCACGATTTAAATCCCTAAAGTCCACACAGACTCTAATCTTGCCCTCCTTTTTGGGTACCACCACTATGTTGGACACCCATTGTGGATACTTGACCACCTCTAAGAAACCAGCGTTCCATTGCTTTTCAATTTCTGCCTTTACTTTGATCAAAACTTCTGGATGCATTCTTCTTAGCTTTTGCTTAATCGGTCTGCAACCTTTTTCCAATGGTACCCTATGCATTATATATTCGTATCTAATCCGGGCATATCCTCATAAGACCAAGCAAAAACATCCACATAATCTCGAAGCAGTGCAATCAAGTCTTCTCTTTCCTTCTGTGTGACCAAAGTTCCTATCTTGAGCTCTTTCTGGCTCTCTTCATTACCCACATTTATGGTTTCAAGTTCCTCTTTAGCGGGTTTCCAAACATGTTCATGTTGTTCTATTAATTTTGTGAATTCTCTAACGCTATTTTCATGCCTTTCTTCCTCTTCTACAGCTATTATATATTCTTTAAAATACGGCCATTCATTCTCAGTGTAAAGTGCAGGTGGTGGTGTGGAAGTTCCTCTTTCAGGGTTCCTGAAAGCGGAAAATGAGTGTAAATGCACAAAACAAAATAAATAAAAAAATAAAAAAGAGAGATGAACTAAAAATGCATGATTTCATAAAAAAAATTTGGCTCACAACAAAAACAAAGATAAAATTCGATTGGCCTGTTGAGCCTTCAATTAAAACAAAATAAAACAACAAAACAGACATTGTTCATTACATTCTGAAAACCAATGGAGCTTCTTGGGTTTCCCAATTCTGGAATTTCTCTCCCTCGGCTAGCTTCCGAATACAGGTAGAGGTTGTAGCTTCCTCCAGAGCATAGATGGTTAACTGCGGCAGCTCTTCATCCCTTCTTTCAGATCGAATCTTCCCAGTGATGTCAGTGACTTCCTCCTTTTCCATCGTGTTTATGCTCATGGATGAGAGCTTCTGAAGAGAGCTTTCATGTCTTGGGTCAGGTTGTATTACATATGCAGCTTTTAGGAATGAGACCTTGATCGGAGGAATGACTAAATTTTCTTCTTCAGACCTCCTTCCTTCAATCCTTGCCATTCTCTTCTCCCTTCTTGCAACAGCGGCCCGCTGGTAATCCTCCTTTCTCGGCTTATACCCCAGACCAAACCTTTGTTCCGTAGCCTTCAACTTTGTTACACCAATCCACTCGACCTTCCTTTTTCCTACATCAAATCGGGCAGCAATCTCGTGCTTTAACAGGTTTTTAGCAGCCATTTTGGTGGCCTCTGAGATCCTTGGTTGTCTTATTATAGTGTTCTCAGGCACCCATTCAGTATTCACAACCTCAAACGCATGTAGGTTTCCATCCATACAATCTTCAGCTTCAATGAAAGGTACCGCTACATTTTTTATCATTGATATAGTCTCTTCGGCTTTAACGGTAACCAGGACACCATTGGCAATGTACTTCAAACATTGATGCAGCGAGGAGGTAACTGCTCCTGCAGCATGTATCCATGGTCTTCCTAACAACATGCTATAGGAAGGGTGGATATCCATCACTTGAAGAGTTACTAAAAAAACTTGCGGACCTACTGCTAGTTCAACTTCAATTGACCCTAACACTTGCCTTGGTGAACCATCATACGCTCTGGCCATCATCAAACTTGGCTGCATATGGGAGGGGTCCACCGGCATCTCATTTAGCATATGTCTTGGCAACACATTAAGGGCTGAGCCATTATCAATGAGAACTTTACCAATGAGGCAATCCTTGCATCGGACTATGATATACAGAGGCTTGTTGTGTCTAGTTCCTTCAGCGTCAAGTTCATCTTCAGTGAAATACAAGTAATTTGAAGCATGAATTCTCCCTACTAGATGCTCCATAGTCTTTTGTTCGATATCTTGAGGTACGCAAGCCTCATTCAGTACCTTCTGTAAGGCATTACAATGCGGCTCAGAACTGAGTATTAAAGACATGATGGAGATCTTCGCAGGGGTCTTTTTCAACTGGTCCACCACACAATACTCACTATGCTTCATCAGCTTCAGGAACTCGTTCGTCTCTTCCTCTGTCATAGGTTTGTTTACCTCCAACTCTTTTTCAAAGCCCATTACCTCTTTACCCTTAGCCTTTCTTTGTTTTTCCAGTTCCTCAGGAGTGAAACAACGACCGCTTCGGGTCAAACCACCTATCTCGGTTTGGAAAAAAGGAGCTTCGACATTTGAGGTGGCAACATAATTTCCTGGCATCGCCCTGTAGTTTGCCTCCTTTGCGTATGAAGGCTTATACAACACCAACTTTGAGAACCCATTAGCTGTTGATTGGATTTTGCACTTCTCTATCTCTGCTATCTCTCCAGTACCTTCCATATTCTCGATCCTTAGCTCTCCTAAAGTCAACATCCTCGTGACCTTTTGATGAAACTCGATACATTCATCAATGAGATGCCCTTTCTTGTTATGGAATGGGCAAAAGTCATTTTTACCCATGTCGTGCTTGGTTGATCCCATCAAATGTCCAGATTGCACCAACATATCGTATAATCTGGTCATGGTCACCTTTAGAGCCCTTTCTTCGTTATCAGCTTCCACTGCGTTTACCCGATTACTTCCTGCAGCATGCTTGGGCAAGGGATTCAGATTCACATTGGGTGGATCCTCAATGGTGACCCATCCAATCTTGATCAATTGCAATACCTTTCTCTTAAAAGCCGCACAGGTCTCGATGCTATGTCCTGCATTACCAGCATGGTATTCGCAAGTCAAATTGGGGTTGGGCCAGGCAGTGAAAGGTGGTTTCAAAGGGGGTAGTGGTAGGGGAGCAATATGTCCAATGTTTAGTAACTGCGCATATAACTCCTTTAAGGTCATGGGCAGAGGTGGTACTTGTTCTTCCGGTTGTTGATAATCTCTCCTTTGGAAATTATTTTGGCTATGTGCGGGGAATTTTGTGTGAAAAGGCTGGTTTGGAGTGAAGGGTTTGGAAAAGTTGACACTGGTGGTTTGGGGTGCAGGTGTTTGGTAGCTTCTGTAATTTCTGTCTTTCCCCTTGTACCTGTCCTCCAGATTATTCACCTCAACTTCCTTTCTTTTCCCGACAAAACCCCTCTTCTCTATGGGTTCCACAATTCTCCCGCTCCGGATTCCTTGCTCAATCCTCTCAGCGATTCGTACCGCATCGTAAAAATGTTGGGCGGAGCTTCCCATCAGGTGCTCGTAGTACGGGGCCCTAAATGTATTGGCAAATAGAGTCACCATTTCTGTCTCTATTAACGGAGGTTGTACATTGACAGCTTGGTCCCGCCATCTTTGAGCATAAGTCCTTACGGACTCCTGAGCTCCTTTCTCCATGGTCATCAAGCTGGTCCTATCAGGAGCAATCTCCAGGTTAAACTTGTACTGCTTTAAAAAAGCATCTGCCAAGTCTGCCCACCTTCTAATCCTGATGTTATCTAACCTCATATACCAGCTAAGGGCCGACCCTGTCAAGCTGTCCTGAAGAAATATATTAACAATTTATCATCATGTATGACTTCCGCCATCTTGTTATAGTAGGAACGAAGATGGGTTTTTGGGCATTCTATCCCAGTATACTTGATAATTTCCGGAACCCTGAACTTCCGCGGTATCACGATGTTTGGCACCAAGCATGCTTCGGCTGCCCTAACTGGGTCAGATAGATCATTCCCTTCAACTGCTCTTATCCTTTCTTCTAGTGCGGACCACTTGTCATATCCTGCGTGGTCAGAGAATCTAGCGTCTCATGGATCCTCTTCTGTTAAATCTAATGTGATAGGGATTGGGATGGGCCGAGTGGATTCGGGCTGCTTCTTTGGTGAGCTTGTCCCTAAAATATGAGGTGCCCCCGGGCTTTGAACTGCCGGTGGTGCTTCATCCGTCTGAGCTGACGTTCCCTCTCCATCTCTTGTTCTTAATGCCTTCTCGAGCAGGCTTGCTAAACGTGCCACATCATTTCGGACAGCTTCGAGCTCTTTTTGGTATGGGGATTCTGGCTCTGTCCTTTCTTCGTTTTCCATTCTTTTTCTTAAACGAGTGTTGTGGACTTTCGCAGGGGGACCTATGTTTCGTAGTTGAGCTGTTTGCATAAATGTATAAGAAAATGTATGATAAAATGCATGTGTTGTGATGAATATGCTTTGTGTAATGCATGGATGCATTTCCCTTGTGAACTATTAATGGCCAACACTTCATAGAATATGGGTTTCTTGTCACATTGCCGCTAGGAGTACTGCTTTTCGGGTCATTTGCTTAAGTCATATTCACCAAAAGACAGAATTTGCATAAAAGATGGGTCAACGCCCTTTTCATTGATGTTGGACAAGCTTGCTACATTTTTGGAAACACAAAGAGGAAAAGCAAATTAATATTCTTCCTCTGCCATCTCTTTAGCCAAGGGTAGGAAAGCGAATCCGCGGTTCTCGATTTTCTCCAAGAAGGCATCGGTCTCAGCTAGACTTCGCCGGTACCGGATGATGTCTCTCCCTACATTTCTCGCATTGGTTCTAATGACCCGAGCGTGCGCAGCGGCTTCATCCATTTGTTCATCCATCTTGGTCATCTTCTCTATGAGCAACATATTGGTTCTGTTTAACGAAGTATTGGTATCGATTTGATCCTTGTGTTTTTCCATTACTGCTAGTCTCTCGTCCAGATGCTTCACCTTTTCTCTCTCCTTACCGAGCTTTGTTCTCAGAGTTTTTATCTCCTCTCCCTTAACTGCTAACTCTGCTTCAATGGCTTCATCTTTTTCGGACCCTGTCGAACGACTTTCCGACATTATATACTTCTTATACAAATCTTCGTACTTTTCAATTCTATCCATCAACTCACACTGAACTTCTGCAAATTTCTCTTGGTAATATTCTATGCTCTCTTGGCATTCATTATGTTCGATCTTCAATGCATCGAGTTCAGAGCAACTTTGCGTCCATTTCAGCTTCATCTCCGTTAGTTCCCTCTCAATTCCCAACCTCACATTCTCCTCCTCAAACATCTCCAGCTCGAGCTTGGTTATTCTCGCATCTTTAGACTGTAATTGCTCATCTAAAAATGCCCTCCTTTTATCATCTTCCAACACCATTTCTTCCATTATCGACTTGTCTCTTCGGGTTTTATTCAATTCCATCTGAAGCTTTTCGATTTGTCTCCGCAATTCTGCTTCACTGTCAACTCTTTTTCTCTTAACAGGCTTTTCTTCAGTTTGGGGAGACTTGACTTCTTCATTGGCCGCGGTTGAGGCCACTAAGTCTCTCCATTTTGCATACCCTTCGCATGCACTGGGATCTCCCAAACCTTTTATTTCCAACAAAACTAGATGCTTTCAATCTTGTTTGATGGCCCTCACGACTTCTTGTGCAACGGGATCCTTAAACAAACCAAAGAATTGAGCAATTCCCTTGGTCCTTGGAACAAATTGCATGCCCCCATGCTGTCTTACCACGAGAGCAGGAGCATAACTCACATAACCGGTAATACCTACCAACGGAACCCAGCATCTTTGCCCGCAACTCATTAGGACATTCACTGCTTTGGCCCAAGGGGCTTTCCATTTGAAACCACTACTAGGTATAGCTTTTAGCTTTTCTACCCAACCTTGGTTGTCTAGATCTCCCCATTCTTCTTCCTCCACTATCCTCAATGGTTTTTGGTTGAACCACCAAAAATTATTAAAAACAGGCTTTTTTATTTCAATGTGACTAACCATCCAGGTTTATAGCAACTGTGTGCAACATCTCACTGCTCCCTTCCCGGCTCTTCGACAATGGTTAAGTGTTATGATGGTTTCAGCCAAAATAGAAGCCACTGGGTTGATTTGTGTATTCTCATATTCCACATAAGCAGCAGCAGCTTCCAAGCTTATTATACCTGTCCGACTTGGGAATAACACAAGGCCAAATATGCCTAAGGCAATTAATCTTTCTTTCTCTGATCCAGACTTCTGTTCTAGTTCCAACTCCAGCGTCTTCCATTTCAAACCAGCAGCCTTCTTTTCTAAAAACCTTTCCAAGTTGGGGATCCTGAGCAGCTTCGACAGTTCAGGAATGATTTTGTCATCTCTCAAGGGGAAGTAAATTCTGTACAACTCATTCGGAAACTCAGTCAACATCCTGTATTCCTCCATAGTAGGACAGAGGTCTATGCTCCCAAAAGAAAAACAACGGTAGTCAGGATCCCAGAAATGAACTAGAGCTCGCACCGCTGGGCTCAAAACTTCTACTTTCACAATCTCTATCAGGCGTCCATATTTTCTAGAAAATGTGTCCTTAACCACATCCTCAAAATGAGTCGTTAACTTGTTCACCTCATTTATAATGCAATCCAGATTCTTGATCGGTGATAGCCTCATAGCATCGCTTTTAAGGCAGTCTCCTTCAGTCAATTGTGACAATTCAGAACTTCTCCCATATTCCATGATGGAAAGTTTAATAGTGGTGGCCATTTTGTTCACAAGACCTGTAAGTCAAAACATTATTTAAGGCTTTTCTTTTTATGCAAAAAGATATTATGGAGCATACATCCTAACGATAGGTTCTAGTTCTGTTACGTGAGACATAGGGTAGGTTTAGTACTTGGTCTCTAAATAGGGTCTCTTGTTGTCCCAGTGATCACCCTTGTAAAGGAGATATGGGGGTTTAGCAGATAGCGGGATGGCACGTATACCAATCACTACCAGTCTAAACACTCAGCAAAGAGTTGGGGTTTACACAAACTTTAACCTTGACTCAAGTCATAGGTAAGCTGCTAGTCCCCCACTTAACTTAAAGTTTAGTGTGTGCTCTCAAAATAATAATAGTGATGCATGACAAGGTATACTATGATGACAGGATATAAAGATGCATGCTAAAGCTTCTAAAAAAATATAAACCATCTATAGCAATATGAAAAACAATAACATATTATCAAGCCTAGTCCAAGGTCCCCAGTGGAGTCGCCATCCTGTCGCACCCCATCGCGAGAGCGCGGCGTCGTGACGACCCCCCCCGTGGGCGGGGATTTCAATGTTTGGGGTATCATCTTATTTTTGTGAAAAAGGGAGTCGCCACCTAGTATTATGGTTACAGGGAAACCTAAAACTGGTCTTTCAGAGATTCTAGGGTAAGGGACTGGTTGCGTAAAGGGAAGGTTTTAGCACCCCTAGTACGCCCTACCTAAGGTAAGGTGCTTGGTGTTCTTGTTTGGTTATGATTTGTTATGATTTTGATCTTTCAAAGAATATGTTAGTTAAATGATGAATGGGATATTACTCTGTCGAATATTTAGGATATTAACCCCTTAGGATTTATTTATCCAAATACCAACAATGAATAATAGCATATCATTCCCGCCGAATATTTTGGATGTTAACCCCTTAGGATTTATTTATCCAAATACCAACAGTGAATAATAGCATATCATTCCCGCCGAATATTTTGGATAGTAACCCCTTAGGATTTATTTATCCAAATACCAACAGTGAATAATAGCATATCATTCCCGTCGATTATTTTGGATACTAACCCCTTTAGGATTTATTTATCCAAATACCAACAGTGAATAATAAATTCCCAAAAAATAAGATTTTTATATTTTTTTGAAATATTGGCCAATACCCTTTGGATTTTACAAACATGTTGTAAAATCTCAAGATGCAAGAAATGATTTTTCTTCTTTGCAAAGTCCATGCTAAAACTCATTTTCTCTTAAAAACCCAAGATAATATATATTTTTTGAAAGAAAAACAATTTTTAAAATATGCTAGTGTATTGGTCGTATGCATAAAATCACATTTTTTATTCTAAATATTTTCTCAAAAAAATGTCATTTTTTATTTTTTGCAATTTATATTTTTTCTATTTATTATTATTATTTTTATTATTATTATTATTTTTTTCCGGTGGGCTGCTGTCAGCCCACCCTTTTGGAGTTCTGGGCTGCCAGCCCAGCCTGTCTCAAGCTGGGCTGTTGGCCCCGAAGACCTTGGGTCTGGGCCGTCGGCCTAGAAAATCATGGGTCTGGGCCGCCGGCCCAGAGAATGTGGTCTGGGCTGGGCTTGCAGCACATGCGGGCTGGAAGCCCGCCTTATTCAATGTACGGGCCGGGCACAAAGCCCGACCCGACCCAGTTACTGCTCACATCAAACAGTAACCGGGACGTAAAAATGAAGAAGAAGAACAGTAAAATGGGGTTTTTTCAAGTATGACGAATGGTGTACCTGTTAATACCGTTGGGTAGAGGAGGTCGTGGTGGTTCTTCTGGTACTGGTGGCGACGGAAATGGTGGCCTATGGCGGCCGGAGTCGGCGTCGGAACGGCGACAGGCTGTGCTTGCTGCGACGGTGGACTTGCTTCTGCCTTCGCCTGAGAGGGTGACTGGGATTCTAGGGATGAGGGATTGCCTCTGGTGATGACAAAACGGCTCTTGATGGCTGAAACTAGTGACCGGTGTTGCTCAACCGAGAGAGAGAAAGGCTTCTGGTTTTGGAGAGAGAAGCAGAAAGGACTGAGAGAGAGAGAGCAACACCGAGAGGGATGAAGATCAACTACTTTTTTACGTAAATTTCCTTACGTTTTCCTTGCTTTTTTCTCTTCTTCTCTACGTGAAAAATCTTCTTCTTTTCTTTTCCCTCTCCGTTCTGTCTTTTCTCCCTCCCTCTCTGCATGCATGGGCATGCCTTTTATAGGCCGGAGGCAACCCTTCGGCTGCCCCTGGCGTGCACCGATGGGTTGCCGCCGCCTGAAATCACAGAGGCGTGCCCTGCACTGTTCAGGTGACTGAACAGTGCAGGCATGCTTGTGAATTTCGAGTGATTTTGCAAAGGGCAAATTTTCGATTTGGTCCTCAATTTATAATTGTCTTAATTTCACCCCCAATTGGATTTAAACTTATGATTTTGTGCAATTATACCCCGTCAGAATTTCAATATCAACCTTAGCTTTGTGCGACCCTTTTTATTTTGGTCCTTGGTTTCTAATTTTCACGTTTTAACCCTCAATCGACCATTAAACTCTCAATTTATTTAATTCGGCCCCGATTTCGCATAATTGACTTGGAAAAAAAGTCAAATTGGTCTCCGAAAATTCCAATTTCATCAATTGAACCCAAATTAAATTTAAGAACTTGATTTCCTATTAATGAAGCCCTTAATAAAATTAATTTGACTCATTTAAAGTATAATTAAGTCCTCGTACTTAATTAAATCCTTCAACTGGACCCTAAATTAATTCCCAAACATAATTATAATTTTAAATTAGCCAACGATTAGATCAAATTGGCCCATAAAAATGTAATTATATCTTTCGACTTAGTTTTTATGCAGATTTATCTGATAATAAATTATTTTGACCTTGAATCTGCGATTTCCTTCATTTTGGGCACAACAAATGTACAATCGAGCTCTCGAAAACATCCAAAATTTCACCTTGATTTTCCTGCTGACAACAAACCCCTTTTATGTTATTTTCGGTTAGTTTTGGGGATGGCCCGAAATTGGGTTATGACAGTGTGTATACTAAAGGTTTAGGTTTGGGTATAAGCCCATAGAAGATGATTATAGGTAGGCTATCTCACTAAGATCAAAAGGGAGGAAAGAATGGAAAGGGTTAAAAGGAGAGAGTTAGAGTTAGAGGAATCTCATCCTACCATTCTGAACAACTTTTCCAAACTTTGTAAAAGTGATTGGGTCTAACATGTTAGATATTAACATTAGTATCCTAGAATGGCAACATGAGGGATAGATTAAAGAAGCAAATGTTGAAATAGAATATGAAGTTCTATCACAGCTTTTTGTCTATACTATTGACGAGACCCTTATAAGAGCTTTTGTGTGAAGGTTGGCTAAAGGGAGTATATACTAGAATTGGAAGATAAAGCTTACTCCTAAGGTTTTCAAAAAGTTGATCATGTTTACAAAAATATTTGGACTTGTCTTATTTTGACTCTAGTCTTATTGGTAATTTAACTCATAACACCCTAAGACTTTATCTATTAAATGAGCCCTTATATTTTAATAAGATCATGTATATGCTTGTGTTCATGATGTGTTTTCATCCTTTTATCACTTTGTAATAATATATTTATACGAGCAAACCTTACACTTTTAAGAATCATGACTTTTCTCAATATTTGATGAATTATGACATGTCATTAAATGATGCACTTGATCTTCAAATATAAATTAATCAATCATTGAATTTATAATAAATTATATTGTTTAATTTATTTAATTCTATTTATTTAGAATTATAATTTATATGTGGTCCAACATATTAGGAATCTAATGGGTTACATAAATTAAGAACCATTAGTTAAAAAATAAGGTAAAATAATTAATCAAGTGTGACTTAATAGAAAGTAATATTAAAAATTAAGCACTATAATGTATTTAATTCAGGGATTGCAATTCTATAAAATCAATTAATCTTCAATTAGAACCAAATCACTGGAATAAAGCTTGAAGACCAAATTGAAAAAATAAAATAATTTGGCCAGTCCATCTAGAATGATGTGAAAGAGGAAGAACAATGGACACTTACACTGTGCAGGTCTCATGCCTTCTAGATTATAACGAGATGCATTGCCTGTGTGTTGTGGCAGGCTTCTGTATTGAATTTTTTGAAGTTATGAAGAAACACAAAGTAACATGAGCGTAAAAAAGTTTTTGTCGGTAACATGAGAGCTAAGGTATTACCAATGAAACTAATTGAGACCAAATCTTGAAAGTGCATTGTTGTTATGCGACAAAATATTTATACAATTAGAGTGATTAAAATGTTTCATTGATCATACTTTAAATTCAAAAGAGCAAATGGATTGGTCAACAAAAGAAATAGATTAACCTGTTGCAACAAAACGATGACATAACAATTTCATAGAGTAGCATTGTTCTTCAGGAGAGGAACATGATGCTAGAATAGTGCATAGAGGCAAGCAAAATGAGCATAAATGATTTCATGATTTTGTTCATTGAGAGGTCCTGCCAATGAAAAGATAATTAATATTGTTAGTGATGAAATGAAGGAAAACAAGGATGCTAGAAAAATAGAAAATAAAGCTTGAAAGCAAATGTAAGTGATTTAACACTGTAAGGAGATGATTGTAGATAATTTTATAAATAATGGAATTGTGCTTTGATGAAAATATTATATATTGTAAGTATCACTTTTTTTTTAGCTTTATGTTGCATTTAAAAAAAAATATGATTATTCTGTTAATAAAACCTTTGTGTTTGGGAGATAAATTAAAGGTTAAATGTAGATTTTGTTGATGAAGCTTTGTTGTGGAAGTGTGGAAAAAATGGCAAACCTTATAAGCATTGTTTTTGCATAGGAAAAATATTATTGTTCCATAAATGTGGAGTTGCTGAATCAATTGAGCTGGCATGCTCAAAACATTAAGAAAATTGCTTTTTAGTTTTTGATTTCTTAAGAATCAGCTTTCAATTTTTTTTACATGAGATTATCCTAATATTAGGTTCATAGTTGCAATGTTTGTGAGCTATTTTTTATAATTTTGCCGTTAAAAATTAAGTTGTTTGATAATTACTACATACCAAGGTTGAGTTTTTCTAATTTTGTGTTGTTATTTTTTCTATTAGTTCATTTAGTGTTGGTGTTTTTTTATTGTGACCTTATTTAAATCACTATCCAAAACAATTACTTCGATTTCATTTTTCTTTTGTTGACATTTTGTTTTTCATGGAAATGGTACGAAAGTTTAATTTTGGGTCGTATTCATAGACAAAATAATACAAAATTAATGTAAGTGAAGGAAAAACTAATGAAAGTTGTCTCTCAATTTATTATTTGTTTCGTTTTGAATTTATGACTATTTTACAAATAATTTTGTTTAAGAGAATGAAATCATTTTTAAAAAATATATATTTAGCAATCATGTCTTGCTACTTTCATCCATCATAGTTTATGTTATTTTATCAAAACTATAAAATTATTTGATCATCAATATTTATTCTCAATTTAATGTTTGTTTTATAGTAATAGGAATTCTAAGAGAGAATGAAAAGTGAAAAAAGATAGAATTTTATTAATATAGTTGCTTGATGCTTATAAAACAAATTTTAGATATCCACAAATGTAAGTAATTTTGTTAGTATATGAATTGCTATTTTGATTTTAAACACTTTGTCGTGGTATTTTTTATTTAGAAAGTATATTTTTGGTTTCCAAATATGTTGATGTAGCCTTGAAACCAAGTTAAAAGTTCTAATAAAATTAGGAATAAAGATGTTTAACATTTGGTATATAAAGTGTTTAGTAAAAACATTATAGACGACGATGCATAAAATAATAAATATCATAAGTGGTTTTGTTTGCAGCATGAAAAGGCTTTACACAAAATTTTAATAGTTGGTAAAATGAGCTAATTCAAAAGTAAGTTAGTTAAAATCATCAAATCCTGATGCAATTTAGTTTGGCATTGACACTTCTTTGAGGATTTATTGATTCCATCCCACCTCCCATGATTGACAAATTACAAAAACAAAAAAAAAGTATGATTTAGAGGTTTTTGCTCGGTTGTCAACTGTTGTGATATCATGGTTACCAATGTCTTGACAACATTATAGATATTTAACCTCCACACCAATCTATTTAGCCAGAACTTCATGATGTTGAGGTTCCACTTATGATTTAATTTGTTTCATCTTCCTCTAAAGATGCCCTTCTATTAGACCTAATAACTACAACACCTATACCATTAACCAGAGTTAATGTTGTTACTCCTTCACCATCACAAACCAAGAGACAACTACTTGAAGATGAGACACCTCTTATAAGGTCACATGTTTCTTCCTTTCTTCAAACATGTTGCCTTTCAATTTCAACAATATCATTTGTATTTTTTTGCTTTATAAATAGTTAATACATAACTTTTTGATTTATTTTACATTGCATGTTGCGACTGAACCTCCAAATAGATTCACATCGCTCAATAGTGCATCAACCTTGTCTAAGGTAGATGATCCACCAAAGAAGATAGTTATGGGCAAAGGAGCCAAAAACATTTTCAATAGTTTTGTAAACACCAAAAAAAAAAACTCAAGGAATGAATTAAAAGATGAATAAAACAAGTTGAGAGAGGGGTGAAATTGAAATAAATGAAAAGATTATGATTTAAATTATAAGAAGAGAAGAGGTGGGGTAAAAAGAAAACATTTAAAGGAAATGGGAGGCTTTAGTGCAATAAGAGAAATTGAGGAGTATAAATACCCCTCTTTTCTCTCATTTCCAGCAAAAAGGTGAGGGAGAAAGGGAAGGAGAATGTGATATCTTCTTGCTCAATTCAAAAAGAATTTCGAAGTGAAAGTGAGATTAAGGGTTACTAAAACATTCAAACATCAAAAACCCAAGGATTTGGAGCATTATTGGAAGAAGAAAGTGGAAGAAAAGAAGGAGTGTTTGGCCGACAGTTGTAGGAAGAGAAAGAGGAGAGGAGAGTATTTTGATTTCACAAGCTATTAGGATCTTGAATCTCTCTTGGTATGGTGATTCTTATATGCATCTAAGAGATTCTTTACTTTATGGTTAAATTACATGATTTTTCTTTATGAATTTTGGGTTAGGGTTCTTGAAAATTTGGGGGAAATGTGGAATTGTGTAATTGATGAATGCGGCATGAAATAGGATGTGAATGTTGTGTAATTAATGGTTGAGCATGAAAAGAATGAGGGGAGTCTTGTTTTCCCCAAGGCCAATTTTCGGCCAAATGCATGTGTTGCAGAAATTAACAACTTTGACAGATTCATGTCTTGACTTTGAGAGAGAATTTGAGTAGGAAAACAGAGTAATTAGGATCAGGTTCCTTCATAGGAGTTGTAGTTCTGGATTTCTACTATCCAAGGAAACTTGTTTCACTTAATTTGGAATTTTATAACTCTAGTTAAGGGTCACCTAACGTGACTGTGCAGGGCAGACTCTGCAGAACAGCAGGTCTATCACATTTGAGATGCATTTCGTAACTTTTGGGGGCAGAACTGGTTTTTATTCCCTTCATAAGAGTTGTAGACCTATATGTTAGCTTTCTAACAAGATAAATTTTGTACAAAACAGAGTTCTACAACTCCCGTTATAGTGAAAAATCTGGGCAGAGGTTGAAATCCGGCTTCTGTTGGCAGCTTTGAGAAAAAGGGGAAAAGAGGTAGGAGGTTGCGAAACGAGGAAGGGAGATGCATTAAAGGAAAAGAAACAAGTTATGTTTGAAAATGGGTGCTTATAATGATATTTTTTTATGACAAAAGTTATAAATGAATAACAAATGTAAAGGCATATTGAATTGTTTTCGGTGGGGTTGTTACAGCATGTGTGGTGTACGTTCGCTACCGAATCCTACAATAAGCCTCCTATGCAGAAATGACTTAAATGCTAGTAACAATTTCATGGTATGATGGTGTAAAATGTGGAACACTTGAATGTGAACATATGAACTCTTGAAATGAGTGTGGTGATGAATGTGGTTCAAAAATACAAATGTACTGATTTATGACCATTGATGTCGTAGGTGGTGCGGTCGGGATTGGACCATCGTCAAGACAGGAACGACCCACAGTAGGAGCAGGTAGGTGACTTGCACCTTCCTTTTTCATTCGTTGAATAAAGAAATACATTAACATGAATATTACCCTATTGTGTTAGAATCTATATTAGTTTGTCGAATGCTTAAAGGTTGACAAAAGAATGATGGCCGGGACAAAAGAATGATTAGCTTCGTCTAATGGCATCCGAAAGGATGGCCGGGACAAATGATTGATTAGCTTCGGCTAATGGCATCCGAATGGATGGCCGGGACAAAAGAATGATTAGCTTCGGCTAATGGCATCTGAAAGGATGGCCATGACAAATGATTGATTAGCTTCGGCTAATGGCATCTGAATGGATGGCCGGGACAAAAGAATGATTAGCTTCGGCTAATGGCATCCGAAAGGATGGCCGGGACAAATGATTGATTAGCTTCGGCTAATGGAATCCGAATGGATGGCCAGGAAGAACAATTGATTAGCTTTGGCTAATGGTATCCGAAAAGGATGACCAGAGTGAATGAACGGTTACCCTCAGCAAATAATGCCTTATGAGGCTAGCCGGGTTTAAGATTATGGTTGATTGCAAAATTGGTGCATATATATTGCATTACAAGCTAGTTGTACCAAATACATGAAGAAATTATAAATATTGATGCCTCATTTAACTGCCAGACCGTTTAGTCATCATTATTATTATTATCATTAAGTAATTACATTCTCTTAAATGTTTTGTACTAATGCAGGGACGTCACTTCCACGAGACGTCTAGGGAACCCGATACACGGGAACCCCCTTTTGCAAGGAATCATGTAGATGCATTCTAAATCACAATGTATCTTGTATGAATCAATGTACTGAACACATAACTTTTATTAGATCCTTTTGTGTAAATTTGTAATGGCTATTAATAGGATAGGAATACAAACTCATGTCTATGTATGTATATTTTTAATATGAATTTCTATTTATGCAACCATAATATTGCATGTTTAGGTAAGATCCATATTTAACAAAATATTAATTGTAGGGATGGTATTTTGATGATGTGAGGTAATCAGGTTCACTGATTTCTGGTACCATGTGTTATATATATATATATATATATATATATATATATATATATATATATATATATATATATATCTTAAATGTATGGTTTATTAATTATGGTTATGATGAGGATGATGTTTAAGGTTTTGTAGACCCAGGATGAATGGGTCAAGATTGAGTTAAGGGTTATGTTATTGCCCACCTGTTATTGTTTGGGATTTGTTATTATTTGAGACCGGTTACTGTTTCGGGACATGTTACTATTTGGGACATGTTACTGTTTTGAGACTTTGTTATTGTTTGGGATCTGTTATTGTTTCAGGACAGGTTACTGTTCGAGACACGTTACTGTTTTGGGACCTGTTATTGTTTCGGGTCATGTTACTGCTTGCTTGTGATTGAAAGAAAAAAAAAATCGGGTCGTTACAAGTTTTCCCAACCATTAGAAATGTTGTTACATCATTTTCATCACTCACAATGCAATCAACTTTATACCTAAGAAAATGTTAGAAATGAGATAATTAAATATAAGATATAATTTAAAGATTCAAAGCAAATGAATAATTTAGCTTTGTACATGAAAAGCAATATAAATGTTTTTTCTAACCATGGAAACGACGTTACTGCAATGTGTTCAATGCATCTAAAACCTATGCCTTTTTTAAGAGAATGACTTTGGGCATATAGGGAAACTATGATACTACCAACCTCAATGAAGATCATAGTTAGCTATTGAGGTCTTGCATGTAAATATTTGGCTATATAAATTTAGTTTAAAGATTAAAATTTTATTTGTTTCTGAAGGTTTGAGAAGCACTCAAAGAAAAGTGGAGATTATTGCTTACATACTCTGTTTTGGTATCGATCCATACAAAGGATTTCTTTGATTGTCTTCCTGTCTTCATTCATTTGTTGGTTAATGGTTTAAGCATTCATTGAAGGAAAGAGTTGATGGACCCTAATTGACAAAATTTTATAGATGATAATAATATTTTGGTATCAAGAAACAAGTAGTATTTAATGATATAAGCAAGGGGAAAAAAGAGAAAGCTTATTGATGCTTATATGGAAAAATATTTGGAATTTCTAGGTTGAAATACCATAGGGAGGCAATAGTGTTGGCGAAGTTTGGTTTTCCTAAGAGTAAAAAGAAATATGTAGATTGAAATAATTTGAAAATTAGATGAATGATAAAGGCAGAAGGCATGATATTGAAGGTGGAAAGTATATAAAAGTAAGAAAACAAATAAACAATAGAAATAAAGATGTGAAACAATTTGGTAGATGGTAATAAGAAGAAGCTAAAAGTCTAGGGAAAATATATGAAAGATGAAAATAAGAATTATTAGAACTTAAAGGGCATTGTTTGAAAAGACAAACCTTTAAACTAAGTGCCTCGAAAGGCAACAGAAACAATTACAAGTGGATTTGCTTGCTCATGCAAATTAGAATCATTAAAGGTTTTTGCAACGTCACCCCAAAGAGTTACTCTAAGCTCATCACCTTTACATAAAAGATTAAAAATTAAAAGATAAGGTATTAAGCTGTTAAGGAAATGAGAAAAAGGTAACCAACCTAATATTTTCAATTATAAACTCTCTTATATGGAGGGTGTTAATGAATCAAGACTTGTAACTTTTATGTTAGACTTAAGATCAATAATTTCTTTGTGGTCAACAACAAAATTTATGTATCCATTTTCAAAGGTATAGAATCCACTAATTTTATAATAATCACCTTCAATGATCAAAGCAACAAATAACTTTATGTTTTTTCCTTTAGCAGAAGCCTAATTTGCGTTGCGTTGCCGTATTAGATCTTAATGTAAAGCATTATTAATGAGATTAAAAAAATTGAGCACAAAAGAACAAAGTGTAAAGGGCACAAAAGGTTGTGTACCTTGTGCTCGTAGTTTTAGAATGTTTCATAGAGAATTTTTCTCATGTATAATTATTGATTGATTGTTTTCAAACATAGATTATTTCACAATTTCATAAACTAAGATCATTGTCATGTTTGTTACATAACAAGCCTTTGTTGAGTTTTTTCAATAATGGTATAGGTGAATGTTTTGCGATATTGCATTTTTTTTTAAAAGTCATCTTAGACTAAGAACTCTAGATTTAAAAGGCATTAAATATTGAGTGATGCACCAATATAATGTACAACTATATGTGCAAACAAATAATAACATTCAAAATATAAATAACATGTTTATATGCATTTAATATTGACATATAGGTGAGTATTTTACAAATAACAGGAAGCATGAAAAAATATTTGAAAAAAATGGTGCAAAATATAAGCTTACCATGGCATCAATGAAAAGGAAATTAAAACTGCTTGTTTGTCCATTGAGCTTCAGAATCCAAACATGACAAAGTCTTCCACAAAAAGATGTGTAGAGGTTGTATTTCTTTATACTTTGGATAGATAGCGCCATCACCTTGATAGTGAAAATAAAAGCAAAAAAATAAGAACTAATGATTATAAACCAAAAAGAAATTTAAATCATTGTTGCTACCCAATTTTTGACCCACTTATTTTTATGATTTGGAAAAAAAACAAAAAATATCAAAAAAGACAAAAATCCAAAAATATCTTGGTACAAAGGCAAAATTGAAGGAAATTGAGAGTTTAATGGTCAATTGGGGGTTGAAGTGCATGAATTCGAAACCAAGGACCAAATTAAAAAGGCGTGTAAACTTAAGGATGCTTTTGAATTTTGACTAGAAAAAAACTCTATAAATAGAGCTAATTAGAACCAAAAAAAGGGATAAAAAAATAACAAAGAAAAAGCCATACACAAAAAAAAAACCTAAACCTAATTGACCCATCTTCTTGATGGGGCTACAGCCGCCGGTCCCTTCCTTTAGCAGTTGCAGCCCCCCCCCCCCCCCCCCACCCACATTTATCTTTTCCTTTTCCCCCTCACTCTCTCCTCCTCTCTACCTCCCTCCGGCGACTGGCCAACCCTTCATCTCCTCTTGGCTGTGCCGGTCAGCACCACCACACAACCTTCACAAATCGACCAACCTCCACTCTCCAGCTTGCACTGCTAGCCCCTTAGCTCTTGTTTTTTTCCTTTTTTTCTCCGGCAAGCAGCTGCAGTTGCAGCCGCCTACCCCATTGTCTCTTCTCCTCTCAGCCTCCTTGCCAGATCTGAGCCCAACCAACCAGCCTCCTCCCGTCAGCCACCTTTGCCCGTCAACAGTCTCCCCATCATGGTAGTCTAGTCGCCCCTTGAAGAAGAAGAAGAAGAAGAAGAAGAAGAAGAAGAAGAAGAAGAAGAAGAAGAAGAAGAAGAAGAAGAAGCCGAGAAGAACATATAAGAGATTTGAAGAAAAAATGAAATTGATTCTTGTGTTTGTTGTTTGTGTTGTGTTTGTTGTTTCCTTTTCAGGTCATTGTTGAAGGACACCGCCGATGGGAGAAAGGAAAGAAAAAGATCTACACACCTCAGTTTGTTGTTCCACTGGTAGTGGCACGTGGGACCACGCGTCAACACTGTTGCTGCCACTATCACCACTGCTCCTGTCATCACTGCACTATTCCAGTATTTTCGGCCATGTTGTGGTTTTATATTTTGTTTTGTTTTGTTTTTTTCTTTAATTATTTCATGTATTTAAATTTTATGGGATTTGTAAATGTTGTATAAACATTAAATGAAAAATAATAAAAATAGTGTGTGTGTGTTGCATTTTATTTATTTATGTTGTTTTGGCAAGAAAAAGAATATAAAACTTGATAAAAAAATGTGTTTTAGTTGCATACGCCAAAGCTTTCCAAAAAAATTACTCTAGATTTAATAACAAGTTTATTAAATCTTGAGAATTTGACCTATATTGAAATAAATCGCGAAATTAGTTCATGAGGATTAATGGTTAAATTTAGATAGTAAATGTTAGACCTACAAGTAGACTAATATTTAAATATCTAGAAATGACCAAAGAAATTCCCAGAGTTATTTTGAGCGGTGACCAATTTTGTTTTTTAATCGGAACATTTTTTACGATGCATAAATTGTAGAAAACTCATCCAGGATAGATGATCCTTTTAAGACATCTACATGGATCTTTTTTGCTCATATTTTATTTGGGTTCACGAGCTCATAATAGAATTTCAAAAGCTAGATTTATTCACATGAATAAATACTGGCCATCGAAACATTGAAAATCACATCAAAATACACAATGCAGCTTATCTTAGGTAAAGCATACTAGGGGTGCTAATACCTTCCTTTTATGCAACTAGTCACCTACCCTTGAATCTCTGACCAGATCAGTGCAACTGGATTTTCCTAGCGACCCTTAACAGCCAAGTGGCGACTCCTCAACTCCTTGCGAGACAACCGTACTGGGACGCTGCGCGGCAACGTTCAACAACCACAATGTATCAACAAACATATAGGCTACACCATTATATAAGGTTGATTAACATCTTCCAAAAGAATCAATAAGGTTGATCAATAGGGTAGCACACAAAGTGAATAAAAAAACACTTCCAAAAGCAAAGTTAATTTTAATAATTTGCAAAAAAACATGATGAGTAAACAATGAGTGATTGTTTAATTTGTTTAAGAGTGAGAAAAAAAATCCATTAAAGATGAGTTATTTGCTTTCTACAGCCTACTAATTGATTGTTGGGTATGTTTTAATAGTTTGGTTAATCATTCAATAGGTATCATGTTTATTTTTCCATATTAATTAATCCAACTAGTTTTTTGTTCTCACAACTTTTTTGTTTTGTCTTTAGAACCTAGTTAATAGTTAATTGAGACTTTTTTATGCTCATGTTACTTTGTGTTTATTCAAAACTTGAACAAGTTTAATACAAAAAGTTGTCGCAGTGCGCAGGCAATGCATCTCATCTTTTGTTTCAGGAACCTAGCCTATAAGCACTCTGGTTGAGCCACCAGTTGCTGGTGAGTTATCATAGCAAAAAAGTCCTTTTTATATCAATGATTTTTTTATAACGCAACTCCACCAACAAGTTTATGGGCAGACAAGAGAAAACATTTTTAGAAAATAAGAAAAAGTTCAAAGAATGTGCATGAAATGCATTACGACTGTAAAACTTTACTGCAATTGATAAAATCTACTAAAGATAATTTGCTTTCTATAATAAATTGATTGATTGTTGGGTCTGTTTTAACTGTTTAGCTAATTATTCAATTAACATATAATAGAATTTCAATTGATAAAACCCATTAAAGATGAGATATTTGCTTTCTGCAACAAACTAATTGATTATTGGCCTATTTTAACTATTTGGCTAATCATTCAATTGGTATCAACAATGCAAAGAATATGCATAAAATGCATTGTGACAACAAAACTGCAATTGATAAAATCCATTAAAGATGAGTTGTTTACTTTCTGCAACAAACTAATTGATTATTGGGCTTGTGTTTAACTGTTTGGCTAATTATTCAATCAACAGATAGCAAAACTGCAATGGATAAAATACATTAAAGATGAGTTATTTGCTTTATGTAGCAAATTGATTGATTGTTGGCTTGTTTTAATTGTTTGGATAATTATTCAATCTACATATAGCAAAATTGCAATGAATAAAATCCATTAAATATGAGTTATTTGCTTTCTGTAGCAAATTGATTGATTGTTGACTTGTTTTAACTGTTTGGATAATTATTCAATCTACATATAGCAAAACTGCAATGAATAAAATCCATTAAAGATGAGTTATTTATTTTCTGCAGCAAACTGATTAATTGTTGGACCTGCTTTAACTATTTTGCTCATTAAGGAACTCAACAAAAAGAAGACTAAACCAACAGAACATACATAACATTAATACCTTTCGATTGCAACATAACTTCATTTTAACAACATCAATATCTTTCGACTACAAGAATATAAAGAAGGATAAAGAAAAACAAGCAATGAACAAAGAGCAACAAACACAACCAAACCCAATAAGAAAAAAGAAAACATAATGAAAAGGGCCAACAGTGAAACAAGGGAGCTCAAATTGCAACATGAATGAGTGAAACAACAAAACTTGGCTATAAAATGAATGAAAAGGGCCAACTAACCTTAACAACAACAACAATATGGTAGTGGCAAAGATCAACCAGTAGAAACTAAAATCCATCTACAACACCCAAAACCCAAGAACACCTGGAAAAAACAGTGCACCAAAAAAATGATAAAAAAAACAAACCAAACAAACAAAAAAAAAGACGCAACAAAGAAAACATAGAAGACTAAATCAATGATGCAACAATAATGGATAAAAAGTCATGCACAAATCCTAAACACAAGTGGGGAAGCAAAGAAAGAGCAAACTCAACACCTGAAAGCTCACACCCAAACAAAATCAATGCACCAAGAACTCCCAGACAATGGATTATAAAAAAATATGGAAAGGCATAATTTTCTTGGTTGGCCAAATGTCATGGAAACGAGTTCTAATCAATGACAATGGATGCATTAAACAATTGTTGACACATGACAACAACAAAACATTAAGTAGCAACTAAAAGGCGACTGCAAGATTGCATTAATTGACCGGCGGACTACAACTATCCCAAAACACAATCAACAACAAAGAATGCACTAAAAACTGTTGAAAATGATAACAAAAGGTGATCACAAGATAATTAACCAGTTACTACAAGATGACAACAAAACAACTGTTAAAAAATGATAAGAAAAGGTGGCTGCCAAATTAAATAGTGAAGAGTGCATTAATTAATTGATGCTTGCAGTGTGCATGAATAAAAAACACCTTTATAACATAACACAACATAGTCAAGGAACTATGTGAGTCCACCGTTCAATGTCTATATACACATATAAAATTCCCTGCCAATTAATTCAGATGAACAATGAACATAAAAATGTCAACTTTTCAAGCTTTGAATTATTTAACATGAATAGTGAGCAGAGAAAAAACGCACCTCCCTACCAATTGATTAACACGAGTTGACTTGCCCACGCGTTGCGCTATGCTTTTTTATATGTAGAAAACTAATTGATTTTCTACAAGTTGTAATTAGTTATTTAAATATTTAATTAGTAAAATTATAATAGATAAAATATGTTAGAAATGAGTTTTTTTTTCTGCCTAAAAGGAACAGTGTGATTGAAATGGGAAGTGGTTCGTATATTTTTTAATTGTAGATACCCTAGGTAAATTTGTCTACCTATTTTTTTTATGAGTTGCCTTTCCCCCCAGTAATATTAGATCTGAAGTATTATAAATAAAAATATTGTGATTGTTTTTAAGAAATAAACTTAAATTTTTGGAGTGCTGTAATTAATTATTTTAATATTCAATTAGTAAAATTATAATAGATAAAATATGTTAGAAATGAGTTTATTTTCCGCCTAAAAGGAACAGCGTAATCGAAGCGAGAAGTGGTACGTATATTTTTTAATTGTAGATAACCTAGGTAAATTTGTCTACCTATTTTTTTTTAGTTGCTTTTTTTCCCTAGTAATATCATATCTCAAATATTATAAATAAAAATATTGTACATTTTTTTTAAGAAATAAACTTAAACAAAAGAGCACAAAATTAAAATTAAAAGCCAAAATAAGTTTTTATTTTATAAGATTTATTCATCATATTATTATATTAAATGTATTTCAAAATACTGATATTAATTTTTTTTCTTCAAAAAATCCTAGGTCATTTCTTTTTCTCTATATATATTTTTAGGCAATAATATTAAATAAATATTAAAACATATAATTATTCTCACATATTTATAAGAAAAAAACCTAAAAATAATCATTATGATTATTTTGAATGCTTTATCTAGGCTTTTTCCTACATAGGAAATTGAATGATTTTATACGTGTTGTAAATGGTTATTTTAATATTTAATTAGTAAAATTGTAATTAATGGAATATGTTAGAAAGGTTTTTTTTCTGCCTAAAAGTGATTGAATATTGCTACTGTTAAAATTGTTTTTATAATTATTGTATTGGTAGATTGTACAGTTAGAATAAAAAAAATTCTATTGAAATGAGTCATGTGCTCTGTGTAACATACTAATTGATTGTTATGTATGTTTTATTTGTTTTATGAATTCTTTAATTAGCAAATAATAAAATTACAACTATTGAATTTTAGCACATATGAGTGATTTGTTTTATGCACCAAACAGTTTGATTGGTGTTTTTTTAACTAATTTGGTAATAATTTAATTGGTAGATAGCTAAACCGCAATCGATGATATTTGTCATCACCTAATTTCTGGGTTACTCCCCAAAATCCATGAAAAAATAACAAAAATAAAATAAAAGGGGTCGACATTGGTAGAAAAATCAAGGTGGGAAATCTAGACAGTTTCGAGAGCCCGATCATACCTCTTTTGCGCCCCTATAAATGAAGGAAAATGCAGATTTAAGACGAAAATAATTTAGTATTTGATAAATCTGTGTAAAAATTAAGTCGAAAGGCATAATTATATTTTTATGGGTCGATTTGATTTAATCGTCGACCAATTTCAAGTGTAATTATGTTTGAGAATTAATTTAGGGTCCAATTGAAGGATTTAATTAAGTACAACGACTTAATTATACTTTAAGTTGGTCAAATTAATTTTATTAAGAGCTTAATCGATGAAAAATCAAGTTCTTGAGCATAATTTGGGTTCAATTGAGAAGATCGGAATCTTCAGAGGCCGAATTGAACTTTTTCAAGCCAATTGTGCGAAATCAGGGGTCCAATTGAAGACAATTGAGAGTTTAATGGTGAATTGAGGGTCAAATAGCATAAATTGGAAACCAAGGGGCAAAATAAGAAAAGGCGCACAAATTTAAGGCTAACATAAAACTTTTAACGGGGATACAATTGCAAAAAATTAAAAGTTTAAAACCAATTGGAGGTGCGATTGAACCAATTAAAAATTAAGGGACCAAAATTGTATTTTTCACTCTCTCCCAAAATCATCACGCGTGACTACACTATTTAGTCACCTGAACAGTGCAAGCACGCCGCTGCCTCTTCAGGTTCAGGTGAAGAGGCAACCCATCGCTGAACGCAATGGGCAGCCGAGGGGTTGTCTCCTACCTATAAATGCCTACATGCACGAACAGATCAGGGGAGAAAAATTTTGGAACAGAACCAAGAAAATATCACGCAGAGGGGGGGGATTTGCAGAGAATTTGACAAAGAAAAACAAGCAAAAACAAGGAGATATCACACAAAAATCACACCATCATCCCTCATCTTCATCGGCAACTAGCTCTCTCTCTCTCTCTCGGTTTGAAAGCCTTTTCTCTCTATATAACTAGTCCGGCCGAGCCTTCTCTCTCTCCACCAATAGCGGTTGAAAGACCACCCAACACCATCCTCATCACCCTTGTAAGCTTCCCCTCAACACCAGAAACTCAACCACAGTCTCCGGCCAGGCAACAGTTGCAGCGATGTGAGCCCGACGACTTCTGACGCCTCCTCCGGCCCCCACAGGCCACCATTTCCGACGCCACCACCACAGGAATCATCACCTTGACCGCCTCTGCCCAACAGTACTAATAGGTACACCTTTCATTACACTCAAAAAATCCCCCTGTTCATCGTCTTCTTCAGCCCGCTGCATGCGTAGTGGGACGTAATTTGCGTCCCACTGTTCACGCGGGGCAGGGCTGGAGTGAGGCGGGCCGGGCTTTATGCCGACCCAAACGTCTAAGGGAGGTGGGCTGCCAACCCACATGGCCTGGAGGCCCAGTCCAGAAGAGGTGGGCTGACACTCCACCTGGACTGGAAGCCCAGGCCATGTAGAGTGGGTTGCCACTCTAACCCAAATGATGGGCCCCCGACCCATCAGGGTGGACTTTCAGCCCACAGTTTTTTTTTTATTATTTTGTTTTATTTTATTATAAAAATGGCAAAAAAATATAAAAATACAAAAATTACAAAAAACATATTATAACTATTTTTCAAGGTTTTCCCATCATATTTTTCGTAAAAAAAATATTTTGCATCTTTCTCATGTTTTAAAACAAAAATTGGATATCGTAACTGATTTACGATTATCTGTTGGAATTTGGCCAAAATATCAAAAATAATTATAACTATTTTTGTTTTATTTATAGGTGTAAATTTACAGTGTAAAATATATCCATGGATAAAAAAAGGGGTTTTAACTACGATGTAAATTTACATTGTAAAGTACATCCGTAGATAAAAAAAATTCTAACTGCGATGTAAAATTACATTGTAAACTACACCCATAGACAAAAAAAAATGTTTTTTTGAAAGTGCAGTGTAAAAAATCTTAGAAAAAAAATCAAACAACAATGCAGCTTACCTTAGGTAGGGTGCACTGGGGGTGATGCGTCTTCCCCTTGCACAAAAGTCCCCTTACCCAAGACTCTCGCAGACCAATAGGTTCCTAGTGACCGTAATATTAGGTAGCGACTCATGATAATTATAGTCGTAATTTTATGACTGTAAAATACAACCCCTATTTCACCGTGCGCCGTTGTCTTCCCAATCCAGAGTATGGCGGGGCACGAAGCATGAAAAAACACTATCACGACAATATTAACTAAAGATATATATATTTTTTAAATCTAGGTCACACATATATATATATATATATATATATATATATATATATATATATATATATATATATATATATATATATATAAACAAATAGATATTAATACAGTGTATCTTTTTTTTTATTTAAATTCTAGAACACCTTTGAATTTCAAATGATTTTCATGATACTATATTAATAGATATTATATGGCAGACAACCGTCAAAGAGAGCAGTGGAGATGAAATAAAAAAAAAAGCCGATTTTCTTCATGTTGCCATTGAATTTTTTGAAAAAAATCTACATTAAATATATATATATATATATATATATATATATTATCCCATACCCTGCACCCTATTGAAAACAAAAAAAATTAATTATGTGAGATTTTTTTATTATGATATAAATTTAGACAAAATAATAAATTTGTGCAGAATTCCTGTTAAGTGCAAGTTTTCTATAAAATATATGAATTTTAAATCGATATAAATTTATCTATTTAGTAGATTTCAACGAAATAATCAGCATAAAATTATCACTATCATTAAAAAAGCAAGAAGATTGCGATATTAACAAAAAATAATCGTTATCATTATTTTGAATGCCTTATCTATAATAATTATAAATTTTAACACCTAAAAATATTAACAAAAAAGCAATTAAAAAAAATAAATGACAAAACAAAAAAAAATATTATTAGATTTTAAAAAATTATTTGACTTGAAGAAAAAAATAAAAAAAGAGAAAAAATTAATAAATATCAATTTTGAAATGATCAGCAACACAAATTAAAATTCAAAAATTGAATAAAAACTACCTTCATAATAGTGGAAATAATGAAAATAGAAAACAAAAACTAAGAGCATGTACATATAAACATAGACAAAATAAGAACCGTTTAAGAAATATATATAAAAAAATAAAGGAATTGAAATAAAATCCAAGATTAAAAGTATAAGGACCAAAATGAAAAACATATATATAATATATGTCATTTAACGGAAAAAATTTACCTAGCAAATAGTAATGAACAACGAAAACCAAAGTTCAAATCACTGTTAATTACTATTTGAAATTGCGATCTCCTTTGGCTATCTATAAAATAATAGTTATGGTGCACGTAAGCTAGCCCGGACACCCAAGTTATAAAAAGAAATTTATAAGTGGGAAAAAAAACAGAAAAAAAGTAAAAAAAAAAAAGGTCCGAGGCTTATTCGTGACAAGTGTAAGCTACTCTAGTTATAAAAAAAATATACGTGGGAAAAAAAACAGAAAAAAAGTAAAAAAAAAGTGGGTCCGAGGATTATTCGTGACACGTGTAAGCTACTCCAGTTATAAAAAAAATATATACGTGGGAAAAAAATCGTGGTGTGCGTAAATTGGCCCAGATACCACGATTATCAAAAAACCAAACAAAAAAAGAAAGCCCGATAAAAAAAAAAGGGGAAGACATAATATCAAATAGAAATGAACAATGAAAATTGTAAAAAAAAAAAAGTAAGTTCAGATTTATTGTGATGCATGTAAGCTGACCCGGACACTCTGGTTATAAAACAAAAAAAACCCGGAAAAAAAACTTTTAAAACAGTAATAAATAGTGAAAATCACTGGTCATTACTCAAAAATCATTTTCGTTGCTAAGATTTGAACTCCCACGCCCCGCCCCGCTTGGACGCTGCTGTAACCACTCGGTCAAGCGACTTCTTTGTTTAGTTCTAGGATACAAATAATAATTATATGATTATATTATTTAACTGTCCCAAAAATTCATTGCTAGAGAGATTCGAACTCCCGCCCCCCGCCCTGTTTAGACGCGCTCTAACCACTCGGCCAAACGACTTTTTTGTTTTGTTCTACTATACAAATAATAATAATATGATTTTATAATTTAACTATTCTCATCCACAGTTATCTGAGTGTTGGCGAATATTGTAAAACACTGTTGAAATCCGTGAGCTCTTTTAGCTTTTAGATAATAATAATATATATGGCTATAATATGAAATGTTGCAATTTTATAAATAAAATTAGGTTTTTAACTTTATTAATATAGTATCATGAAAATCATTTGAAATTCAAAGGTGTTCTAGAATTTTAATAAAAATAAGATACACTGAATTAATATCTATTTGCTTATAATTTTTTAAGTCTCATAACTTAAGGAATAAGTTAGATTTTAAATTCTTTATAGCAAACATTTTATGAAAATGTAGAATTATTTAGTACAGATTAATATATATTTAAATAGCATTTAAATAAATCTTATTAGAGGATTTACATTTTTTCGTACTCATTTTGAAAAAATAACTTGTTTGTTTTATTCTATGATATTATTCTCAAAATATAATTTTTTAGCTTATATGCCTATTTGTAGCAACTCATGGTGGAGAGCCATCTCGCGGGTGTGTGTCTATATGTATATGTATATATATACTAGCCAATGTCCCGCGCCTCGTCGCGGACGGCACCATATTTTTTTAATACAAAAAAAATATTAATTGTGTTTTTTTTGTTATAATATAAATTTAGTCAAAATAATAAATATGTGCTGAATTACTGTGAAATGCAAGTTTTCTATAAAATATATGAATTTTAAATTGATATAAATATATTTGTTTAGTAGGTTTTAATAAATAATCAACATAAAATTATCATCATCATTAATAAAGCAAGAAGATTAGGATATTTGAATTATTAAATTCATTGTATTAAGATTAGTTCATTTAATAATTCAATTTAAATCACATTTAAAAATAAAATATAAATTGTGAGAAGACCTGCAATAATCAAATAAAAAATAAGTAGTTAATTTTCTATCCATAAAAAGATGAAAACATAAATTCAAAAATTCATCCCTACATTATCATCATTTT
Source organism: Salix brachista (assembly GCA_009078335.1). Lineage (NCBI taxonomy): Eukaryota > Viridiplantae > Streptophyta > Magnoliopsida > Malpighiales > Salicaceae > Salix > Salix brachista. Next base: position 12,159,430 of record CM018582.1, read on the forward strand.
TATTATTATAACAGTTAAAATTATTATCAACATTACTGCTCAAATAATTAAAATCATTAAATTACCTCAAAAATTCAAAACATTTTAACAAAAAAAAATAATCACTAAAATTATCATTATTATTGCATAAACAATAAAATCATAAAATTCTCTGATCCAAAAAAAAAAAAAAATAACAAAAAAACACACACAAAAAAGAACAAACGGAAAAAAAGAGCAATATTAATTTTAAAATTACCACCAACTTAAACTAAAATTTTAGAACAGAACCTGATAAAAATAAAACTCTGAAAAAAAATGAATCAAAAAAATAATAATCTAAAAGCATAAATGTATAAATATGGGCAGCAAACAAACATTGTCCACACATTGTATTTTTTAATGTTTTTAGATTATTTTCATGTGCTGATATTAAAAATAATTAAAAAAAACAATTATCATTTTAATAAATTTCAAAACAAAAAATATTTTTTTAAAAAAAAAATCAATCACATTTCCAAGAAAAATAAAAAATGTTTCATGGAAAAAAATGAAAATAAAACATAATCAGGAAAAAAAAAAGCTATAAAAAAAATTGAATTCGAAGATTAATCATGGTGTGTTTAAGTTAATCCAGACACCCTAAGTGGAAAAAGAAAAAAGAAAAAATATATATAACCAGAAAATAAAATAAAAAATCCCATAAAAAAATGAAAACAAAATAATGAGAGAAAAAAAACGTAAAAAAAAAACAAAAAAAGGCAATAAACAAAATATGCTGAAGGGGGGATTCGAACCCGCTCCTTCTTCCTTGATGGCGCGCGCTGTTGACCATTTCAGCTACCTCAACATTTCGCTAATAGTTTAAGACAATTGTATTAATCCAATATAAAATAAAAATATGCTAAGAGTGGGATTCGAACCAACGCCCTCTCAGAAGACTGCCATAACGTCGAGTTCCTGGGACCAACTCGACTACCTCAACATATTTATCATGGTTCCCGACAACATATATTAATAGTAAATGTTATTGTGGATTAGCACAGTAAAACAGGGACGCGTTTTATATTATAGGTAATATATATATATATATATTAGAAAATACTTGTTTTTGTTTTTATTTAAAAATACCTCAACAAAAGAGTAAAAAATTATATACAAAATTAATAATTATATTGTTGGAGGGTTTTTTAAAACCAATTATTTAATTATATAACTTACTCTTATTAATTGTATAATTAATTGTATAATTAAACTACATACAAAATAATCATACTATATTTAAAATAATATAAAAAAATAACTCTACAAAATAGCTTTGAATAATTATATATACATTATTCAAAGAGTTATTTTAAAAATTTAACTCTTCAAAATAATTCTTGTGAGTTGCTCTCAACATATTCAAATGTTCTTACAAATTAACAATTTCAAATACAAATCCATATAAAGACCCGTAAAAAGGAAACTCACCACCATTGTAGCATCTCTCAAATCCTCCTCAAAACAGGAAGCAAATAGCCTAAGCGTAATGTATTTATATTGATTAGGGTTTTGAATTTATATTTTTTAGAGAGAGAGAGAGAGAGAGAGAGATGAATTTGAGAGATTTGAACAAAGTATGGGAAATCAAAGCCCTGAAAAAACCAGGAGAAGAGGAAGCCGCAAAGATGTTAGACAAAATAGCCAAACAGGTGCAGCCCATCATGCGTAAACGCAATTGGCGTGTCAAGCTTCTCTCTGAATTCTGGTATGTTTTTGTTTTTGAGAAAAAAATATAACATTATACAGGACTCTGTTTGGCTGCTGAGAAAATAAATGCCCCAAAAGCAGGATAAGAAAATCCAATTTGTGATACTTATGCGTAATTGCACGTATCTCTTGTTTAGATAACACGAAAAGATTTAAAAACAACCTTGATCTGATTCTCTATTTGGTTGTCGTCACACTTTGGCAAAAATGGGGAGATTGTGGATTTCTTTAGAGATGTTTTTATAAACCCATTACCGTGCCGAAGATAAAATAATTTATTATTATAATAGTTGTTCCTAAATTGCATGGTGAAATCAGTTAGAAAACTATGGTTTCTCAGTTGCATTTTGCTTTTGTCAATTCTATGTTGTTTTGATGCCAAATTGACTGACAACTGAAACCATGTGTTTGAATCGGACTTCAGTCCAAACAACCGCTCGCTTCTGGGATTAAATGTAGGAGGCGGGGTTCATGTGAAGTTGAGGCTTCGGAGACCAAACAGGGATTTGGATTTCTTTCCATTCCATCAGGTTCTTGATACAATGCTTCATGAGCTTTGCCATAATGCTCATGGTCCCCACAACGCCAACTTTTACAAGCTCTGGGATGAACTCAGAAAGGTCCTCTATTTTTTTTTCTTTGGCATTTTATTTTAATTAAATGTTTATATGCAGTTATAGCCTGTCATATTGAATTTCAGATGTATCTCGTGCATCATCCATACTTTTGCCTTGTTTGTAAAGAATCCAATGGTAGTTTTTAAGTTAGACAATATGGCTCCACTATGACAACCTCACTTGCTCGTTGTTTTTAACAGGAGTGCGAAGAGTTGATTTCCAAGGGAATCACTGGGACAGGAGATGGGTTTGATCTTCCAGGGAGGCGTTTGGGTGGGTTTTCCTGCCAACCTGCTCTGTCATCTCTTCGCAAAACTGCCTTAGCTGCTGCGGAAAAGAGGGCAAAATTAGGATCTGTGCTGCCATCTAAGCCTAAAAGGCTTGGAGGTGATTGTACTATTATGGTTGCACTCAGCCCAATACAAGCTGCTGCAATGGCTGCAGAAAGGAGGTTGCAGGATGAGATATGGTGTGGTTCTCTGCTGGCTGAGATTGATGAGACTTCTGGTGATGGAGAAACTAGCTCTCATATCGCCGAAAACCCTGTATATATGGGGGAATTTACAGAAAGCTCAAGGTTACAAAACTGTAGAAAAAGAGGTTGGGAATCAAATGACAGAACAACTTGTTTATCTTCCAATGGACATTCAGTTTCTGATTCTAATCTTGTGGATTTATCCAAAGATGCTTCAACATCTGGGTCTATGCTCGATAATGGCACCGACATTAGAAAAAAAGTTTGCAATTCATATAAGGATCCATTTTCTGATACTACTACCCATATAGAAGGTAGTTTCATTGATTTAACGAGTGATTCAAATTTTGGATCCACAACTAATTTCGATACAAAACATAATCAAGAGGCACCTCCTTTAACCCGTGTTTCATCCTTTGGTTCCATATGTAATCGTGATACAGCACATACTCCAGAGGGATCTTTGTGGGAGTGTGGAACATGCACACTACTAAATCCAGTAAGTGATCAGCATTATTACATCAACTCAATTGTTTTGCAGCTTTGCTTCATTGGAATATATTCTGATTATTTTTAATGCTAGATTTTTGAGTTACGTGATCTATTCCTTACACCTCACAGCTTAAGTACATGCTTGGGACTGTATCTCTCATGGATGCAGATGATGTGCAGAATGTTTTTGGCTTATAAATGTTTTTTTTTTAATTGTTCAAGATGGTTTACAGTTTTAGCATATAATTTATATTTTCCAGTCTTTTGTTTATAATTTTGCTTAAACACAAGGAGCATACATTGAAATGAGTACCCGCATTATAATAAAGGCAATAGTTGGAGATTTTGTTACTCTAGATTCAGAGAGGACAACCTTATCTCTTGTATCTGTAGATGATGCACAGAGTCTCTTGGTTCTGTAAAATCTTGATTTGTTTAATTGTTCAAGATTTTACATTTTTTTTTTCAGCTTACAAGTTGAATCTTCCAGTCATTGGTTTATTAATTCCCATTAAATATAGAAGCATGTTTTGAAATGAGCTCCCACTTTCTACTAAATTCACAATTGGAGATTGTGTTATTGTTTTTTCCAGAAATGACAATCATGTCTCTTCTACCTGCAGATATTGTTCTAAGTATTCGTTTGTTCTTTTTGTCACATAAAAGGCTGATTATTGTTCATGTTTGTCTGCTTAGAAGTTGATTTTTTCCATGTTTTTGCATATTATAAATTCGCGTTACCTAAAGACTTAGTATCTATACAGTACAGCTGGTTTGAAATCAACTCCGGCGTATACTAAATGCTATAACTGAAGACTTTAGTGTTGATACAAAGGGAGCTAGTTCTTGGGTCCCATTAGTCTATGATAGCTTCAGTAGAGCAGGGAATAAAGATGATGAAGCAAGGAAAATGGTGCAATAAATTTTGAGGGTCTTGTAAATATATATACATCGATACTCAATTTGTTCCGTAGAATTAGCACAGCTCCATTTCCTATCGATTTGGTGAAATAATGGGCTTTGTCAGCAGAGTCAATTGAACGAAATATGTATTATACTAAAATGTTTTGACCATGGCAACCAAATATTTCTCTATGTTTCTTTTTACTATTGCTGAACTGTTTAGTATTTTTTTTGTGTCATGTGTTTGCTGATTACTGCAGCCACTAGCCCCAATATGCGAGCTTTGTGGCTCACAAAAGCCTAAAGATGCCAGCAGCAAGAACAAAATCTGGTCCTGCAAATTCTGTACTATGGAGAACAGTCTGCAGCTGGACAAATGCTTAGCATGTGGTCAATGGAGATATTCATATGGTCCACCAGCGTCAACTCGAGCTCCCAACCTTGGCACCTGAGCTATGGTTGTACACTATCCATAAACTAGAACCTCTGCATATAACTCCACCTGATGAATGATTGATTACTAGCATTGATCTTTTGGTTCCAAATTTTATCCTCAGGGTGGAGATATAGAATTGTTAAAATGGCTTTTGCATGTGGTAACTGTTCTGTTGTCTTTGATAGATATTCAGTGAAGTTCAAATACTGAAATTAAGTGTATAAAAGTGGAGGGATGGAAGCAAGCTCTTCCAGGTATCTATGACCCCTGGATTCCTCGTGTCAAAAATAGTTAAATGAGAAAAATACTAGGTTTGTTTCGGAGCTTGTGTATTCGACCACACCAAACTTGAGGAAACAAAATTAATTTTAGGTTAAGCTTTTTGCGTATGAATTATAATAGAATTCAAATTGGTTGGTATTTTGAATTCGGCTCGGTACAATATTGGGTAATGCTGAAAATGAAATCAAAGTATAGGGTAAAATTGCATGGCATAATATTAAATGAACAATAGGTTGATTAAATGAAATATATCCATTAAAAAAATTAAAAAAAGCAAAACAATCCCGGTTACCTTTTAGGTTATAGTGCCTGCAACACTATCAGTCTTTGCAATTACACTTCGCAATATCCCTGGTTCTGTTAGTGGAATCGTATTTTGCTCCTTAAATAAATGAAAACCCTGGCTACATCTCTTAGGTGGGTTTGGTTACTCTTAGTCATTAAATATGACTGCAAAGTTGTTACCAAAACATGATTTTTTTAAATGGAAATTTAGGGTAGAAAATTGATTTTCTTCAACTTTGGCTTCTTATTTCTCCCTCTTTGGGCCATAGATTTCTATTCTATTTATGTTTAGAGGAAGAGTGTAATGTAGTCTATACTAGAGTAAAATTTCAGCTATTGGCTAAAAGGAGAACCATCCAAACCAATGGCTCAAAGTGGGTGTCATGAACTGCCTAATGTGACAGTTACGGTAGGTTGCCTGACTGGTCACTTTCGGGGTTGAAAACATGCGCGTGTTGTGTCCATCAATCAAAATTGACCATACATTACAATATTCCAAAATTAGAGGATCATATTCACACAAGGTTTATCAAATTTCATGGAGTACAAAGGCATTAAATATGACTGCAAAGTTGGTACCAAAACATGATTTTTTTCAGCAGAAATTTGAGGTAGAAAGCTATTTTTCTTCAACTTTGGCTTCTTATTTCTCCCTCCCCGGCCATAGATTTCTATTCTATTTATGTATGGAGGAAGAGGGTAATGTAGTCTATACTAGAGTAAAATTTCATCTATTCGCTAAAAGGAGAACCATCCAAACCATTGGCTCAAAATAGGTGTCATGAACTGTCAAATGTGACAAGTACAGTAGGCTGCCTGATTCGTCACTTTCTAGGTGAACAGATGCGGGTGTGGTGTCAATCAATCAAAATTGATCGTACATTACAATATTCCAGAATCAGAGTATCATATTCCCACAAGGTTTGTCAAATTTGGTGGAATACAAAGGCATTAAATATGACTGCAAAGTTGGTACCAAAACACGATTTTTTCAGCGAAAATTTAGGGAAGAAAGTTTTTTTTTTGGCTTCTGATTTCTCCCACCTATGAACATAGATTATGTTCTATTTACGTCTAGAGAAAGAGGGTAATGTAGTTTATACTAGGGTAAAATTTCTGCTATTCATTTAAAACCATCCCAACCGTTGGGTCATAGTAGGTTTCATGAACCGCCAAATTTGACAGCTATAGTAGGCTGCTTGAGTTTTCACTTTGGGGGTTCAACTGATGTGCGTGTTGTGTCAATCAATCAATTAAAACTTACCATTTGCTAGTATAGTATAAATCGGATGATCATTTTCACGCAACATTTGTCAAATATGGTGAACAATAAAAGCATTAAATATTCCTACACAGTTGGTACCAAAACAAGATTTTTTTCAGCGAAAAGTTGGGGAAGGAAATGAATAGTGACCAAACGACACGTCGTCTGACCCTCTTTTTTTCTACCAAAGTTTAATTTGGTCCTTTATCTTGTGATAACTCTGATTTCATTGTAACTCCCCAATTTAAACCAATTGACTTGGTAAAAAAATTAAAGTTCATCTCCGAAAGTTCTAAATTTAACCCAAATTGGGCTTCCAAAATTAATTTCCCACCAATTAAGCCCTTAAAAAAATTAATTTGACCAATTTTTAAAGTATAATTAAGTCTTTGTACTTAATTAAATCCTTTAATTGGACCCTTAATTAATTCCTAAACATAATTATACTTTAAATATGCCCATGATTAAATCAAATTGGCTTATAAAAATATAATCATGCCTTTCAACTTAAATTTTACACAAATTTATCCAATAGTAAATTATTTTAGCCTTGAATCTGTATTTTTTTTTATTTTTGGGCAAACTAGAGACATGATAGGGCTCTCGAATCTGTCCAAAATTTTCAACTTGATTTTTCCACCAATGTCAACCCCTTTTTAATTTATTGTTGTTATTTTTATTTTATTTCGAGTAGATTTTGGGAATAGCCCAGAAATGGGTTATGACAGCTTTGTTTTTGAAAAACACAGATCTGATTAGAGCTCCATTGATGTGAACCTCTTGAACACGTGGTCAAGCAACCCACATGGAAACACACCAATTTATAGAAAGCCAAGTAAATCATGTTTGATAGGAGTGTGACACAAAGATAACTTGTGTCTAAGCACTTGTTGTCAGGAATGGGTAAGGGTAAAGTAGGGAGACTAGTTGTAGCTGAAGTTGAGCAAAAGCAAAAAAAAAAAAAAAACAAGAAGGGAAATGGGGTATAATGGTGGGAACAACAAAAATGTTAGCCACAGTTACTAAGTTGAGGATGGTGGAGGGCTGAGGCTAGGCAAGTTCGGTAATAGTGAGGGAGAGCCCGAGAGCAGGGCTATGTGAAAGGGGGCTCAGGTAAAGGCTATTATAGCTAGGTTTTTGGTAGATGGCAACTAACCAAGGGTAAAAGTGGTTTTCTTTAGGCTTAGGTTTGTTTCTTTGTTTTGTATGACTCTACTTATTGCTAAAAGTATTTGTCATTGTGATGTAGAACAAGTGGAAGAGGCGTACATGCTCAAGAGAGAGCACCAAAATTCAAAGGCAACTGAATTTCCGCAGTCCGGGCGCTGAAGTCGGAATGACGCGAAACTCACCCAGTTGATGCGTCTCGACGTTTGCAGTGGAAGTCAGCAGTTTTTCTGCTGATGCATACCAGTTTTTGGTCGAATTCCATCGTTTAGGTCCCGAAATCATCGTTTTTGCTATTTTAGGAAAGTTTCGTTTTAGCCATAACTTTCGATTCCCAAGTCCAAATCAACTTCCGTCAATTCTGGCTTGCTCAGGATTTATAGCCTTTTCAATTTCTGCATATATCTCAAAGTTGCCATTTTTGGTAATTTTATTAATTAGCGTCGTTTCCTTATCCGACATGGGTTAGGCTAGGGTTTTTGCTTTAAATATGGTTGTAAGCCTATAGCCGAATTACCTATTGAATTATTGAATAAAGTTTAAACTTTTCTTGAGAGTTCCTCTCGTTCTATGTTATTTACAGAATATTGACATTAGTCGTATTCCTTTGTGATTTTCTGTGCGTCAATTGGTATCAGAGCACAAATTTGCCGATCTCGATGGCAAATAACGAAGTAGGAGACGAAAACTCTATTGGCGGTAACCATGGAGTAGAGGCCTTGTGGGCGGCAGTGGAGGAGAAACGGCAACAAGTGGCACAGATTCGTGAGATGCTTGCTACTGGGGTTAACCTCAACGCCAACGACAGGCCACCAGTTAACAAGGCTCGTGCCAAAGGAATTGCAAGAGGCTAACCTGTTAACAAGAGACACAATCCAGCACCTTACCTTCAACATGACAACGAGGATGATTCAGATGAAGGAGATGATGTGGGATATGGTTTAGCCCCACCTGCAAGGCGACCGAGAGAACAAGATAATTATCATCTAAATGTAGATCTTCCCAGTTTCAATGGGAATCTGTGGATAAAAGATTTTCTTGATTGGGTTACTGAAGTGGAGCGGTTCTTTGAGATGATGGAGATACTAGAAGAAAAGATTGTGAGATTTGTAGCATTCAGATTGAAAAGAGGGGCTACAATATGGGGGGATCAATTGCAAAAGAATCAGCAGCGACAGGGGAAGACGCTTGTGAGGACATGGCTTAGGATGAAGCAACTTATGATAGGGAGGTTTCTACCCACCAGATTATGAACAATACTTATTCCAGTTACTTCAGGATTTCTCACAAGGGCCCAAATTTGTGTTTGATTATATTGCCGAGTTCTCTAGACTATTAGAGCGAAACAATCTGAACAAAACGTAGGGGCAGCGCGTAGCCAGATATATGAATGGATTGAAATCGTCGCTGCGAGATAAGATCGGGTTACAAGTGGTTTGGACTATGGAGGAAGCTCATAACCAAGCATTAAAGGCTGAGTTGTTGGAACGAAGAGGGGGAATGTTGGGATGTCGTAGAAACAATCCAGATTCACTGTTTGCTGGTAGAGATAAGGGTGTTCAGGCAGCAGGCATGTTGAACCAGTCCAAAGAAAGAGGCAGCAACAGTAGCTACAGGTCAATAGGAATATGCCCAGAAGTCCAAATCAGAACACAAATTTGAATTCCAACCCTTATGCTAGACCTGCACCTAGGGTTTGTTATCGTTGTTGGAAACCCGAATACCTCTCTAATACCTGCCCAGATCGCCACAAGCCTGTCAACTGGGTAGAAGGGGAAGAAGGAGATCCAGAGGCTACTGAATATGTTGAAGGAGAAGGTGATTGCTATAATGGGGTAGAGTTTGCTGAGGAAGATGGAGAACGAGTCAACTGTGTAGTGTAGTGTATATTGTACACTCTAAGACAAGAAGATGTTGGTCAGCGAAATAACATCTTTCGTTCATACTGCATATTAGTTAGAAAGTATGCGATTTGATCGTGGACAACGAGAGTTGTAAGAACTTCGTTGCAAGGGGCCTAGTAGAACACCTAAAGTTTCCAATCGAGAAGCACCCGAATCCATACACTATCGGCTGGATCAAGAAGGGACCCACTATCAAGGAAACTGAAATCTGTCGCATTCCTATTTCCAATGGAAAGATATACAAAGATGAAATAGTTTGTGATGTAATTGATATGGATGCTAGCCATGTGTTGTTGGGTCACCATGGAAATACGATGTTGATATTACATACAAGGGGTGGGATAACACTTACTTGTTTACATGGGGGTCACACAATTTTTTTGTTGTTCCTTACAAGAAGAAAGCACTGGCTAGTAAGCCTTATGAAGTGGAGAAGCAGTCCTTTTTTACGATAACCAGTTCTGACACTGAGTTTGTGGCATACATCAAGGGTGCACCAGAGTTCTATGCGTTAGTGGTCAAGGCCCTCGTAGTGGAAGGAAAAGAGACTCCGGAAATAGTTCCTGAAAAGTTGAAATCATTGATAGAGCAATTCAGGGATATCACGTCAGAAGATATGACAAACAACTTACCACCCTTGAGGAATGTTCAGCACCATATAGACCTCATACTAGGGGCAAGCCTGCCTAATCTTCCCCATTATTGAACGAGTCTAAAAGAGAACAAGGTCTTAAGGGAGAAAATTGAAGAGTTGTTGCAGAAGGGTTTTATCCGTGAGAGCATGAGTCCGTGTGCGGTTCCTGCATTGCTAACGCCAAAGAAAGATGGGAGTTGGCGTATGTATGTGGACAATCGAGCTATCAACAAGATAACCATCAAGTATCGCTTCCCAATTCCTCGCCTAGATGACATGTTGGATCAACTTGAGGGTTCGAAATTGTTTTCAAAAATTGACCTTTGCAGTGGGTATCACCAGATTCAGGTCAGGCCAGGAGACGAGTGGAAGACAGCGTTCAAAAGCAAAGATGGGTTATATGAGTGGTTGGTCATGCCATTTGGATTGTCAAAAACGCCCAGCACTTTTATGCACGTAATGAATCAGGTATTGAGGCCTTTTGTTAGAAAATTTGTTGTTGTTTATTTTGACGATATCCTTATCTATAGTAAGACCGAGGATGAGCATATGGAGCAGTTACAAGAAGTGTTAGCAGTTCTACAAGAGAACCAACTATTCCTTAATCTGAAAAAGTGCAGCTTTATGACAAATAGCTTGTTGTTTCTGGGTTATATGGTGAGTTCAGAGGGAATTCATGTGGATGAAGAGAAGGTCGGAGCAATTCAAGAGTGGCTAGCATTAAAGACCATAGGTGAAGTTCGAAGCGTCCACGGATTAGCCACCTTCTACCGTCGATTTATCCAGAATTTCAGTACTGTCATAGCACCTATAACAGAGTGCATGAAGAAAGGCAAATTTCAGTGGGGAAAAGAGGCAGAAATGAGCTTTGCCTTGATAAAGGAGAAGCTATGCACCACACTAGTATTGGCCCTACCAAGTTTTGAGAAAAATTTTGAAGTTGAGTGTGATGCAAGTGGCGTGGGGATTGGGGTTGTACTATCCCAGGAGAAACGACCAGTAGCCTTCTTCAGCGAGAAGTTGAGAGAGGCTCGTCAGAAGTGGAGTATGTATAACCAAGAGTTTTACGCGGTGGTCTGAGCCTTGAAGCATTGGGAACACTATCTAGTGCAAAGGGAGTTTGTTTTGTACACTAACCATCAAGCCCTGAATTTATCAATAGCCAAAAGCACTTGGATAACATGCATGTCAGGTGGGCAACTTTCCTTCAAAAGTTCCCTTTTGCTACCCGACACAAGTCTGGTGTTTTGAATCGGGTTTCTGATGCGCTGAGCTATCGTGCCAATATGCTAGTAACATTGTGAAATTGTGGGGTTAGAGTGCCTAAAGGAGTTGTATCAGGAGGATGAAGACTTCAAAGAAATCTGGGCGAAGCGCATTGAGAAACATCCCGTCAGTGACTTCCATCAGAGTGAAGGGTTTCTGTTTTGCGGAAATCATTTGTGTATCCCTAGGATGTCTCTGCGAGAAAAGTTAATCTGTGATCTACATGGGGGTGGGTTGAGTGGACACTTGGGTCGAGACAAGACACTAGCTAGCTTGGAAGAGTGATATTTCTAGCCACAACTGAAGAGAGATGTGGGTAATTTTGTGCAGAGGTGCTATATATGTTAGGTATCTAAAGGTCGATCACAAAATACTAGTCTTTATACACCTTTACCTATTCCTAACAATATTTGGGAGGATTTTTCTATGGATTTTGTGCTGGGACTACTTCGCACCCAGCGAGGGATAGACTCTGTTTTCGTGGTGGTTGACAGGTTCTCAAAGATGGCGCACTTCATCCCTTGCCAAAAGACATCGGATGCTTCGCACATAGCCCGACTATTTTTTAGGGAAGTGGTCCGACTTCATGGAGTGCCACAGTCAATTACCTCTGATCGCGACACAAAGTTCCTCAGTCACTTTTGGGTGACTTTATGGAAGATGTTTCAGACTTCGCTAAACCGTAGCACTACCGCACATCCGCAAACTGATGGACAAACAGAGGTGATGAACAGGACCTTGGGAAATCTGGTTCCTAGCATTTGTGGAGATAAGACAAAACAGTGGGATCATGCATTACCACAGGCTGACTTCGCTTATAACAGTGTTGTTCATAGTGCAATAGGGAAAACTCCTTTTGCTATGATATATGTGTCACCACCAAGACATATTGTGGACTAAGTTTGTTTACCCAAGCAGGGTCAAGGATTAGTATTGCTGCAGAAAATATGGCGACACAAGCCCAAGCTGTGCATGAAGAGGTGAGGCAAAAGTTGGAAGAGACAAATGCCAAATACAAGGCAGCTACAGATAAGCATAGGCATCGCAAGGTGTTTGAGGTGGGAGATTTAGTGATGATTTTCTTGCGCAAAGAGAGGTTTCCCGTAGGAACTTACAACAAGTTGAAGCCCAAGAAATATGGTCCGTATCAAGTTTTGAAGAAGATAAATGATAATGCCTATGTGATTGACCTACCTGAGACCATGGGAATTTCCAAGACTTTCAATGTTATAGATTTGTTCCAGTGTCATGCAGAGGAACCCCTGTATCCTGATGATCCTGATCCTGAACCTAACTCGAGGTCGAGTTCTTTTCAAGTGGAGGAGACTGATGTAGAACCAGTGGCAGAGGCGTACATGCTCAAGAGAGGACCTAAAATTCTAAGGCAACTAAATTTCTACAGTCCGGGTGCTGAAGTCGGAATGACACGAAACTCACCCAGTTAATGCGTCTCAGTATTTGCGGAGGAAGTCGACAACTTTTTTGCAGATGCATACCAGTTTTTGGCCGAATTCCATCTTTAGGCCCCGAAATCATCGTTTTTGCCATTTTAGGAAAGTTTTGTTTTAACCATAACTTTTTATTCCTAAGTCCGAATCGACTTCCATCAATTTCGGCTTGCTCAGGATTTATAGCCTTTTCAATTACTGCAGTTATCTCAAATTTTTAATTTTTGGTAATTTTATTAATTAGCGTCATTTCCTTGCATACCAGTTTTTGGCCGAATTCCATCTTTAGGCCCCGAAATCATCGTTTTTGCCATTTTAGGAAAGTTTTGTTTTAACCATAACTTTTGATTCCCAAGTCCGAATCGACTTCCGTCAATTTCGGCTTGCTCAGGATTTATAGCCTTTTCAATTACTGCATTTATCTCAAATTTTTATTTTTTGGTAATTTTATTAATTAGCGTCATTTCCTTATCCGACAAGGGTTAGGATAGGGTTTCTGCTTAAAATATGGTTGTAAGCCTCTGGCCGAACTACCTATTGAATTATTGAATAAAGTTTTGAACTTTTCCTCAGAGTTCCTCTCGTTCTACGTTATTTATGGAATATCGACGTTGGTCGTATTACTTTGTGATTTTCTGTTGCTTCACATTGTCCTTTGTTTTCTTCCTTTTTCAACTTTAGTCTTTTGTACCCAAATATTTTTTGTTTTTTGTTTTATTTTTGCTCCTTTAAAATGGAGTAACATCAACATCATTTATAAAAAGAAAAAAATATTTTGAAAATGACATGTTAAAATTTGAATTCTTTTGAGTTGACGCTGAAAATACTAAAAACAACTTAAATACATCAAAAAACAAATATTTGTTTGCAATTTTTTTAAAATACTTTAAAATAAAGTTGAAAATTTGGGTGGCAACAATCTTAATGCAATAATATGGATAAAAAAATTGGATAAAATTGATAAGATTTTTGTGCAACATATAAGAACTGTGAACATGGTCGATGAATGATCTAACATTTGCCACACTTGTCCATTCTTTCTTGAGATTTAAACGCTTGTGGCATATCTTTTTCACACTAGGTTTAGGAGGGGTGTTGACCTTAAATACTCTATATTTGGCATTAAATAGTATTACAATATGATTTATTTATCTATCTTTGCCTATTGTTAGTTCTCTATGCACAGTTACAGGCCATAATATACCACGCTCAATGAAGTTAGTTACTTGTATTTTTATTTAATAAAATAATCATTAATCTAATGAAAAGGTCAATTAGACTACAACAAAATCAGGTATTAAACATGCACCATTCAAGAAGTGTTTAAAGGCTTTTGAAAGATTGGATGTCATATTTTCAAACTAGTTACCCTCATCATAAGAAAGTGTTTATGATGCAAAACCCGTGATCACATACATGGTCACGCAACCCATAATCAAAATTGAGATTTGATCCTAGAAAGTCGAAATAGATCTGAAATGAGTGTTAAACAAATTTACTCTTTGAAGCTTTATAACACATCTATATTAAATCATTTTAAGTAAACAAGTTTTTGAATTTGTGATTGAAGTTACTCACAAAGTTTCGAGGCATAATAATGATATTTCTATCATTCCATTCTTACATGTATGTTTAATATTATACATATATAAGTATAATAACAAGTAATGTTTCATTGAATATAAATTAAGAACCATCTCTAGTTGTAATTATTTTTTTCTTCAAATGTAGCAAAAAGTAAAAAGTATCAAAGAAAATGCCTAACTTTTTTTTGGTTCACAATCAAGCCATTCTTTATATTATAGGTATGTTTTACATATTCTATCAAACTAAATATCAAATTAATGTTTTCAAGTTTCATAACACATCTTTGAATTTCTAATTTTTTTTGTAAAGTGTTACGCACAATACAAATTTTATCCAATCTGCTCATGCCATATTTTTATCATGTCATTATTAATTCCATCATGCTTGTCTAATATTATACACACACACACACACACAAGTACAGTTACAAGTAACATTTTGATGAACGCAAAGTAAGAACCATCTCTAATTGTAATTATTTTCATCTTTAGCTTGAGAAAAAGTCAAAAGAAATATCTCATTATAGGTATCAAAAATAGTTGCAATCAACAACTTCTCATTAAACCTCTAATATAGATGAGTGTCAATATTGTTAAGTGACCTATAAAACTTTAACACTTAAATTGAGACCCAAATGATGAAAAAAAAAACACTTAAAAACAATTGTTTCACTATTAAAATTTCCATTATGATCCCACTAAAGAACAATATTGGAATTTGACTCTTGGATTACCTGCAATAATCTAGCAACACTTTAAATGACTCATCGAGTGAACTAAATAACTACTCAAATACCTTTTACTTTATTGTTCATGCCTTATCATATGAATATTTATAGTATAGTTTTATTTCTTCTTGAATTCTTCTTATATTCATAGCAATATTAACACTAAGAAGAGTTGAAATAACTAATGCAATAAGTTTTACATCAAGTTGATGGTCATATTTTTTAATAAATATGGTGATACATGTGTGATGACCTTCCAACTTTGTTATCTAAAAACAATCTAACCTTTTATAATATTCCTCTATGTAAATACTACTAATATTCATATTTTGATGCTTGAACACATTACATTTTCTTATAGATTGTTTTTTAATTTTAAACTTGATATTCAAGTGATTGTGTACTGTTTCATCACTTAACTAAATTCATATATCATTCTAAGTGTTGAAAGTTTTTCCAACCTCTAAATTAACACTTTCAACTGAATTTCTATGCTTAAGAAGCACAATCATTGCAAATCATGCAATAGACTTCGATATCATTCTTAAATCTAGGCACAAGTGGTCTCACCATTACCATCATCATTATTTTATATCCTTTTAAAACATAACTTATGATTATTTTTTGTTATCATTGGGCTCAGAGGAGTCATAACTATGTTAATCATAGTAAAGAATTCTCAAACATACTTTGACCACTACTTTGCAGAATATCATGTATCAATGACAAGTTTATATCACTCCTCATTGTCCTAAATAGGCACACAAATTGTGAATTTGTCTGCCCATTAAGAAATAACCTAAAAGAGCTCAGTCGTTCAACTATAGCTATAGACCCATTGCCACTATGGACTGGCAATTTGCTCTGGCGCATCGCGCGCGCACGTCCACCTTTTTTTTTGTTTTTTCCTTGGATGAACAGTGTATTATCGACTTTACCCCTCAAAAACGACAAAAAACAGTTCCACGCAGGAGGGGCTCCGCGATAATTGCACCGTACGGTCCGGTCCACCGCACTTCTGATTTTTTTATTATTTTTCAAAATTGGCTAAATACAGATATAGCCCCTAATAAGACAAATTTAATGAATTAGGCGCAGGGGCCTGACGGTAATTGACCACCATTTTTTATTATTTTTCCCGAAACACTGTCGGCGCGTGTTTAGCACGCAACCGACAGTACTCCGCCTCACGCCCTGTTCAAGTGGCGCGTGCGGGCATAAATCATCGCCGGAAATGGGCTCCCTGCGTCTCTTTCGATGCGCCTCCACGTGTTCTTCCTCCCAGTGCGGGGCGTTTCATCACCCGGTGTCGTGTACGCGGCGGTGGCCTCTTAAAGTCATTCGGTCCTCATTCTTTTGATTTCCGGATTAGGTTTAAATAACTCCATGAATTCGGTACACAAGTTTTTATTTTTTCAATTTTATCCTTTGATTTAAATTGATAATATATTTGATTTTCATTTCGGCCCTTATACTTTTAATTTTTGATTTTAATTCCTGGACATTTGATTTTCATGTCGGCTCTTATACTTTTAATTTTTTATTTTAATCCTTTTATTTTTTTATTTATGGAATAATCCCTCTTTTGTCCATGTATATATAAGTGTGTTATTATCTTTGATTTTTAATTTTTCTTATGTTCTTATTTATTGAGGTGATATTTTTTCTTTTAAATTGGCTCTTAAATTTTATGTTAATCATTTGAAAATTGATATTTCTTTTTTTTTTCTCCCTATGTTCTTTCTTTTAATTTTTTATTGGTTTTTTTTCTATTTTCAAGTCAAGTTAAATTTTTTTACCTAATAATTTTTTTTTATCTTTAGCTAAAGTCTTAAATATTTTCTTAACCTTCTATTTGTTTTTGTTTTTTTCATAATTAACACAGTAGTAGTAGTAGTAGTAGTAATAATAATAATAATAATAATAATAATAATAATAATAATAATAATAATAATAATAATAATAATAATAATAATAATAATAATAATAATAATAATAATAATAATAATAATTTTAGTTATTTTTCTTGCTTACTTTTTTTATAATTTTTTTCAGTTTTTTTCTCTAAGGATAATTTGATAGATTTTTATTGTTTTGACAGTAATAACAATGATAATTTTAGATGTCAAGACTTCGATGTTGTTTTTATAATAGGTTGTGATGATCTATTTTATTATATTAAATATTGCATATATAAATATTATATTTTAATTTTGAACCAGCGAATCCTGTTAATTTCTTTGATCCCACCAATTATAAAAATTGTTTGCTCAGCTAGCAATGTAGTGTGGTCAATTTTTTTAATTTTCAAGTCAAATGATTTTTTTTCTAGTTAATAATTTTTATTTTATTTTTTTGTTTGATATTTTGTTAAAGTTATTTAGATTTTTTTAATCTTTCATTTATTTTTTGTTTTCTTTTTCATTATTAACACAATAATAATAATAATAATAATAATAATAATAATAATAATAATAATAATAATAATAATAATAATAATAATAATAATAATAATAATAATAATAAGAAGAAGAAGAAGAAGAAGAAGAAGAAGAAGAAGAAGAAGAAGAAGAAGAAGAAGAAGAAGAAGAATTTTAATTATTTTTCTTGCTTACGTTTTTTAATTGTTTTTCAGCTTTTTTCCTCGAGATAATTTGATAATTTTTATTATTTTGACAGTAATAGCAGTGATAGTTTTAGATATTAAAGCTTCGATGTTGCTATTTTTATAATAGGGTGTGGTGATCTATTTTATTATATTTAATTTTGCATATATAGATATTATATTTTAATTTTGAATTGGCAAATCCTATTGATTTCTTTAATCCAAACAATTTTAAAAATTATTCACTCAGCCCGCAGCATAGTGCGGTATAGTTTTAAATTTTCAAGTCAAATAGTTTTCTTTAAAAAATGCTTTCCCCTTGCATTTTTTATGACTGCCTTCCTTTTTTCTTTTCTTTTAATGAACGGGGACCTTTTTCCATATTTTTAAAAAAAATTATAACCAAGGTGTCCAAGTAAGCTTTTTTTTTTTAACCGGGTTTCTTTTTTTGTTTTTTTTTAATCAAGGTATCCGTCGCAACAAATTTGTAATAAATCATTTCATTTTCTTAACACATTTTCTAACAAAATTTATCAAAAATATTTTAACAATAGCAACATTCAATCACTTTTTGGTGGAAAAAAACCATTTTTAATAGATTTTATCAATTATAATTTTACTAATTAAATATTAAAATACAACATATATAAAATCAATCAATTTTCTATATAAATAAAAAAGCTCAGAGTGGGCAAACCGCTCGTTCAAGTATAAATGAAGACTGAGACAAGAGTATGATCATGTTATACAGTAGAGGAGGAGCTTATTTGTTTGGGTCAATCACCCACGTAGAACTTTATCATGTTTGATCCATTTCAAATGGATGCTTTAATTATATTCCTAACACTCACATCGTATGAAGTTAGAATGGGGAAATACCAATATCTCTTAATATGACACTTCCAAGTAATATATAATGGTAGAAATCAATTACGGTTTGTGTTGAATTGTAGATAAATTAGGTATGAATTAATGCAATTGATCATTCATAGCATTAATTGTATAGAAATTTGATAAAATAGGTTTTAGGAAGAGTTTAGTGATTAATTGTCATAGTTAAAAATGTTTCTTGAATTGATATAATTGTTTTTCTAGAATTTTTATTTCCAATTAATCAAAATATATTTTCTTGTTTTCATAAAATATCTTATAACATATGTATATATACATAAATCGTAATTGATTTATACTTAATTTTTGTTCTTCCAATTCAACACAAACCGTAATTGTTTTTTATATATTTCTGTCCATATTTATATATACATGCTATTAATTTCTGTTTTCAATTTTTCTACATTTCTGATGTTATTAAGTTTTTTATTTAATGTTCAAATTTTTATATGTGCTGGTAATCATTTAAAAAATAGTAATTATTATGATTTCTCTTTTTTTTTTCCTTCAAGTCACATAATTTCATATTATTATTGATAAGACATTCAAAATAATGATAACAATTATTTGTTAGTTTTGTTTTCTTTTAAATATGTCAGACTAATTATATTTTTTGATATTTATTTAATTTTACTATCATTACTCTGAAATACTTTTAATATAATAATATGATAAATAAATCTTATAAAATATAAAAATTATAGAATTTTGTTTTTAACAATAATTATGGTCTTGCTAATTTTTATTATTTCCACTGTTATTAAGTTTTTTTTTAAAAATATTTTAATTTGTGTTGATAATCATTTTCAGATTGATATATATATATATATATATATATATATATATGATTTTATTTGAAAAAGATTGTAGTTTCAAGGTCATTTGATATCTCTCTCTCCTCTCGCATTGTAATTGCCTTTGTATTGAGAGAATGACTATGTGATTCTTGGTGTTATTTGATTTTTCTCATTAATATCTCTATAATGGTAGTGGTGGTGTTATAATCATAATTTCAATGTCCCTATGAGATCTTTTTTGTGTGTCTCTTCTCTTTTCATTGTAATTCTTGTCAACTCATTAACAATTTATGTCCAAATACCATGTTTCTTATTTGCAACATCTTAAAATGTGCTTACCAATTATAACATGTATTAAACTACATTATTTCACAAAAAATAATTTTATAAATATTTTTTTCAAATTGTATTAACAAGAAAAAATACAACGGTTTGATTTGCTTTGGGTATAAAAAAGGATCCAACATCCATCTCCAACTCTTTTCCCTCCATGCCCACTCATCCAGTACTTGTTCCTTGTCAGTCGCTCGTGTTTGGTGGGTTTACTTTCTCTCCTTCCAATGAAAGGCTTCGATCAAGAGTCATTCCCTGTTGCAACCATTAATTGTCATGTACGCCTTTCTTTTTTTTGTGTTTTCAAAGTGATGAAAAGATACAGTTCAGAGCTATTAAGATCCCATATCCTCTCCACCGTCATTGCAATTCACGGAGACAAGCCGTCAAAAAATGCCTTTCCAAAGACTACCTTCTATTACTACGATTTCTTTTTTTTTTTTCCAGCCCTTCAAAGATTTCTCGCCTTTCAACCCCACCAATCAAGAACTCTTAATGGCATGTTTGGAAGAGTTTTTTAAAATGATTTTTATACTGAAATACATTAAAATAATATTTTTTTATTTTTTAAAAATTATTTTTAATATCAGCACATCAAAATAATTTAAAAACATCAAAATATATTTATTTAAAATAAAAATAAAAAATTAATTTTTTTGAAAACAACATTTAAAACGCGGTCTGAAACGGGCACTTACGTTAGCCGCATAACTGTGTTACACTTTTTAATTTCTAGAAGAAAAGAAAACGTTGGACAGCGGCGGACTCCCCACCTACCCTACTCCTCCTCGAACACCTAAAACTTTACTTACTATATCAATTAAGGAAGTAATGTTCTTAGTAGGGGTGAGCATTTTCGGTTCGGTTCGGTTTTTTGTCAAAATAGGGACCTAACCGAAATTTTTGCTTTTTTAAAAAATCAAACCGAAACCGAACCGAATTTATTCAAAACCGGCCACTTTCGGTTCGGTTCGGTCCGGTTTTTTTGGTTAAAAAAATCATAAAACCGAATTTGTTTTTGGGCCTTCTGATGGGCTTTTTGATGGGCTTTTTGATGGGTTTTCTAATAAATTTTTTGATAAGCTTGAAAAACTATTTTTGTACAAGAACCCAAAGTATTTTTAAAATTGTTTTTGCAACAAATACAAATATTAATTTATTAAATTGTTAATATAGTGTTTATTAAGTTTTTTTAACCTTTCTAATAATTTTGTTGTGTAATTTAGCATGATGAGAGATAATTAAAACTACACAAAGGAACAAATTTAAATTTAAATTACAGAAAATGCCTTCAAAAAGGGCTTAAAAAAAACAAGAAACATTAACATAAAAAACTTCAAGAAATACAATCGGTCTTCAACTAATTATCATCCGTCGCTAGATTTAACTTTCCACCAAATTCTACAAAAAATAATAGAAATGTTAGATTGCAAATAAGTTGATTATTATTTAATAAAATAAAAATACAAATGTATAAGAAAAATAATTTGATTCAAGATTTTCATATTTTTCATAATCATTCATCAAGGTTGTAATGTCGATCGGTATTGATCCATGATGTAACCAATTTTGACAACAAACAAGTGCTTGAACAGTTGCATATATTCATATATTCGCATTCTCCAGTGAATTGTTCTTTAGACGATAAAAAAAGAACACAGAACACACTGATTATAGTGCTACCTGTTCAGAATCACCCCATGCACGAAAGGCAGAGAATGACTGTAGACATAGCAGTCATTTCCATCCATTCCATTTTCGAGAAGAGCATTTATAAACCCAACAGTACTCAACATGATAATTAGCAATCTCAAAGTAGACAGAAATACATTTTAAAATGCGTTCTAGTTCAACAAGAAAGAAGAGCCATCAAAACACACACAAAGACCCATATATATAATGATTATGATCAACCTTGATTAAAGAAAATATTGAAGTAAGAGAAGGAAACAGGGGCCAAGAATTTACTACCCATTCTCATTAAACTTCCTCTCCCTAACTTCTGTAGTCAATGGAAATGAAGGGAATTGTTTCCTTAAATCACTTATGTACCCTCATTACTTCATAAAAAAACAATTTCGCCCTTCCACCCTCTAAGAGATACACATAATCTTGTAATCACTGCATTTCCCTTCAATCCATTTAACAAGCAAGAGAGAATAAGCTTCCATAGCCTCTTCAAAATCTATACAAAGAAGGGTAATTAATTTCCCTTCACATCCCTCCTAAATTGTTTACACACACAATCAAAATATGAAATCAAAATTTGTGAAGAAGGCATGTATTACATTTCCAAATCTGCACTAGTGACATCACCATAGAGGTCATTCTATCAGTCAAATAACCTAACACTGAGCTACTTTCACAAAGCAACGCCATAAGCATTGAATGTGCAGACATGCCCACCTTTTCCTATTGAATCCATTTCGCAGCATATATTCATAATAACTTAATCATATATTCGCAGCATATATTCATAATAATTCCACAATATATTCACAGCATATATGCATAATAAATTTATACTATATTTGCAGCATGGTCTAGTCACATTATACTGATTTTTCATCTAATATTCCTAATTTCCTATCCAAACAGTTGTATTCAATCAAAACTAACTGGCAACAGAATGAAAATGAATACACACACACACAAACACACACATATATATTCCCTTCCAAACTTGACAAAACAGCAGGCCTTTTCCACCATCCACCATTCAAGAGTGTGCAAGACTTATCACAAAAAAGGCTTCGAATAACATGATCTTCCAAGTTCCAGTCACACTGGTCATTCAATAGCACAAAAAAGTAACATGTGAAATCAGGTCTACTATCTTCGATTAGAAATCATAGTTAATCAGTAAATCCTCTATAATTAAGTCAAATAACTCAGCATTATTAACAACATTTGAAAGCAAACATTGAACTTCAAAACATGCCAGATATTAGTATAATCAAAATCCATGATAAGGCTAAAAAACAAAGCCAGGCAAAAAGATATCCTTCCAACAAAACTGAAACATTTCTTTTGAAGATCGAAGACCCTAACCTCCAAATCACTGCCGCCTCGAATAGCAAATATAAACCAGAGGAACATATAATTACTACTTAAATACAGGTTAGTGCTTAAATACATCAATTGAGGTATAATATTTTTATTTTTTACAATGATTTGTTTAATAAATAAGCGAAGAGAATTAAAATAAATATTCAAGCATATATCACCTCCAAGGACAACAAGCCCTAACATCAACTAATTATATCGAGAATTAAAATAAATATTCTAAGACAGTTGATCTTTAACATATAACAAGAAATAAATCAGAGGTTCAATTTACTTACCTTTTGTAAACTGCAACCGTGTCGGATGGGGACGATGATAAAGATGCAGAAGGAGGCGAGAGGCCGAGAAGCGAGAGGCGAGAGGGAGGCGAGAGGCCGAGAAGCGAGAGGGAGGCAGATTTAAGATGCAGAGGGAGGCGAGAGGAACGGAGATTTACCTTTTAAGATGCAGAGACAGAGAGGCGAGAGGCTGCTTGCTAAGGTAGAGAGGCGAGAGGCTGCTCCTGCTTTCTCGTTTTTTAGTTGCAGAGAGGAGAGAGGCGAGAGCCGAGAGGGGAGAGGCGAGAGCGAGAGGCGAGAGGCGTTTTTACTTTAGGGTTTCTGCAGTTTCTTTTTATACTAACACTTCAAACCGAACTGAACCGGTTCGGTTCGGTTTAATCGGTTTTGTCAGTACAAAACCGAGACCGAACCGAACCGGACGGTTTTTTCAAATTTTGTACTCGGTTTAATCGGTTTGTTTTTTCGGTTCGGTTTTTTCGGTTTTTTTTTTCCGGTTTTCTCGGTTAAATCGGTTATTCGGTTCGGTTTGCTCACCCCTAGTTCTTAGTATGAACCCATCAGAATAGTTCTTCTTTATTAGGGTAATGTAGTGGTTAATGTATTCTTCTGATTCTTCCAATTTGCCTAGTTAGTTAACCAAGGAGCAGAGCAAAAATTGTTTTGAAAAACCATCATTTTAAAATCTAGGTCGATTCTGGATACTATACATGCGAACTTTAATTTCAATAATTTATTTTTTAAAAAGAATAATGTTATTATTCTAATAAAAAAATTATATCCAAACAAATAACGAATTAGCTAGAGTTTTTGTTTGATTGATTAAGTTTTTTTTTTTTTTTTCAATCCGGACAATTCTAGATCGAGTCTCAAGAAATTCCAAATTTTAGAACAATGAGTAAAAATAGTCAATTTTAAAAACTCTCTCTAATCTATTATAAAACTAAATGAACCGTTTAAATAATAAAAAAGTTTTTTATATTTAAGAGAAATTACAAAATCTTTCATTTTTTATTCTAAATATCCTTAATAAAAAAGTTCTGAGCAGACTTCGTCTTTCAAATCTGGCACGCTTCAAAAGTTGGAAAGACAGCACAAAAATGTAATTTTCGTTGACTGTGTGTACTCAATAATCAATATTACAATAATAAATGGGGATGGTTAAAAATTAAAACCTTCCTAAGTGAGAAACACAACGATAAGGAAACCGACAGCACACTGTCTTGCCCTCTCCTTTAAATACTTGTTTGGGGGAAGAATCGCTTTCTTCTCTCCAAGGCACGCCGACGCTGCGAAACCCTAACCCTCGCTGTTTCTCAATGGCACGAAAACGTGCTCCTCCATTAAAAGACCCACCTTCTGCTTCCAGCTCCGAAGAAGAAGAAACTTCCAGTGGTGAAGAAGAGGCATCTGATGATGAACGAAGTCAACCCTCTCCTCCACAGCCACAATCCAAAACCATCCGAACCCAAAACTCAACCCCCAAAAAACCCGAACCCACCACTCATCAATCTGAATCTGAGCTCGAATCTGAATCAGGGTCGGATTCCGAATCCGAACCCGAACCTGGCCAGAGTGTCAAGCCAAAAACCTCCAAACCAATGGAGGAGATCCCGCCAAAGGAAGCAGCAGCAGCAGTCGTCAAGAAGTCCAGATCCAAACCAGCTGTAGCCGCCACCCCGGAGAAATCAACAGCTGTGAAGAGGGGTAACGGCGCTGATCGCGACCCGAAAGACTTGAAACGGGCTAAGAACAAGCAATCCGATCCTGAGAAGTCCGAGGATTCCAAAAAACAGCTCTTTCAAAGGTTGTGGACCGAGGATGATGAGATTTCGCTGTTGCAAGGTATAATTGATTTCATTGCCGAGAAAGGGTATGACCCATCAAAGGATACGAATGCGTTTTTAGATTTTATTAAGCAGTCTTTGCATTTTGATGTGTCTATGACTCAATTGAAGGATAAGATTTTTAGGCTAAGGAAGAAGTTTGAGAATAACGTGAAAGGGAAAAAAGGCGAAAACAAGGTTTTCAGCAAACCGCATGACCAGAAGGGGTTTGATTTGTCGAAATATATTTGGGGCAGTGAAGGGTGT
Organism: Salix brachista; assembly: GCA_009078335.1. NCBI lineage: Eukaryota > Viridiplantae > Streptophyta > Magnoliopsida > Malpighiales > Salicaceae > Salix > Salix brachista. Next base: position 12,184,711 of record CM018582.1, read on the forward strand.
ATTAAAGCTAATGGGAAGAAAAACACTAATTTTAATGATAATAAAAAAGGAAATGGTAAGAAACTGGAGGCATTGAAAGCTGATTTGGGTATCGATGCGGGGGAGGAGAGAATGGAAGTTGAGATGGAGAGAGATTCAAGTGTCAAAAAGGTTTTGAAGTTTGATAAGAAAGCGAGTGTTGGAACAATGGAAGATTATGTGGTGAGATGTGGATTGGATTTTGCGCATGGAATGAAGAAGGAAGAGATGGAGGAGAAGTGGAGGAAGTTGCATATAGCTGAAATGGAGCTGTGTTTGAAGCGGAATGAATTGCTAAGAGAGGAATCAAAGATAATGTTGTCAGCTTTTAAAGCTGACAAGGATTAGTGTGGTCGAGAAGGTACATGTAGAGGGGTTTCATGGTCTAAGGAAGTGATCTTGTTAGCATTTCCTTTTTTGCCTAGGTTTCAAAATCAGAACAATGTTTGGAATGTTTAGCTACGTAGATAATATTATCCTTGGTCCTTTTGTTCTGCACAATTCTGTTTTCAAGGTTTAACTCTCATTCAGTAGTTATGTTATGTTTTATTTCTCATTTCATGGTTATTGTGTTTGATTAGTTGTTTATTTGTTATCCATTATCGCCCTGTGGTTTGGTGTGTTGTTCTCTGCACAATTTTTTTCTCGGGTGCTCTTAACAGTCTTATCTCTATGGTTTGTTGGGCAATAATTTGTGTCATCACCATATTGTTTGATGGCTATGTGAAATTTGCCTTCACTTTCTGATGAAGTTCACTCAAATTATGAATACATGGTGTGTTTGCAGTAGGAATTTGCATAAAAAGTATGATGTTTTGATTTATATCAAGGAGACATTTCTCTCTTTGTTTTATTTATCCTTGAAACAAGTTCGGCAGATGATTGAGAAAACTGTTGGCTTCAGATCGATTGGTGGATATATTTTCAGATTATTATTGTTGTTGTTGTTTTCTTAGCTTAGCTTATCTGCCTTATGTTGGATAATATCCACCATGTGGGTTAATGATGCAAAGGGTGGTGGCACATACAATAAATTTCACATATCTTTCTCTTGATGTATGTTCATTAACAAATCAGATATATTCCAAAGGTGCTTAGTTAAAATGGTTTTACATCTAGCTTTCAAATCAAGAAGACCCAAACCACCTATGGATTTCGGAAGATAAACTGATTTCCACACAATCAAAGCTGATTTCTTACCAAAAAACTCAATACAACACTATTGATGCGGGAAATAACTAATCCTGGAATAGGAAAGACAAGGTGATTTGACTGCGTGTTGTGTGGTGTTTTTTTTATGTAGAAAATTAATTGATTTTTTGAGTTGTAATAAGTTATTTTAATATTTAATTAATAAAATTGTAATAGATCAAATCTGTTAGAAATGATATTTTTTTCTGCTTAAAAGTAACAGTGTAATCGAAACGCAGGGGAAGTGGTCTGTATATTTTTTGGTCTGTATATTTTTTATTTGTAGATAATGTGGGTAAATTTGTATATTAAATATTTATCAACATATATAATTAGTCTGACATATTTAAAAGAAAACAAAACTCATAAATAATTATTATCATTATTTTGAATATTTTATCTATAATAATTAGAAAATTCAACCTAACAATATTAACAAAAAAAACAATTAAAAGAACAAAATAAATGAGAATACAAAAATAAATATTATTAAATTTAAAGAAATTATTTGACTTGAAGAATAAATTAAAAAAAGAAATAATAATAATAAATATTATTTTTCAAATGATGTCAACACAAATTAAAATCTAAACATTAAATAAAAAAAAGCCTTATTAATAGTGTAAATATAAAAAATTAGAAAGAAAAACTAAGAGCATGTAAATATAAACATGGATAAAAATAGAAACTATGTAAGAGATATATATCAAATAATAAAGGAATTAAAAAAAAACCAAAGATTTAAAGATAAGGGCCAAAATGAAAAACACATATATAATAAATTTCATTTAAATGATAAAATTGAAATAAATATAAACATTGATACCAAAAAAATTATATAATTTAAAACAAAACCGTAAATTAAAAGAATGAGTACCAAAATGAAATTGAAATATATAATTAATTTGCATGGAAGAATAAAATTGAAACAAATCAAAATTTTGATACAGAATATTAAGGGTTTCAAACCAATATCAATTTGCATCTAGACAAAACCCGCTTTGAATAACATCCATAGGCAAAGGCAAAGACACCTTAGATGTAACCAGAAGATTCTAATAAAATCTAACAAATTCCTCCCTCACCTCGAATCCGAAGAAGTAAGGATTCCATTATTGCTGATAATGGACGAAATGAACCGTTTTCTTTGCTTTTGCCTCATGATAGCATGAAAAAAACTGGAGCCTCTGTGACTATCTTTAAAATAGTTACACTATCTTTAAAATAGTTACACTTAAGCTTATGGTTGAAGAACATTTTCTATGTTGATTTGAGATTTATGAGATTCCATAGCAATTTCTTTTCATTCTCCAATAGCTAAATATTGTCCACTAAACTCAGCTGCAAAAAAACAAAAAAAAAAGTGGGAAACTAGCGGGAGCACTGTAGTCCTAGCAAAACTTAGCTACAAAGACAACTTCAGACCCATGAAATCAAACAATATTTTTTATTGTTTTGGCAATTAAACAAACAACCTCAATAGCTACACTAAGCATCCAAACCTACTACCAAATCTAGGCAGCTCAAGCAGTCAGCAACTCGTGGTCACAAACACATCCAAAAGGAATTCCTCAGTTGGCCTCAACCACAGGCCACTAGAAACATCAGCTATACATGGTAGGCTGATCAAGGGAACAAGCTTCCCGAAGCACACAAATCAGCTTGGAATTCAGTAACAGCAGCTGAGGTAACCAACAACAATATAGCAAAGGGTGTTGACTACCATAAGGTAGCAAACATCATTGCAGCAAAATATTCCTACAAGAGAGAACCACATGCATTAAACAAGATGGGAAAGCAATAACAATGGTGGAGGGACCGCCTTGCCAATTAACTTAGTAAGACCTCCTGAAGCATGAAAAAGCAGACATCATTGCCCTATAATCCACCAGCAAAGGAAGGAGATAGCCACCTACAAGAATGACTATGGAAAACAACCACAACAATGGTGGAAATACTGCCATTCCAAAAAAATTGGGAAAGTGAATTTTCCTTGCTTGGTTTAGGAAACATCATGATAATTTCTGTTGCTTATTTGTCATGCATGGTTATATTTTGTTTCTTTGCGCAGAACCAACAATGTTTTTTTTTTTTATTATTATTATTTCAAACTATAGGTTTAAGGTTGGATAAATGGCTCTGAATTTCCACTGTAAAAAAATGATTTTGCCACTGCCACAGAAATCCTTTTCTTCAAAACAGTTTTGACGAAGCTCATTGCGGGTAAATTTTATCTATCAAAATGATTTTTTAGCACTTTGGATCCTTCATGAAAGTTACAATTCCGCTCATGAATATAAATTTAGGTTTTTGAATTGCCTGATTTGGATATCGCAATCTCAAGATATTCCCGTTAGAATGTCTGGTATAAAAGCAAAAAATCTTGCGCAAGAATGATGTTGACCCGAGATTTGGAGGTTTTATTCAAGAAATCCAATTAAATGTTTCAAGGATTTATCAGAATAAGCAGAGACCAACATTTAAATTTGTGAAAAGTTTAGTCTCATTGAAAATAGGTGTGCTGGTTAAAACACGTCATAATAATGTTTTTGCTCGACTGTCGCTCAGTGTTATATTTTGTTTCATCGCGCATAACCAACAACATTTTTTTTAAACCATAGGTTTAAGGCTGGATAAATCAATCTGAATTTGCACTGAAAAAAAATGATTTTGCCGCTGCCACGGAAAACCTTTTGTTCAAAATAGTTTTGACCAAGTACATTGCGGGTAGATTTTATCCATCAAAATGATTTTTTAGCACTTTGAATCCTTCATGAAAGTTGTAATCCCGCACTTGTAGATGAATTTGCAGTTTTGAATTGCTTGATTTGGAAATAAAAATTTCAAGATATTCACGTTTGAATATCTAATTTAAAAGAAGAAAATCTTGTAACGAGAATAATTCTTACCCGAGATTTGGAGGTTTTATTCGAGGATTTATTAGGATAAGAAGAGATCAGTTTTAAAATTTGAGAAAAGTTAATTAGTCTCGTTGAAAAACATCAAGGATGGTTTAGGAATCATCACAATAATGTTTATTGCTTGATTGTCTTGCAGGGTTATATTTTGTTTCTTTTCGCAGAACCACCTGCGTTTTAATATTATTATTACTTTTTTTTACCATAGGTTTAAGGTTGGATAAATTACTCAGAATTTGCACTGAGAAAAATGATTTTTCCTCTGCCATGAAAATCCTTTTCTTCAAAACAATTTTGACCAAGCAGATTGCGGTTAAATTCTTTCCATCAATTTTTTCTCACTTCAATTCCTTATGAAAGTTGTAATCCCGCACTTTTAGATGAATTTGTGATTTTGAATTGCTTTTTTTGGAAATTAAAATCACAAAATATTCACGTTTGAATGTCTAGTATAAAAGAAGAAAATCCTGTCGCGAGAATGATTCCCACCCGAGATTTGGAGGTTTTATTCAAGATACCCAATTTAGCATTTCAAGTATTTATCAGGATTAGTATTGACAAATTTTAAAATTTGGTAAAAGTTAACAGTCTCATTTTATAATAGGGGGCTACTTCAAACACGTCAAAATAATTTTTTGCTCGTTTGTCGCGCAAGGTTATATTTTGTGTCTTTTGTAGAACAAGTTAGATTTTTATTACTATTCTTATTTGAAACCATTGGTTTAAGGTTTGATAAAAATCTCTGAAGTTGCACTATAAAAAAATGATTTTGCCGCTGCCATGGAAATCATTTTCTTCAAAATAGTTTTGACCAAGCACATTGCAGGTAGATTTTATCCATCAAAATGATTTTTTAGCACTTTGGATCCTTCATGAAAGTCGCGATCCCGCTCATGAAGATAAATTTGGGGTTTTGGATAGCCAGATATGGATATGACAATCTCAAGATATTCCCATTAGAATGTCTCGTATAAAAGTAGAAAATCTTGCTGCAAGAGTGTATCTAACCCAAGATTTTGGAGATTTAATTTGAGAAACTCAATTTAATGTTTCAAGGATTTATGACGATAAGTGCCGCAAGAATGTATCTAACCCAAGATTTGGAGGTTTTATTGGAGAAACCCAATTTAATGTTTCAAGGATTTATCAGGATAAGCATAGATGAAATTTAAAATTTGGGAAATGTTAATGAGTCTCGTTGAAAAACACCAAGGTTGGTTTAGGAAACATCACAATAATTTATGTTGCTTGACTGTCTCGCAGGGTTATATTTTGTTTCTTTTCGCAAAACCAACTGCCTTTTTATATCATTATTACTTTTTTTACCATAGGTTTAAAGTTGGATAAAACACTTAGAATTTGCACTACAAAAAATAATTTTTTCGCTGCCACAGAAATCCTTTTCTTCAAAATAGTTTTGACCAAGCACATTATGGATGATTTTATCCATCAAAATGATTTTTTATCACTGCAGGTCCTTCATGAAAGTTGTAATACAACATATGAATATGAATTTGGTTTTTTGTATTGCCTGAAAAGGGGGGGCTGGTTTAAACATGTCACAATAATTGTTTTGCTTGACTGTCGTGCAACGTTATATTTTGTTTCTTTGCGCAAAACCAACAGGGTTTTATTATTACTATTATGTTTTTAAACCATAGGTTTAAGGTTTGATAAATTGCTTAGAATTTTCACCAAATAAAAATGATTTTCCTGTTGCAATGAAAATCCTTTTCTTCAAAACTGTTGACCCAACAACGGTCTCAGGTGAAGGTAGCGGCAGTTGTTGCAACGTAGGCCGACCAACTTCTGAAGCTCCCCCCGACCACCATAGACCACCATTCTCTCTGACCATGACCACTAAAACCTCTACTACCATGAGCTATAGACTGCCCCGTCGATGGTGTCTGAATAGGATATTGAGCTGAACTAGATGCCTCTGAAGCTAACAAATGTATCCTAGGGCACTCTCTAACATTGTGGCCTATCTAGCCACAACTGAAACAAGCTCCAATCCTCTTATAACACTCAGCACTAGTATGACCTCCTCCACAATGCTGACATAAGGAATTGTCCCTAGATGGAACAAATGATCTACGAGGTGCAGTTTGAATTGAACTATGACCATAACTTTGAACACCACTACTACCACTTTGATTGCATGAGCTACTAACTGTAGTTCTCGGTCTAAACCTCCTTTGAACCCAAGAATCCTGATGACCACTTTGTTCCCTAAACGGACCTACACTTCATCCTCCTGGTTGTCTAGAAAACTAACCCTCTTCCCTAAAGAATATATATTTTTTTAGTTTTTTATATTATTTTACTGTGTTACTACTAAACAAATATCAAAATATTTTATTACTCTAATTTATTTTTACAAAAGCAAAATTAAAATAATTGTTATCCATATTTTCAACACCTTATTCATAATAAAATTAATTTATAAAATACACTATATAATTGATAGAATAAAAAAATAAAAGAATAAGGCCAAAATGAATAACATAATATATGGTCAATTTCAATTGAAGGACAAAATTGAAACAAATCAAAACCTTGGGATCGAAAAAATAAAGGAATTAAAAAAATAAAAAAAATCAAAAGAATAAGGGTCGAATGATCAATTTCAATTGAAGGAAAAATTGCATAAAATTCACACCTCAAAACCGAAATATTAAAGCAATTAAAAAAAATAGGGTCAAAATATATATCATAAATTTCAATTTCAGAACACAATTGAAACAAACCAAAACTTTGATAGAAGAAATTATGAGGAACAAATAAATTATAAGCCCATGGACTGAAATGAAAACACTATAAACACATTGGACTGATTTGCAGTTACGCCTGCAGGAGAGAGAAAATGTGAAACAAAGGGATCAATTAACCACTAGCACGTCCTCGACCATCATTCGATGACACGCGCACTACCATGTGAAGGAGGTCATAGCAACGCATCCAGTGAGACAACATATAGACATTTTTACCACCTAATGAAGTTGCACGCGCCATTCTAAATGCGCAGACAAAAGACAATTGTCATCACGTCAACGAGACGTACCTGCCACTTTCGTTAAAAAAAGAATAAAACATAGATAAAAATACAAATATACCCTCAATGCTAACTCTTCTATTTTGTCGTTTCAAAGAGTACCCCGTAAATTAATTGTTTATCAAACTATTAAAAATAAAAAATAACCTCACAAGGAACCGTTATATTTTATCTTATTAAAAGGCATAGCAAATATTTCATTGTTCATTAACAAATCAAAAAATTGAAAAGATGAACAATGTTTTATCTGATATCAGGGTAAAACGGTAGTTTAACTATATAAAAAATGAGAAAAAGATGAAAATAACCCCAAACAATCAGATAATGTCAACCAAAACCATCAAAAAATTGAGAATACCCCTGAGGCTAAGAGTTATTTTTAATGTACTGAGAGGCAAAATAGTAATTATACTATTACAATCCATAGTGATTTGTGTCTACTGCTATAAATGATCAAAAAGGTTTATTCAATATTTTCAAAGTTCTAAATCGAGGAGGAAAAACAAAGGTATGAAGAGGTTAGTTGATTGGAGTAATCATTATTAAAAATAAAAAGAGCATTCAAATTACTTCATTTATTTGAAATATTTTTATTTATAAGTTTTTGTTTTCTTAAAACAAATTGAGAATTCATGTAAGTTCTCATTTTTTTAATAATTATGGTAATATAAAAAATTAATTACATGAATTACACGAATTATATTTTAAATTATTTCTTATTTGAATTTGTTTAAAACTAAGTGACTTGTGATTTTCCTAGAGCCTAATTTCATATACTAAAAAATTGTTTTCTTTTAAAAAAAATGTAGTTAATGTAAATTTGATAGTATTTAGGATAAAAAAAATAACAAGATAAAATTCAAGCAATTTGAATTACCCTAATTTCTTGATTTACTTTAAAAGCTCTAATAAAAGAAAAGAATAATCTGAATAGGGTCAATAAAATAAAATTGAATGATTAGTCTAATCAGATTTATTTTCATTTATCAAAAAAATTAACTTAATGAAAGTGAACACCTCGGGAGTTCAATATTCTTTTCAAAAGCTTGCGTTTATAGAAGAAACCTAATTAATTACTTTATATTATTCTTTAATACATTGTTTAAATAAAATTTTTATAACCTTGAAACTTGCTTGGATCTTGCCACCAGCTTGAATTTAATTTTATTAATTTAATTAACAATAATAGGTGAAAAAGATTTGAGTTTTTGGCTCATAAATTATTAATATTTTAGTATTAAATCAAAGAATTATTCCAATCAAAAATTTAAAAGTTATTCTAGGTATCACATGTATTGAAAAGACTTTGCCTATAATTACTTTATATATTATCTATTTCAAAAAACATTATGCCTACCAAAATTAAGACTTGATTTTATAAAGCAATATTTATTATTTTAAATATTAAATACAAAACAAATATCCATACTCATGTAGAAATTTAAATCTAGTTTTATTCTCTAATTAGAAGACTAAAACAAGAATATGATTCCAAAAACAATAGGTTAATAAAACTATAAATACATTTAAAACAAAATTGTTGTGTAATGTTCTTGAGGTTGAAATTGCATTTTATTTTAATTATAAATTCAATAAAAATATATAAAAATATATCAACAACAATTAGTAATATAAAAAATCAAAATAATAAAATAAAATAAAATTTTATTAAACTATTAAATGAAATCATTAATTTATTGTCATGTATATTTATCTCGTATGGATAATTATTAGCAATATTAAAAAGAAATCATTTAAACAACATAATTTAGAAAATTACGTTCATTCCTATATTTTAATTTTTATTCACTTTAGATATAATTATAATTGTAAAAAAATAAATCAAATTTCAATAAATTATTAAATTCAACATCATTTTAGTTTTGTTTTGTAGTGGGCTCTCATTTATTGTCTTATATTATATTTCGCTTGTTTAGAATAAAACATTTATATTTTCTTAAAAAACCCTAGTTATTAAAACAAATGCCTAAATTAATCATGATCGAATTCACATTACGTACCTATGCCTTATTATTATTATTATTGTTGTTGTAGTTGTTGTTGTTGTTGTTGTTGTTGTTGTTTATAGTTTTATTTTAACAAAAACTCATTTAGACAATATTAATTCACAAATATTGGAATTTAATATTAATTGTTGTAGGAAAATAAATTTTAATTTTATTATATTGAAATATAGATATAATATTATCAAATTAAAAGTTAATAGCTTTCAGAATGAATCTTATTTGCATCATAGACCATATTTATTTTTTCGATATTTAGATTTTATTTCAACTAAAGAGTAGTTTTAACAAAAAGTGATTTTAAAAATATTATTATATAATAATAATTTTAGCAGGAGAAAGTTTCTATTTTTTTTAAAAATAAAAATAAAAAATATTAATATTTGAGTCCAATATTTTGTCAAGTTTTATCTTATTTGGGATTGTTTCAAGAATTTTCAATTATAGGTACTACTAGATATTTGTAATTAAAAAAACAAAAATAAGATTATAGTTTATCATATTTTTTATTTTGTATTTTGTATTTGATTATATTTATTACATTGTATAAGAAAACTAAAATTAGTTTTAAAATAAAAAAATACAAGATAATTTTCCCTTTTCAATTAAAGTAATCGTAATTTTAATCTCTTACTATGCTAATGAAAAACCATACAAAAGTTTTTGTTTTAGGAGTTCCTTAGTGTGCGCGCGTGTGATCTACACGTTCGAGTAACGGCGAAGAATCGTAAATGGCAAATAATACTTTTTGAGATTGTCGGTGAACGATTTTGCTGGGATGACGTGGCACCGTCTTATTGTACATGCCAGCCTGATACCTTTTGGAGCTCACCCCCACAAAGGCACAAAACGGAAGGAACATAAGCTGTTTGATACCTCTATTTGGCTTTTAACAATTATACCCTCTTAATTCACGTTAACTACGAAAATGCCCCGGGCTTAGGCTATACCTGCCTTTTTTTACCATTTGTTTGTTGTCGTGCCGACACTGCCTTTTTTTTATTATTATTATTTTACCTCCGTGTTTTAAATATATATATATATATTTATATTCTATAATTTATAGATTATATTGAAAGGGAAGTCACTCACGGCATGACTTAATAATAGTTTTTTACAATATTACCTATAATATAAATAGCGTGGGAAAAATACTGTAGCAATCCACATTATTTTTCCTATGCCATTTAAATCATAGGTAATTGCTCTCCTCCGAAAATAGTGAGCCGTATGCAAATTAACAAAAACAATAAAAAACAATAACGTGGAGTGCGAATGATAAGTCAAATTTTAAAGAGGTTCTTTCTCTTTTACATGTTGTTGAATATTGGAACAGTACATCAATATATATATGTATACTACAGTTAAAATTGCGTCGAAGAATTAAAAAAAACTAAAATATTTTGTCAAAAAAACAATAAAAAATTATTATTATATATATATATATATATAAAACGCTTCCCAGTTTTACTGTGCGAATTCACAGTATAAATTACTATTAATATATGTTATCGTGAACTATGAACGAGATGTTAAGGTGGCCCAGTTGGTCCATGGCGGGCGACATTAAGGCTGTTTTTGAGAGGGTGTGGGTTCGAATCCCACTCTAAGCAGATTTTTATTTTGCTTGGAAATGAGATTGATTTAATATTTATTGTTGTGAACTATTAACAATATATTGAGGTAGCCGAGTTGGTCCAAGGCGCGCGACTTTAAGGCTGTCTTCCGAGAGGGTGTGGGTTCGAATCCCACTCTCCGCATATTTTTATTTTGCTTGGAAATGTGATTGCTTTAAAAAAATATATGTTTTTTTGTTTAGAAATATATTAAAATGATAATTGATTTTTTAAAAAAATATTTTTAACATCAGCACATAAAAATGATCTAAAAACATTAAAAAATATTAAAAAATAAAATGTTTGGACAATGTTTGTTTTCTGTCTGTATATATTTATTTATGCTTTTAGATTATTATTTTTTGATTCATTTTTTATCGGGATTTTATTTTTATTAGGTTCCGTTCTGAAATTTTAATTTATGTTGGTGATAATTTTAAAATTAATATTGCTCTTTTTTCTATTTGTTCTTTTTTTTGTTATTTTATCTGTTTTTCGGATCAGATAATTTTATGATTTTATTGCTTGCTTAATAATAATGATAATTTTGGTGATTATTTTTTTATTGTTTTTTATGTTAAAATGTTTTGATTTTTTATATTTTTCGGGGTAATTTAATGATTTTAATTATTTGGGCAGTAATGTTAATAATAATTTTAACTGTTATAGTAATGAAAATGATGGTAACGTAGGGATGAATTTTCAATTTATGTTTTCATCTTTTTGTGGATAGAAAATTAACTACTTATTTTTTATTTGATTACTGCAAGTCTTTTCACAATTTATATTTTGTTTTTAAATGTGATTTAAATTGAATTATAAAATGAACTAATCTTGATACAATGAATTCAATAATTCAAATATCTGAATCTTCTTGCTTTTTTAATGATGATGATAATTTTATGTTGGTTATTTCGTTAAAACCTACTAAATAGATAAATTTATATCAATTTAAAATTAATATATTTTATAGAAATTTTGCACTTCACAGTAATTCTGCACAAATTTATTATTTTGATTAAATTTATATTATATAAAAAAAAATATAGAATTGATATTTTTTTGCGTTAAAAAATATGGTGCCGCCCGCGACGAGGCGCGGGGGCATTGGCTAGTGTTATTATATAGTTTGTTTTCTGTTTTTCTAGTTATTCTAGTTTACTCACACATGCATGTTGCATGTCAAAGTTGTTGTGAGCCTGTAACACCAAAGGCTATATAAGCCAGAACAATTACTTAATAAGACTTAACTTTAGAATCTTAATCCTTGCTTCTCAAGTCATTTCAACCTTCATTCTCAGCAGACTAAGTGCAATTCAATTGTGCACTTAACAAACTGGTATCAGAGCTCTCAGAATTCGATAAACCTCAAAATAACAGAGTAAGAAGATGACAGTAGAATCAAGTAATTTCGCACAACCTTGCATTTCTAAGTTCGATGGAGATTATTAACATTGGTGCATGCTCATGGAAAATCTTTTACACTCAAAGAAGTACGGGAGCATTATTTAGATAGGCTGTGTGGAGACTACACCAGGAGATGTTTTGACAGCAAGACAAAAGAAAACCTTGGAGGAGATGAAATTGATGGACCTGAAGACCAAGAATTACTTGTTCTAGACAATTGAAAAGTCTATTTTGAAATCAATTGCTCAAAAGGATATAGCTAAGCAAATATGGGATTCTATAAAGATCAAGTATCAAGGGAATGCTAGAGTCTAACGTGCATAACTTCAAATTCTTCAAATTCACGAACAGAAATTTCAAAAGAATAGAAGAGATGATCAAGCACTAAGAGTCTACGATGAACAATTTGGAGGAAGAAATCAAGGAAAAGGCAGCAATAAAGGAAAAGGTCATGGAAGAGGACCTCAAATGTACAATAGAGCCACAGTAGAATGTTTCAAATGTCACAAGCTTGGACATTTTCAATATGAATGTGCAACTCAAAGGAAGCAAATTATGCAGAGTTAAATAAAAAAGAGGAGATGTTGTTAATAACACATGTTGATCTGTAGAAAAGGAACAAAAAATATGCAGATTTGAACCAAGAAGAGAAAATGTTGCTAATGGCTCATGTTTATATGCAGAAAAGGAATGAAAATGATGCTTGGTTTCTAGATTCAGGCTACTCGAATCATAACAATAGAATGAGAGTAATTGGAAAGGGAAGTGTAAAACTGGTTTTGAATGGAGTAATTCATGTTGTAAGTGAAGTGTTTTACATCCCATAACTTAACAACAATCTCGAGTATTAGACAATTTGAAGATAATGGTCTAGCAATACGTTATAAGGGGGAATATGCAAGATTTATCATCTAGAGAAGGGCTTGATTATAGAAACTGAAATAAGTGTCAATAGAATGTTTATTCTCTTGGCTGAAACCCAGAGGACGTCTGATGTTCAGATATGTATTAATATAAACTCTCAAGACCTATCTTATCTATGGCACAGACGTTATGGACACTTGAGTTTTAAGGGATTGCAGACACTACAACAGAAAAAAAAAATGGTTCATGGACTTCCCTATTTTAAAGTCTCAGAAATGGCATGCACAAACTGTTATCTAGGGAAGCAACAAAGAGATGCAATTCCAAAGAAGAGTGTGGAGAACATCAAAACCACTAGAATTAATTCATGCAGATATTTGTGCACCTATTTCACCTATGTCCAATGGTGGAAAAGGATACATATTGTGTTTCATTAATGACTACAACCGAAAGTCTTGGGTATATCTGTTGGTAGAGAAGAGTGAAGCATTCCAGTATTTCAAAATCTTTTAGAAGTTGGTTGAAAAGGAGAAATGATTATTTGTTAAATGTATAAGAACAAATAGGGGAGGAGAGTTCAACTCAAAGGAGTTCATAGATTTTTGTAGGCAGAATGGAATTAAAAGACAGTTGACAGCTGCATACACACCACAACAGAACGGTGTGGCTGAGAGGAAGAATCAAACTATGATGAACATGGTGCATTGCATGATGACAGATAAGAAGATTCCTAAGAATTTTTGGTTTGGCGAAGTGGTTTGGACATTTTATGTTTTAAATAGATGTCCAGTAGCAGCAGTAAAGGAAGTAACACCACAAGAAGCATGGAGTGAAAAGAAGCCATATGTGGAACACTTTCACGTCTTTGGATTGCTTGCACATGTACATGTTCCCCACGAAAGAAGAAGAAAACTGGATAATAGAAGCCTCACTTGTATTCTGCTTGGAGTTAGTGAGGAGACAAAAGGCTATATGTTATATGATCTTATAGCAAATAGGGTCATTGTGAGCAAGGATGTGATTTCTGAAGAAGAAAAAGAGTGGGATTGGTTGTGAATTATCAGGAGCAGATCCTGTTAGACTTGGAGTGGGAAGAGCAACATGAAGAGAACAACAAGAACAATGAGACAGGGAGTGGAAGTGACATTGTAAGAGACAATGGTGAATAGAGAAATGAAACGAGTGAAATTGCAGGAATTGATGCCGAGGTAGAAGAGAATGAAGAAACAATTGAGGTAGAAAAGTGTGCTGCTATTGAAGAGATTGAAGGGAGAAAAAGTCACACTCCAACATGGATGCAAGATTATGTCGATGGAGAAGGCCTAAGTGAAGATGAAGCATATGTAGCACTAGCAACTGCTGAGGAAGATGCAACTGCTGAGGAGGACCCTTTTTATTTTGAAGAAGCTGTCAAGGAAGAAAAATAGGTTCGGGCAATGGATAATGAAATTACATCCATTAAGAAGAACAAGACATGGACATTAACTGAATTACCAGCTGAAGCCAAAAGCATTGGTGTTAAATGTGTTTACAAAAGTAAGTACAATGAAAATGAGGATATTGCCAAGCACAAGGCACATTTAGTAGCTAAAGGGTATTCACAAAAGCCTAAAACAGATTACCCAGAGGTGTTTGCACCAGTAGCGAGAATGGATACAGTGAGAATGATCATATATATGGCTGCGCAGAAAGGTTGGAAAATTGGGCAACTAGATGTTGAATCAACTTTTCTTCATGGGGAATTGAGTGAAAATATTTACGTTGATCAACCAAATGGATACGTAAAGAAAGAAAAGGAATATCTGGTCTATAAATTGCACAAGGCTCTGTATGGATTAAAATAGGCCCCACGAGCTTGCTTTAGCATACATTTTAATTTCAGTGCATATCAACATCAAATAATGTCATCATGCATTTTAATTTTGTAAATAAACCCATTTTTTTAGGATAGGGGGGAGTAACGGTCTACATTATGACTTTCAGTCGGGGTTCAAATTTGTAAAATATCCAACTATGAACTATGTGCTTACTTGATAATGATGGTCATACTGTGCCCCAACCATTTCTTTTAAACCCCCATATCACCTTCACGTAAAGCGATCACTAGGCAGTTCATAGAGCTTTTGAGACCAGATAGAAAGCTTACCCTTCAAGCGATAACTTAGAACCTAGGATACAAACTCTCCAATTATTCATTTCTTTTTTTAAAAAATTCACAAAAATTATCAGACCATGACTTCCATGACCTTTTTGGAATATAGGGAAAGATCTAAGTGAGGCAATTAACTGAGGGAGATTTGCCCAAGGGGTAAAATCAATGAATTGCCACACATGGCCAAAATCACTACTCTACAGAAAATTTGAAGAGGCGTATGCCCATCCTAGGGTATGTAGATGAGGCGTTATTTGAAGTATGGAATAATCGCTCATATGATGAAAATCCCAATTCAGATATCATTAGTCAAGGCCCTTATGCACTTTTGGGATCCCAATTACCGGTGTTTTACCTTTAGGGACACTGACATGAACCTTACCATAGAGGAGTATGCTCAAATCCTGAGTTTCCCTCACAACCCTCACAAACTTTATTTCAGGCAGAAAATTGAGAATACAGTCCAAGAGGTTGCTAAGCTTCTATGCTTGGATCAAGTAGGTTAGTACATAACATCTTCTGGACGTTTCAAGTGGAAGGTGATTGAGAATAAGTTAAAAACAAGTAAAGATAAAGGGAGGCTTGGAGAAGAAGGGTATCAGTCGATGGCCTTTTTCTATTTTTGGTTTAGTATTGTTCCTTTCATAAGTCGTCGGGATTTTTAGCATGGAAGCGAACAACATTTTTGTCAAATATTAACAAGGAAAGAATAATCCCACTGCAACTATATTGGCTGAAACTTTCCTGTCCTTGAACCATTGCAGGTTGCATGAGAAAGGAGCAATGCGGTGTTATATCCCTTTATTGTTCATGTAGATTGTTAGTCATCTGGAAACCCCGAGAGAAGTTTTCAACATATTTTGGTGGTTTAACATGAGGCCTCTTGGTTTGGTTATGAGTAAAGAGTGGAAAGACTTGGATGAAAAAGCTTGGGTGGAGAAATAACGGGCTCTTCTCAAAAGTAATTTTAGATGGAAAGCCCTTTGGGTAGATAGTTCAGCTTATCTAATGAGTTGTAGTCGTAAAGTGTGCGTCCTGTTAATTGGCATAATCAGTTATATCTGCTATTGTCTCTCTCTAGCAACCAAGTTGTTTGGGGGGACACAATATGTATCGAGAACTAAGGGGTTGACCAGGTACACAGGTTCTTTCAGAGAAGTCAATTCAATAGTTGAGCTCAAGGTTATTAAAAGTGACTGGAGGCAACCTGTTTTAGTTGATAGAGAGCCCCACCCAAAAGAGTCTTCTATTGGCCCCAGTTACTTAGCTTGGAGGAGCTACGAGGCACCCCAGAACACGGTAACACAAAGCCTGGTGCGAGATAAGACACCTGAGTTTGCTGAACTAAAAGAAAAGGGATTGGCAAAGAGGACGTGCAAGAGGAGTTGGATAAGTTAAGGATTGAGCTCAACAACAGGAAAAGTCATCAAAATTCCTCGAGGAGCAACTCTTGGAAGAAGAACAAATGAGGGTTTATTTGGATCGACAATTGCAAGGAAAAGAAGAGCAGATTAACAGGTTAATGCAAGGAAAGAGTCAATTAGAAGAAATGGGTTCTCAATATGATGACCTGATGAGTAAGCATGAGATGATAGAAAAGGAATTGGTTGTTTTGAAGAAAGTCTCTGAAAGTAGAGAGCACGAATGCCAAGAAATGGTAGCATCGGTAAAAAGGGAAAGAGTTCACTACAAGATGAAATGGGAAGCTGAGAAGGAGAAAGGAAGGGTGGCTAGTCTTGTCCTTGAAGAAGAAAAAAAAGTAGAAAGCCCAGTACAAAGTTCAGGCGGAAAATGAGTTGGAGGCAAAAAGGGTAGCAAAGTCTAACATGAAAACATACTTAACCCAAACCAAAGACCTAAGAGATCGTGTTTACATTCTACAAGCTGAACTAGAAACTCGAGAAGAAAAATTAAAGATAGTGTAAAGGCAACACAGTGAATGGCAAGAATGCACCGCCAAAATTAAAGCTCAGTTGAACTTCGAGATAACAGGCTCGATGTGGGGCTATAAAAGGCTAAGGATTAGACCCAACACCTCAAGAAAATGATTCTGATATTAGAAAAAAATAATGACTCATTGGTTGCCAGCAATGAAGCATTACGTCAGGATAATGTTGTATTCCATCACAAAATAGAGCAAACCGACAACATAGTGGCTAGGAAGGCAGATGAGCTGCATGTAAAAGCTACTAGAATTGGCGGAAGTGCCCGCAAATATGAAACGTACTTGGATGAACTCTCCTCTTTTGTTAGGTTTGTAGCTAACAGAGGGGTAGCATCCGAGTAAATGCTTTTGTATGACTTTATTTTGTTGAATGAAATGGACAAGATCCACTTTTTTGTTTTTGTCAGGTGTGTATGATTCAATTGATTCGAATATTCAGGCAAAACTTTCCTAAGACATCAGACTATGAATCCTACCCGGCAAGGAATCATGGATTGGTTTTTGAAAAAAAAATTATCGTGCATGCATTCATATATCATAAATAACATGCATATCATCAACAGGTCAAAATATAGGTCCCTGAAGAACTTCACCTTCCAGAATTTACAATACTCGGCTCCGGTAGAGAAGCATGGAGAATGAAGAGCGTGCACACCAGGACGCCCATTTCCAAGAAGAGCTGAATGCCTTGAAAGAAAGTGTAGCCCATCTTACTAGTCTACTCAAGCAAGCATTAAGAAATGCTTCAGGAGAAGGTCCTTCAACTAGGCCTGCATAAGCAAGAAACAACCCCGGCGAGGTGATAGGAGAGAGAATATTGGAGACCCTCCACAACATCTTGCCTTTGTACAATCAACAGCCCCAACACCTGTTCTGGTACCGCTAGTCGAAATATTTGCAAATGAATCTAATAACATACAATTGTCTGATAATGCAGATCCTGAAAAAATGATAGTGTTGGAAGCCAAGATAAGGGTAATTGAAGGAGCAGATTTATATGATCCAGTGAAAGTAGTGGAGATGTGTTTGGTTCCAAATGTGGTGGTCCCGAAAAAATTTTGCATTCCGGATTTCATCAAGTATATAGGGACACAATGCCCTATCAATCATTTGAAGTCATACTATAATGAAATGGTTGAGGTAGTGCATGACAAAAAGCTACTAATGCATTTTTTTCAGGATAGTTTGAGTAGGGCGGCCTTAAGCTGGTATATGAGGCTCGACAACACCAGGATTCGCAATTGGAAAGACTTAGTGGATGCTTTCGTTAAGCAATACAAGTATAATATGGATATCGCCCTTGATAGATTCACAATTGGAAAGACTTAGTGGATGCTTTCATTAAGCAATACAAGTACAATATGGATATCGCCCTTGATAGGACCAGCCTATCCAGCATGGAAAAAGGGGAAAAGGAAAGCATAAGAGAAATGCTCAAAGATGGAGAGACTTAGTTGCCCAAGTGCACCCTCCCCTCTTGGATAGGGAAATGGTAATTCTATTCGCCAACACGCTAAAAACATCCTTTTACGAACATGTGATGGGCAACTTGGCTCAGCAATTCACTGACGCTATAGCTATGGTAGAACGAATATAGCAGGGGATTAAGAGTGGGAGAATCTCTGCACTAATAAAGAAAAAAAGTTTTGTTGGGGGGGGGGGTGAAAGGGAGATAGATCACATTGAGACTGGTTATAGGGGTAGGAGCACCCAATTCCAAAAATAAAGCACCTCATTATCCCAAATCATCAAAGTCAACTTCAAATCCCCATACCCTACCAAAAGGCTTGGAAATCAAGTCGAGAACTTGTCAAAAAACCAAATTAAGGGCTTCCCGAGAGGAAATCGCGCAAGAACAATTACCCCCATTACCTTTACCTTTGAACGAAATGTATTAAAAGTTTTTAAGCATTAGGCAAGTAGCTCCTGTACCTCTGATACCCATACAACCACCTTACCTGACGCAACAGAAAACACAAGGAATACGACCAAATTTGGTTCACTCCAGGAGGGCCACCCAGATTAGTTTTGTCCAAGCCCTTCACTACACATAAAAAAAAGACTATAATACTATGTCATACTATGGCCATTCATCTCAAGGTGTAAGACAACCACTTGTCTTTCTACCAGAAATTAGAGGCTTAGCCCGAAGTGGCAAATGTTTTACTACAGAGGAGTTAAAGAAGATCGAAGGGAAATAAGTGGTTTACATGTCCGAAGAAATAAATAAACTTGTAATAGAAGAGGAAACCAATGAATTCTTAAAGTTAATGAATCTCATCGGAAGACTTTGCAAAAAGTGTTGAATGAGGTTTATATACTCCAAGACATCAACCCAGAGGCCATGGAGAATTTACTGGGGAGAATACAGGCTTCAAATTACGTGTACTTTTCTGATGATGATGTGGGTTCTGAGGGTACAGACAAAATAAGCTATTATACATTATGATACAATGTAAGGATGTTTTGATTGGGAAAGTATTAATTGATAATGTCTTTTCAGTGAACATGTTACCAAGTCATATGCTAAAAGAAATGCCCATCGATGAGTCACACATGAAGCCAAGCACCATGATGGCAAGAGCATATGATGGGTTGCCAAGGCAGATAATGGGGACTATTGAGATGGAGCTATGTGTAGGACCACAAGTGTTCTTGGTAACGTTGCAAGTGATGGATATTCATCCATCCTATAGCATATTACTGGGAAGGCCATGGATTCATACAATAGGAACAGTGGCTTCTTCATTACACCAATATTTAAAGTATATTGCAAACGGGGTATTGATCATTGTAAAAGATGAAGAAACCATATCAATGATTAAAAATATGGTTGTACCCTTCATAAAAACAGAGGCTTGTAAAGACAGGAACATTCATGCATTTGAAGTAGTAAATGCAGAGTAGATCCTTGAAGGTGCCACATTGAAGAAGCCGAGGATCCTAGAAGTAGCAAAGATGGTTGCCGAATGTTTCTTGCCGAGTGGAATCCCTTTTCAGCTTGACCCTGTCAGCAGAATACCAGAGCAAGTCAACATAATGAGATTGAAATGTGCGGATCAAAGGTTTGGGCTAGGATATAATCCAAAAATAGAGAATTTCAAACGGGTTGCTCGAATTAGAAGGGAGGCCAGGATGGCGAAAATCAAAGGAAGAGAATTGAAAGATAAAGACCTTGCCATCCCGTCGCTTCAAGAATCCTTCTGTGGCTCAACAGAGATAATCAAAATAGGCATGAGAGATCTGCATGTCAGCACTCTTGAATACCAGGAGGTAGAGACAGATCTCCCACAGCTCTCTATCCATAATATTGATGCCCCCTCTACAAGGACCTTCATGCAGAAATTAGCTGAAGGAGAAGTGTTCCAGAATTAGAAGATGGAGCCCGTTCAAATTGTGGTAAAAAAGTAATTGCTTTTTTTGGTTATGAACATGTTTTATTTTGATCATGGCGGTATCTAGCTCACGATGCCGCGATATTTTGCCTTTTTAAATGAGCACTATTTTTTTTAATAAGATCATGCATTTTTATCTATAACATGTCATTTGCAAATAAGCACTCTTACACAAACACACCTTACACTTTCAGGAGTTTTGAAAGTTCCAACCATTCACAAAACCACTACACTAAAAATAATTGGCCAAATTTCAATAATGTCACTACACTTGATGATGAGGAGTGGGAAGAAGAAGATATAAAAGAATTTACTAGATTGATGGAAAATCGGAAAAGACTTGGAAACCTTTTAGTGAGGAGCTTGAGACCGTTAATCTAGGAATGAAGCTGGAGAAAAAGGAGTTAAAAATCAGTACCCTCATAACGACTAAGGAAAGAGAAAAATTGATTTATCTTTTGCATGAATATACATATGTTTTTGCCTAGACTTATGCAGAAATGCCTGGTTTAGATACTGATATAGTTGTGCACAAGATCCATTTAATGGAAAGAAGTATACCAGTCAAACAAAAAACTAGGAGAATACGGCCAGATATGCTCCTGAAGGTGAAAGCAAAGATACAAAAGCAATGGGATGAAGGGTTTCTAGATGTCGTTCACTATCCTCAATGGGTAGACAATATGGTTGTGGTCCCAAAAAAGGATGAAAAGATCCGCGTGTGCGTGGACTATAGAGATTTGAACAAGGCAAGCCCGAAAGATGATTTTCCATTACCTCACATAGATATCTTAGTGGATAACGCTGCTAAAAATGCCATATATTCATTTATGGATGTGTTTTCTGGTTACAATCAAATTAAAATGGCAGAAGAGGACAGAGAAAAAACCACTTTTGTAACACCTTAGGGGACTTTCTGTTATAAAGTAATGTCATTCAGTTTGAAAAATGTCGGGGCTACATATCATCGAGCGATGGTCGCTTTATTCCATGATATGATGCATCGGGAAGTTGAGGTCTATGTAGATGACATACTGGCTAAATCCAAGATTTAGGAAGACCATGTGCAAATATTGAGGAAACTATTTGAGAGATTACAGAAGTACCAGTTAAAATTGAACCCAGCCAAATGCTCCTATGGAGTAAAGATAGGAAAATTACTAAGTTTTATTGTGAGCAGTCGAGGAATAAAAGTTGATCCGAATAAAGCCAAAGCCATACAAGAAACGCCAGCGCCTAATACTGAAAAGGAAGTAAGGAGTTTTCTCGGACATTTGAATTATATAACCTGTCTTATATCCCAGCTAACACTAACATGTGAACCGAGTTTTTGCTTACTCAAGAAGAAAAATCCTGGAGTATGGGATGCTAATTATCAAGAGACCTTTAATAAGATAAAAAGGTACTTACAAAATTCTCTGTTGTTAGTACCCCTAGTACTAGGAAAACCATTGATTTTGTACGTCACGATCACAAAAATAGCCATGGGCTGTGTTGGGACAACATGATGAATTTGGAAGAAAGGAGCAAGCTATTTACTACTTGACTAAAAAGTTTAACGATTGCGAGTCTAAATACACCATGATTGAGAAGTTATGTTGTGCTTTGGTTTTGAGTGCAAAAAGACTCAGGCAATATATGTTGTACTACACGACGTGGCTAATTTTCAAGCTAGATCCGCTTAAATACATTTGTGAGAAGCCATATCTATCGAGTAGGATAGCAAGGTGGCAAGTGTTGTTAGCAGAGTACGACATCATTTTTATGACAAGGAAAACCATAAAAGGCAGTGTAATTGCCGACCATCTTGTAGACCATGCCATGGAAGATTATGAGCCTCTAGATTTTAATCTCCCTAATGAAGACATGTTGGTGGTCAAGGATGACGCTGAGGCAAGTGAGTGGTGAACGCTTTATTTCGATGGAGCAGTAAATGTATCAGGAAATAGGGTTGGAGCAGACATATTTTCCCTTGATGGGAAGCAATATCCTTTTTCAATAAGGTTACAATTCGAGTGCACTAATAACACGGTCGAATATGAAGCTTGTATTGTTGGTTTAGAGGCTGCTTTAGAGATTAGAGTCTTTGGGGATTCCATGTTGATCATTTGCCAAGTGAAAGGAGAATGGCAAACTAAAGATGAAAAGTTAAAACTTTACCAGACTTACCTTGTAAATTTAGCTAGTGAGTTCGAAGAGATCAAATTCACTCATATGAGTAGGGATAAAAATCAGTTCGTAGATGTTTTAGCAACTTTGGCTTCAATGGTACAAATTGCTACCAAAGAAAAGATCCACCCAATTGACATCAAGGTTTGAAATCATCAGCCCATTGTTGCACACTCGAAGAGTCACTGGATGGAAAACCATGGTATAATGATATCAAAAGATTCATCCAACACCAATAATAACCCCAAGAAGCTTCTAAGGCAGATAAAGAGACCTTAAAAAGGATGGCCGAAATTTCTATTTAGATGGTGAAATCCTATACAGGAGGTTATTTGATAGGACCTTACTCAGATGTCTGGATGAGAAAGAAATTGGGCAGGCTTTGAAAGAAGTTCATGAAGGAATTTGTGCAACCTATGCCAATGGTCATATGATGGCAAAGCAGATACAAAAAAATGGATATTTTTGGTTGACCATGGAAAGGGACTGCGTGACATATGTCAAGAAATGTCATAAGTGCCAAATTTATGGAGATAAGATAAATGCACCTCCAAAACCTTTATTCAATATAACCTCACCAAGGCCATTTGACATGTGGGGATTAGATGTCATAGGGACAATTAACCTGAAGGCAAATAATGGACATAGGTTCATTCTGGTGGCAATTGATTACTTTACTAAATGGGTGGAAGTTAATTCTTAGGCCCATGTGACGCAAAAGGTTGTCAAGAAGTTCATCGAAAGGGACTTGATCTATCGTTATGGTCTACCCGTATGGCTGGTAACTGATAATGCTTAGAATTTAAATAGAAAGTTGATTGTCGAACTTTACACTAAGTGGAAGATTAAACACCTCAACTCCTCTCCTTATAGACCAAAAATGAATGGGGCCATTGAAGCAGCTAATAAGAATCTTAAGAAAATCATTTAAAATATGGTTATTACTTACAAAGATTGGCATGAAATGCTCCCATATGGTTTGCACACATATCGCACTACTGTTAGAACTTTCACAGGGGCAACCCCGTATGCTCTAGTGTATGGAATGGAAGCGATCACACCTTTAGAAATGGAGATTCCATCACTAAGGATATTAAAAGATACAAAGTTAGAGGAATTAGAATGGGCAAGGGTGAGGTTCGAACAATTAAACTTAGTCGATGAAAAGAGACTAATAGCTATTTGCCACCACCAGTTATACCAAGGCAGGATAGCAAAAGCTTATAACAAGAAGATCAAACCAAGGGTATTTAAAGAGGGAGATATAATATTGAAAAAGATATCATTAGGAGAAGACCAGAGTAAATGGGTGCCCAACTATGAGGGACCATATGTGTTGTAGAAGGCTTTTTCAAGAGGAACTTTAATCCTAACTAGCATGGATGGAGAAAATCTGTCTAGGCCTATAAACTCTAATGTTGTGAATAAATATAATGCCTAATGTATTACTCACGACATGTAATGAAATTGAAATTTGGCTATGAATTCTCGGTGTATCCTCTCTTTTCTATTCTTGCATGATCTTACACTTTCATTAAGATTTTTGGCAAATCAAAGACTAGTACAAAAGGAAGGTCAAATTGATGCTTGTTTAACAAGTAAGTTCTCAAAATTCATATGATTTCATTGAAAGGCGATCTCATCCAAAAATAATAATAAAATCATTTCACATAGGAAAAACAAAGCTTATCGATCCTGGATCCAAGTTTTTTGAAATGAGGAGAGGCCATCTTTGATATGCCTTCACAAAATCTCAAATATCCCTTGTAGTTGCTATTTAAGCCTAATAATTATTTCTTGATAATTAAACTTGACAAGGATCATACCCTACACTAGGGGGCAAGTGCAAGGATCAAAAAGAACTTTCAATCTATAAAATAGTTTTTAATGACAAAAGACGCACAAACAAAGTTACGAGGCAAAAACAAAAAAAGGATTTTAGTATACAATAGCAAATCTTGATTGAATATCTCACACGACTTGATCGAAACCTTTTTGACTTGTAAGACATGCGAACAAACATCATTTCACACTTCTGTTAAAAGCAACATAAAATCTAACAAGGAGGTCACTTCAATTCTTTTGAGAAAAGGTTTGTTTAAATCAAAATGGTTTCGTGCTTGGAATGACTTTGAAATTCCAAAAATCTTACATCTTTTCAAATAATCATCCCTTTCCTGCGAACACTTGAAGCCTAAAACACTTGTGTGGCATGACCCGACTCGAGCAATCTAATAATGCAATTGAAGTTGGCTCCATCATTCCTTTTCAAAGAATGTTGACCAAAACTGATGGTCTTTAAGAAAATGAGGGCATATGGATATGTTGAAGGTCTGTCATATCCAGTGGTCAAAAGCATAAGTGCGGCTCAAGTAAGCAGAAGCGAGAAGCTGTCAAAGCCAGAGATCCAAATTCTGAAAAGAAAAGACCATGAAGAAAAGAGGAGACCTATATTTCAAGTAAGTATACATGCATCATCATGTATTGCATCCCCATTGAGAATCTAGTAAATGTTTTGGAGGGATCGTAATTTACGAACCTTCATTCATCATTTTTATGTATGCCTTCAAGCTCTCACCTCTTTCATTTCCTTGAGAATGCTTTTTAAATAAATCTTTTTCTTGGTTTTGGGTGTCATCATGCATTGCATCTCCTCATTGATAATCTAGGAAATGTTTAGAAGGGATTGTAATTTACAAACCTTCATCATTTTTGTGTGCACCTTCAAGCCCTCATCATTTTCATTTCCCGGAGTGCGCCTGTGAGCCCTTCTTCATCACAGATAGCATGTTTTTCAGCCCTACCTCATTCCTGTATTTGAGTGTGCTTTTCAGCCCTTGAGTATAAATTTAAGTAGTGCGCTTTCCAACCCTATTTTCCACTCGTCGAGTTTGTTTTCCAACCTTCGACCATCATCATAAAATAGTGCGCTTTCCAGCCCTATTTTTCTTCATCTTCGAGTGTGTTTTCTGACCCTCGACCATTAGTTAAAATAGTGCGCTTTCAGCCCTATTTTTCCCTTGTCGAGTGTGTTTTCCAACCCTCGACCATCAATTAAGATAATACGCTTTTCAACCCTATTTTTTCACTCATCGAGTGTGTTTTCCAACCCTCGACCATCAATTAAGATAGTGTGCTTTTCAACCCTATTTTCCCTTCATCTTAACATCACCACTTAGGTAGGTCACACCATTACAATAGTCTCACTTGGGTAGGTCACCCATTATAATGAGACCATATTCATTATTCTCATTTGGTTAGGTCACCCATTATAATGAGACCATCTTCACCAATTTCATCTGGGTAAGTCACCCATTACAATGAGACCATCTTTCACCTGGGTAGGTCACCCATTACAATGAGACCATCTTCACCATTCTCACCTGGGTAGGTCACCCATTATAATGAGATCATCTTCATCATCCATATTTGGGTATGTTGCCCATTATAACAAGACCATTTTTATGTTTTGACCATCTTCATCATCTTCAATTGGGCAGGTCGTCCATTACAACAATATCATCTTTGTGTTTCTTACCATCTTCATCATCTTCACTTGGGAAGGTCACGCATTACAATGAGACTATTGTTGACGATAATTCAGGCCATGATAGAGACTCAGCTACTGTCATACAAAGTCAAGGAGAGAATCAAGCATCAGAGATCAAATCATGAAATCACAATTGAATGTATAGATATCATTCCTTATATAAATTGTAAACGGCTATTTCCTTAGTTCATTGTATTCTTCATCACTGTACAAATGCCTATATATTGAAAGCTCAACACACGATTACAAGTGTGGCAGACAATTACTGTCTTCAAAATCTCTACATGGTATCAGAGCCATACGATTAACCTCCATTCGATCCTATGGCTTCAGAAAATTTGTCTTCCACCTCTACCACTCTCTCCTTCAATACCATGGTTCACATGGTTACTGTCAAATTATCCTCCACCAACTTTCTTCTATGGCGTTGCCAAGTAGTCCCTCTGTTGCAATGCCAAAAACTCTATGGATACATTGATGGATCCACACCAATGCCTTCTGCTGTCACCAATGCCACTGCACACAATCTTTGGAAACAACATGACCAACTCGTCATGAGTCTTCTGCTTTCCTCTCTAACAGAAGAAGCACTGTCCATTACTATTGGAATCACAACATCAAGAGATGTCTGGAACTCTCTTGAAACAACCTTCAGTCAAAAATTGAAGGTCCGTGAACTTCAGATTAAAGATGAACTTCACCAAATGAAACGTGGCTCTCGCAGCATTTCTGAATACTCCATAATATTCAAGGCTCATTGTGACCAATTGGCTGCAATGGGACGACCAGTTGAAGAAACCAATAAGGTGCACTGGTATTTGCGTGGTCTTGGCCATGAATTTTCAACTTTTTCCATCACCCAACTCTCTTTAACCCCCATTCCTTGCTTCAAGGACATCGTCCCCAAAGCAGAAAGTTTTGATCTGTTTTCAAAATCCATGGATAGCAATACAGGAGTTCCTGCTGCGTATGTTGCAAATTACCCCAATGCTCCCTTCAATCGCAATGACAGGTTCAACAATTCTTATAAAAAATATAAGGGAGGCACATCAAGAGGGAGCAATCGTAACAAACAACAATACAGGCATCCTCCTAGATGCCAAATATGTCGAGAAGAAGGACATTATGTAACAGATTGCAAACGCAGGTATATCAAGGTTGATGCCAATCTTGCTGAGACATTTGCAAATTGCACCATTACCACTGAACCTGCAGATTGGTATACTGATACTGGTGCATTTGCGCACATGACAAACGATGCCTCTCAACTTGATAAGGTGGAACCATACCCTGGTAAGGAAAAAGTGATTGTTGGTAATGGATCCTCTCTTCCCATAACACAAATTGGTTCTTGTTCCCCCACTCCTAATCTTTCATTAAAAGATGTTTTTGTTGTCCCCGATCTCACCAAAAATTTACTCTCTGTCAGTAAACTTACACATGATTATCCTTATTTTGTCATTTTTACTGATAACTACTTTATTATACAGAATCTTCTAACTCGAAAGGTGGTGGCAAGCGGTTACCTTGTTGATGGTCTGTATGTACTGAAGCGTGGACACCAAGCCTTCTCATCAGTCATTACAAAATCCCACCTTTGTAATTCCTTTGTAATTTGGCATGCACGCCTAGGACATGTCTCATCTACAATAATCTCCATCCTTAATAAACAAAACAATTTATCTCTTACTTCATTATTGCCAAATTCATCACTGTGTGTAAGCTGTCAAAAGGCTAAAAGCCATAAACAAGTCCTTCCAACAAATGACAGTTGCTCCACCACCACTCTTGGTCTCATTCACTGTGATCTATGGGGTCCTGCACCCATAACATCCATCTCAGGATATCGTTACTATGTTATTTTCGTTGATGACCCCTCACGTTGTACATGGTTTTATCCATTAAAACACAAAACTGATTTCTACCAGACTTTCCTCAATTTTAATCTCTGGTCGAAAACCAGTTCTCCACCAAGATAAAAAATTTCCAAAGTGATGGGGGAGGAGAATTCACCAGTAAGCTTTTAAAATCTCACTTCACTAAATATGGTATTCATCATCAGCTCTCCTGTCCTTATACACCATCCCCGAATGGTAGAGCCGAAAGAAAACATAGGCACATCACAGAAACTGGCCTCACAATGCTCTTCCATGCCTCAGTTCCTCTTCACTTCTGGGTTGAAGCCTTCAGTACAGCAGTGTTCATCATCAATCGTTTGCCAACACCAGTCTTGAAGGGAATATCCCCTTTTGAAATTCTGTATGGTAAGCCCCCCATCTATGCCACTTTTCGCATTTTTGGTTGCTTGTGTTTTCCCAATCTGCGTGACTATGCAAAACACAAGTTTGATCCAAGAAGTCTTCCCTGTATTTTTCTTGGTTATCATTCCTCTTACAAAGGATTTAAATGTCTTGATCCTGTGTCTCAACGTGTTTTTATCACCCGTCATGCCAGGTTTGATGAAGCTGTGTTTCCTTTTTCTTCATCTATATTGAAACCTTCATCTACTCTTTCAGAGTTAATTGCTTTTCATGATCCATCTTCTTCCCATTCTGTTATGTCCCAAACTAACTCTTCTGCAGGATCTCCACATTTACATCAACACCAGTCACTAGTCACCTCATCAGTGCCATGTAAATCATGTGCTTTGGACGTGTTTCCATCTTCCAGTCCATCCTCTGCATTACCAACTATTCCTACTCATACAGAGGAACCATCTTTGGCACCTGTATCACTACCCACTCCAGTTCAGAATTCCCATTCAATGATAACTCGTGGGAAAGCAGGCATCTCCAAAGCCAAACATTCCAACTATGTTTGTCATATTCCATCATCTCCTATGATCTAGTCTCTTTTAACCCTCAAAACTCCAAAAGGGTTCAAGAGTGCTGCCAAATCACCTAATTGGCTTGCTGCCATGGAAGATGAAATTCGTGCACTTCAGCTCAATCATACATGGGAACTGGTTCCACGTCCACCTGCAACCAATATTGTTGGATCAAAATGGATATTTCGCATCAAATACAATGTGGATGGTTCAATTGATAGGCTCAAAGCCCGCCTTGTTGCCAAAGGATATACTCAACATTTTGGAATTGACTTCAATGATACATTCAGTCCAGTTGTTCGAGCATCCACAGTTCGCATTGTTCTCTCAATTGCAGTGTCTCGTGGGTGGCCTCTAAGGCAACTTGATGTAAACAATGCGTTCTTGCAAGGAGTTCTGCAAGAAAAGGTTTATATGGAACAACCACCAGGATACATTGATCCTTCTCATCCCCACCATGTCTGTCGTCTCAAAAAGGCCATCTATGGTCTTAAGCAGGCACCAAGGGCATGGTTCCATCGGTTCAGCAAATTCCTCTCCACTGTTGGCTTCATCTGTAGTAAAGCTGATTCCAGCCTCTTTGTGTACTCAATAGCTCATGATATCATCTATCTACTCTTATACGTAGATGATATTATTATCACAGGCAGCAACGACATTCTCATTAATACTTTTATTCACAGGCTTCGTAAAGAATTCTCGATGAAAGATCTGGGTCCTTTGAATTACTTCTTGGGTCTCGAAGTCACTTACTCTTCAGCAGGGATGTTTCTATAACAAGAAAAAAAATAGTTCAAAGAAAAATATTTTATTTTCATAAATTACAGTAGAGGTTCTCATTTAACTCAAGGTCGTATGATACATCCCCCTTAGCAATGCTTTAAATTGTTTGGTATTTCAATATTAATTATTTTCAAAAGAAAAAAATTAAAATAATATTTTTTATATATTTTTTTTAAATTTGTTTTTATACCAATATAAACCATTTTAAAAAATAAAAAATATATTTTTTTTATAAATATTTTTAAAACATAACAAAAAATTATATTTTATTGTACTGTAGACAACTTAAATTAATTGGCACTTCGTGTCTCTCTCATGAAAGTTGTAGAGACCGTTTAACATGGTTGCAATTATCATTATTTTTAAAAAAAATTAAAGATTAAAATATATAAAAATATTTTTTTATTTTATTTTAAAGATTAATATTGATACCAACACATTAAACGATTTAAAAATAACAAGAAAAATAAAATAATAAAATATTTTTTTTATATATAAATGCTTTTAAAATGCAAAATCAGTGAGATGGAACACCTGAGTTGAGATGCACTCATCATTGAAAAAATCAAAGTGAAGTCGATGCGATGAATCGACTTAATTCCATAGAATAATTTAAAGTTTTTTTTTGTTTTTGTTTTTTTATTTTGTAAAATTTTATGGTTTTAATTTTTTTATACAATAATAATAATAATCTTAATAATTGTTTTTTTATAAATGTTTTCTTGTTTGCTTTTCTGTTACAAGTTTTTTCTCGAGATAATTTAATAATTTTATTACAATCAAAATAATTATAATAATTATATTCATAATAATAATAATAATTTTTTTATCCTTTAATTATTCTCATTTATTTTTCCAATCAAATAATATTTTTTTTTGTTTTGATTTCAATCATAATAATAACAATAATAAATTTGGATTTAGAAATTTATAGCAATCAATTCATTTGCTGCAGAAAGCAAATAACTCATCTTTAATAGATTTTATCAATTGCAGTTTTATTATCTGCCAATTAAATATTTAGTCAAACAATTCAAGCATACCCAATAATCAATCAGATTATTGTAGAGGCAAATACCTCATCTTTAATGAATTTTATTAAATATTTGCTCATAAATCTACTGGTGCAGTTGTCTTGAATTTTTTATCTTATTTATGTAAAGTTGTATTACTTCATAGTATTATTAAACATAAAAAAAATATTTTATAGATAATTTTTTAACATTACTTAATAAATTTTTTACTGAAGTTAATTAAAAAAAAATGATTCTCTCTAGAACAAAGCGCAGAAAAATGGCTCGCATATAACTAATATGAATCCGTGGGTTGAGAGGTATATGGCATCCCAATTGTCGGTCATCTTTTTCTCTAAGCATCATGGTTGTCAAAATCGCGAGTTGACTCGTAAAATCGTCCGATTTTACGAGCCAACTCATCAAACCTTGTTAACTCGGGTAGAAAAATCAATTTTGGTCAAACTCGGTCAAAGTCAACCAAAATCGTACCGGATCGGTCCGATTTTACGATCCGGCTTATTTATAATTTTTAAGCCAAATGATTCACTGATTCACCTCTTATATTTATACACAAAAAAATTTACCTTCTCATTACTTATCCGATGTGGGATAATTGAAGGAAACATTTAAACTTTGCTACCTCAGCTGAAGAGTGGAGAGTGGAGAGTATTTAACTGGAAAAGAATTGAGGAACAACTGTATTTGTCCGATGTGGGACAAATTGCATTGTCCCACATCGGACAAATTGAATTTGTCCACAATTCTGCTGGACAAATTATTTATATATATATTAAATTTTTTTACAAAAAATATATATTATAAAAAAAAAATTGTTGTGTTGATTTTATAAAAAATAAATATATATATATTTTTTATAATTTTTTTAATATATATATTAAAAAATTATATATATCACTCTTGAAAATCAGTAATATTAACTTTAAAATTTATACTTAATTTTTTTTATTTTTTCCTTTAAATTAAAAAAAATTGATGTTTTTAAATCATTTTCTTATTCTGATGTCGAAATAATTTGTTGGAGTTGGAGCTAGTACTAGTAATATCGATGTTGATTGTTGATACCAGTATTAATACTGATAATCCTTTCAATAATAATACTTTTGATAAATGTATTAAATATAACAAGGAAAATGACGGACATGAGACTGATTTTAATTTATATAGCATATCATCAAAATATTTATTTTAAACTTGTTAGTTTTTACCTAATGAAATTCTATGGACATAATTGTTTTGTAATGTATTTTTAAATTATTATGAATTATATATGAACCTTAACTAATGAAGTCTTATAGCCATAATTATGTTGTATTGTATTCAGAAATATTTTACTTATGATTTTACGATTTTTCTACCTACAGGAGTTTAGCTATGATTTTACGATTTTTGTACGGAAAAATTCAGGTACGATTTTACAATTTTACGATCCGATCTTATGATCCAAGTTTCCGAACCCCTTTCCGTGTCATGTCAAAATCGCGATTTTGACAACCATGCTGAGCATAACCAGCTCACTGGGCGCTTCATAATTTGGAGCTTGGCTTGCTATTCGCGCGGTCTCAACATTCTTTAGGTATAAAACGAGGTTGCTTGTCAGCGCATTGAGCAAGGTCTTTTTCTATATAAGAAATTAATTGATTTTTTATGTGTTATAATTGGTTATTTTAATATTTAATTAGAAAAATTAAAATAGATAAAATCTATTAGAAATAAGTTTTTTTAATATCTAAAAGGACTATTATAATCAAAACACAATGGAAATGATTAGTATTTTAAGAAAAATAACATCCACTGATAAATGATTTTTATTATTATTGTTATTATCATTATTGATAAGTTATCACAATTATTGTAGTTGTCACTATAAATATTATTATAAAAAATTTATATTCTAATTATTATTGTTCATACTATCGATGACACCATAATTATTATTAGAAAAGAAATTAAATTATTTTTTATTTTATAAGATTTATTTCTCATATTATTATATTAAAAATATTTCAGAACAATGATATATTATTATTTTTTTCAAAAAATCCTAGGTCATATATATAGATATATATATATATAAGGCGCTAATATTAAATAAATATCAAAATATATAATCATTCTCACAATATCTATAAGAAAAAAAAACTTACAAATAATCATTATCATTATTTTGAATGTCTTATCAATAAAAATTAGAAATTTCAACACCTAACAATATTAACAAAGAAAAAATTAAAAAATAAATAAATGACAACAAAAATAAATATTATTAGATTTAAAAAAATTATTTGACTTGAAGAATAAATAAAAATAAAAAAAGAGAAAAAGTAATAAATATCAATTTTCAAATGATCAACAACACAAATTAAAATTTATATATTAAATAAAATACCCTTAATAATAGTGGAAATAATAAAAATTGGAAACAACAACTAAGAGCATATACATATAAACATGGAAAAAAAATAGGAACTATGTAACAAATATATATATATATATATATATATATATAAAATAAAGGAATTAAAATACAATTTAAGATTAAAAGTATAAGTGCCGAAATGAAAAACAAATACATAATAAATTTCATTTAAAGGAAAAAATTGAAACAAATCTGAACATGGATACCAAAAAAATTCAAGAATTTAAAACAGAACCGGAAATTACAAGAATGAGGACTGAAATGAAACTAAAATATATAATCTATTTGCATGGAAGGATAAAATTGAAACAAATCAAAACTTTGATACCAAATATATTAAGGATTTCAAACTAATCCGAAAATTAAAAGACCGAGGACCGAAATGAAACTACAATATATAATCAATTTCAATTAAAGGACCAAATTGAAACAAATCAAAACCTAAATAACAGAAATAAGGACCATACAAAACAATAAAAAACCAGGGACTAAAATGAAATCACAATAAACAGCGGAATTGACGAGTACTTGCGCAGGCAGGATAGAGAAAAGGGGGGGAAAATTCAACTAACTACTGACACGTCTACGACCATTTTGTAACCATATGCGCCGCACCAGGAGGAAGAGAACATGATTGTAAATCATTCTAGACGCTGGTTGGGTATTTTTGGACATCAGAATACGCCGCATGTGCCGTCCGGAATCCACATAAGAGCGAAAACGGACAACATGTCCGGAGACACGTCAATAGTAACTCGTCAGAAAATATAATAGTAAAATGGTACATT
This sequence comes from Salix brachista, assembly GCA_009078335.1. Taxonomy (NCBI): domain Eukaryota; kingdom Viridiplantae; phylum Streptophyta; class Magnoliopsida; order Malpighiales; family Salicaceae; genus Salix; species Salix brachista. Next base: position 12,218,866 of record CM018582.1, read on the forward strand.
ACCGCCACACCCCTATACCCAACTCTTGGATTTTGTCTTATATGGGGGTATTAATGTATTTGACCATTTAAAAAAAATCGTGCAATGACCCTACTAACCCTGTAGTTTACTGTTCCGTTTTGCCTTATATGGGGGTAAATTTGTATTTAGCTATTTAAAAAAATATGTGCAATAATCTTAAAGCCCCCGACGGTTCCTATGCAGCTCTGTCTTATTAATGGGTATTATGATTATTTTACTATGCACAGGAAGATAAAAAATCAAAAATACCCCTGGACCCAAGGCTAAAAACGCAACAAACAGAGAGGCAAAATAGTAATTTTACTATTTCAATTCACAATGCCTATGAGTTTAGATGAATAATGAAAATTCACTATTCATTAGTGTTTAATTTGTCAATCTCTTTTAGCTTTTTTAGTAATAGTTATACTCCCATTTCATCTTTAAACCTTTGTTATTATCGAATGGGTGTTGGGGGAGAAGGGATTTTGGATCATTTACACTTGTAGAAACTGAAGTTAAGGTGATCACTCTCTAAAATGTCTAAAATTGCAACATTATTGATGAAGGGGTAATAATTATACTAAAAAAATAAGTCATAAAATAGCTAAGTCAAATCACTTGTGGTTTATTTAATATTTGAGGGATCATGACATGTTTCTAGTCAATGCACTTGATATTCAGATATGAATTAATCATTTATTAATTTTATAATAAATTAAATTTTTTAATTTATTTAGAATTATAATTTATATTTGGGTCAATATATTAGGAACCTAATGGATCGAACACATTAAGAATCATTAGTAAGAAATGAAATTAAAATAATTAATTAGGTGTGACTTGATTGAAAATATTTGTAGAAATTAAGCACTAGAATGTATTTAATTCAGAGATTATAATTCTAGTCCTAGAATAATCAAGTAGGGACTTGATTGAGAAAAAATCTAAAATTATCATTAAATAATAATGAATATTATTGAAGGATCAAATTGATTTTTCACAATTTATAAGGCTTTTAGGATTCTCAATAAATATAAATCTAAGTCTATTATTTTGGTAAAAAAAAGTTATGTCAAACAATTTTTACAAAAAAAAATAAGTAAACACAAAATTAGAACTAACAATTAAGGCATAAAAAAATCCTCTCTCTTGAATAGAGATTTAGAGAATTTCTCACTGATAATTCATGTAAATTACTATTAAAGGCTAAATAATTGATTTGCGACAACCAATAGTTTTATACAATTCCAGGTTTATGTTCATGGTCGACGACAAGAACAATATTTTTCATAGATCTACAGTGTTGTCTGCCGCATGCAAGAGACAGATCACAAATTTGGAAAAAAAAAAAGGTGAGAGAAAAGGAAGAAATAAATAACACGATCGAAAACAATAAGACCATGAAATGAAACAACAAATAAAACACACACTCTCAATGAGTGATAGATTAGCCATATGAGGTCTGACTTTTTCCTCGCCGTGACTAGAAAATCTTCAATTTAAAAGAACTCACAGCAGCAAAAGCCGTGAGCACAGGCTCAATACCACAGCAACAACTCTTCCCCCATGTAATGTCACGCTAGCATTGTCATCGGCTGTTTGATCTGCTGGGTCGCCATCAGGTGAATCAGCCGGCGAGTCTGACGGAGCACCATCGGAGGATGGCTTCTTATGTTTGCTGGATTTCGGTGCATCAGCCACCTCCTTCTCCGGGGCCGGAGCTGCTTTGAACAATTCCTTGGGCAGCAAGACCTTGTCGGTGGTATATATAGCTAGTGGCTGCTCATCGATCAGAGTCCCGGCTATTTTTGCAGTGACGCTCCTAGTCTTGAGAGTCACCTCCTCACCATCATTCTGAACTGTGAAATCAAACTTCTTTTCGCCATCTGTAGCTAGAGTGTTCATGATTCCATTGTTGGATTTTAACATGGCCAAGGACTGGTAAATAGGGACGCCGAAGAATTCAAGAAATGAGACTTTGCCAGAAGCTGTTAAATTCTTGAATTTAGGTGAAAAGGCCTTGAATGGATCGTCGAGAGGGCAAAACACAGTTAGTCCTCCATCAATATTGTCCTGCAAGCAGCCATCATTTGAGATTAAATGGTCGATTCATACTTGAAATATAAAATGTTAAAATATGATGCCTTTAATGAACCCCTATTTATCCACGTAATTACATCGATCGCCAGTCCAACGAAGCTGTGGGACCCATATCATGTGGTTGTGCCTCATCATACATGTATGTGTGGATACTAGATTTGGACACGGTATGACTGTAATAGCAAACCTTTAAAATTCATTTACGATTGCTAAAATTTGGAGAAATTTATTAATTGCAAAAAATGTTGTGTTATCTAGAACTAGAACCATAGTTATAAAATCCAACCTAATCTAGTGAGGGGCTTGCAATTGGGCCGGTCAAATATGGATGACCCATTTATTCAATTCGAGACTTGGATTACTCCATATGATCCGAATGATTTATAAATCTTAAAAATAATCACATGGATGGTTTCTTAATTTTTCAAGGAAGGATAATTAACTACACTTCACTCTTTTTTTTATATAGTTTGTTCCACATGGGTTGTTTTTTAATTTTTCAATGTTAGATAATTTCTATATAATCTACAGTCACATGAATTACTTCCTAATTTCTTAACATATACATAAATTATTTCTTTAGTTTTTAATATGTGATAGATATATTGCATTTCACATTTCTTTTCTTATAAGTTATATCCACATGCATTGTTTCAAAAAACAATTCATATGAGGTATTAAAATCTAAGCATATTTGTTTTTTCCAAGTTATCAATTGTTCCACCTAAACCCCATGAGGTCTCAGGTTCGAATCCGCTCAGGTGCAAACAATTCCTTGGGGCCATCGGACTTGGGCGAAGCCCTTGACTTAACCGTGGTGCACTTGTGGGAAACATGCTTGCCGAGGCCTTGTGCACCCCCGGGATTAGTCAGGCCCATCGGCCTGGATACCCGTGGTTAGCTTCGGCTTATCCAAAAAAAAAAAAAAAAAAATTGTTCCACCTAATTATATAAAAAAAGATGGTCCACATTATAATAAAATTTCTTCAAGAGATTGAGTAATAATAAATTTCTTTAAAATTAATTTGAAATTGATTAATGTATGGCGATCTAATATAGATCCAATGAAACCTCAAAATCAGAATGTGAAATCATATATAGCTGGTCTTCCAAAGTAGCTTAACTCGATCTTAATTAATACAAAAAAAAAGTTATTAACACAGAAGAAAAATCAAATTATTTGTTAATTACCTGATATGTCTTTGAAGCTTCAGGATTTGCAATCAAAGCATCAGCAAAAACCTTACACCCATGAGCTGACATTATATCCGTTATATTCATAGCACTTGGCTCTGGTGTGGGCGCCGCCGCCACATCCGACGGCAACACCTTACTGATCTGTATAACTGAAATGTTGTAAGGTATCTCCTCCAAAGACTTGACGTAAAAGACATCAAGATTCCCTTCATTATCTTCCGGTCCAAAACCCACTTTCCCTCCTTTAACATCTGTTATGTTGACGAATCCGCTCGAGCCAGGGGCTGACCCGGTGGCCTGGAACATGGTGGCTGCCAGCGCCGTGCCTTCTCGTATCTGGTGGAGTTTCTTGGTGCCGAAGTAATCCAAGAGGACATGTAGGGAAAGGATGTTTTTGATGGTGGCGATTGAGGGGTGTTTTGAGAGGAGTTCAGACATTGCTGCGTTGTCGACGGCGCATATGGTGATGGTGGTTCGGCGGTTGATTTCTCCGGCGAGGTGGGTTAGGGTGAGGTAATGGTTGAAAGTGGAGAAAGATGGGTGCTTGCCAAGTATGTGAGTAATATTGTGGCCACGAGTGAAGGTGGTGGCAGTGGAGAGGAAGAAAAGTAGAGAAAGGAGTAGAGTAAGCCGCTGCATTGTGTTTAGAGAGAGAGAGAGAGAGAGAGAGAGAGAGTCTTAGGCTTGTCGTGCGAGTCCGGCAAACGAGAGTGAAGTGGGATGGCGGAGAAAGGAAAGCAGAAGAGAAGACTGTATATAGAGATCTTGGAGGAGTGGCATATGACTATGGGTCTGGATTTTGATTAATTTACTTGTCATGCCATCCTATGTGTCTACTTAATGTAATAATTAATACGAGTAAAAAAGACTTATTATTAAAGAGTTCTTTTGCGTTATAATTTATTTTTTAATATTCTTTTTATATATAAAAAACATTAAAAATTTAATTTAATAATTTGAAAATATTCATTGATAGATTTTTTATGCACTGATATTAAAAATAAATATTAAATTTTAAAAATATAATATTTTAATATATTTTTAATTTAAAAAACACTTCTACTACATTACCAAATAATGTTTGGTTTTGGTGATTATCATTGAGATAATTAATCAAAATTATATATTTTTCATTTGAATTTTGACTAAAGCAAATTAAAACAACGAGATTGGTTGATACAAATAATTATTTGTTGGATAATAAGGATTTTTGTTTAAGAAAATAATTTACTTACCATTCATTCTTTTATTTACTTGAATTATGCCACAAGGTATGTTCTAGGTGATGTTCATAATTGATGATATCTCAAAAACACTAGTAGCTTAATGGAAGCTTAAGATGTTAATAATTGATGTTATCTCAAAAACACAATTAGTTTAATGAAAGATTAAGTCTTTCTAACCATTTGTTCAATTCTTATTGAAATGATAACTAGCAGTCGTTCTGTAAATTTTTTTTTTTTATGGATTTTAGAGATTCTCTTATGCAATAAAAAATAAAAATTGTGAACTTTTTATTATTGAAAAAATCATAATGTTTTTTATAACCTATAACTTTTATTTTTATAGAGATGAGGGGCTTAAGTTTATCTTGCCTCAATAATACTAATGATAAAAATATTTTTGACACAATAAAAAGTGATAAATATCTCTTACATATTATTAATAAAATATAAATGGCAGGTCCTTTTAAAGACTTTTATACATCTAAGTGCGTAAAGAGATTAATACCCTTAACCTTAATATATTTATGCTAAGGATGATAAGAGAAAAAAAAACAAAGTCTTGTGGTTTAATAGGGAGCCTAAACACATTAATGATTTAACATTTATTTGAGTTTAGCAAGATGTGAGATGAGGATGTCTGACAACTAGCCACACTTTTATATACTTGGACTTAGTGCATAGTACTAGTATAGGGATGTTAGGTCTGACAGCTCATTAGATCAACATGTAGTTCATAGTTAAGTTAAAAAATATTGAACTTGACAGCTCCATTAAACCCACATGTAGTTGGACTCAACATGTAATAGAACCCAAAGAGGTTGGGTCATCACCATGCCTTTGATCCTTTTTTAAACAAGAATTTTAGACAAGAATAACATATATAAAATGCTTTGATCCATTATTAATTACACATTTAATTTTATTCATCATCTATTTTCAAATATCATTATATTTTATTTTTAAATCATATGGCTTTAAATATAATTGCTAATTAACTTTATGTATTGACAAAACATGTATTTTTATTAATAGTATAGTTTTTCTTGAATAAAGAATTAATGCAACTAAAATAAATATTCATAAAAGTTCCAATAATTTAAATTTAGGAGGAAGATATAGATTACTTTAGCCATAACTCTCCTTTATTTATTTATTTATTTATTTATATCTTCTCTATTTTGATAAAAACATGTATTTTACTATAAGCATGGTTTCTTAAAGAAAAACTTATCATGGTTAAAATGAAAGTTTAATAAAATAATGCCTTGATAATTTAATGTGATTGTATGGAAAAATGAAAAAAAAAAATTAGTTCAAGAAAAATATATAAAAGTTTACAATAAAATATAATTTTTATTAACATTGAATATTCATTTATATTGTTTTTTTTAAAAAAAAATCATATTAAGTTCATATATAATTATTTGTAAAGTAATTTTTTTAATATTATCATAAAAGCTCTAATATTATTTAAAATATTTGGCATGACTTGATTGGTTTTTTAAATATCTTTGTAATAGTTTTTAAAAAAGGTTAATTTAAAATACATTAAAAAACAATTAAATATAAAAAATAAAAAGTTAAGGGACAAAAGAATACGAACCAAACACCTAAAATTGAAACGATTGCTCAAGCATGCTATATTGGCAAGGCCAATTTAGTGCTCCTAGTTTTCTTAAAACCAGGTAAAGCAAACAATGGTAATGTACCTCATCAATGATCAAGAGTTTTTCACTTAAACTCTTGAAGAAATACATTTTGTTTGAATTATAACAATACTCTCTCAAAGATTAGATAATACAATTGAAGCTTATATTCATATAGCTCACTCAATACCATTTAGAATACTTAAAGATGTTTAAGTGTAGTAAGTGAGAGAGTTTATACTATTGTGTAAGAATGTGAATGTTTTAATGTACAAATATGAATATGATTTAAAATTAATGATTTTAAGTTGTTTTTACTCTTAAAATAGCTTGTATACGATATATATTTAATTTTTGTGTTTTGATTCTTCAATTAGACAAGCAATATATATATATATATATATAGAGAGAGAGAGAGAGAGAACAAACAATTATTTTATAGTATTTAATGTTCCACTAACAAATAAAATGGTTGACCAATTAGGATTGGTCAAGCTAATCAATCCAGGGTGTTCATCCATGATGAACATGTGATTGATCTTTTCATTTGGTATGGCCAAGGGATCGATTGGTTCAACTTAAAATCCAGTTTTAACAATTTTAAGCCTAATGAATCTTAAATTGACTAAATACATGTCAATCATATAGTATATGTAATGTCAAATGTGTGAATTCATTTAAACTTGTGCTATCAAGTTAGATGTAAAGATGCACATAATTTTCACTAAAATGAATCCTTAAGAACTAAGTTTTCATTCGCTTTATTTCTTGAACTAGTTGATTGATTTTTTCATGCTTGTTTATGATCTTTATATAAACCTGTGCAAATTTATAATCAACCAGGCGTTATATTACTCTATTTTCATTTAATTATTATCATCAAAATACATTAAGTATTAATACATTACTGAAAGATCAACACAAACTACATTCATTGATCTTTATTCTTCAATGTGAACTTATTGACATCATAGTCAATGTTTTTTCTTACGGTTGTAATATATTCAATTGAAAGATTTCTCTCTCCTTTCTCAACTACTAGAGACTAAAATGTGATAGAAATATAGTTTCATGATCAAAATATAAAATTTGAAAATTATAGGGGCTAAAATGTAAAAATATTGCCTATTGAACAATGCAAATGAAAATTTTGATATAATTTTTTTTGTTAATGTTAATATTGGTTCTTTTAACTATCTTAGTGTAACTTATAATTGTATTTTGTAATATTAATATTCAATGAAACACATAGAATAATCTTTTTCATTGAGTATATACAAGAGAATGAATAATAAAACGCATCATGAACACATAAAACTACAACAACATAACTTCTAAGGGTGAAAAAAAATGTAAGGAGTAAAGTGAAAAGAACAAAAAAAACTTGAGGGACCAAAAAGGTTAAGAAATCTATAAACAGTGATGAATGTATTTTACATAATATATAAATATGTTATTACTATTATAAATTAGGATTTACAAAACATAGTTTTCTTCAATCAAATATTTGCTAGAATCGAATCAAGTAATTAAAAAAAGTAAAAAAAAAAAAAAACATGAAATTGAAAAGAATACAACAAACTTTAAACGTTCGACTAAAAACTAGTTGAAGAAAGTAAAAAAGAAAAAAAAATGATCACGTGGTTTGAGAATCACTTGATCAGAAATCAAGGCACTAAAAAGTACACAATAAAAACACGCACATGACAAAGACTAACATCACAAGAATGGCATATACCCCAACCCACCGTATCATCTGGCAAGGGCCGCCGCGACTCACTGACTCTCCGGTATTCTCTCCTCCGTCTTTTTACAATGCACCACCCCATACACTGGAGGGTCCCACCAAAGTCCAGTGCCCCCACCGCCAGAACACTGCAGGTCCCATCATAACTCTTCTTCCTTCTAGTGGATTGGTACGGATATTGTGTCTCTGTTTCTTTTCTAGATTCTCGCCGATTATTAATTGCCAAATTGCTGACCACAAGAATTTCCATGCACCGACGACAACGTTGATGTTGAAACTATGTTGTAATTACTATAATGCCCTTTTAAATTATACGACTGATGATTTTACACAATTTTTTCGTAAAAAAATATAGGTGTTTTTAGCTAGTTTCCTGTCAAGCATATATGTTTGAGAATATCACGGATATATAAAATACTTTCCAGTATTTAATTATATTATAAAAATAATTTATTAATGTTTTTTTTTCAACTTTATTAAAATAATAAAGATCAAAACATATATATATATATATATATATATATATATATATAAATATAAATAGAAGGATAATAAAATTGAAAATAAATAAATTTCATAAATTATTTTAAATAAAATAAATAGAAATTAAAAAAAAAAGACAAAATATGACAAATAAAAAAGTTAAAAGTGGAATGAAATTGAAATAAAAACTTATTTCATAAATTATTTTAAATAAAATAAATAGAAATAATACACCCACCACACTATAAAAATTTATCCTTCATTTCATCTAGAAATTTATCATCATTTTTTTTTATACTTGATGTCATTACCCATTTTTGATAAAAAAAAATCAAAATATAAGAAAATATATAGAAGATTGCCCAAGTTGGTGGTGAAGGACCAATATATAAGATTGACAAAATTAAAAACCCCAATTTTAATTGACAAAGGGTTTTATTAGTGAAAATATTTTTAATTGGTGTAACAAATTGGAATGATTAAGGACTCAATGAGAGTTTTAGAAGACTTCATAGTATTTCAAGTCAGTTAAAGGTGGATATGCCATAATTAGAGAAAAAAACTGAATTGATTTTCAGCAAAATAAATTAAGAGTCCTAAGTTTAGGATTTTAGTAAATGGAGTGTTGTTTGGTTTTAATAAAAAGAAACAAATGACATGTCATCCACTTTGTTTTTCTTCTTTTATCAAAAATTGACGACAAGGTTGGCATTTTCCAATAGCTCATTATGGAGTTCTAGACCTCTACATGGTGAAGATCAAAATGGTGAAGATCAAAGTAAAAAGACACGCAACTATGAAGGCTTATATATATATATATATATATATATATATATATATATATATATATATATATATATATATATATATATATATATATAGGGAGTAAAGCATGGAGACAACTTACCCAAGCATTTGAACTTTGATTCTATAAACAAATATTATGCATAGTGTACTTATCTTTTTTAAATCAAAAAAGTTTGGTTATTCATTCTCATCATATCGTGTATATTTTACAAATGATCTCAAAAGGTTAAACACAAAAACCTTTTCCAAAATATATTTTCTCAAGCAAAGGCTTTCAAGACTTGACTTTGGCTAATGATTTTTTTTTTGTTTTTATAAATAAATGATATGTCAAGAGCAATGATTGACCTAATAACTCCCTAGGAGATTGCTAAAATATCTAGGAATCCAAATGGAAGACCCAACCGTTAAAGTTTGTTATGCAAAAAGCTTCATGAAACAAAGATGAAGTTTCCAATAGTCATAAACTCATAAAATAATGTATATCACTACATTAATGAGGTCAAAATTTATTAGTTTTGACCAAATTTGCGTGAAATGAGAAAATATCATTTTTTTTAAAATCCTTTAGAGATATATATATCCATTACAATCCTAATTTGAGTTGAAGTGAATTTTTTCTTTGTAAAATAACCTTGTTTAGAATTACACCCTATACCAGGGAAAGCATTCAAAACAAAAATGAGAATAAAGATGTTCGAGAATGTCCATTAGTGATTAAAAAGTTAGCTGAAAACATAAAAAATATAGAATACCTATGAATGGAATCCAAGATATCTTCATTGAGGTTGTAAGCCCATCAACCCCCCCCCCCCCCAAAAAAAAAAAAAAAAAAAAAGTTATGATAAATTAATGATAGGTTAAAAGCAATGATTTACCTAACAACTCCCTATGAGATTGCTAAAATATCTAGGAATCCATAAAGAAGACCCAACCATCAAAGTTTATTGTACAATAAGCTACATGAAACAAAGATGATGTAATTTTCAAGAGTCTGAACTCACAAAACAATTTCATGCGAATCACTACCTTAATGAGTTCATAATTTATCAATCCTCACCAATTTTGCGTGAAATTAGAAAAGAACATCTTTGATATCCCTTAAGTATAAATATATCCACTGCAAAACACATAATAAAAATCTTCTTTTGCAACTTCAAAATGAATAAAGAAAAGGAGAATTATTGAGGAACTTGTAAATGGAATAAAAGAGAGCATTGATATCTTGATGAGCAGCTAAAGAGATTTCAAGGAAAGAAAAGGCAATTATGTGTATGATCAAAGGTTTAAAGTAAGGACAAAAGCCTGGAAAGATCTCTTGTTTCAACCTCTAAAAAACAAAGGTCTTTGAAAGTATAGAGTATATTGGAAAAATAAAGAGGCTGAAAATGCATAAAGGAGTAAAAATGATCCTTAACCCATACAAACCATAAATCATCATTTGAGCTTATGAACTCCTTTTCTTTGGTATCCATAAAACTCAACCTTCATTATGTGCCTTGAAAAGTTGATTCTAATCAAGCAGTTGGAAAAATTTGTTGTCCTGAATTAATCAATTGTATTTCTATCTTTAAATTACAATGCAAAAATTTTCTTTATAAATATCTTACTATTTACTTGAAGTTAAAAAATATGTATTTAATGAATTTTTATATTATAAAATGGATATGATATAAGGTAAAAAGTAAAAAACTTAACTCTTAACTAAAATCAAGATTTTGAATAAATTTATAAATGATTTTTGTAATTTAGATCAAAATTATATTAGTTGAAATGTTATATGTTATTTATTTATTTTAATAATAAATTATATCAAATATTATTATTATTATATTTCAAACATTCTCAATAAGGTTCATCCTCTTATTTAGGCAACCATATCCATTCGCTCTTATAACGTCTATTGTGATGATGTTTTTTTTTTCCATGCTTCGCACCCCGCCATTCCCATATTGGGGAGACAACGGCGGCGGTGAAAGGGGGTGTATTTTATAGTCCTAAAAATTATGACTATAATTATCAGGAGTTGCCACCTAGTATTACAGTCACTAGGAAACCTGTTGGTCTACGAGAGTCTAGGTAAGGGGACTTGTTGTGCAAGGGGAACACACATCACCCCTAGTGCACCCTACCTAAGGCAAACTGCATTATTGTTTGATTATTTTTTTTTACACTGTATTTTCAAAAACCATTCTTCCACGGGTGTACTTGACAATGTAATTTACACCGTAGTTAAAAAAATGTTTTTTTTATTTATGGGTGTACTTTACAATGTAATTTTACATCCTAATAGTGAAAACAAAAATATTTTTTTTATATATTTTGGCCAAATTCCATCGGATAATTATAAACTGGTTATGATATCCAATTTTTATTTCAAAACATGAGAAAGGTGCAACATATATTTTTTAATAAAAAAATATGCTTGGAAAAACCTTGGAATTCTACCGTATGCATGAAAATAACACATTTTTTTTAAATGTATTTTTTTTTAAATTAAAAACATTTCAAACTGGGGTCTGACCACCTAATAGGCCGCCCTGGCCAAATGGGGCCTAAGGCCTAACTCTGTTGGACTTGGGTCTGACCTGGCCAACTGGGCTGGGCCGAGAGAAGCTGGCCCAAAAGAGAAAAAAAGAGCAACACGTGACAGTGCAGTTTACTTGCACTCACGTGTTATGTGAACAATAGAATGGAGGGTGGCCAACGGTAATGAGAGGCTCACCTGTCACTGCCACCAGGTAGAGGAGGTTGATGTGTTGTCCCTGTGATGGTGGCGTCAAAAATGATGGCCTGTGGTGGCCAGAGAAACACCGAAAGGGATGATCTGTTGCTGCCATTTCTCTGCTGCTTTGTTGTTGTGGCATCGCTAGAGCCCAGTTGCTGCCAATGGAGGTCACGGTGAGGTCGCTGGTGCTGAGGAAGGAGGAGCTGCTGGTGTGGGGAGCTGTCTGGAGGAGCGAGAGAGCTGACGACTGCAACTTGTTTTAGAGAGAGAGAGTTGACACTGTAAAGGAGAGAGAGAGGGACGCTGGTGTTGGTGACTTGTTGTTGCTTTTGGTGCTGGTCCCTGTTTGAAGAGAGAGAGAGGTCTGCCAGCATGATTGTAGGAGAGAGAGAGAACGCTGCAAATAGTCATTGCCAACAATGGCTTTGCCGTCACCAAAGAAGACAATGGGTTGTTGCGTGTGTGTTTTTAGTGTTTCCCGATGCATTAACAATGATCTCCCATGTTTGTGTATTCTCCCCAATTTCATGATCGCTCCCCCAGTCAAAAAAAATTCTCCTCATTTTTTAGTATTATTTTCCCCGTTCCCCTTATCATTCCTCCTCCTCGCTCTTAAATTTGCTCCTCTTTTATAGACTTTTGCAGGTATGGGAGTGTTGTCTAGGGGATGGTGTGTTGCAAGAGTGGGAGTGGTTGGTAGGCATGGCACAACATGGCTACCGATAATGCCTCAGTAGGTAAGTTTTTTTAATAATATAAATAGACTAAAAAAAATTGGTTGTTACAAAAAGAGTTTTTCAACAGGAAGAACGATGTTTTTCTTTTCAATTTTGGCTTCCAGTTTCACCCAAAAATGTTTCGTCTCCGAAAATTCTAATATTCTCAATTTATCCCAGATTAGGCTTCCAAACTTAATTTCTCATCAATTAAGCCCTTAATAACATTAATTTGACCCAACCCCTTTTATTTTATTTTTGTTATTTTTGGGTAGATTTTGGGGAATAACATAGAAATTGGGTTATGACAGTTGCCCCCCTCTTTACAATGCTTACGACTAAAGTTTTGTAAAAGATTTTAGATAGTAAGTGTTGTAAAGAAAAAAGAGAGTGAATTTACCAAACCAAGAAATGGTTGATCCATCTAGAAATGAGAATGAAGGCTATAAAGCGCACTTAGAAGGGAACAAAATGAAAGGGCTAGAAAGCGCACTACTTGAGAATTGAGACCTAAATAGGACACTTAAAGGATGAAAAGGTGATGATGTTTGTGAAAGACACAAGGAAATAGTTGTAGAGATTTTGAAGACAGTAATTGTCTGCCACACTTGTAATCGTGTGTTGAGCTTTCATTATATAGACATTTGTACAGTGATGAAGAATACAATGAAATAAGGAAATAGTCGTTTACAAGTTATATAAGGAATGATATCTATACATTCAATTGTGATTTCATGATTTGATCTCTGATGCTTGATTCTCTTCTTGACTTTGTATGACAGTAGCTGAGTCTCTGTCATGGCCTGAATTATCGTCAACACCCCCCCTCAAGGTAAGCGTGGTTGGTAACACGCGAAGCTTGGACCTGAAGAGTATGAACAGCGAGGCTGATGGGCTTTTAGTGAAGAGATCAGCAATTTGCAAGGTGGATGGCACATGTTGGATCTGAAGGACACCATTGCAAACTAGCTCACGGACAAAGTGAACATCAATGTTAATATGCCGTGATCTTTTCTGGGCTACTGGATTGCGAGCCATGAAAATTGCACTGGTATTGTTGCAGAGAAGAGTTGGTTTCTCAGGAGGTTGAACATGCAAGTCATGTAGGATGTTTAACACCCATTGGACTTCAGCACCAGTGAAGGCTAAAGCTTGATATTCAGATTCAGTAGAGGAGCGAGATACTGTAGATTGCTTTTTAGATGCCCACGAAATTAAGTTTCCTCCCAAAAATATTGCATATCCAGAGGTTGATCTACTGGTGTCTGGACAGCCAGCCCAGTCAGCATATGAAAAAGCCTTGATGTTGAAGGAGGTAGATGGGTTGATGTGCAGGACAAAATGCAATGTTCCTTTGACATATCTGAGGATGCATTTCACAGCTTGAAAATGCTGAGTTGTGGGGGAATGCATGAACTGGCTGACTGAGTTGACGACATGAGCAATGCCTGGTCTGGTGATGGTGAGGTATTGAAGTGCACCAACGAGGGACCTATAGATAGTTAGAGAATGGAAGGGGTCCCCAGCTGTGGTTAAATGATGAGAAACAACCATGGGAGTGATCACAGGTTTGGAATCAATAAGGTCAGCTTTGAGTAAGAGGTCCCGTGCATACTTCAATTGACTTATATATTAACATGCATCCTATATCTTTGGTTAACATTAACACATTTCTTTCTATATTTATTACAGTATATAATTTTTAATTTATTTTATACATTTAATTTTTAATTCATAATTATAATTTTTCGAAACACGGGCACGTAACTTGTAATTATCAAATAAAGGGAAGCATATCTTAAAACTTCACTCCTTACACCATTCAATCAACTGCTGCCACGTACAAACCTGACTCACCAAAGCCTTACAGAAATTTTCATCATCGCGTCACAACAATCCAAACCACCAACCATCTAAATCAAAAAAAAAAAAGGCATTTTGATTTTCTTACCTGAAATTCTTGGAATTTTGAGGCTTCGTGGCTTCGCTGATTAAGATAATGTGGAGAAAAAGAAAGGGGTTTCGTAGAGAGAGAGAATGAAAGGATATAATTAAAAACAAAACTGGAAAATATTTTTTAATTAGCATCGGATAATCCATTGTAGAGTTTTCACAAAATCAGCAACGAAATATCCGTTACACATTTGAAACAACCACAGTTGCAACAAACTTTTTGTTACTAAACACAATTCGTTGTTGATTTGTTGCTAAATTAGCAATAATATTATTCTGTTGCTAAAAACAATGTTTTTTCAATCAGTAACAGATTATTCATTGCAGATTTCAAACAATTAATTAGCAATGAATTTTTTGTTGCTAATCACAGTCCTTTACTAATTCAGCAACGACAATATTTCATTGCTGGAATCCATTGCCATGAAGTTCTTTCGTTGATTGTATCCATTTGCATAAAATTGAAAGAAACTAAAAGGAGTCCCAATTTTAATTTACATTTATTACTATAAATATTGTTGAATTAGAATATACTTAAATGATGATTTCTCCTCTAAAAACTTTACACAATTGATCTTGGATATAATAGTATTTTTGTAGTGTACTTAACAATGAAATGACTAGTATGCCCTCAAAGGCAAGCGCTGACAAACAAGGGTAGTTTTGTGCTTTTCATTTTAATAGTTGAACATAAAAAAATATATTAATCGATATGAAGAAGATGGTTGCACATAACGTTAACGCATGTGGGCATGGGTTCTCTTGTGATCAAGGTTATCAAACTCGCGTTTCAGCTCGTAAAATTGTACGATTTTAAGAGTTGAAACTATAAGACTAGTAAAATCGTGTTAAAAAATTGGACCCTGTTAAAATCGGTAAAATCGAGTAGAATTGTAAAATCAGTCCGATTTTACGATCCCATAAAATCTCGCGTGCATTATGAACATGCACTGTTAATGTTTATTAATTTCCCCCAAATCCTCTCCTCTCTTCCTAGTCTCAGTCTCAACAAATCTTTCTCCTTGTCTCTCTCTATAATAATCTAATCAAGCTACAATCTTTTGGGTATTCTTGGTTGGTGTCTGGCAAAGCGGCAAAAACACTTGTTGAAGGTTAGTTTTCTAATTCTTTAACTTTTTCAATATGCAGTTCTCGATTTGTGGCTGGGTTTTTTGGGTTTGTTTTGGGTATTGTAATGTTCGGGTTTTTGGTAGCTCGATTTTGAGTATTGTGATGTTTGGGTTTTGAGTTTTCAGCAAGAACACGATTTACATGGTTTTTATGACAACTTCTAGATCTTCTTTCTGTTTTTATGGGTTTTGTTTCTTTTTGGGAGGAACAACAACAAAAAACACACAGTGTGCTAATTATAAAAGAAAAAGAGAAGTAAGTAATGATCAAAAATGAAAAATGATATATGGTGAAGAAAGTGTCGGCAAGAAAAAGGAATTTTCAGTAAAAGTGGTCAAGAAGATTTATGTGCTTAAAGAAAGATTAAAAAAAAATATGGGAAGGAATTTCAAAAACAAAAATTGATAAAAATTGTGCGTACATAGTTTTTTCCATACAACTAATAACATTTAGATCTGCAAAAAGAATTTGAAGGCTATTAATTGCTGACCTTGTTTTGCTGCTTGAATTCCATTCTTTAATTTATGTGCTTGAACAAATGTACTACTCTGTTATGAGAATGTAATCATACAATTATCTAGCATTAATATTTGTGTTAAAATCATACAATTTTACAAGTTGATGTGGTATTAAAATTTAATTTTACATCTTTGCAGATTATATTACATCCGAAAAACTACTAGTGACAATAGACTTGATGTGGGATGACAACATAGTATAGATAATGATAAAAATTTAAGAAAAAATCAATGCAAGTATTGTAATGAAATTCTATTGACATAATTATTTTGTATTGTATTTTTAAATTATGTATGAACCTTAACTAATTAAGTTTTATATCTATAATTATGTGTATTGTATTCGGAAATATTTTACTTATAATTTTATGATTTTTTTACTACATGACTTTACTTGTGATTTTATAATTTTTGTATGAAAATATTTTATTTACAATATAATTTTACAATCCATATTCAAATTACAATTTCTTACCATGTTAAAAAAGCGAGTTCGATTTTCGGATACACCAGCTTTGCCAATGGTGTTCTTACAAGTAATCCCCATGCAGTCGCCTCCATTCTTGCATGGCGTGTGTGGAAAAAAATATCGGGTTTTGCGTCGGTTGTTGCTTCTTTTTTTCCCTCTTCTCTTTCGCTTTCTCGGTTCTAGAGTCAATATCTGTACATTTTCAAAGCAACCTTGAATTTTTTTATTTTCTTTTTTATTTTTATTTGTTTTATTTTAGACTATCCATAAATGCCCTAGTTCGTTGAGGGAAAAAGTTCATAATCCGCCAATTGTAGACGTGGTTGTTGGGGTTGCGGTCAGTATGATCAGCTCCCATATCTATCACGAGGTTATTTGCCCACGCACTGTTTTTTATATAGAAAACTAAATGATTTTTTATGTGTTGTAATTCATTATTTTAATATTTAAATAATAAAATTTTAATAGATCAAATTTGTTAAAAATAAATACTCCCCGCTTAAAAGAAACAGTATAATTGAAACGCAGGGGAAATGGTCCGTATATTTTGAATTGTAGATAATCAGATCTGAAATATTAAACATTTTTTTTACAAAAAAATCTCAAATCCAACAATCAAATATTTCTAAGAAATAAGCTTAACAAAAGAGGACAAAATTAGAATTAAAACTTTTTTTTATTTTATAAGATTTATTCCTCATATTATTATATTAAAAATATTTAAGAACACTTAAATTATCTGTTTGTTCTTCCAAAAATCCAAGGTCATTTTTTCTGTCTATATATATATATATATATATATATATATATATATATATTTTCAGGTGCTAATATTAAATAAATATTAAAGTATATAATTAGTCTCACATATTTATCAGAAAAAAAACCTAAATAAATGACAAAATAAAAATAAATATAGGTAGATTAAAAAAAATTGACCTGAAAGATAAATAAAAATAATCTAAAAAACAACAAAAAGAAAAAATAATAAATATCATTTTTCAAATGAACATCAACACAAATTAAAATGTTAATATTTAAAAAAACCTTAACAACAGTAGAGATAATAAAAATTGGTGAGGCCATAATTATTGTTAGAAAAAAAATATTCCAGAATTTTTTATTTTATAAGATTTATGACTCATATTATTATATTAAAATTATTTCAGAACAATGATAGTATTTTTTTCCCTAAAAAATCTAGTTTTATATATATATATATATATATATATATATATATATATATATATATATATATATATATATATATATATATATATCAATCTTAAAATGATCATTAACACAAATTAAAATGTAAAAAAAAAAATAATAACAGTGGAAATAATAAAAATTGGTGAGACCATATTTATTGTAAAAAAAAAACTCCATAATTTTTTTATTTTATAAGATTTATTACTCATATTATTATATTAAAAGTATTTAAGAGCAATGATAGTAAAATTAAATAAATATCAAAAAATCTAATTAGTCTGACATATTTAAAAGAAAACAAAACTAATAAATAATCATTATCATTATTTTGAATGTCTTATCAATAATAATATGAAATTATGTGACTTGAAGGGGAAAAAAAGATAAATCATAATAATTATTAATTTTTAAATGATTACCAGCACATATAAAAATTTGAACATTAAATAAAAAACTTAATAACATTAGAAATGAAGAAAATTTGAAAATAGAAACTAATAGCATGTATATATAAATATGGACAGAAATATATAAAAAAATAAAGGAATTAAAAGTATAAGTGATAAAATTAAAAACAAACATATATAATAAATATAATTTGAAGGACAAAATTGAAATAAATCCAAACATGGATACTAATAAAATTAAATAATTTGAAACAAAACCGAAAATTAAAAGAATTAGGACCGAAATGAAACTGAAATTTATACTTAATTTGCATGGAAGGATAACATTGAAATAAATCGAAACTTTGATAGTGAAAATAATATGGATTCCAGACCAATTTCTAAAATTCAAAGTCTGAGGACCGAAATGAAACTACAATATATAATTAATTTCAATTGAAGGACGAAATTGAAACAAATCAAAACCTATATAATAACCATAAGGACCAAAAAACACAATTCCAAGTGTAGGGACTGAAGTGAAAATTCAGAAAAAAATAGTTGCGCTGACGTCAGCTTTCGCAGGCAGGAGAGAGAAAATGGGTGAAACTTTTCAAACAACCATTACAACGTCTACGCCCACCGTATACGTACAAGTGTCGCACTAGTGGTAAGAGGGCATTGATGAAAATCATTCTAGATTTAGCTTTTTAGATAATTTAATATAACGTGTATTCAAGCTGCTGTTTGTTTCAGAATTGGTTGACGTGAAACTATTTATGATGAATCCTTAAACTAAATTATTTTGTTGGAAATATTTCATTACAAATAACCTATTTTATGGAATAATAATCTAAAAATAGTTTGACATTTCAATCTCATTGCTGTAAACATATCATTATTATTCAGCTTGTCATAGAGAATATCTTAGTGAGTTGATGGCCATCTAGTTCTATTATAATAAAAGATATGATTTTTTAGATTTTAAATTTATTATAATAAAAAGATATGATTTTTAGACATTTTAAATAAAGGGTTGATTATATTAAAATAAAAAATTATTCTGCAAACATATTATCTAATATAAACTTTTTTATAACCGGGGTGTCTGGGCTAGATTACGCGCACCACAACTAATTCTCGGACCCACAGAACATCCTGCAAGCATAGTGAGCCGATAAGACACCGCTGAGTGATAGACATGCACAATGAGACTTGAACCTGGATACAGAGGAAGGGCAAGACCTCACATGCCTAAGATAAGCTATTTTGTGCAGTACATATCATGCACTCAAGCTAAGAAGATTTTATGTAAACTAATACATGTGTTTATTATTGTAGGTAAACGGCTATTATAATTTAAGGTAGTGATTTAAGATCGAGGCCTTGCAATTGGGTTTGATCTTTATTTTCATAATACAAGTAATTGGTCATGAAAACAATTAATATGCAAAAAGAAGAAGTAATCAACGTCATATATACAAAGATGATGCACACAAAATTCTAGCTACTGAATACACCTTACACTAAGACCAAACAATTTTGCCGTGGATAAATTTAAAAAAATCTTTAATAGATTCATATCTCTGGGGTTGTCATATAACTGACCGAACTCTAATACTTTAAATATTCATCACAATTCACACAAAAATAATATAATAATTCATAGAAAATTATTTTAAAAAAATCATTTGAAATTCAAAGCTGACCTTTAAGAAGTGCTATAATCTTTTTGGGTTGTTTTTTCTACTAGATTTGAAGCTCCTTCCTACCCTCTTCTTTTCTATATCAGTAGAGTAGTGAGGGTCACCAAAGAAAAGAGATTTGGCTAATGAATATTTTACTTGTTGGTTTTCTCTTTTCCTTTTGATATTTTAAATTTTGTATTTTCTATAGGGACTATAAGAAAGTGCTTAAAAAGAATATAAATAATTTTGTTTTGAAAATACAGGGAAGATGATGTTATATAAATGAAAGTGGTCAAATTTAGAGAAGGCTAACCTCGACAAAATAATTAGATTGTTCAACTTGAGAGGTGAATCTCAATATAAAACTTCAATAAGTGAACTTTAAAAGCAGTTAACCTTGATTTACTGTAAAACAAAAATTGATTGTAGAGTTTAGTTTGACTTACACAGCTACGGGATTTGACAAAATAGACCTGGCTTATCCATTGTATTTCCGATATTATCTCACGAGCCAACTTGAGAATAATTAAAACATGGTTAGTTTATGGAGCGACTAACTTGAATGGTGGTATTTTTATAGAGTTGCCCACTCAAAGTGATTTTTAGCTAATATTTTTATAAAGTGATAGAACTCTGAGTTATTCTCAACCTGTCGTTTTATATAGAGTGACAAAGTCAAAGTGATTTTAAAAACATAATTAGTTTATAGAGTAAAGTGATTTTCAACTTGTCATTATATATAGTGATGTTCTCAAAGGAATTTTGAAAAAATAGCAATTTTATAGAGAGACAAACTCAAAATGATTTTTAAAAATATAATTAAGCTCAAATTTATTTTCAACTTGTTAATATATAGAGTGATGAACTTAAATTGATTTTGAAAATCATAATTTCATAGAGTCATAAGCTTAAAGTGATTTTGAAAAATATAGTTACACTAAAATTGATTTTCAACCTATAAAATGAAAACAATTAGTTATTTTATAGAATGTCAAGATCAAGTGATTTTGAAAAATATAATCATATCTTAAAGTGATTTTCAACTTGTAGTTTTATAGAGTGATGAAATTGAAGCAATTTAAACAAAAAAGTTTATTTATAGAGTGAGAAAATTAAAGTCATTTTATAATATATAATTAAACTAAAATTGTTTCTTAACCTGTTTTTTTTTATAGAGTGATGAACTCGAAGTTCTTTAAAAAATATTTTTATTTTATAAAGTGATGAGCTCGAAGTGATTTTTAAAAATATAGTCATTATATATAAGGATAAACTAAAAGTGATTTCCATTATAGAGTGATGAGCTTAAAGTGCTTTAAAAACTGTAGTCATTTTCTAAAGCAACAAACTTGAAGTGATTTTTTACAATTTAGTTATTTTATAGAGGGACAAACTCAATGTAATTTTTAAAAATACATCTTGGAATAGAGAGAAAACACAAATTGCACATTTTAAAAGCTCAACCTTCTTTTTTGATATCATCTTCATCTATGAATATCCTTGGGTTTAGAGGTGGTAAGAACTAGACAGTGAATTGCTTGAATTGCTTAAATGAACCTAAAATCTTCAGTGTTCACTATGAATTTGTCTTTTCATGTTCTCCAGTTTTGGTCACTTTTTAATTTTTTATTTTGGCATACATTAACTTTTCTTAAAATTTCTCTTAAGTGTGGTTTGGGGTATATGTTCATTTTTTATCATCATCCTAAAGAAGTTGTCACCTTAGTTTATGATGGATCTCATCAGGTCATTGTTTAATTATTACTATCATAATTAGTCTATTTACTGAAGTATACCTAGCTGATATAGCTGTGTTCATCTTTTTTTAATGGTAATCATAAGGCTAACATACATAATCATTATTCTTGTCAATAACTTTGTAAATTTAGTTAAATAAGAAGATCCTATTTGTAAATCATCCTTTTTATTTGAGTAAAAAGCCTCAAATTTTAGTGATTGTGTACATATAGATATAATTATTGAAATGAAATCATTATTATGCAAATTCAAAAATGATATTATCAGATTGGAATTTAAAAGGCTCAAAACATGTCATTCAAGTGCTATGATGAAATTTTGAAAAAAAATTGGCATATGATAAAATAGATGTTGATTAGAATGAAGAAAATCAATGATTTGTTAGAGTATAAATGAGTGTATTCTAGAATATACATGATGGTAGTGTATGGTGTATGACATGTGTATATATAGAGCTGTTGAACACACGGTATGTGTGTGGAAATAATATTGAACAATATTCAAATTCAAAATTTCATTCCCTCTCTTTTTTCTCTCTTCCCTTCTCTGAACATCACTCTTCTTCTTCTTCTTCTTAATTTCTTCAATTCTCTGCAACTTCTCACAATCTCAACATGGTATCAGAGCTTTGAATGCTCACGCAAATACATTAAATCAAATTCCTCATACCTCTCGCTTTCATTATCTGTTTTCTTCATCCAAAATTCATTTACAGATTGCGTTTCTTGAATAAGATACTGTGTAAACACTTAGATGTCAAAAGTGTTTGATAAAAGGTTTCTGTGAACTTAATCATCTGACACCAATGGAAGAGAGCGAAGGTATTCGCAGAAGCAACAGCGAAGAAATCTCAAACACTTGAACAAATTGAAAGTCTAGAAGAAAGTAGACACATATAGTACTATCATAACGAACCTGCTCCACGAAGTGAGTTTCACCTTTATCAACAACCCTACTATTGCTTTCCATTTTTATTCCCCTAGGATTCAAAACGATGCAGCTTCCATTCTGGTTCCCAACAAATTACTGCATTCAAATTTTTGCACAAACAAAAGTGAAGCTCAAATAGAGCAGCAGCAGAGCGAGGGAAAGAATAAAGCTTAAACAGAGCAACAGCAGAGCGAGCACCATCGTGCATCGTGAAGAGGAGTGCACACACACATAAGTCTTACTTCAAAATCCTGCCATTAAACCTCTCTACATCTCTCTCTCTCTCTGCTCAAGGATCTTTTATGCCTCCGACGGATAGCTTTGGTCTTCTTGGGACGCAGATCAAGAGGCAAGAACTTCTTATTCTTGTAAGCTTCCCTCAATATAGCCTTTTGCTTCTATGAAATCACAGTCAAGACCTGTGCAATCGACAACCTCACAACCTTGATCTTGGAGAGCTTGTTAGGAGCACCACCTGTGACCTTAGCAACGCGAAGGAGAGCAAGCTCAACTTTGAGATCCTTCAACTGACTTGGACACGATTCACTGATATGATGTAGAGATTCTTTGCTCCAGTGTTGTCGTTGTTCATCGTCGCCACCACAGGGAGACCCATTGCTATACGAAGCTCTTTCATTTTTTTTATTCTCTTTACTTGTTCTGTTTTTTGTTTTCTAGAAGGTGCTAGATGTGTAAATTACCTCTTTTAATGTGGTGTGATTTGTGTGAGTTAATGAGTTAAAAAAAATCATCGAGAAGTAGAAAATGAATTCTTACACAACTTAAGAAATTCTTCAACAAGTAGAATATGAAATACAAATTCTATCCCCTCTCTTCCCTCTCTTCTTAATTTCTTACACATACAAATAAAATTCAAACAAATTCTATCCCCTTTTTTCCCTCTCAATCCTCTCTTCTCAATTTCTTAGACAAACAAATGAAATTCAAACAAATTATATCCCCTCTCTTCCTTCTCGTCCTTCTCTTTTCAATTTCTTTCACAGACAAATGAAATTCAAATCAAGAAATAGATAAATAAAATTTCTTCCCTCTATCTTCTATGTTTTTTGCCATCTAAGCATTCTTCTTCTTCTTCTTCTTCTTCTTCTTCTTCTCAATCTCTCAATTTCTCAAAACTTCTCAATCAAATTCAAATTCATCTTTCTTTCCTTCTGATTTTTTCTTCTCTTTCTCTTTTACATACTGATTTCTATCAAAAAGAATTAAGTGCTTATGCGTTTCGTATTCATTACTGCAATCCCATGCTTGGTTCATCAAAGCAAGAGATTGAGGGGGGATGTTAGAGTATAAATGAGTGTATTCTAGAGTAATGAAAGTGTATTATAGAATATACATGATGATAGTTTATGGTATATGACATGTGTATATATAGAGCTACTGAACACACAGTATGTGTGTGGAAATAATATTGAACAATATTGAACAATATTCAAATTCAAAATTTCATTCTCTCTTTATTTTCTCTCTTTTATTCTCTATACATCAATCTTCTTCTTCTTATTTTCTTCAATTCTCTGCAACTTCTCACAATCTTAACATGATTGTCCTACAATTTTGGCTATAAAGATGGATTCTCTACCAAATAGAGGGCTATTTTGAAAAGAAAAGTTTGATTCTAGAAGAGCATCTCTTGGCCATTTTTAAGAGAAAAATCATGATTCAATGATATGCAACACACAAACACAAACAAAGCATGATTTTGATTAGTAGTTACGAGGTGATTTGCCTGCGCGTTGTGTTGGGTTTTTTTTTAATGTAGAAAACTAATTGATTTTTTATGTGTTATAATTAGTTATTTTAATATTTAATTAATGAAATTGTAATAGATTAAATCTGTTAGAAATAATTTTTATTCTGCCTAAAATGAATAGTATAATCAAAACACAGGGGAAGCGGTTCGTATATTTTTTAATTGCAGATAACTTGGGTAAATTTGTCTACCCATTTTGTTTGTAAGTTGCCTTTTTTCCCCCGGTAATATCAAATCTGAAATATTATACAATTTGTTTTCTTTACAAAAACAATCTAAAATCCAAGAATCAAATTTTTCTAAGAAATAAGCTTAAACAAAAGAGGACAAAAATAGAATTAAAAGGCAAAATCATTTTTTTTATTTTATCAAATTTATTATTCATATTATTATATTAAAAATATTCAAGAACACTGATATTATTTTTTTGTTCTTTAAAAAATCCCAGGTCATTTTTTTCTGTCTATATATATATATATATATATATATATATATATATATATATATATATATATATATATATATATTTTCAAGTGCTAATATTAAATAAATATTAAAATATATAATTAGTCTTACATATTTATAAGGAAAAAAAACCTAAATAAATGACAAACAAAAATATAGGTAGATTTAAAAAAATATTTTACTTGAAAGATAAATAAAAAGAATTTAAAAAACAACAAAGAGAAAAAATAATAAATATCAATTTTAAAATGATCATCAACACAAATTAAAATGTAAATATTTAAAAGAAACCTTAATAAAAGTGGAAATAATGAAAATCGGTGAGACCATAATTATTGTTAGAATTTTTATTTTTTTTATAAGATTTATTACTCATATTATTATATTAAAATTATTTAAGAGCAATGATGATAATTGTTTTTCCTATATATATATATATATATATATATTTTAAGGAGCTAATATTAAATAAATATCAAAAAATATAATTAGGCTGACATATTTAAAAGAAAACAAAACTAACAAATAATCTTTATCATTATTTTGAATGCCTTATCTATAATAATTAGAAAATTTAAGACATAACAATATTAACAAAAAAGCAATAAAAAACAAAATAAAAATAAATATTATTAGATTTCAAGAAATTATTTGACGTGAAGGAAAAAAAAGATAAATTATAATAATAATTATTTTTCAAATAATGACTAGCACATATTAAAATTTGGACATTAAATAGAAAAACTTAATAACATTGGAAATAAAGAAAAATTGGAAAGAAAAACTAAGAGCATATACATATAAACATGGACAGAAATAGGAACTATGTAAGAAATATGTATAAAAAATAAAGGAACTAAAATAAAATCCAAGATTAAAAGTATAAGGGATAAAAAAAACATATGTAATAAATTTAATTTAAAGGATAAAATTGAAATAAATCCAAACATTGATACCGATGAAATGAAATAATTTAAATCAAAACTAAAAATTAAAAGAATTAGAACTGAAATGAAACTGAAATCTATAATTAATTTGCATAGAAGGATAAAATTGAAAAAAATCAAACTTTGAAACCGAAAATATTAAGGATTTATAATAAATTTGCATGGAAGGATAAAATTGAAATAAATCAGAACTTTGATACCAAAAACATTAAGGATTTTAGACCAATCCGAAAATTAAAAGAATGAGGACTTAATTGAAACTACAATATATAATCAATTTCAATTGAAGGACGAAATTGAAACAAACCAAAACCTATATAATAGCACCAAGGACCAGAAAAACTAAATCGAACGTTTAGGGATTGAAATGAAATTTGACAAAAAATAGTTGCGTTGATGTCATCTTGCGCAGGCAGGAGAGAGAAAAGGGGGGGAAATTCAAACGACCATTGACAAGTCTCTGGCCACCATATAGTCACATACGCCGCACTGGGTGAAAGATAACATGCCTGAAAATCATTCTAGATGCCGGTTGTGTATTTTTGGATGCCGGAGTAAGCCGCACGCGCCGCCCGAAACACGTGTGAGCATGGAAACGGATGACGCGTCTGGCTACGCAACAACAGTAAAACGACAAAAAAAAAAAAAATTGGTTAATTACCGGATCACCCCTCCATCCCAAGCTTGATTTTTGTCCTTTTCGAGGGACAAAACGGTTATTGCACTATTCAGTGAAATATTAAAAAAACAATAAACTGGCCAAACGAACCGAACTGGACCGGATCGAAATTGTGCAATTATCGTGGAACCCCTCAGCCCAGGTGCCGTTTTTTGTCTTTTTTAGGGACAAATTCATTATTACACAGTGCAAAACACACACAAAAAAAAAAAACAGACTAACCGAACTGATTGATCCGACCAAACCGAACCCACCCGAAAATTGAGCATTACTATTGAAGTCCACAGTGCTTTGTGTCTTGGTGAACAATAACTGACTCTTGAGCAGGTTTAGCTTCTAAGATAATACATGATTTTGAAAGATTTAGCGAGTATTTCCATACAAAGATAAAGACTAACTTTCTAAATCATCCATAAATACACCACGCCCTTCCTCCACATTTTAATAGCAAAAGTGAGGGAGAAAGAGTGAAACAAAGGTAGAACAATACTCTCATATTCATAAACAATTTATGAACGAGGATTTATACCATAGATTCTGTTTGATTTGCTCTCAAGATAAGAATAATAGTACTTTTGTTTTCCTTTTGTGAGTTAAAAGAAGATCTTTTTATTGAAATTATTCCTAATTATTATAGTTATAAAAAATAGCTAAATTACAAACAAACATAACGTTATTTGTTATAAAATGAATAATATATCTTTTTTAAAAATAAAAAAAAATGTATGTTTGGAATCATAATTGTAAAAAAATATTAGTAACTATCATAATTAACAAATAATTTACTAAGTAATAATAAAAAATAGCTAAATTACAAACAAAGATAACGTTATTTGTTATAAAATGAATAATATATCTTTTTTTTAAAATTAACAAACTATCATAATTGGGTTTTCTTTGGATGTTAGAATAATTTATTACACTCTTTATC
This sequence comes from Salix brachista, assembly GCA_009078335.1. NCBI lineage: Eukaryota > Viridiplantae > Streptophyta > Magnoliopsida > Malpighiales > Salicaceae > Salix > Salix brachista. The sequence continues at coordinate 12,246,357 of CM018582.1, forward strand.
ATCATATAATTGAATTTTGCTAATTGCGTCCCCTAAACTATCATGTTTGTCAATAAAAATCATATTAGGACTTGATAAGGTCATATTATGGCACATTCAAGTCCTAATAAGGCTATACTATCATGTAATATAATCTTTATTAGGCACCCCAAAGAAAATTATATCTTGAAAATGTCCAAGGAGACGAGCTGAACCATAAATATATTAAGAGACCATGAATATTTTATGAACAATCTTTTGATGTTATAAAGATCATATAATTATAATAATTTTATAATTTTATTTACGAAACTTTTTTTTCATATAGATTTTACATTTACACTAGATTTATAAATCAAATATTAAATTGTTTAATCTAATATTATATGAATAATAAAAATAACTTTATTTTTTATATTAATAACAAATATATATTTAAATTGGATAAGAACAGAAATAAAAGTGACATCGTTGTCGTGGACGAGATTTTGATCCATGCAACGGCTAACTGACGTGTAAAAAACAGATTTCCATTTGAATTAGTAAACCTGGGACCCGCGCTCACAACGTCACATGGCCTCCTTCTGTCAATCATTGAAGTCAACAAAATCACAGTTCGGCTCCCAAAGCTATTCCATGATGACGACACACTATGTTGCCGTTTAGATTCCATAATAACATGTACTTAAAACCTTAGGATTCCAGAAAACAACAATATATCATCATCGCAGATTGCCACGTAACAGATGGCCCTTTTATTCTGTATCATGAAGAATATTTTTTTATTTTAAAAAAATTATTTTTAATATTAATATATAAAAATATCTAAAAACACTAATCAATATTAGAGTTCACTCATTCATACTTATGAACACGCAGTGTGTGAAGAGAACAAATGAAATCATCATTGCAGCATCTTTCAAACGGTCTGCTGTCAAAGAAGTCCACAAACTGATACAGATTGAGACCCACAATCTGATCTCATATAATTTATTTTTTCTTCCGATCACATGACTTTTTCAATCCCATTCCCCCCCACCACCTCTTGTCTAGTGCTCTGGTTTCTTATGACTTTGTTTTATCTTCAGACAAGCCTACCGTTTAAGAGAAACATAAGTTTCTTTTTCCCATCCTGAACTCCCTCTTGAGCTTTTGTAAGAGAGACAGAACCCTGTCAAGATACAGTAACTATGGCGAGTCCAAGCCAGATACAACAATTTTGCATCTTCCTCTTCATTCTCTTCAACCTGATCAAAGATCCTCCTCTTGTGTTAGCAAGCCGTGGTAGTGTAAGTTTTGAGTTCCCTTCTTTCAACCTCCGGAACCTCACTCTCCTTGGCGACTCTTATCTTCGGAGAGGTGTGATTGGCCTCACTCGTGACGTCACTGTCCCTTCTTCAAGTTCAGGCACTTTAATCTACGATAGCCCTATTCCCTTTTCTGATCAAGAATCCAATACCACAGCTTCTTTCTCAACAAGGTTCAGTTTTTCAATCCTTGATGTCAACGAAAATTCTTACGGTGATGGCTTGTCGTTTTTTCTCTCTCAAGATAACCAAACTCTTGGCAGCCCAGGAGGGTACTTGGGTCTCGTTAATTCTTCCCAGTTGACCAGGAACAGGTTTGTAGCAGTTGAGTTTGACACCAGGCTTGATGCTCGTTTCAATGATCCAAATGACCACCATGTCGGTTTAGACATTGGTAGCCTTAATTCAATCAAGACTGCTGATCCAATCTCGCAAGATATTGATTTGAAGAGTGGAGATTTGATCACAGCCTGGATTGATTACGAGAATGATCTGAGGGTCTTGAATGTCTACATGAGTTATTCAAGTTTGAAACCAGGACAGCCATTGCTAAACGTAGACATCGATCTCTCTGAGTATCTTAAAGGGGATATGTATGTGGGTTTTTCAGGTTCTACAGAAGGAAGCACCGAGCTACACCTGGTTGCAAATTGGAGCTTTAGAACCTCCGGGTTCCCTCCTGCGAATCCAAACTCAAATCCAAACCCTCACAATGTGTCTGACAGTTCAGTGACTGTAACAACACCAGTTATTCCTGTATCAAATGCTGCGAGTAAACGTCACAAGAGCCTTGTTTTGGGTCTCGGGATTGCTGGCCCGGCTTTCTTTTGTGCTTCCCTGATGGCTTTTGGTTATATCTCTGTCAGGAAATGGCAGAAGATCAAAAGAGTCAAGAGCCTGAAAGCAGAGCTAGTGACAGGGCCAAAGGAATTCAGTTACAAAGAGTTGAAGCTAGCCACGAGAGGGTTTCATTCAAGCAGAATAATAGGTAGAGGCGCGTTTGGCAATGTCTACAAGGCCACCTTCAACTTTCCGGGATCTATCGCGGCGGTGAAGAGATCGAAACATTCCCACGAAGGTAAGACTGAATTCCTTGCTGAATTGTCTATTATAGCGTGCCTGAGGCACAAGAATCTGACTCCACTGCTAGGCTGGTGCGTTGAGAAGGGTGAAGTGCTGCTTGTATACGAGTATATGCCGCATGGGAGCCTTGATAGAATTCTCTACGAAGAAGGGTCCGAGCCAGGAATATTTTTGAACTGGGCACATAGGCAGAAGATTGCGGTTGGCTTGGCCTCTTCGCTGACATATTTGCATCACGAATGCGAGCAGCGGGTCATTCATAGAGATATAAAGACTAGCAACATAATGCTGGATGGAAACTTCAATGCGAGGCTGGGTGATTTTGGATTGGCAAGGCTGATGGAGCACGACAAGAGTCCTGCGTCAACGCTCACTGCTGGGACAATGGGATACCTAGCTCCGGAGTATCTTCATTACGGGAAAGCGACGGAGAAAACTGATGTTTTTAGCTATGGAGTGGTGGTACTTGAGCTGGTTTGTGGCAGGAGGCCCATTGAGAGAGAACCACTCAGCCAAAAAATGGTGAATTTAGTTGACTGGGTGTGGGGATTGCATGGCGAAGGAAATATAATTGAAGCAGCCGATCCTCGGTTGAAAGGGGAGTTCGAGGATGAAATGAGGAAGCTATTACTTGTGGGTTTGAGCTGTGCCAATCCTGACAGCTCGGGGAGGCCTACGATGAGAAGAGTCCTTCAAATCCTCAATGGCGAGGCCGAGCCTATCGCTGTGCCGAGGAAGAAGCCGAGCCTCACATTCTCTTGCAGCCTTGCATTGACGCTTGAGGAAATTGTTTCTAGTTGTGATTAGAGTAGACATATCATGTGAGACACCATGGATGGCTCAAGTTCTATTGATTGTTTTGATTCTTTGAATTCTTTTCGTCAAATCTGTCAGTTCATACTCAGCGATTAGAAAGTTTAGCTACCAGATTCTTAGGCCTTAGTTCAAAAGTACTGTATTGAACTCTGCGGTCTCAGCCACATCCTGGACATGTTATAGGACTAGTTCTTGCAACGCTTTGAATGTGTATTTGATCATCTCTCTACAGTAATCAAACAAGTTTGCTTCGGCTCTGGATTTCTTTCTCCTCTAACTTTTTATTTGCTGCATCCCCCACATGTTTCGTTTCAAAATACATCTGCTGCAGAATTGTTTGCATAGAAACTTTCTGAACGTTTAAGGAGGCAGATGAGGATTCTGATCGCCACACTGACCCGAACAAAAGCTATCTGTTGTCTTCCATGCCTAAAGGGTTCATTTAAATCTTAAAATTATGTACTTTCCTTTGTTAATTGCTATCATTTCTAAGCTGCAACCAGATCTTGCGAAAGACATTCTTTGTTTTGGAGCTGGATGAGATTATAGCAAGCAGGAGAAAAACATGCTGCTGAGCATGGAACAATATGCTTCTAAATAGCTTATCCCTATGGACTTTGTAATGGAAATTTTGACGTGTTCCTCATCTCATGACTTGATGGTGTTGATCTGTAACACTGTTAGATGGGACCTCTGCCAGTTGCATGGATTGGACTTTTCAGGAAATTCACACCTTTTGTCTTCTCCGATAATATTCTTGCACTTGAAACCTGGTCCTTTTTTCTCTCTTGCAAAATATTCTTCAAGAAATTCACACCTTTTCTCTGTCAATATCTATCAGGTTTCCATTGAAATATAGGACATCTAAGCACGAAGGAAAAGAGAAACTCGTTGGATTTAGAAAGGCTCACTCTGTTTGATGATGTGATCGAAGCAGACGCAGAGTTTAAGAGTGAAGCTGTGAGCAGCAGATGCGATTCTTTGGGGACCATCTTTTGACCTTTAAAGGCAAATGTTCGTGCACATTTCATATCACAGTCAACATCCTACTTCGTAATTCTTTTTTGTTTTGGATGCGAGCAAACACCGTCTCTCTTGAAAATCGTATTTTACAGGTTTAGGTGAGCAAATAAAACTCTGATTGTCTCAAAGTTTTACAAGAAATACATATCCTGACTCGAACTCGAGACCAGTTGTGCAGATTCATGTTATGCACCTGAGGACTATTTGGTAATACCTTGTGAAGCCATTTTTTGTATTTTTTTTCTTTTTATGTGTACCACCAGGTCATCGATTGCCAGATTTCTGATACTCTCTCCTCTGTGTTGCTTCCTATATATGTTTCAAGCGTGCTCTCAGGTCCATTCCTCAGTGTTTTAAGCAGCCTCCTACTCCAGAAGTTGCACTCTTTTCTGCTCCTTTTCATGCCATGCCTCTCTGAAAGTGTGTTTTGCTTGGACGCATGTGACAGCATGAACGTTGCAGAATCATCGGTGTTCTTGAGCAAATTATACAGAAGAAAATATACTGCACTTCATTTTTCAGCAATCATTGCATTTAACTTTGTGACAGAAGATAATTTATAGATCAGAAAACTCATCTGAGGTCACTTGTATTCAGGAAGCACAGCCATCACGCATACATCTGAAGCATGGTTCACAACCAGTTCCTGCTACTTTCAATGATCTCCACTTCAGCCATGAAGCTCGTGACTTTAGAATTACCACCTCATTTTTTATTCTTATTCTTAGAGGGGACAGGAGAAAGGGTCAACATATGAAATGAATTCCTTACATTTTCAAAACATGTTGAATGCAGAACATCATGGATTGTGCATCTTATGATGTTATAATTGAAGCGATCACAGTCGAATAAGCTATCTTTCTTCTTACTGCTATTGATTCCTTGATTTACAGATTGGTTCCTTTTATATTATATCAAGTCAAAATAAAAGAAATGGTCATCGGTCCCTAAATTTGTACAATCTTGTTTCCATGTAAAACCACAATAACCCTTTCACAATTAACCAGGTTGGAATCTGCAGAAGCTGCAGGGAGAAAAAATAAACTCCCAAGTCAGGAAGATCTTACTATAAATTAAGACGACGCCGGTCAGATTCGGTAGTCGATCACATTAAATCAGAGAGAAGACACTGCATGTGTTGGGTGGTGACAGAAGAAGAGAAAGCACAATCCAGCAAAAGCAAAGACTCTCTTTAGCTATCACAGGCCTGTGCTCCCTCTCTTCTGTCACCGTGCAAACCCTCACACCTCTTCTCTTTTTCTCTCCCTTCATCATCTGCCATTAAAAATATTGATATGAAGAACATGTTAGCTTGACATGGATTCTATCAAGATGCAAAATACAGTCTCGTTACATGCATGTACGCACCCTCTCGGTTATAAATTCTATGACTACGTACACTGTACGTTTACATTCAGCAATAATCAACAGAGATGAATCATTGTACGTGTGTGTGTATTATATATATGCGTACATATATAATGTTTGTAATATATATATATAGAAAAACAAGCAATATCACTAACCTGCACACAAGTTAATTAGCTGCTGAAGACATTTTTGGTTGAGCAAAGGTGTTGAAGATTGAACGAGAGAGAGAGAGAGAGAGCCCTTGAAACTTGGAAAGGGCTCTCGGATTGAAAATATATATAACCTTAACGATCGGAACAACTACTTATGAATGCTTCGTTTAACAGTACTGGAAAACAGTTATATATAAATGCTGCATCTTCAAACTTGATCATAAACAGCTAACTTAATTTATTTTCTTCTGAAATGTTTCTTGTACGTCTAGACAACTCTAGCAAATTTTCAACGAAACAAACAGACAAAACCCACAACGAAGATACCAAAAAAAAACAAAACAGTTAATGAAAATGATAAGCATTGAGAAGGCTTCCTTTCTCTTTTCTTTCTTCGTTCCCTTAACATCATCGAGAAGGAATCTGAGAGAGAGAAAACCATATCTACAATAACCTAATTAAACACTTTATAATATATATCCACCGCTATACAAGATCAGCACTAATGAACTGTATATATATACATACATATATATATATATATATGCATGTGTGTGTGTGTGACATGAATATACATGATCGATCGATATACCCCCTCCGGCCCCTCTCCTTTTATAGCGAGCTAGGGACTTGGTAACCGGCCAATTACCGATTAGCATAAGCCAAACACCGGCTAACAACGGTAGATTACTGATATTTGAAAAAGAAGATGGTGAATGAGACATCTTCTGCGATGATGTGTTTCTTAAGAGAAAAGAGTTCACTGTCACGTTTATTAAAATGGTAAATATATAAATAGTAAAAGCATTTTGCTAAATATTTTTGCATTTACGTACTCTGTCTTATCGTATAATTAGCAATCTCAGTCATAAAAGTATTGCCAAAACTAGGTCGTTTTTAGTGACCAGCTACAGCATGCAGATCAGAGAAAGGGAAGGAGGAGCTAGGTTATCGTCGCATCACGCGCGTGCCATGCCAATGAGTTTAATGTTTTTTAGGGGGGGGAGGCTTCTTCTTCATCTTGACACGCACCACACGTTCATGGCAATGACAGAGATCTTGATGTAAGCAGGGATGACAATGATATCACAAACATTTGTCCGGTCTATTTAATTGGCTACTTCTTTTTCTCGCAAGAAATGGATTTAGTTATACCTCGATAAAATCTATAAAATATAGTTAGGTTTTAGTTTAAATAGATATTTGTAATGATTTCAATTCTTCAACAAGTGTGTGTATTAAATGAGAATGTTTTTTCTTATTTTAATATTTTTTATTAGTAATATTAACAAAGAACCTAAAACAAAACGCAAATTTGAACAGTAAACACTGTTCACACAGACTCAGAGGCACTGTGGACGCGAGCTTTTTCCTTCGTGCGTCGCGCGAGTTCGTCCACCCTTTTTTTTTTGTTTTTTCCGCCTATGAACAGTGTAGTAACGATTTTAGCCCCGGTAATAAGACAAAATAGCGTTTTTGGCTGAGGGTTAAGGGCGTAATTGCGCGCGTCCGTACCGGTCCGGTCTGGTCCGCCGCATGGTTTTTTTTTTTAAATGGCTAAAGACGGTTCTAGCCCCTAATAAGACAAAATATATTAATTAAGGTTAGGGCCATAACGGTAACTGACCATTATTATTTATATATATTTTAAAATCTGTCAGGCGCGTGCGGTGCACGCCCTCGACGATGTCCGCCCCCACGCCCCGTTCAAGCGGCGCGTGCGGTGTGATACGGTGGCCGGAAATGGGCTATCGGCGTCCAATCCGGTTCACCGCCTCTTAGTCTTCCTCCCGGTGCGGCGCGTTTAGCCACACGGTGGCCGTGGACGCGGCGGTGGCCGGTTAAAGCCGGTTGCACCGTTTCTCTCTCTCCTGCACGTCAAAGTGTAGAAGAGCCCCCCAAGTTTTGTATACTTTCACTTCGGTCCTTTGACTTTTAATTGTGTTATATACTGTGCAGATTGGTCTGATTTCAGTTATATAAGTTTTGATTTTCTTTGATTGGGTCCTTCGATTGCAATTAAGTAAATGTCAATGTTTCACTTCGGTCCTCCTTCTTTTAATTTCCGGATTGGGTTGAAAAGACTTAATATATTCGGTACAGAAGTTTCCATTTTTGCAAATTTGTCCTTTAATTGAAAATATTAATAAATATGATTTTCATTTCAGCCCTTAAACTTTTAATTTTTGATTTTAATCCCTTTAGATTTTATTTTCATTTCAGCCCTTATACTTTTATTTTTTAAAATTTCTAATATAACCCCTACTTTTGTCCATGTATATATAAGTGTGTTTAACACAATAATAATAATAATAATAGTAATAATAATAATAATAGTAATAATAATAATATAATAATAATAATAATTATTATTATTATTATTATTATTATTTAATTGTTTTTATTGCTTCCTCTTTTGTTAATTTTTTTTTTCCTCCGTATAATTTAATAATTTTTATTGTTTTGACAATAATGGCAATGTTTTTTTTTTTTTTTTTTTTTTTCCTTTTGTTAAAGTTTCTAGAATATTTTTAGTCTTTCATTAATTATATGTTCTAATATTTATTGAATATTATCTCATAGGAATATATATAGGGCAAAGAAAACATGACCTAAGATTTTTTGAATAAAAAAATTAATATCAGTATTCTTAAATACATGTAATATAATCATATAATGAATAAATCGGATAAAAAAAAAATTGTCTTCGAATTTTAATTTTGTACTTAACACAATCATAATAATAATAATAATAATAATAATAATAATAATAATAATAATAATAATAATAATTTAATTGTTTTTCTTGCTTACTCTTTTGTTAATGTTTTTTTTCTTTGTATAATTTAATAATTTTTATTCTTTTGGCAGTAATGACAATGATTTTTTTTTCTTTTGTTAAAGTTTTTAGGATATTTTTAGTCTTTCATTAATTATATGTTCTAATATTTATTGAATATTATCTCATAGGAATATATATAGGGAGAAGAAAACATGACCTAGGATTTTTTGAATAAAAAAAATTAATATCAGTATTCTTAAATACATTTAATATAATCATATAATGAATAAATCGGATAACATAAAAAAATTTGTCTTCGAATTTTAATTTTGTATTTAACACAACAACAACAACAACAACAACAACAATAATAATAATAATAATAATATTTTAATGATTTTTCTTGCTTGCTCTTTTGTTAATGTTTTTTTTTCTCCGTATAATTTAATAATTTTTGTTGTTTTGACAGTAATGACAATGATATTTATTTTTTTCTCTTTTGTTAAAGTTTCTATGATATTTTTAGTCTTTCATTAATTATATGTTCTAATATTTATTGAATATTATCTCATAGGAATATATATAGGGAGAAGAAAACATGACCTTGGATTTTTTGAATAAAAAAAATTAATATTAGTATTCTTAAATACATTTAATATAATCATATAATGAATAAATCGGATGACATAAAAAAAAATTGTCTTCGAATTTTAATTTTGTACTTAACACAACAATAATAATAATAATAATAATAATAATAATAATAATTTAATTTTTTTTCTTGCTTACTCTTTTGTTAATGTTTTTTTTTCTCCGTATAATTTAATAATTTTTATTGTTTTGACAGTAATGACAATGATATTTAATTTCTTTTCTTTTCTTAAAGTTTCTAGGATATTTTTAGTCTTTCATTAATTATATGTTCTAATATTTATTGAATATTATCTCATAGGAATGTATATAGAGAGAAGAAAACATGACCTACGATTTTTAAATACATTTAATATAATGATATAATGAATAAATCGAATAACATAGAAAAAATTTGTCTTCACAATTTAATTTTGTATTTAACACAATAATAATAATAATAATAATAAATTTAATAATAATTAATATTATTATAATAATAATTTAATTGTTTTTCTTGCTTACTCTTCTGTTAATATTTTTTCCCCTTCGGATAATTTAAATTTTTTTATTGTTTTGACAGTAATAGCAATGCTAATTTTTATTTTTATTTTGTTTTTTTGTTTTATCTTTTGTTAAAGTTTCTTAAATATTTTTACTCTATCATTAATTATATGTTCTAATATTTATTGAATATTATCGCATAGGAATATATATAGGGAGAAGAAAACATGACCTAGCATTTTTTGAATAAAAAAAATTAATATCAGTATTCTTAAATACATTTTATATAATAATATAATGAATTAATCGAATAACATAAATTTTTTTTTATTTAATATTATCGCCTATAGATATATAAAGAGAGGAAAAAAATGACCTTGGATTTTTTCCTTAAAATAAATTAATATCAATATTCTTAAATACATTTAATGTAATAATATAATTAATAAATCTTATCAAAAATATTTATATATTTATATATTTATGTCAAATTAAAATATGTAAAACTAATTATATGTTTGAATATTTATTGAATATTATTGCCTAAAAATATATTAAGAGAGAGGAAAAATGACCTAAGATTTTTTGAAGGACAAAAATTCATATCATGTTTTCTTAAATATATTTAATATAATAATATGATTAATAAATCTTATATAAAAAAAAAATGGCTTCAAAATTTAATTTTGTGCTCTTTTATTTAAGTTTATTTCTTTACAAGAATTTCCAATGTTTTTATTTTTAATATTTTAGATCTAATATGACTGGAAAAAAAAACATCTAAAAAAATAAATGTTGGCAAATTTACCTGCATTATCTACAAGTCAAATTAAAAAATATATAAGTCACTTCCCGTTTCCATTTTACTATTCGTTTTAGACAGCAAATAAATAATTATAGCACACAAAAAAATTAAGTTTATGTTTTAAAAACAAATTACAATATTTTTATTTCTAATATGTTTGATATTTATTGAATATTATCGCCTAAAAATATATTGAGAGGGAGGGAAAATGACTTTGGATTTTTTGAAACACAAAAATTCATATTTGTATTCTTAAATATAATTATACTAACTAAATATTAAAATAATAAAATACAATACATAAAAAAACAATCAATTTTCTACATAGATAAAAAAAACCCGCCGGATCGCGCGGGTTAACCGCTCGTATTTTCTAAATTAAAAAGGAAAGTCAATTAATATATTTTTAACAAAATTCTCAATATTTAAAATGAGCAGAAGAATTGTATCTCTAGAATTTTTTTTATTAATGTTTTTTACAAGAGAAATATGTATTTCTTATTTAAAAATTTAAATTATAGATGAGGTTCTAGAAAATAATTTATATTATTTTCTAATATACCCGTTCAAGTGAAAACACTTTGTGCTTGAAATTTGCATAAACCACGCTACCTTGTACTTGATTTTTATCAAATAAATGGGAGTGGTGAGATTCAAACTTGTGATAGCTGGGTCAACAAAACTCTAATATTATAGGTAAGTAATCACCTAAAAGCTTAATATATTAGGTGAAGTTCCAAAATATGATTTATATTATTCTCTAATGTTATGCTACTGATGGATCTGCCCCAGATCGCTAAATCCCTTCTTGATCGAGCACATTATTTAGTAACCTGTTCCTTTCCCTTCTCGATTCACAGGAAAGTAAGATTCACTTGCACCTGCCAAGATCCGGTACTCATTCCACCACAGAAAATGGTGAATTGAAGACAATTTCTGATGGACCAATTCGAGGAGAAAAGGACGAAGAGATTTTCTATTTTCGATCATTTGAGCTCTGCTTCCTTGCAGCCTCTGTTCGTAATGCATTGTATTTGAGCTTTACTTCCATGGCTAACGATGGACAACTTTCACCTGAGCTGATCTGGAACTTCTGAAAGTATTGTCTCAGTTGAGTTGACCTGCATGCATGCTGTGATCATGAACAATTAAGAGTTAACATGCGTGTGTTATTCCAGACTGAGTGCAGATCGTGACATCGGACTGTGGAAACAAACTTTGGATTGCAGGAACCATGCTACCATTTAGATCAAAACACCTTATACTATCCAATTTTGGTTCATGAATCGATCTGAAACAAGCTATAGCTTTTATTCACCGAGTGTATATGTTTTGCAGGAATTAAATAAAGAGAAAGGGTGCTGAAATGGGATGTGTTTTCATTAAAACAACAGCTACAAAAGGTAGTCACGAAAAGAAAAGTATTCTTTCTTCTAATCTAGTTTATCTTCCTAAGCTCATGAGTTAAAAAAAACAAATGGGTGGATGTCCATGCCCTAATCTTGCTAAGGACTTTGAATTTTTTAACCAGAAGAGAGACTTGGACTTGTTAAATTCCAAAATTCAAAGCTTGTGGCAATGATGAGCAGATAGAACAAAAACAAAACCTAAGGGTTTAAACAAATCTAATATCCATCAAAATGCTAAAAACAGAGGTAGAATGATAACATAGTATCATTAAATAACAATAACACTATACTTGGATTTATAACACAAAAAACACATCATCCTCATATTAAAAAAAAAATCAAAACATCATCGTCCCAGTGGGAGTGGGAGCGGGAGCTCGAGGGGTCCTCCCCTCTTGTTCCTGGATCCATCCCTGCGCGGTATGCCTGTCACCCTCGCGGTGCCTTACATGCTCACTGAGCTTGCAGGATGTCAGGATGTTCAGTGGGTCCGGGGAATAGTCGAGGTGCGCGTAAGCTGGCCCGGACACCCCGGTCATAAAAAAAAAAAAAAAAAAAATTCAAAACCTTATTACTTGCTTCGGCTTTATCATTATCATTCAACAATTGTAATTTATACGATATAAATATTTGGTAGAGTGCAAGTTCAGCTTTTCCATCGAATCATAGTAAATTTCATCTGCTTGAAGTATTTATCAACATTTTTTATACCTTGATTTAAACGCTTCAACTTTTGATACAATACAGTTAATTATTTATAATAACAATTTGTTATTGACCGATTCCACGCTTTTTGCGGGTTATTTTGGTTTATACACTAGATCGAAATTTAATCTTAATTATCTTGAATTATCATTCCTAAAATATAATTTTTTTAACATTGAAAATTTTTTAGTCCAACGTACAGTGGCACTTATAGTATTTTTGGTCAGACAAAGCAGTTTTAAAAGAGTGCCAGCAAGTTAACTGTGCAGATTGCCTCTATGTAGCGCACCATTTCTCCCAATTACGCCGTTTGCCAGCTCAGTACACACGTTCGGTTATCAAAACTCTTGCCACGTCGTTGATGATGACAGAGTAACGGCAATCATTAACTTGCCGTTAGTATTACAAATAAACAGTGACACCCTTCCTGATAGAATACGGACAGGCCCGTTTAAAGCCCATTTCACACACACCCTCTCTCTCTCCAAAAGGCAATCGCTCTCTCTCTCTCAATCGGTTCCCTGCTCCTGAAAGTCTCCCTCTAGAATTCATGACGGTATGTAGTTTCTGTATCAGTAGTCTATATCCCTAAATGCATACCGATTCTTGTGTGTGAGTATGTATTAAAGCTTCTGTTTTTGTTTAATAGTAATTTTGCTGGTTTTTTTTTTTTTTTTTTTTTTTTTTTTTTTTTTATGGTTTGGCTCTTACTGCTGATTACAAATGTTCTTATAGTGCTTCAGGAATTATGTTGATTTGATTTCGGTTTCTTATTGTTTTTACAACTGTTTAGGAAATGTTTTTTTCTTTCGTTAATTTTGCATTTATGGATTTTAATTAATGAACTTTACTTGTTATTTATGGACGAAGTAATTTCTTATTTGGAAAATTTTCATTCTTTGCTTCTCTTTGATACTCTGTGTTAGTTATTAAGAGCTTGCTAGGAGGGTGCGCCCGCCCCATACATTTAGGAGCTGGAGAAGCTATTTGTATCTTACAACAAAAAAATGTTATGCAGTTCTTTCGTTACGGGGTGATTTTAGACCCTTTTGTGCTCTTAAGAATCAAACAACAAAAAAATGTCATTTTGTAATTAAGATAATTAACTGCCTTACTAACATAACAAGCATATGCTTGGGAAGCTGAAGTGAGTAGAGTGCAGTTGATGAGCTGAATATGTTAGCATAGCTTAAGAAAACAAGCCATTTTTTTTATATCATATAAAAATATACTTTGCATTATACTTTTTAGGAATTTAATTGCCTGTTTGGGCTCTCTTTAATGGATCATAGACTTCTTAATCCTGATTATATAGTGGTGTTGCCTCTGTTTATGGCTTTGGGCATTAAGAATTACACATGTTGGCTGTTAAGCTTTGACTACCCCTGCATATGTTATGGTTTACTAGATCATTTCAATTCTGGTTTAATTTATCTGTGGTTTCTTCTGTATGAGATGAGATGAGATGTCTGCATTAGGTTTTAATTATTTCTGTGGAACAAGAGCACATGGTTTGTATGATTATTTATGGTGGTTGTCTTTATATTTGCTGAGCCCCTTTTGACTCAATGGCGTTGCTGTACTGAATACCTGTTCTCATAATTCTAAATCTTTATAGTATTTGTTGTTAAATGAAAAATCACTGCTGCTCGATGAATGGCTCTTCCCTGTATTATACTGCTCTCAGAATCTTGATGGCAGCTCTCTTCTTTTCTTTCTTGTCTACAGGACACAGGTCGGCCACTCCCAAAATTTGGTGAATGGGATGTCAATGATCCTGCATCAGCTGAGGGATTCACTGTAATTTTTAACAAGGCAAGGGATGAGAAGAAGACAGGTGGCAAACCGGAATCACCAGGAAAGGAAGTTGACTCTCATGTTAAGCCTGGATTAAATCCTGCCAAATCTCAGCCTGTAAGTTTTTTTCCCTTCACATAATGTTTTTTTAGCAGAAAGGCACGTGTCTTGCGAATGACACCACCATTAGCCAGCCAAGATTGCATGTTCTTTTCCCAGTAATGTGTAACATCTTGCTTGAATGGGCTATGTTCTATGCTTCTGTGTATGTCAATTTTCAAAAGTGTGATTTACTATTGATATCTACAGCTTAAGAGGCCCTGGTCATTATGCAACAAAACAAAGGGGAAATAATTGATGCAGTCCATCATTAGATTGGTTTTTGTTGAGTTTTCACCTATAGCTAGTGATATTAGGGATGTCATTATAACAAAAGCTAAAAGAGCTCAGTGTTTCACTATACATTTTGGACATTAAAATTATCATTTTACCCTTAAATATTTAAGTCTTATAGCATGCATTAAAGGGTAATATAATATTTTTCAAGGGACACTTGCTATTACAAGTTTGAATAGGATAAAAGTCTTTTACCATTTTATTTGCACTATGTAATATCTAAAATACCCTCTAAGGTTTAATTTCCTTAACTAAAAAGGCATATTCACTATTTTCATCTGTATGTTAAAGTGTAATTATCAAACTGTCGTTTGAGTCAAATAATCTATAGCTAAGATTGAGGGGGGTTTTGGTCTTTTTTTAAAAAAATTTGTTAATATTGTGTGGAGTTAGGGGCATTTTGGTTTTTGCATAAATTAAATTTAAAAAAAAAAAGAAAAAAGTTGTTGGCGCGTGCATTGCACGCACTAGCGCGTGGGCGACGCCACCGATAGCTGAACACCACATTTATAGTGGTTTTCAATACGTCTCACTGCTTTCTCCACCATAGTGCAGCATGTGCAGCCTCGGCCTCTTTATAAATTGTGGAGCTTCGACAATGTTTTTTCCCCCTTCTCCTTCTTCAACCTTGAAAACCATGTTGCCTTTAAAAAAAATCAAAAGAGTGTTATTTGTTAATTTTGTTTCATTTGATTAAATTTCATTCATTTTTTTTTTTTTTAATTTCATCCTTTGTCATTTAGTTCTTATATCAATTTTGTCCTTTTATTTTATGATGTTTCAGGTTTGACCCTTAATGTTTTTATTTCTAATTTAAATTCTTGGGTCTTCAATCAAATTTTAATTATTTTTTTCAATTCTATCCTCAAATCCATGATCATATTTTTAAGTTTTTCATATTAGATCCCCATTCCCTTGATTTTTATTTTTGCTTTGGAATCTTTGGTGAATTTGATTTTTCTTTTTCTTTTTATCCTTCATTTCAAAATTTGATGATATTTAAGGTTTGACCCTTAATGTGTTGATTTTTAATAATAACTCTTAATCAAATTTTAGTTTGTTTTCATTTTCATCCTTAGATCCATAATCTGGATTTTTTTCTTTTTTTTTTAATTTGATCCTCATTCTCTTGATTTTTATCTTTTTTTTTTTAAAAAATAGATTCATTTGTTAATCTATTCTTTGTTTTTTTTTCAATTTCACCCTTCAATTCAAAATTTTATATTGTCCTCATGAGCTTAATTACTATTTTTTTATTCTTAAAAGTTTTTTATTTCATCGTTTAACATTTGATTCTTTGGGATTTGGTCTACTTGGTTTGTCTTAATGTTTTTAGGCCATGCAAGAGTCAATCCGAGACAAGTACCAGGTTACAGGTCAAGTAGGTTGACCGAGTTAACTCAAGATGTTTTATAAAAAGGTTAAAATGATACTATATTTTTTTTAAAAAAAAAGAAAAAAGAAAAATAGTTAACGTGTTTTGACCCTGTTTTGACTGGATTTGCCTTGGGTTGACTGTTTTACATTGGATCAATTCTCCCTTAATTTCTTTCGAAATCTGGCCTCTAAGGCATAGGTCACCTGAATCACAAATCAACTTATTGGGTCGAGCCGAGTTTTAAAATAGTGGCTTTCCAGATGCGATGCTTCCGATTTATTCATTAACTAGGGTTATGAGTTTGAAAAGTTAACACGAGTTAACATTGTTTTCTTTCCGGATTATATCCTTCAAAGTTGCTGTTTTGAAAAATGAACTTCATTATTTTCTTTGATTTTCTTTTCAATCAAATTATCTCTATTTCATGATCTAGGTAGTTTGTCCGGGTGGTCTGAGATTTTTTTAGGTTGCTTTGTTTATTCTTTTTAATTATGTCCTTCAAATTCAATTCTTTTAATAATTAAACTTCGTATTCTTATTATTATTGGATTATTCTGTTTGCATGATTCTACTTGCCCTTTTTGTTGGTGCTTTGTTTCTAAAGACTTTTTTGTCATTAATGTTTTTTACTGATTTCATCGCTCTACATTTTTATTCTGGGGATTGACAATTGTTATTTTTTTCAATTCTCTTTCTATGATGTCGAGTCGTGAAATTTTTTTTTTCATACTTTAAAATACACTTACAGCGCTTGAGTATCGTTTTTTTACACTTCAAAATCATTCCAGACCACTCTTCGAAAATCAGTCCAGCCTTCTGCGAAGCGCGGGCTAACTGTCTAGTTTTGCATTATAAATAGAAGGATATCATTTTGCTGTAACAGAAGTTAGGGTGATTGGGTAAAGTCGCAAAATTTATGGCCATAGAAATGTTGGGGAAAAGTTCAGATAGTCTAACAATATCATCTGAGCAAGCCATTGCTGCTCAGAAATTTTGTGAGGATAGAACACAGCTGTCTGGTCTGCTCTGCTAAGAAATTTTGTGAGGATAGAACAATTGTTTTTTTTTTTTTCAATTCTCTTTCCATGATGTCAAGTCGTGAATTTTCTTTTTCATTCTTTAAAATACATGTACAGCGCTTGAGTATCATCTTTTTACACTTGAAAATCAGTCCAGCCCGCTCTTTGAAAATCAGTCCATCCTGCTGCAAAGTGCGGGTCAACTATCTAGTTTTGTATTATAAATAAAAGGATATCATTTTGCTGTAACAGAAGTTAGGGTGATCGGAAAATTCACAGAATTTATGGCCTTAGAACTGTTGGGGAGGATAGAACACAGAGCTGTCTGGTCTGGTCTTCTTTTCCACATGGATGTGGATATCTTCTAATCAATTGTAATGCATGGCCCCATTATGAAAGTCCGTTTAGATCGGTGGAATTGGACTAATAATAAAAATATTGCAAGTCATTATTTAGTTATGCAGTTTACTTTCCTTCTAAAATCATCAGCACAGTTATGGCACAACAAATTCATGGCAGGCTACAATCTTTTCTATCTCATAAACTCATGGGTGTTATGTTTTGCATTTTAACATGGATAATTTACTGATTTTCAGAAAAAATGGTTTTGCTGCATCTAAAGTCCGCATGTGGAGTCTTGACGATGTCTTTTCGACATAAGAGCTTCTACTGAAGCGTATGTTAAACTATATCTATGTCTCCATAATATATTTTCTAAAGATGATAGGAGCTGTAGGATGATTACTGCTGGATTTTTTGTTTTGTGATGTAAAACCGAGTTATGGTGGGGGAAAAGAGCAAATACACAATAATTGTATCTATCATGCACCGACATGTTTTCTTCTCTTTGCTTTCTATCATTTTGGAGAGCAAAG
This sequence comes from Salix brachista, assembly GCA_009078335.1. NCBI lineage: Eukaryota > Viridiplantae > Streptophyta > Magnoliopsida > Malpighiales > Salicaceae > Salix > Salix brachista. The sequence goes on from CM018582.1 coordinate 12,264,388, forward strand.
AAAAGCCACCAAGGGGGGAGGCAAAAACAAACATGCTATTTTTAAGATGGTCTTGGAATGAATTTCTGAATTTTCAATACAAAAAGGATATGTTATCTCTTTCTCTATCATCCTTTTCTCTATATAATAACTAAATACCATTCAAGAAAACTGAATCATTCTAGATTTTGGTAGCTTGGCTCTAAATTATTAGGAAAATCATCTTAAACACCGGGACAACTGTGGTCATTCCTCCTTTCCAAAAGGAATACACTCTGATGATGCATTAGGGTTACCCCCACTACTGGTTAACTGCCCTCGTAGCCAACTGCGGGGTTGCTTTTTTCATTTCCAATTGAAAGCACCCGGCACCAGCATGTTTTCTCGAAGGATCGAGTTTGAATCACAGACAATTTGAAGAGAACAAGGAAAAAAGCATTTGTAGACCTTGCTCAGGGCCGAAGATCGCCTGAAAAACAGCAAAAACCATAAAAATAAATAAATAAATAAATAAATAAAAGAAGCCATGCATGCATAATTCTATTATCAAAAGAACTTCAAAGAGGTGGTGCCCACAGATGCTCTTTCCCCCCTAAACCATTGAAGTAGTAAAGGAAAGTGTGAAACCCTGCTCATCTTGCATTTTAATTTGTTAAATTTACATGAAAACATGGAAAGAAGAATTAGTTTAACTTGGTAGTCTGCTATATAACTATCGATCAGAGCTCAGCACTTGTGAAACACACCTCAAAATTCCATGCCTGCTTGGTAATTGTATATGTATGTGCCTTACCCATTTCTCATAGCACTCTCTTACTATTCCTTGCAAGAACCGTCACCGAGTAAATTCAAGATTTCTCTTAAATCTTAAGAAACAAAACATATCCTTAGGATTTATATAAATTGCACAAAGAAGCTTAATAGTCGTTGCATATATTCTACAAATAGCTGAGATGAATATGGATTCTCTTGGTGGTATGATAAAGACACTAGATGATGACCATTATAGCCTTAAAAGGTGAAATTATATGCAATTTACCTTTTCTTTCCACAACCATCTCATTATTTATTTTTTTTTGTTTTGCGAACCTGCATGATTTTTATTTAAAAATTTGGAATATAAACCCCTTTTAAAGCGAATTTAGAGCACAATATCCAAAAATACTAGTGGAGAATGAAGAACATGCATGCTTGAAAGCTGAACATTACAAGTAAATTGAGAGCTCAACAAAGGTTTTAAACTAGAAGATGTAATAGCAAGATTTTTATTGAAAGTAAAGAAGAAAGAGAAGTGAAAAAGGCTAACATCAATGAAATAATAATCATCAGCGATGGCTAGGGTTTGTTCTTAAACAGAGATTGTGCAAGAATCCAAGATAGGCTACAAACAGATAATTGAGGGTTAACACTTTCGAGACATAGCAGCCCAAATTACTATTCTTAATTAATTTATAGTTTTTAATTTTCTTGCGACATTTTTCTATTCATTTTAGGACTTTTTTAGGCCCTTGTTGTTTGGTGATCATACATCAATCACACCACTCTGAGTCAATGAAAAGCAAGGTGAAAGGAAGAAATAGATCGGGTCGACCTCAATTATTTCCATATACATCTGATTTAAGCCTATTTCAAGTATGAACACATGACCATCTCTTGTCCGGGCCGAATCAATTTTTTCCATATTTTTTTTTTATTAATTTGGGTGACTGGATCAATTTGTTCATATTTTAATTAATTTAATCGATCCTGAAGTTAATGAATCATCTAAGATCTCTAGTGATTATTATATTAGCAACCACAAGAAGAGCAAATCCCTTGTTCTCAAGCTTTTATCTCTAGACTACCTATTAGATAGTGATCATCATATTAATAACTACATGAAGAATATTTTTTTTAATTTTAAACTCTTACAAATTGAATTATTTCCTAAACGGTCAAGATAAAAGGATTTTAATTCATACGTGGGGTCGGGTGATTTCCATAATTATTTTTATGATGATGGACGGTAATGCCAGCAAGGTTATTAATGGTAATTAGATTTATAAGACGAGTTGTAATTTCTCTAATTTGGACGGACAAAACAAGAGAAAAACAAAAAGTGCTGCCTTTTTTTTTGACATAGATTTTCAATTATCTATCAAAACATTTCCCTTTTTTAAAATAAAAAAAACACACACACAACCTGGTTTGTTTGTTGTATTAGTTCTCGAAATAATTTAATAATTCAATTGTTGTTAAAGAAACTCGGCTAAAGATAAGATTAAAAAACATATCTTACAGAGGTAACCAATCTGAGTGTATTAACTTGATGCACAGAGGAAGCTAACCTAACGTCGGACTTCTCTACCTTAAGTTGAACCACCAAAGGAAAAAAAACACAACTCGTCGTCATCTCAACGACGAGAAAGTCTGTTCACACGGCGATGCCATTGCTTCACGAGCACGAGACAGGACAGCCGAGCCAAGTTCGTCTCTATTTTGACTCTTGCGATAAGACAGCTGGCAATCCAACGTTCGAAAATGGGTGAAACGGCACCGGACTATTCATTTCACGGCGAGGTGAAAGGGGACAAAATAATAATAATAATAAAAGAGAAATCCCCAGTGCAACTACAAAAAGATCCGTTGAGTCAGAGAAGTAGGCTACCGTACTGCTACCACGTATCGGATGATAAGTCCTCAATCCTGCCCCCCCACTCATTTAATGATATATGGACACGTGTACGGCTGCGTGGCTTTGAGTTTGAGCCAAGATATCTCTCACCGAAAACTGTCAAGGGTTGGTGGTTCCCGGTGGTTCCGCATTGCCGTATTTCGCCTGATGGGCTGTGTTTTTCTTTCTTTCTTTCCCACCCCTACGTGGGCCCCGCCTCAATGACCACTCTCTAACCCCACCTGCCCATGATGATGATCACGATGAACCCCATTCCATCACTTCAGCCTATAAAAAAGATCTAACGAACCAGCCCCAGCACAGAGCAGGTAACCGAAGCCAATTCCCAGCCTAGCCAAATCCCATCATCCTCATGCTCTGCGCCCCTTCCAAGAACCACCGTAGCATGGCATCCCTCAGAAGTTTCACCCTCTCCTTTCTGCTACTCTCGTTCTCTGCCCTCTCCTTCTTCCATGCCTCCTTCGCTGCTGGTATATCTATCTCTTTTGCTTACTTTTCTTCAAGTTACTGTATGTTTTTCTTGTTTCCATGTATCTTATTATGATATGATTTGCAGGTACGATCGGAGTGAACTATGGCCGGGTAGCCAACAACTTGCCAACACCAGCAGAAGTTGTGAGCCTTCTAAAATCACAGGGGATCAACAGAGTCAAGCTCTACGACACGAACTCCGACGTTTTGACAGCACTCGCCAACTCGACCATAGACGTTGTGGTGGCACTCCCCAACGAGCTCCTCTCCTCCGTTGCTGCAGACCAGTCATTTGCTGACACTTGGGTCAAGGCCAACATCTCTGAACATTTCCCACAAACAAAGATTGAAGCCATTGCTGTTGGGAACGAAGTGTTTGTTGACCCAAAAAACACAACGCCTTTCCTCGTACCAGCCATGAAAAATGTTTACAATTCTCTTGTCAAGTTCAATCTTTCCTCTATTAAAATCTCATCTCCTATCGCTCTCAGTGCACTTCAAAATTCCTACCCATCTTCCGCCGGATCCTTCAAAACAGAACTGATCGGACCCGCTATTAAACCAATGCTGGATTTTCTACGTCAAACCGGGTCGTATCTTATGGTTAACGCATACCCTTTTTTCGCATACGCCGCAAACTCTGATGTGATCTCATTGGACTATGCTTTGCTCAAGGAGAACCCGGGTGTGGTGGATTCGGGTAACGGGTTAAAATACCATAGCCTTCTGGAGGCCCAGCTCGACGCCGTTCATTCAGCCATGTCAGCTATTCAATACAACGACGTAAAGCTGGTGGTGACAGAAACTGGCTGGCCTTCCTTGGGGGATGAGGCTGAGATTGGTGCTGGTGAAGCAAATGCGGCTGCGTACAACGGAAATTTAGTGAAGAGAGTTCTGACAGGAAATGGGACCCCCTTGAGACCGCAGGAACCACTCGACGTTTACTTGTTTGCATTGTTTAATGAGAACGAGAAACCGGGTCCCACGTCGGAAAGGAATTATGGTTTGTTTTATCCAAATGAGAAGAGAGTATATGACGTGCCGTTTACACTCGAGCAGGTAGGGGATGGCCAGTCAATGCCGGTCAACAAGAGCAGCAGTCCGGTTCCGGCCGTGCAGAGCGACGGTAAGGTGTCGACGACATCAACAGCGGGTCAAACCTGGTGCGTGGCCAATGGGAATGCGGGAGCTGAGAAGCTCCAAGCTGGGCTCGATTATGCTTGTGGCGAGGGAGGGGCTGATTGCCGTCCAATTCAGGTCGGCTCCGTGTGTTACAGCCCAAGCACGGTGGAGGCGCACGCATCGTATGCCTTCAACAGCTATTATCAAAAGAAAGCTCGCGGTGCTGGAACTTGCGATTTTGGTGGCGCGGCTTATGTGGTCACGCAACAGCCTGGTAAGCGCATAATTAACGATCTTTTTCTCTGCCAGTTATTAACCCGTGTGATTTTATGATTCTGCCATTTCAATTCAGTTCATGTTTCTTGGGTTTGAATCTGATTTCCTTCCTCAAAACATAGACTGCTGTGGTGGGTAAGAACTTATCTGGATTCAATCGTTCCTGAAGGATCAGAATATGAACACATCATATTAATTAAAGGTTGAGGGGGCAAGTATTTGTCAACAATTTGTGCGCTGCTCCGTGTAGTTCATGAACCGGAGAGACATTAGCTTATTTAATATACGTTGAAGAAGATGACATAATTCTGTCTTCGTTGAAAACAAAAGGGTAATTAATATATTTATGAAAAGATAATTAACTGATGTTGAAATTCTCAAACGCTAGATGCTTGTTTTCTGATGCAGCCACCATGTTCACCACGTAATTATATATGATTATAAATTGGGCTCTTACAATGAAATGCTTTTGTTTTGTGTTGCAGGGTTCGGAAATTGCAAGTTCCCCACTGATGGCGGAGTTTAGAGGGACACGAGTGGGATCTGGGAATCCATAAGTAGTAGCAGTAGTCTTCTTCTTGCTCCATACATTTTGAAGTATATCTCTTGGTTTTGCTATTTATTTATATTATAGAGACAGGCACAGCTTTATTTGATTGTTCTTTTATTGTTCTGAGTAAATAGTATCACATCTACTCTACGTATTAAAACTATTTTCAATATATAATTCCAAAATCATTACTTCAGAATGAATGGGTTTCCTTTCCAAGCTCAGGGACGACCACTTTTGACAATTTACTTGAAGACTTGTTGAATTTAATGAGACGAGAAAGTCGAGGGACCAAAAAACTTAATTGCCCATCCATTGAACTCAAGCACTTTAAATGATTAAAAAAATAAAATGATGAAATTTAAAGCAACAACTCTTTCAGTTAGTAATGATTTGTTTTGTAATGAATGAAAGACCTTGGATCAGGGATGTAAATGAATGATGAAATATTGGAAAAGCTAAGATTGAAAAATGTAGCTTATGCATGAGTATACTTTTGTGCATAATAAAATAAAATATATAAAATATAAAACTATTTACTTATTTGTTTATTCAAAACCTTGTCGAGTTGAAAACAAGGCTCTCAATTTCGTTTTGTTTTTTTTTTTTAATCGGAATGAATTGTTTTGGTGTTTTGTTTCAAGGTTATGCATGAATATACTTTTGACCATAATAAAATAAAATATAAAATTGATTACTTATTTGTTTATTCAAAACCTTGTTGAGTTGAAAAAACAGATCTCAATTTCGTTCTTGTTTTGTTTTTTTAATCGGAATGAAATGTTTTGGTGTTCTGGTTCGAGGTTGTATTATTCATATATATAAAAAGATTAAAATGTTAATTTAATAAATATAATTCAAATTCAAGATAAATTAACTTTAAATTATATAATACAAATACAAAGTCATATAAACATAATCTCAAAATTAGAAACATCTCTAATTAGTCAATATTAAATAGAACTTTAACTTAAAGTAATTTGACTTAAATAAAATTTGAAAATATTGTGAAAGTAAAATATCCTAAAACAAAAGAAATATAATCAAACATCTTCTATATCATTAATATAAAAATAATGATCTTGATCTAGTGGTGGTATGTAAGGAAAGTCATAACTAGACATTCTAATAGTTAGTCATTTCCACCAAGCTCATTTTCATCATTAAAACATGTTTCTTCATCTTCTAAATTTAAAATAGACAAAGGTAAACCAATAGTCTCCCAACTTACATCCTCTCCATCAAGAAGGTTGGGTTCTTCACAAATCCATTCATTTAATAGGTCAATATTATCAAGGTTAAAAGGATCTAAAACATCTCTTGTTTTGCTCAATTCCTACAAAGAATAACATTAAAGAAAACAACATGAATATAAACCATATATATTCATGATAAATTTAATTTTAAAAAATTAATATCAATGTAATAGAAAATAATAATTATTATTATAATAATATTGATATTTTATCTCTATTGAATCCTTGGATTATAACGAACAAATACTAAATTACTTAATCTCTTGTGTTATAGCCTATTTCACCTTTTAGAATGTGTCGTAACCCATTTCTGTATTATTCTCCAAAATCTACCCAAAATTAAATAATAATATCAAAAATAAAATAAAAGGGGTTGACATTGGTAGGAAAATCAAGGTGGAAATTTTAGACGGTTTTAAGAGCCCGTTCATACCTCTTTTGTCCAAAAATGAAGGAAAATGCAATTTCAAGGCTAAAATAATTTCTTTCATACACAGTTGCACCACAACATTGACTAAGAACTCGAATAGTAAACTTTTGAAGTTCTTGAGGATCCTTGTCAAATTGCTCCCACCATGCAACTAGATAAGAAAAAATTCAATAAATCAGAAATTATAGATAAAAAAAATTATATTTTAAAAAAAACTAAAAGTGGTTACCTACTTTTCTCTTTGACGAATAGCTTAGGGCATACCAAAATCACTAATTGTTTTCTTATACTCCTCAAGTTGGGCATTAATTACATCTTGAATGTCACAATCAGGGATCAATCTAGTATTTGCGCTAAGCAAACATCAAGTAACCTCCTTTTTTGTTTTAAAAAAAGCCTAAAATATATTCCACGAATAAGAAAACAACTTACTACATGCAATCGACTATGAAGTTGCTTATCTCATCTAGCACAACTACCCGAATATGTGGTCCATATTGAGATACTCTATTTCTCAACCTTGTCTTGATAGCTTTATTTGCTTTATCCATTGCTTCATATAAATAACTCATTGTTGGTTTTTCTTCATTGTTTGCTAACCTAAGAGCTCGTAATACAAGCTCGCTAACTTTGACTATATGTTTACTTCTCGGCCAAAAGTCTTTATCTTGTAAAATTATAGCAGCTATTTCCTTTCCAACTCTATTGATTCTGCCCATTTTGTGCAAGTAAATATCTGTTGAAGATTTTTAAGCTTAAATAAACAATGGATGCTTAAAAAATGGGTAGCAAACCTTGTAATGTTAGGACGACATAAATCATTTCCATTATTAAATTTTTTCCTTATCAAAGCTAAAAACCATATATGATTATATGTAAACTTAATTATATTTCTTGCATTTTAATGGTTTCATCCATTATTGGAAAATATCTTGGATCAGAAATATTTTCTAACATTAAATCAATGTAATGGGCAACACAAGGAGACTGAAAAAAAGTGTCATATCTTTGTCGTAAAGCTTCCCTAGTAGCCTTGAATGCAGACTCATCATCGCTAACAGATTGGACAATATTTTCTTCTTCAACTTCTTTGACAACTTCATCAAACAATAATGTCTCTTTATCTTTTTGAAGACCTGAAGTGTCAACAGACTTCAAGATAATGTCACCTCTAGGATAATAAGCAAGAAAATTCACAATTGATACATTCCTCCTATTTGACCACTCATCTAACATAATAGAGCATCCATAAGGTTTCCAATCAATCTTGATTTCTAAGAGATATTCATGGCATCATGAACTATATCTTTTAAAAGTGATCCTCTTAAATCATGATATGATGGTCTTTTAAAACCAGATCCCGTTGATGTCATGACATCTATCATTGGCTGATAATAGTATGATTTAGCACCATTAAATGGTACATTAACATCATACCACCATCTTGCTATGACTGTTCTTGCATTATGTTCTTTATTTTTAGAAGTCATTGCACTTTTAATGCTAGGTTGTGAACCTGGGATAGTTCATGAAACAAATAAAGTCATCTTTTCTAGTTGCACTTATACCTTGCATTGTCAATCTTTTATTTGCTTGTGAATTGATATCACTTAAATTAGGATTTGTGTTATCACCCTCTTCAACTTCATCATTGGGCAATGATTGAGAATTTCTAATATTAGTTCTAAGTCTCTTTTTTTTCTCTTTCTCCATTGTAAAGTCCTCTATCAATTGTTTCATTTGTCATTTCACATCTGGAGGGGCCTTTTTACAAGCTTCAACTTGGCCTTTAATACTAGTAAGGTGATACTCCAGACGAGTAATGCCACCGCCATTGATTCTTTTGCTATAATGAACACATATACTTGAGTTCTTTGCACCAACAACCACCTATCTATGAGCTCATGTTGGATCATCTGATATTGCTGGAGCTGAAGCTATGGAAATCGCATCACTTGATGAGTTTTCAGCCATGTAATTTAATATGAAGAAAAAAATTTCCATAATATTGATATTGCATTGCTGATATGAAATACCCATGATTATAAAACTACAATGGCATTTCCAAACAAGCACACATCTGCCCTACAATCATGTGGATTTTATGCCAAGATGTCCATTCCATAACTTTAACACAAAAGGCCAATAAAGATTAAAAATTGAAGTTATATGAAAGCAATTTGCTTGCTGACCGACAAGTAAATTAATAATTATCTACCATATATACAACAGAACAACAAAATTCAACGCGAAGTTCTTAAATTTTCAATGAAGAATATGATAAGTTATCCAAATCTTAACCACGTTTAAGAAAATGGATATCAAGCATGCATGTGTTTCAAGTTTCATCTTCAAATTTTCAACACCTTTCATTGTAACTTGGTAGCCACTGAACTACATTAGATTTTCTAATTTTCAGACTTCTCTGTTAACAACATTAGGTGGCTTGATCTCTACTGTCTGCAGATTCTCTTAATTCATGGTGTAATCCTAATCAAGCCACTGCCTAAATTAATGCCTAAGAAGATAAGCATGGGTCTGCTTTCCAATTTTCTGGTTTCTAAGATTAGATGCGGCAGAAAGTTTAGTAGTATGTCACAAAATCAATTTCAAGCCCTTGTCTCAGCATCTCATATACAAGCATCATCCCTTCAACATCTCTTTTCACCATTTTTATACGCATCTAATGATTAATTGATCACCTCAGATACAAAGAACTTGAAACAAAGATTGCGTTTTAAAGAGGAAAAAGAGATTGTACCTTAAAGACAAGAGATGTGAGCTTGGGATGAAGACGACGTTGCACAGTTGCAGTAGTGCACCTTGCAAGAGTGAAGCCCGAAGAAGAAAGATTGGAGGGGTTTTGAGAGAAAAGATGTCGATCGTTTTGGTTGAGATTTAGGAATTTAAGAATTGAGACTATAAGGAAGAGAAGTTAGGGATTAGCTTTGGTTCAGACAAAAAAATTGGCTTTTCAATTGAATGAATTAATCAATTTAACTTTTTTATAGGCCGGAACGTAGTGAGATCTGATCATTTCACCTAGAATTTGGCCTGATAATCCGAAATAACTGAGATTTTAAACGAGGTGAAAATTGTTATATTTAATCTTATTTTGTTAACTTGTACGAAACATTTCGGCCATTTCAGCCAAAACAAAATGAAATTAACACCTTTGAAGAGCACACTATATGGAGTTCTGAAATGATAAGTGAATGCATTGTAAATTAACTCTCCTGAACTCTCACAACTGTTTCTTGCTCATTCACTATTCCTGCCAGGAAGACTTCCTCACCCTTACTCCCTGCTCTGTTCATACATATGTTAGAAGCTGCCATATATATCCCTTCCAATAGTTTTTTTTATTATTTACATGGCATCTTTCCAATTTTTCAAATTATATACTCAAATTCTCTTCTTTTCTATTTTTCAAGAAAAACGGCTGACTTCTCATCCCCATCTTTCGCTTTCCACGTGTCAGTAGTTCGTTGGAGGAAGAGGAGCACTTCAGCTGGGGGCAACCAATTTTCAACCGTGGTGTTTTTTTAGCTAAAAGCCACGTGCCAAAGAGGAAGAGGCATTTAATGCATTTGACAGGAAAAAACAGATCTGCAATCGAAGACCTTGTTCTTTCGCCAGTAAACAAAATTATCTTCTAGTTCGAATACATCCAAAAGATGCTTATGAAAATCTAGTTAAAAGAGGGACAGAACACAAGGTTCTGAGAGATACTGGCCTACAATTCAGGTGTTCATTCCTCATCCTCTTCATCACCATCTCCACCAGAAGCCTTCTTGGAAGCAGCCTTCTGATTCTTTCTCTTCACCCTTCCAGGACGGCCACCTCCAAAAGGACTTGTCAGAGAGAAATCAATATGTTTCTGGGAGTCGACCCTCACCATGAAAGATGGAATGTTAACAACCTGCCTTCCAACCCTGAGAATAAAATAAATAAAATCAGCATTGCAAGAAAAACACTTGCCTCAGCATCTTCAAACAAAATTCTCTTAAGATTGCTAGGGGATAAACAGACAAGAGTAAGGCAACCAAAATTTGATCCAGAATGTGGCATTTGTTACTCGAAATCTTCCATATTCTAATATAATGCTTCCTAACAAGAGTAACAGAAAAATCCCCCAGAAAGAATAAATTAACAATTGAGGCAATACCAATGAGTTACCATAGTCTTATTATCATATTTCTCGTAGAAAGAAAACTTGTAGATTAGTTCCTCATACATGGATTGATGTATAAAATTGGCATTATTAACATATTAAAAATGGGTTGTGGATTTTGCAGATTTTAGGCTCCCAGTTGAGAACAAAAGCCTATATGTCACATACGGGGGACCAAAAGAGGTAAAGCACCAGGGGCAATAAAATATGCCCACTGATAATTCCAGTCGAGCTTACTGATTGATGACAAGGAACAAATGCATTGCTCACAACTGTATTGACACTTCTTTAATTTTTTGAAAGCTCTGGAAAAAATGGCAAACAGAGGAAATCCACAAAACAAATGGCATTGGAGTGTAGGGTGCAAAGAAAGTAACTTGTTATGGGGTGCTTAATTGAAGAAACAAGAGTAACTCTATTCAATATGAAAAGGATATTTTGGTATTTAAACCAAAACAACTTTACTTAATCCAGATTATGTAAGGTTTATGACAATATGAATAATAATGATGGGAAAAAAAACAAGGCAATCTTAGATGCCTAATATTAATAATATTCAATATTACTTTATTTTATTTTTTTATGATAAAAGACTCGCATTCATCAACAAACAGTCACTCATCTACACTAACAGCAACCAAAGAGGAGCATAGAACACCATTAACGCAGTACACCACTAAAGAAGAAGAGCAACTACTGTTCAAAACGACACTTTATTAAGCAAACAAGTACAAGAAAAATAATGTAAGAAACAACAACATTATTCTAGCAAACAACAAATAACTAATTTTACCTGATATGCCTCTGCTTGATGAGCACGCGAGCATGGTGAATAGACTTCGCCATGCCAGCCTTGAACACAAGGGTCTGCAGGCGACGCTCAAGGAAGTTCTCCACAGTGAGGGCCAGGACATAATCAAGCTTGTTCTGGCTCTCCTCCAGAAGACCATACCTGTTCATCCTGCGGAGGAGGGCTTCACCTTCAAATATTCGGCGTGAATTCTTCTCATCCAGGGTGAGAAGCATTCTTGCTGCATTACGGATGCGGCTCAGGGCATATTGAACCCTCCATAACTCCCTCTTAGCACGGAGCCCATACTCTCCAACAAGTTTCAGCTCCGCATCCAACCGTTCCTTCTCATATGGACGCCGTGGCTTCTTGAAAGTCTTCCCATCTAAAACCACCCAAAATGCAGATTCAAATTAATGATAGAAAAGTAAGATCACAAATGTTAAAGCTATTTTAAGCTTTTGATGAAGGATAAAAGGGGATAAAAATAAAAGGTTGAGAGTTTCTTAGATTTTTTCCTGGATCAGAAAATTAAATGAGCTGCCGACCCAAAGTCAAATCTATTAAAAATAAAAGGTCGATTACTTAGGTTTCGATTTATTGTTGACAAAGAAAAACCTTGCAACACAATGTCGAGTAGATAACAATTTAAAACGGCCAAAGAAAACAGCGAAAACAATTTCTAGCAATCTGCTTTCATCAACAACAACAATTCAGAAAGCGACATGACATGATAATTTTAAAGCAGAAAACAAGTCCTACAATTTAACATCAAGTAATTAGAACAGCACTATGCTTCCAATCAACTGATACCTCAATTTCTAATAAAAAAAAATCATATTTACTACTTGGCATGGGTAATCAATTTCCAAATCTTGTGTTTTGTCTGTCCTGAATAGTTAGCAGACAAAATGCCTGCCTCACAAAAACCAAGCGATCTAGGACCATTTCCTTGCTACCATTATCAGGTAAAAAGTATAGGTATTCATTCTCATCTGTTAAAAAAAAACACGGAACCAGATAGATTTCAATCTTGCAAAACGATATAATGTGCATTAACTAGATCAGCACACCGTCAATGAACAAGAACCCAAAAAGTCGAAGACGGAGACTAATGGTATCATCAAAAACAATTAGAGCCAAGGAAGAAAAAATATTCAAGATTCACCCAGATATCGAACTAAGCATTACAAACGCCCGAAACAGATTAGGCAGGTAGCGACATAGAGAAAGAGGGTATACAGTTTCTGTAAAAACTGACGTGAACCATGGTTTAGCCTGCTTGTCTTCAAGAGAGCAGAGAGAGAGGAGATCAGAGAGACCGAATGGCGGATCGTGTAATGTTTATATGCAAAACCCTAATGAGCTTTTTTCAGGAGTGGAATGCCAGAAGCGCATGGGCTTCACTTAAACTGGGCTTGGATTTTAAATTTAATGTCTGTTTTTAAATTTTTTTAAGTATAGTTGAAAATATTTTTGTAAATATTTTTTATTAAAAATATATTAAAATATATATTTTTTAATATCAGTCAATGAAAATAATTTAAAAATAGTATTTTTTTAATTTTAAATAAAAAATAAAATAATTTTTTTTTTTTTCAAAAACAAATTGAAAGACAATTTCAAACCACCTCTTATTTGGCTCTTAAAACCACTATTAGGCAAAAATAAATTTATGATTTGAGTGGTAGAGTCAAATAAACTGCAGCATATTTTTAAGGATGAAACAAAAAAGTAAGGGAGGGATTTGTAGCCAGTGATGCGATCTTGTTAAATATCAAATATATTAATTTAGGTTAATCCGGGTTAACCTTCTCAACCTCTAACTTTGACTTTGTCTTGAATCGATCTTCTAATTAAATTCTTAAACTATGATAATAATTATTTTTATCTTTATGTTAACTCAGTCTATGATCTACCTGTCTAATGACCCGAGTCTAATCCCAAATCGATCTCTAAGTAGGGTTTTAAAACTATGATAATAATTATTTTTATCCTTATACTAATTTGGGTCAATGGTCATCCCGTCTTGCGATCCAAACCTACCCTTTGATTGACTATTATGTTTGATTTTAAAATTATGCAAGATTAATAAGATTATGCTGATCTCATGATCCATATTTCACAGGTCAACTCAGGTTGACTCATTTCATTTTTTAGTTTAAGTTTATTTTCATTTCCATTCATAAAACATTGAGTTAATTGAAAATTAAACTTAATAACTTTTTTTTTTCCTATAGGGTTATTAGAGTCTCATGACCTAAGTAGCGGATTTGACAAGTTAACTTTAATATATCTAAATGGATATAATATATTATTGTTTCAATATTTAAAAAAGATATTATCTTGATTTTTTAAAATCAAACTATATTCTTATGAGTTATCTGAGTTAACTTTGGACCAGCCAGGTCAACTATATTACATCGTGTTAATCCTCGTACAATCTTAAAAACAAGTTCTGCTAGAAATCACATTAATGTTTTTTTTTGGACTACCTTTTTTTTGTTTTATTTTGGGTAAATTTAAAGAATAACTCAAAATTAGGTTATGTAAATAATAATAGCCCAGTATTTTGGTGATCAAGAAATTAAATTTAATAAAATGGTTAATTAAGCTTTTTATGTTTAAATATAAGAAGGTCTAATGCTGTTTGAGTTATATAAGAAAATCTGAGCAGCTATAATTATTCTCAAGATAATGTTTGCATTGGACAGAAAAAAATAGACAAGCTTGGATGAATTTAATCTTTCTGAATGATAACTTTAACCATTAATGTTTCAGAATTTTTCCAGCCTGATGATCATTCAGCCAGATAGCTAGGAATCCTGATATCACTCAACAAATCAACAAAAGGGCAACTCTCACCTCCATCACGGAGATCATGAAATGTGATCGGTGCCTGAGAAACAATCTCCACCGCTGATCATGACGGCCGACAGAGCAAGCAAGTGGATGCCTCTAACCCTACACACCACCAATGGAGTGGCGTTGAAACATCAAAGAGCTGTGCGTAAGCAAGCATCGAGTGTAGGCAAAGCTTGGGTTGTCGGCATATATTTAATAGAATATTAGAAAATCAAAGATAAGTTCGCCGAAAATCATCGGGCCATGCATGTTAAAGCTCCAGTTGCTCCTATCAACTCCTCCTTGAATACATATATTTCTCCAAACGACAAGCATTTAACACGTTCAAAAAGAACAAATTCTGTGACACTTTTAACAAAGATCAACACGGCACTTCAAATAATATTAGACTCTCATCCATTTCATTAAGACAAAAGTAGACATTATTAACTGGAAAAAATATCTTGGAAAGAGAAGGACAAATTTGAAGTTGAAGAAGCAGCGGCTGCTAGCTTTGATTTCTCAAAAAAACCAGAGGGAATTAAGCAAAGCTCGTTTGGCTTTTGCAGTTGATTTCTTGGTCACCATCTGAATCCCAACCTTCACCTTCCTGTCATATTGATCACTCCACAACCATCTCTCTAACCTCCCTTTTCTATCTTTCTATATAAACTTCACTGATCATGTTCGGTGTGTAATATTGATTTCCAAGCTTAAAACTCCCTCTTCAGTTAATTTCTCAACTTTGGTGTTTTTTTTTGTGTTCTTGGTTAAAGCCAAGGTTTTTGAGGGCAAGTCTCGAAAGTTGCAAGGTTTGATGGTATTTATTTCTACTTGTTTCTTCTTTTTGGTCACGATTGAAGCTCCGAGAGACTCTAAAACTGGTGCAAACCTAGTAGTGTTCTTCAATCGAGGAGCTATATCGAACATGGAGAAGCTATAGCCTGTTTGTGCTTCAAGGTTGAGGCTGTCGATTAAAATATAGTGTTGTCAAATTTCATGAAATTGAGCCATCAAAATAATACAAGTCTCTGACCACACCCTTCTGGTATTTGCCTTTTTCCTTCGCTGAAATCTAAAGCTTTCGATCAAAACTTCTTAATCTGATACCCAATAATAGAAATTTTGTGATTTCTATATTAGTTCCGTAGAATTCATGCTGGTACTCAAACTCCAGCTAGTCCCATCATCATCGCAATATAAGATCATGTCATTACTTGCCAACCAGTAGTCGTATTGATAAACCAATTATATCTCATTATTTGAGCCAACCAAAGGCTTGTACCTGAAAATTCCTGCTCAAAACGTTCCCAATGAATACGCGGTATTCATTCTGTAGTTCAAGTCCCGCAGCATCACTTTCATCAAATTCTCCAATAGGAGAAGAGCATGGAACTGCGTTTCTCAGAAACAGGCCTCCTCTCCTTGCCCCGTCATCATTAATGGTAAGAACTGCGATGAGAATATCTAGAGCAAGATGGTTCACCTTCTCGAGAAGAGTATTCCACTACCAGAATGGCTCAAGGTCTAATCGTGGGTCCAATCCTTTCAATTCTAGCTCTTGGATGATGCTGGAGTTTGTGGCTTTGCTCCTTCAAATATGCTCCACCACGTTCACCCTGGCTATTTCCAAGGCAGAGAAGCCTGTTTGGCCTGTGAGAATATGGATTTTTGGTTATAATACTGGCTGTGTCCTTAGTCTGCTGCTGCTCTATGGGCGTTGCCGGCAACTTAACGCAACTCAAGGCGATGATTCTGGCCTACCTGATTTGGAGCAACAGGGGGGCAGTGAGGAATCCAGGTATTTTGTTAAAAGCTATGCATCCCAAGTTGTATGAATGATGGAAATTTATTGATTACTACATAATATATATGATGTGAATAAAATGAATTTTGGTTGACGAGGAATAGATTTCCAGCAGCATAAAGAACAGGAAAAGGATGCATAATCTCTGTAAGATCTAGCACATAGCTTCGGGATCATCTTTTTTGTATTTCGAATTTCCTGATGGTTAATTATACTCTGAAACGTTTCTAATGTAGCAAACAATACTTTTCTGCATTGAAATGGGTAGTGAATTGGTGCTTCTTCATCTCTTGATCAGACCTGGCTGTTGCAGAAACAACAATTTTAGTCAGCTGCATCCAAAAACTGCACTTCACCTGTGATTTTGATGGCTTTTAATAATAATAATATTGGAATGCAGGGACTCCCATTTGATGAACAAGTGCCAGACTTCACTCGAACTCTTCTCTGCGATATGGTTTGTGATGGGTAATGTTTGGGTCTTCGATTCTCGTTTTGGATCTTACCACCGTGCTCCGAAACTCCATGTGCTCTGCGTCTCCTTACTTGCATGGAATGCTCTCAGCTACCTATTTCCGTTTCTGCTGTTTCTGCTGCTATGTTGCTGTGTGCCACTCATCAGCACTGCCATTGGTTACAACATGAGCGCCGGGTCGGCCGAGAGAGGGGCGTCCGACGATCAAATATCCCGGCTACCAAGCTGGAGGTACAAGGCAGCTGACACGAAATCGGAGTTTCACAGTAGTGCTGATTGTGATTCAGCCGTCGCAAGTGCTGAAGATCTGGTAAGCCCTAGTTTGTAGAGCATTATCATCTTCCTGATGATTCTTTCTTCTTCTTAAATTTGTGTTGTGATGGTATTGACAGGAATGCTGTATATGCCTAGCCAAGTACAAGGACAAAGAAGAAGTTAGGCGATTGCCATGTTCCCATATGTTTCACCTCGAGTGTGCAGATCAATGGCTTCGAATTATCTCCTGCTGCCCTCTCTGTAAACAAGAATTGGAAAAATAGAGAACTGAAGTTCTTACCAGGCTTTCTTCACAGTGTGCGATTCTTCTTCTTCTTTTTTTTTACAAGGTTGCTGAAAGATTATATAGTAATTTGTATGGTTATTTGAGTGAGTTTTTTGCTTGTATAGACGTGCTCACCAGTAATCATAAATATACAACTCTTTCTTTGAGTTACACGTGGCAGTTGAATGTTAGAGCAAGATTATCCATTATTCTATTTTGGTTGATATTTTATTTTTTCAATTGGAACGGAATATTTCAGTTTCAGAGCGTTTCGGCGTGTTGTTTCTGTATTGTACTATTCATATATAATTAATTAATTATATATATGAAAAAAACTAAAATATTAATAAAATTAATGGATACCGGTATACATGTGATTGAACTTAAACAATGCCTTGATAAATTAATAATCTTGATTAAATAATATTTTTTACTAGTCTCAACTTAAGATCAATGGATAAATTAATAATAAGTTTTGAAAAACACATAAATTAAATAAATTAAAAAGTGGATAAACAATGATAAATTTGATGGATAATGGAATGGATGACCTTTATAAATAAATACAAAAGTGTTGTTAAGCTTTATCTTGATGATGATTTGTAGACATGAATAATTAGGAATCAACAGTTCCTATACAAGCTTAGGGTAAGTGATTTACACCTTATTCTACCTATCAAATTTTTTAAAGCTTGTAAGACTGTAAGTTGTTTGTGTGTGTGTGTGTGGTGTGGTGTGGTGTGGTGTTATCAAGGAATGAGAAGTTTGACTAGCTACTCGAGAAGAGCTAATGGTGTCAATGTGTTTGGCATAATAAGCTGTTGTCAAAACATTTAGGGTAAAACTTTGTATTTATGTGTGCGGATAAAATTATATAATTGTGAACACAATATTGGTTTTAGTTAAAAAGTGAAAGTGTTATATATAATTAGAATTTTTTTATTGAATTATATGTACCAATAAAGGATTAATTTGACTAGTTGACTTGGTTGCTTAACTTCTTCAAAAACTGAAAGAGCCTATCAATTCCATTAACGAGACAAATTATATTCTTCAAATCAGAGAGCTTGGTGTCGAGTTTTTGGTTTAGACAATCCCTCTCTATTTGTTACAAGGTTTCGAACTCTTGTTGGAATTGTTATGAGGTATATGTTATCGTCTTTGTTAAAGAATAATATAAATCATATTATAGGTCAACAGTTCATAATATGATTTATATTATTCTCTAACAAAGTTAGGTCCTATAATATGATTTATATTATTCTCTAACAGTCTTGCCCTCCATTTCCTCCTAAAATCTCATGACTTTGAGTCAAGATTTCTTTTTTGTAAGGCTTACCCATAGTGATATTACAAGGTGACAACCTAAAGAAAGATTCTAGTCAATACGTGCATCGGCAACGTTACTAACTAAAAATGCCTCTTGTTGCTCGATTAACAAGCTTTAGTAGGCTGAATCGAGGCCTACAACGCGAGAAAGAATTGTTTGGACAAAGCTTAATTAATTTATCAGTGTACTAATCTTGACAAATTAAGTAGACTCTTCATGAAAGTGTGGTGATTTCATGAGTGCAGCCGAGTTAAGGATCATCAGGACACCACTAATTTCTCAATCATAGCCTCAAGCAATGTGCTGTACAAAATAAAAAAAGTGTTAGTGTAGTGTGTGCACAAGCATAAATGCATATCCGGTCAAAAGAATAATAAAACATGCATGCATAAGAAGAATAGGGAATGTAAGGAATAAAACAAATTAGGCAAAATTTAAGAAACAAAAAAACAAACACACAAAAGCGGGTAATCATTCATCACAAATCAAACATATGAAGTTTAGCCCTAATGGTCAAGACCAAGGTTGTTAATACCGTTCTGGTCGCCGTTCTGGTTTTTCTATTGGTACGGAACTTTTCGGTTTCGGAGCATTTCGGCGTACCGTTTCAGGGTTTTACTGTTCATATATAATTTTATATATATATATATATATATATATATATATATATTGTAACAACCCAGTTTTTTTTTTTTTTTTTTTTCATTTCATTTTCATAGTACCGATACTCAACGAACCAGATTTAACTCACATCAGTAAAATATCATCCATACAATAACATTCCACTAAAGAAATAAAACTTACATAACCGTGCAATATTACAATTTCATAATTTAAGATTCAAAGTAAAAATATACATACATGGATATGAGTTTACATTCCTATTCTACTAGTAGAATTTACAAATTTTCACAAAAGGGTTTGATAAGAGTTATGCATTTAATACATTGATTCATCCAAAATATGTCTTAATTTAGAATGCATCTACGTGGTCCTTTGCAAAAGTAGGTTCCCGATGTATTGGGTTCCCTAGACCTCTCGTGAATGTGTCGTCCCTGCAGCAGTACAAAACATTTAAGGGAATGCAAGTACTTAATGATAATGTTAATATTAATGATTAAATGACCTATCAGTTAAATGAAACGCTAACAGTTATAATTTCTGCATATACATAAAGCAATTCACTTGTAAAGTCTATAGGAGCACCAATTTCTTTTCGAGCAACATAATCTTTACCCCGACTATTTTCATAAAAGTCCATTTTTGAGGTCAACCGTTCCTCCCCCATGGTCCTTCTTTCTAGACGCCATTAGCCGAAGCTAAACATTCATTTGTCCCGGCCATCCCTTCGGATGCCATTAGCCGAAGCTAATCAATCGTTTGTTCCGGCCATCCTTTCGGATGCCATTAGCCGAAGCTAATCAATCCTTTGTTCCGGCCATCCTTTCGGATGCCATTAGCCGGAGCTAATCAATCGTTTGTTCCGGCCATCCCTTCGGATGCCATTAGCCGAAGCTAATCAATCATTTGTTTACATTTAAGCAATCAACAATCTAACGCATTCGGAAAATCTTCAAATTAAAACAATTTCTTACATATCATATGAAAAAGAGGTGTGTAAATCACATACCTACTCTACCTCTGGGCTGTTCCTGTCTGGACGAAGGTTCAACCCCGACCGCACCGCCTGCGACATCAATGTCATAAATCAGTATATTTGTATTTTCAATTCACATTTGTCACCACACTCCCTTCAAAAGTTCATATGTTCACATTCAAGTGTTTCACCTCTTACCCCATTACCCCATGAATTTATTACTAGCATTTAAGTCATCTCTGTATAGGTTTATGGCAGAAATCGGCAGCGAAACTGGTTCGCTGCCGGCTGCCACATCGGCAGCGAAAAACTGATTCGCGATAACTGATTCGCGCGGACTGATTCGCAAAAACTGATTCGCTGCCCGACTTAGCTTCGGCAGCGAGTCATACTGTGCTGAAACACACCATTCGGCAGCGAATGTTGATTCGCTGCAACCGTTATAGTTTCGGCAGCGACATCACAATTCGCTGCGCTGCAAGGCGCACAATTCGGCAACCAAATCCTTCAACAAAATCCTAATCAAAATACCCATAACTTTCAGCACAACCACGCAATTTATTCAACACAACACATAATTTTCCAGCAGAAAACACATACCATTTCTACTAGAAAACACACATTAAAATCATTCAATTCAGCACAACCTCCTTCAACGATTCACAACCGGAACACACATAACTTTGTAGCACAAACACATACAATTTGCAGCGGAAACATACACTATCTTTCCAACACAACACACAATTTCCCAACAGAAAACACATGAAATTTCCAAAAAGAACACACATTGAACCATCAAATTCGGCATAACACTTTTCAACAATTCACAATCGAATTTTCATTTTATTCATTTTTCATTATAATTTTTTCTAAAGCCTCATGTATCTATATTTCCTTGTTTCATTTAGCTAAATTTCAGTTTCCTTTCCAATTAGTTTACATCTTGGGTCTTGGGTCATCATCCTTAGGGTTTTCTTCTTAAGTTTTTGAGGAGAAGAGGAAGGGGTTCCATGACCCATACCTTTAACAAATTTTGAGGTATGTTGGACACTTCTCTTCCTTTTCCCTTGCTGTTTTTCTTCCCTCTTCTTTCCACTCCCGTTTTCTTCTTCTTCTTCTTCTTCTTTTTCTCTCCTACAAGTAACCCTCCAAATCTTCTCTCACAGACCCAATTTTTCCTTCAATCACTCGTTTACAAAACACAAATTTCTGGTTGCTTTCGGGTTGGTCTGGAATTTGCAGTGGAAGGGAGAAAAACGGGTCCTTGTGCAGATTTTTGGAAGAGAATGGTTCTCTCTCTCTCTCTCTCCTCTTTGTATTTATACTTCTCATGTAAAAAGGGGTTGTTTGGGATTGGTTTAGTTGTGTTCTTAATCTTGTTTGGTCTTACCTAAAACCGGTTTTTATCTTATCCCTCCCTCTCAGCTCTTAAAAAAAAATCGGCAGCCAAACTGATTCGCGAAAACTGATTCCCGCGGACTGATTCGCGAAAACTGATTCGCGCGGACTGATTCGCGCAAACTGATTCACGCGGACTGATTTGCTGCCGATCACTAAACGAAGTCGGAATGACGCAAAACTCACCCGGTTAATGCGTTTCGCCATTTGAGGAAGAAATCAGTGGCTATGCCGCTGTTGTCCACCAGTTTTTGGCCAAATTCCATCGTTTCGGCCCCGAAATTGTCGTTTTTGCCATTTTAGGAAAATCTCGTTTCAACCAAAATCCTAGATTTTAAAGGTCCGAATCGAATTTCATCAATAAATGTTTATTCAGGGCCTATTGACATCTCATATTCTAAATTTATCCCAAATCCTTCCATTTATGGTCATTTTTGGTTCATTATCGTTTTCCTTTACGATACGATTTTTACGCTGCGTCACCAAATCGACAGCGAAAACTAAGTAAATCTCTATTATATATATATATATATATATATATATATATATATTTTCCTTTCGGGTGTTTACATATATATATATGAAAAAAATTAAAATATTAATTTAACAAGCATAATTAAAATTCAAGATAAATTAACTTTAAATTATACAATATAAACACAAAGTCAAAATTAGAAACACAATCACAAGTTAATCAAAATATGGAGGATTTTAAGGCCGGAACGGTACCGAGATGTTCCGGCCGGTATTTTCGAAACGGGCTAAAATTAAAACCGAGACGAAAACGACGCCGTTTTGTCGCGGTTTTTTTAATGGCACGGAACGTTCAGGCCGTTTCGGCCGGAACGGAACGGTATTGACAACCCTGGTCAAGACCGTCCTAACAGAGTCACTATTCTATCGTATTTAAATATCGCGATGAAATTACAAAACAGAAAATTGATAAGGAATCATCACCCAAATATTACAACTTTTTAATTACCAAATTACTAAATGCAAACAATGGACTTAAATAGCATTTTTTTCTCCAAATTAGTGGCTTTAATTTCTATTAGGTTTTACCACGTATTTTCAGCGGCGAAATAGGAACTCGAAACCCAAACTTTTTAAGCGAATAATAACCATTGCCGTGAGCTTCATATTTGCCCATTTCGATCCTTTTCTCTTCCCCGTTGAGACACCGGAAAACTCAAATATCACTCATTTGATCCTTCTCTCCCTTCTCAAGGCACTATTTGGCACGGAAAAGGAAGAAAAAAGCCCTGCTCTTCCCTGAATTGTCAGGTATCACAGACGAGAATTTGTGCTCTCTATTTTTTGTTTTGTTCTTCTCCTCTGAAATCAACTTCTTAAAGTCAAGATGAGATTGACATCATCGTCATAAAATGTATGTTCTGACATGCAAATTAACGAGACATCATCGTCATATTCTTGTAGTCTAGTATGGGATTTTCAACAAGACATTGATCCGGAATGTAATCTTTGTAAGAAAAATAATCAAGAACAGCTGGTTTGTATGAGGAGAGTTATGATATACCATTACTAGATATGTGTGTGTTTGTGTTCATAAAAGAACCTTTTAGGTAAGAATGATGACATATCCACGTTCTGGCATGCAAATTAATATAGCTCAAATGTTTTTGCTAATGCTACATAGGCTATGTACGTGATAGAAAAGCTTCAAATTAAGATGAATGAAAAGAGCAACGATAATGCAAGGGAGGAGAAACCCTCAAAAATTGATGAGAAGCAACAGCAAGAGACAGCAAAAATATTGGCGTCACGTGATTCTGATACACCAAGGTTACAAAGGGCCTCGTCCAAACCACCTAGTACTGATGAGAGGTGGAACTGTCTTTGCTCGCCAACCACACATGCCGGTTCATTCAGGTGCCGATTCCACAGAAGTTCCGGCATGATTCGGGGAGGATCCACCGGCTCCCGTCTCTCCGAGTTGGCTACTACATCACGTCCTATTAGCGACCTGGTTTAGAATCTTCTTTTCATGCTGATATATACATGCTTGAAAACATGGCATGTCTAAAAAACAGCATTATATTTCCCTCGTATACCAAGTATGTGTCATATGAAGATGTATTTAACTTGTTTTTATTATAAAACAGCACCTGTAGTACTTACTATTTCTTACATGATGTGAGGAAAGTGAACAATCAGTATTTCTTACATGATGTGAGGAAAGTGAACAATCAGTCTCTAGATTGAGCAATGACAGGGCTGCTCTGATTATAAATCCTATCGAGACTTTGAAAATCGGTAAACTGCTAGTTTAAGTGCTTTTCGCTGGGAATCTTCCATGATTGATACGGTGGAAGGGTTTTGTTTTGTGAAGTAACGAGGAATGGCTTCTGTGTTGAAGAGTTTATTGAACTGCCAAAGCATGGCTTTATACAAGATGAACAAGACGTAGTAGAAGAAAACTGATTAACAACTACCTATCTTCATGCTAACTGATATCTTCATGCTAATAGTCTTGTGACGATACACACATGCCAAGCTTATCTCGCAGTTTCAGAAAGGTCTCTAATTTGAGAGGTTTGGTCATGTTATCAGACACCTGTTCTCATGTTCTTTAGTGCACCGATTCAACTATTCCATCTCTTGTAAGCTCTCGTAAAAAATAAAACCTGACAACAATGAGCTTACTTCTACCATGTAATACAGGATTTCTTGAAAGTCTACTTGCAGAACTATTGTCACAATAGATAGTAGTGCTCATACTTTGAACATGACTAAGCCTTTTGAGAATTTTTTTAGTCATACCCCTTGACATGCACATGAGGCAGCTGCTATAAATTCTACCTCTAACTTTTGTTCCTAGCAAGAACACATGTCTGCTTTTTCTATCATCAACATCCCCTACATAGTCACTATCTGCAAATGCTATTAAGCTTCATTTACCTCCTTTTCTATAACCAATCCCAAGATCTATAGTGCCTCCCAAGTATCTTAGTATTCTTTTGGCAGTTTGCAAATGTATTTCTGTAGGTTTTTCCATGTATCTACTAATCAATCCCACTGCATATATAAGATCAGGTTTTGTTGTTGTCAAATACAACAGGCTTCCAACTAATTTCTTGTATTCTGTAGCATCACATTCATTACACCATTTCCACTTTTTGACAACTTACATCTTGGAACACTTGGATTGCTCACAGAATTATTTTGTTCTGTGCCAAATCTTTCAAGCACCTCGTGAGCATACTTTTGTTGACATATAAAGATGGCATTTGTGTTTTGTACCACCTTTATGCCTAGAAAATATTTCATTCTACCAAGATCTGACATATCAAACTCCTTCTACATTGATTCTTTGAAATACTTGAACATCTCCTCATCATTCTCTGTGAAGATGAGGTCGTCCACATAAAGACTTACAATCAATATCTTTCCTTTAACACCGGTCTTTATAAACAATGTATGCTCATAGAAGCATTTTCGAATCCTTCCTAACAAAGTATGTTTCAATCCTGTTGTACCAAGCTCGAGGGGCTTGCTTGAGCCCATACAATGCTTTTCTCAATCTATAAACCTTATGTTCCTCTCCCTTCCTCTCATAGACTTGAGGTTGATCGACAAAAAAAATGCCTCATTTAATTCCCCATGCAAAAATGCTCTCTTTACATCAAACTTGAAAACATACCAGTTTTTATGAGCTGCAAGAGCTAGGATTGTTCTTATTGTATCCTACCTATCTACTAGTGAGAATACTTCCTTATAATCAATCCATTGCTTTTAAGAGTATTCTTTTTCCACAAGTCTAGCCTTATACTTATCCACATTTTTCATTCAACTTTGTCTTAAACACTCATTTTACTCCTATTGTTTTTGCTCCATTAGCTCCCATGTCTTGTTTTTATCAATCGCTCTTATTTCCATACCCATTTCCTCTCTCTATTTCAACGTCTTGTATGCTTCCTCAAAAGTAACTGGATCTTCTACTCAAGTGAACATTACTAGATTATGCCTTTTCACTTCATCAGACAACCTCTCACGAGTTACATAATCCTTCAACCAAGTTGGTTGCCTTTGACTTCTCCCTTGATTTGGACTTAGTGGTGCTTCCTCAGACATCTCTTTTGAAAATGCATTATCTGTCTCATCAATTTGCTCATCTTCTAATCCTTTTCCTTCCTCATTAGTAACAATAATTTCATTGTTTTCCTCCCATCCAAGCACATCATGTTCCACCTCATCTACACTTCTTCCCCAATTTCACTTCTCATTCTCAACACACACTACATCTCTGCTAGTTACTATCTTCTTACTAACTGGATCATAAAGTCTGTAAGCTTTTGATTCCTCACTAATTCCCAATAGAACACATTTAAAGCTCTTATTATCAAGCTTCTTTCTTTGACTGTCAAGTACATGAACATGAGCTACACACTTAGGGCTTTATGATCAACATAGGGCTTTATGTCACTCCATGCCTCTTCATGAGTAACATATTTGATAGTTAGAGTGAGACTCTGATTCAACACACAAATGGACCAATTGACTGCTTCAAGCCATAACTCTTTTGGTACTTCCTTTTTTGATAGCATGCTCTGCACCATATTCATTATGGTACGATTCTTTCTCTTGTCAACCTTATTTTTTATGGAGTATAAGCTGTAGTAAGTTGTATATTGATCCCATTTGTGCTACAAAACTCATTTAACTGAACTCTCCCCCTCGATTAGTTCTCAAGCAACCAATCATCTCACCAATCTCCTTTTAACAAACAATTTATAGTTTTTGAACATAGATAATGCCTCAAAAAATTTTGTCAAGAAATATACCCAAGTCTTCGTGTTATAATCGTCAAGGAAGGTGATTACATACCTTTTTCTATTATTTGATTATGATAAAATAGGTCCACAGATGTCTGTGTGGACCAATTAAAGCTTCTTTGTTGCTCTTCATGAACTTTTCCTTGGCATTGTTTCTCGATGTTGTTCCCTAATCATACAATCACCACACACTTCTGATGAGTCCTTGAGCATTGATAGTCATGTGACCATCTCCTTGTAAAACAAGGTTCTCAATCCCATGAGACTTAGGTGCCATACCTATAGTACCATAAAAGTTTGGTGTCTTTAGATATGACTTGGAAGTAGTTTGAGGTTGGAGTAATGGCATTAGCAAATATAACAAACATCATGTTTGGTGACATTTGTGATTGTATAATTAACCATCTTCTAAGATGACAGACCTTACATATGCCATGCTAAATAAGAGCAACTAGATTCTTTTCTTGAAGTTGTCCAATGCATAAAACGTTATTTCTTAACTCAGGTAAGAAATAAACTTCTGTGATTACCTGAGTTAATCCATTTACAAAGAGCTTAACATTTCATTTTCCCCATAACCATCATTCTTGAGTTATCCCAAGGCTTCACAGATTGTCTGAACTTGCCATCAAAATCAAAAAACCATTCTTTGTTACCACACATGTGATTTCTGCAACCCGAGTCAAGAAACAATTCAATCTCTTTTCTTGACTGATTCATTTCTTTATATGCCATTAGAAGCATCTTTTCCTCCTCATTGAATTCTACATAATTCACACTCTTTTCTTTACTAGGGACATTCATATTGGAAATGCCCTAGTCTCTGGCAATTGTAGCATTGAATAAGTGCTTTGTTGTAAGATTGCCTACTCTTGCCTCGACCTTGACCCCTGAAACTTCCACGAATTCTTTTTTTTTTTTTCAATTCTGTGCTCGTATAGTCCTCCAATTTTCTCTGAATTGATGATGTTTAGAGCATGTTCCTCTTCTTTCAATCCTTGCATCCTTTGTTCATGAACCAATAAGCTACTTTGAAGTTCATTTATGGTCATGACGGAGAGATCATTGAATTCTTCTATGGAACAGAGAATATAATTGAAGTTGGGAGTCATTGATCTCAAGATTTTCTTAACAATTATAGTCTGTTCCGTTCTTTCTCCATGTACTTTTATTTTATTGGCAATGATTAAGCTCCCGACAAAATACTCATCCATTGTTTCACCCTCTTTCATGCCAAGAAGCTCAAACTCCTTTCTTAGAGCCTATAATTGAGCATGTTTTACCTTAATGGAGCCTTAATATTTCAATTTCATTGAATCCCAAATAGACTTCGCAGTCTTCTTATTGAGTATAGTCTCAATAATAGTCCTATCTATGGCTTGAAATAAATAGTTTTTGACCTTCTAATCTTTCAGTTTCTCTTCTTTATCTTTTGTTGTCCCTCAATTGGCTCTACTCCTTCCATCATTACAAAAGTCCCATTCAAGCTCCAATATTCTTTTGATCTTAGGAAGTTTTTCATGAGCATAGCCCAATGGTCATAATGGCCATTGAATTGTGGAATTGTTGGCTGCACAAAGCCTGTTGCCATGATTTTCGGAGTCTTCTTTCTTTGCAACTATTCTTTTCATTGCTTCTTGAGACTGTAGTTTCTTGAAACCCTCAATTTTGTTTTTTATAAGAGCTCTGATACCATGTTGAAACTCTTCACTTTATTGATTGTCAAAGCATGACTCTATACAAGATGAACAAGACGTAGTAACAAAAAATTGATTAACAACTACCTATCTTCATGCTAATTGATATCTTCATGCTAACAGTCCTGTAACTAATCACAGTAACTACAAACCTTTATTAACAGTCTTGTAACTAACACATTAACTAACTCTTACTATGACAACTCAATATTCTGATCATTTTCTAAAAAAGATGGGGTTTTTTTGCTCTGGATTTTGTCTTATTTAACATTATCAAGACTTTTATGGTATTCTATACGAATAAGTTTTAGGCGTTCAAGGAAAAAGTTATATAAAAAAAGTTTCTTCAAATTATGATGAACCAATCAATAAACAATGGAGCCAAATTATTATGTTTTAAGTTAATATCTGCAAGTATTTGTATTTTATCTAGTAGTGTCCTAAATCGTGCAATTTGCTGCATTTTATGGTTCTAGAAGAGCTTCGTTTACAATGTTTTTGATGGATCAATGTTATTAATTTTAGGGAAAACATTCGAACAAATCAACATGAATTGTGAATAGTTTTACTGTATAAATTAATCAATTTATAATGTTTTTGAGGTTGTCATTGAACTAAATCATTAGTGAGCACATTGTGATTGTTTGTTAGTTAAAGTTAGTTATAAGACAGATCTATTAAATAACCAACATTAAGAAAAGATAAGAAATTCAAAATATAAATTGAAGTTTTGTTTTAAGGATCGATTCTGATTTCCATAGGTGAATGTTTACTTGCGATCAAGGTTCGTTTTCTTTATAAATTTCAGTTTTATTCATTTTTGTTTGATTGTTTAATTTTGTCTTAATCTAGATAATCACCAACCACCCTCCTTAATTGCATAGCGTATAACATCAAAATCCAAACTAAACCTTTTTTGTGGGATCGACCATTTGCTTACTCTATACTATTTTGTGTATTTTAAACTATAGTAATTAATTTATGTGACCCCGACATCACAATAAAGAGGATGTTGAATCTGCTGAAGGTGGAGAGGAAGAAGTGTTGAAGCTACTGCTGTGACTGATGGTGGAGAGGAAGAAGTGTTGAAGCTACTGCTGTGACTGATGGTGGAGAGGAAGAAGTGTTGAAGTTGTTGTTGTGATTGACGGTGGAGAGGAAGATGTTGTTGCTGCCAGTGGTGAAGAGAAGGAACTGCTGCTGCTGCTAACGCATGGAGAAGAAGAGGTTGTCGTTGCTGCTAACAGTTGGTGGAGAAGAAAAAGTTGTTGCCATTGGTGGAGAGAAGGATGTTGCTGCTGTTGGTGGCTGCTGATGCCAATGGAGAAGAAAAAGGTTGTCATTGCTACTACTGACAATGAAGGACATTTGATGATGTTGTTGCCAATGGTGGAGGAGAGGAGTAAAGCTGAACTGTTGTCGATGTTTTCTCTTGTCTCCCTTCTCTGCTTTGCATATCTTTACGTTGTTCTCCCTTCTCTTTTAACACTCCCCCTCTTCTTTTCTTTTTCTCTAGCTGCTTTATTACTCTTCTCAGCTATATATATAGCAGACCATTATTCTGCAATGATAGCGCAAAATCTTTTGTGTGTTGCAGACTAAGGTAAGGTCGACACCTTTTTTTTGTTGATGGTAACTATAATGATGACTTGGCTTAGCATAACAGACTTTTTGATTTTTTTCATACACACACACACATATACATACACATACATGCATACATTAAAAAACAACTAAAAGGTATTGCTATTTCATTGTGTATCTAGATACAGATTACAGTGGATTCCAATAGTAAAATAACTATTTTACCTCTCGGGTTGAAAAATTTAACCTTCAGAACCGGGGGCATTTTAGATATTTTTCAGGGGACATGTATGATATTTTCAAATTGTTTGGGGTTTTCTAATATTTTTCGTTTTAAATTGCATAGTGACACTACCATTTTACCCTTGGGAGCTGACAAAAAGACATAGAACAGTGGAGGTGTTTTCAGTTTTTCACATATTCATGGTGAGTGAAACTATGCAAATACCCCACAAAAGAAAAAAATAAAGGCCTTGAGCTGGGGGCATTGTGATACTTCATTCCCGGTTTTCATGGTTATCGCTGGGTCCAGTGGTGTATAGGTAATTTTCCATTTTTTCAGATTTTTGACGACGCGCCTATAATGTTTCATGCGCCCGCGCCTTTCAGGCGACACACGTGGAGTTGTTTGACCATGGAAACTGTCCAGTAGCCGTGTCACTTGGTGCGCTGCCATGTCCTCTTCCTCCCAGTTCGGCGCGTGTTTGTTAAGGTGGTCGGTGAATTGCCGGTAGATGATTTTTAGTTTTTTCTCCCTTTTCTATCTTCTACCACCAGAAAATACATGTAAGCCCTTCATGTTTATGATTGTTTTATTTTAGTCCATGTTCCTTTTATTTCAATTTTATTCCTAATTTCTTCAGAAATTTTGATTATTTTCAATTGTGTCCTTCAATTGAAACTAATTATATATGTTGGTTTTCATTTCAGTCCTTATTCTTTTGATTTTTGGTTTGTTTTTTGTTCCTTTATTTTTTTCGGTATGCACGTTTTAATTTGTTTTAATTTTTTCCTCCAATTGAAATTGGTCATACATGCTACTTTTTATTTTGGTCCTTGTTCTTTAATTTCTTAACAAAATTATACAACAAGTTTTTTTAAAATGCCTTTATTTATTTCGGCCCCAAAGTTTTTATTTGTTTCAATTTTGTCCTTCGATTGGAATTAAATATATATATTTTTTAAATTTTGGCTCTTATTTTTTGAATGTTTTATTTTGTATTAATTCCTTTGTTTTTTTCAATCCTTATTGGCCAATATTTATTTTTTACCCGTATTTATGCATCTATGATTTTAGTTTTTGTTTTTAATTTTTGTAGTTTTATTTTTATTCAGTTCAGTAATAAAATTTTAATTTATGTTTGTGATCATTTTAAAATTAATATTTTCCTCTTTTTCCTTTTTTTTTGTGTTTTTTTTTTATTTTTAAGTTCTTCTGATTATATGATTTTATGGTTTTATTGTTTGAGCAATAATAATGATAATTTTAGTGATTATTTTTTTATTGATTTTTTGTAAAAATATTTTAATTTTTTTGGGGTAATTTAATGATTGTAATTATTTGGGAAATAATGTTGATAATAATTTTAATTGTTATAGTCATGATAATGACGGTAACGTAGGGATGAATTTTCAATTATGTTTTTTTTCTTCTTTTTATAGATAGAAAATTAACTACTTATTTTTGTTATTTGATTACTGCATGTATTTTTATAATTTATATTTTTTTTGTTGAGTTTAATTAAATTGAATTATAAAATGAACTAATCCTAATATAGTAAATTCGATAATTCAAGTATCCAATTTTTTTTCTTAATGATGATGATAATTTTATACTGATGATTTCATTGAAACTTACTAAACAGATAAATTTATATCAATTTAAAATTTATATATTTTATAAGAAACTTACACTTACAAGAATTTTGCACAGATTTATTAATTTGCCTAAATTTATATTATAATAAAAAAAATCTTACACAATAAACTTTTTTTTTGTATTGAAAAAAACATGTATTTAGCCGCGATAAGGCGTAGATAAGTGACTATATATATATATATATATTAAGAATGCTTTTTTTTTTATATATAATGATTTTAATAATTAAAAAAGTAACATGCTAAGTTAGGTGAAAAGGAATAATAATCATTATAAACTAAAATAAAGAATTAATAATTATTTATTGCTTCAAATGCTGTCAAACAGATATTTAATAAAAATCAATTTCAATATCCACAATTGACAGACTCAGCATATGCTTGCTGCCAAGCAATATGAAAATTCCATCGCAATCATTGTGCTCTATGCAGATGTGTTGTACGCCAACAAGTTGCTTCTAATAATTGAATTCAATTTCAAATTTCTCTTTCCCTGTACATATACATTTTTCTTCTGTCTAAATTTATCTCTCATATTCCAATTCCAAGTTTTCATTCTTGAATCAAATTCCTATACGAAGCAGTTGCACAGATTTTCCGAGTTAAAAAGATTCTCTACAAGGTGAGACTTTTTTTTTTTTTGTTTTTGTGATGAAACTTGCTGAGCCCCTATGGTATCTTACCAGCTATTTTTCCTGCGGTTTCTCGGCGTCCAAACGGATCGTTGAGCTACTTTTGTTCTGTGTTTGATGCTATTATGATTCCATTTTGAAAATCTGAAGTGTTTATCAGATCTGTCATGCTGTTATTTGAAATTTTAATGATTTTTGTGAGCTTTGTTTTGGAGACACGAGGATCGATGTTTTTTTTGAGTGATGGTATGGTTTTGGGATTTCATGGAAGCACAGAGACATCAAAATCTTGCTCTTTTTTTTCTCGAATTGCTTTCACTGAATCCTGAGGGCATTTGAATTCTATGTTTCTTTATTTAGTAACGGGAATCATGTCAAATTTAATGGGTATGATTTAGATGCGCATAGAGTAGCATACTAATGACCCAGATCATGTGGCTGCAGCTGCTGGATGATGAAGGCGCCTGCTTTATTGTTTAGATTGGATAGAATGATGAATAAAATGTGAAATAATTCGCATTCTTGTAAGGGTTTTTTTCTCTAAAAAAACTGTTATGCATGATATTGAATTATTGACAATAAGGAGGCAGCTTATCCAATTCAATGCAGAGCTGAAATTTCTCTGTGATTTGAGAAAATAACAATCCAAAAACAGAACTGGGAAAACCTAAGAGTGGTAATTGTTGGAGATACACTTGAAATTGTGGCGTCGCATTTTGTTACCACTTGAATTGTGCTAACACGCAACATGTTGATGTCTGCTTGCGTTTGGGGCCTTGGAGCATTGCTAGATAGCATTCTACTTATGAAAACCACTTTGCTGACAGTTCATGGGATAACTAGGTGGTCTTCGAATGGATTAAGTTGTATGTCTTCAGACTTGATCTAAACAATAGAATCTACTTTCTGAGTTGTACCCAATAGCCTTGATCTTTTTTGCCCCCCTTAGGACTGTGTCTTGAGCTATGACACTCTAAAATGAGTCTACTAAAAGAATTCCATTTCCCGCCTACAGATAGAAGAACCCAATTCCTACAGTGATGAATATAAGCGCAATTGAAATTCCGGGGGAGTTATACATTTGTG
Source organism: Salix brachista (assembly GCA_009078335.1). Lineage (NCBI taxonomy): Eukaryota > Viridiplantae > Streptophyta > Magnoliopsida > Malpighiales > Salicaceae > Salix > Salix brachista. The sequence continues at coordinate 12,297,775 of CM018582.1, forward strand.
TATTGATAAGACCATTCACTGTTTCTTGCAGACAAGGAGGAAACAGCTTCTTTTATCGTTTCTTGATGCTCCTTGGTGTAGGTCATATGCTGCCTTGTGAGTAAAACATAATGCAAGGCTGGCCATCACCTAACCAAGAATCTAAAGTTGCCTATTTTCGTTTCAGTGGTGCACCACCACATGAGACCTTATTGTGGCAGAACGCCCAACTACTTTTCTTACACCCCTTTTCAACCTCAACTAGAAAAGGCGTTCTGATTTTCTTGTTGACAATGCTGCTTGGTTGAAGCCTCTCTATTTTCTATTTGGTTTGGACACTTGTTATGCAACAAGTGGCCACTGGAGAGTTGGCCATGGTTATTTAGCTGGACAGTTTGACAATCTTTGGCATTTATTATGTGGCAAGTGTGGTAGATCTAAAGTTCTGGCTTGGAAAGCATTTTCTTTTGCTATCTTTTCCTCCACCTTTCTATGCCTTGGGCATACAGTTACTTTTACTTGGTGCATAAGCACAAGTCCTGGGGTGGTGGTTTTTTTTTTCCTCTAAAAAATGGGATAATGTAAACAAAGCTTTATGTTTTATGATACATTGGTGTATAACATAATGTATATAGCTTAATATACGTAATAAGCTGCTTACATGCACCTGTACCACAGAGATTTAAAGATTTTCCCTTTTCTAATTTTGATTGCATCTCTTTTCTCTTTTTCTTAACCTACTGTCCCATGTCACGATCATTTTTTCATTACTACATTGGAGGCATTATGTCTTATTGCGTTTCATTTACTACAGTTCATCTTCTTGATTGAATGTTTCTTTGTTAAAATCAGGAAGAGACCAATATTTTAATCTTATTTCTAAAAACAGGTATCCTCTTGAGAGCCCAAGGTTTTCTTTTGCTGAACTTAATTGTGGGATTGGCTAGCAGAAGCAGGAAATGGTGAAAAGGTTATCTATTGATTGCCTTGATATCTGTTCTACCTTCACATAAAAGTTATGCGAAGAGTATCTTATTCAATTCTGTGTCACAGGTATGGAGTGTCTTGAAGCATATGATATATCATGTTGCAGTGTGTAGAGGGATTTGTAACCTCCTTCCTGCGGTGTTTTGATATTGATCTATACAAAAACTCAAGAGGCCTTGAAGATCCTGAGCTTCTTGCGAGGGAGACGGTCTGTACGTACCAGCCAAATCTTTATGATAACTTTGTTAATTTCTTCTTTGATTCAGCTAATGGGTTCCGTCTGCTTCTTATTCTTAGTATCATTAGTAAACAGAAAACACTTAGATTTTATGCAATATGTCTTAGTAAGTGGTATAGCACTGTTTATTTCTTCTTCAGCTTTGACCTTTTGTTTTGGATTATGAAAGTCTTGCCAGAAAAGTTATCTGATGATGAATGTTGTAAATACCTTTTGTTATTGGTTTCATTTCTGCTGTGAAGATGTTCGCTCATTGTAATAGTGCTTTTATGTGACAATAAAAAAGGATTTTCATACATCAGTCTTGTTTTGTGTATGATGAATATAATATCTTTAACCTTACTGATAATTCAATTGACAATTGTGTTTTTGCTAACCTTGGATGCAGTCAGTGTAAGTGAAATAGAGGCATTATATGAGCTCTTTAAGAAGATCAGCAGTGCCGTGATTGATGATGGGCTGATCAATAAGGTTTGTTTATTCTTCTAGCTGGCCATTCAAAATTCGTTTTAGGCATAGCCGGCTTTGTGTTTTTGTCTTCATATGAATCCAGTGGTCCCTCTAGCAATGCCACCTCTAGCAATGCCACGTTTCATTTTCTTCATGTAAATGCTACTTCCTTATAATTATTCCAAAATGCCTCTATGAATTTTTCTCTAATTTTCTGATATAGGAGGAGTTTCAATTGGCGTTGTTCAAGACAAACAAAAAGGAGAGCTTGTTTGCTGATAGGGTACTTTTCTCCTGTCATTTCCAAAATCTACTTCCAATTGTATCCTATGAATGTTCTATTTCTTGAGGTATTTGGCCCATTTGTTAATTATCTTTCGTTTGCTACTGTCTTATGTTTCTTATTGATTACAGGTGTTTGACTTGTTTGATACAAAACACAATGGGATACTAGGTTTTGAAGAGTTTGCCCGTGCCCTCTCTGTTTTTCATCCGAATGCCCCAATTGAGGATAAGATTGAGTGTATGTCAGAGATTGATAATTTTCTCATCTTAAGCCTTCTTTTCTTTTGCCCCTTGTGTATGGTCAAAGTTAATTTGAGCATACCTCAGACATGCACTAACTCACATACCTTTTGTGCTTAAAGATTTGGTGTCTTAGCATGTAACTAGGATGATGGATTTTGAAATGGTGCTCTTAATTTTCCAGGCGTTCATACCTGGTGCTCTATTTAAGTTATCTTGTTATGTGCCATTGCAGTTTCTTTCCAACTTTACGATCTAAAGCAGCAAGGTTTTATTGAAAGACAGGAGGTACATTTCATTGTCTAAGGGTTACCTTTGGGTTATTTGATTCTTGAACTCCTTTCAATTTTGTTTATTTATTTGATTGGTGCGTTTAGACTTTTATCAACTTGTTGATGCATAGGTGAAGCAAATGGTAGTAGCTACTCTTGCTGAATCTGGCATGAACCTTTCAGATGATGTTATAGAGAGTATAATTGACAAGGTGCTCCCTCGTATTAATCAATTTTTTTCTTTCTTGTTGAATAAATGGGTTCTTGAAAGTTTTCCACGCCATTGTACTTTCTTGCAAGTGTTGGGAAATTTTCAGATTCTGAAGTTCGGAAGTCTTGTTTCAGACCTTTGAGGAAGCTGATACAAAACATGACGGGAAGATTGACAAGGAAGAGTGGAGAAGCCTTGTTTTACGCCATCCATCCCTTCTGAAGAATATGACACTTCAATACCTCAAGTGAGTTCAAAATACACATGCTCACTTCTCTTTCTCACTAGGTGCTACTGTAATGTTATGGGATTTTCATGTCAACCAAAGAATGTTTTTTGACATTTCAAACCATTGATGGGTGAGAGAACATGGAACTGGTTAGCAAATATTTCCATGTTGAACATGATGCTAGTGGCAAGCTATAACTCAGTTTCTTTATTTCCTTGGGCAGGGACATCACCACTACATTCCCAAGCTTTGTTTTCCACTCGCAAGTCGACGATACCTGAATTCAAGGCATCTGTATTCGAGCTCTAATACACTCTGGTTTTTATGGTTTTTTTCTCCACATAAAATGTGGTCTTCTCATACGTAAAGGGCGGGGGAGAGGGTGTGTATATTTTATTTATTTGTTCGTTTGATTATCTCTGGTTGTGAGCATTTTATTTATATTGAATGGATGGACCATTTCTTTTCAAGCTCTGGTGTTGATGACTTTGAGAATTGTACTTCTCTGAAGTTATGATGAAGGACGAGGGATAGAAACTTCATACTGAATCACCAGAATCACCAGGCACTTGACATAACTTTTTTACTTCGTTTGATAAAAGACAAAACAGATAAGATAAAAACACGACTTGGTTTCACTTGGGTTGAGTATTTCGGGTTTTTTGTTTTTGTTTTTGTTTTTGTTTTTGTTTTTGTTAGACTTGATAAAAAAAAATGATTATCCCCCATATATTAACTGTAATCGACCTTTTAAATTATTATTACAATACTATATCCCTTTATTTATGGATGTCATAATCTCCACATGGTTAGAAGAAAGAAATCAAATGAGATTTCAGGATGAGATTTCAAAATGTCAATCAAAGCAAGGGAAAGATGATACTTATTTTTTATCATGCTTTGTTTAAAGAACCCAAAGATAATATTGGTTTTCGATTGATGTTTTGTGAAAGAACTTACTCCACTCATTAAGAAGAAGCCTAAAGCCTGTTTGGGAGTGCGGTTGCGGTAGCTTTTGAAAGTGTTTTTCGTGCTGAAATGTATCAAAATGATGTTTTTTTTATTTTTTAAAAATTATTTTTGACATCAGCACATCAAAATGATCTAAAAACACCAAAACATATTCATTTAAAATGCAAAAAAAATAAATAAATCAAATTTCGGCCAAAAGCAGTTGGATCGCATAGCCAAACAGGCTCATTAGAATATTGTATAAGAACTTTATAGATGATTTGTGTTTCATGCAAGGCTGGCACAACTCGAAAGCATGTGTTTCCGAGGAGGGTAGACAAATGAGAGGAAACTTGCTGCAATATCCAATTCAAGTGAGCACAAGTGGGAAAGCCATGAAACATTTCCTCGATAATTAATTAAAAATATTTAAAATTAGCATGTCATGTAAACCAAAGGAAACAAAAGCGTTTCTGGGGAAGCAAAAGGCAAAACTGTTGAATTTTATGGAATCAAGACTGCTGCAGACAATGAAGTTCAAGGCTGTGAAGATTGAAGATTCGAAGATTGTGTCTTAAGTTTTTAGTGTTAGCTGAGTATTGAATTAGCTTAGCATTAGGTTGAGTTTATCTTATCTTTAAATAAAGGTCATGTTGACCAAGTTTAGGATTGAGTTCAGTTTATTCTTAGTTAACAGATCATGTTGATCAATTAGCTGATTAGGATTAAGTTAAGTTTTGATTTTTAGCTTATCATGTACAAGAAGAAGTTGTCTTCAACTAAACCTCTTGTAATTTCTTTTATCTATAAATAAAGAAGAGGGATAGCAGTAACCTCACCTTGATTCTGCCCATTATTATGCAAAATCTCAGTTTTTAGTGTTCTTCCCGTGTTCTTCATTTTCTGGAAATTCCAGATTTGAATCTGAACAGTGCATGTTCTTGGGTTGATCAGAGTTGACTTTTGTTGACTTTTGTTGACTTTTTCGTTTTTAATTCCTACAATTGGTATCAGAGCAATTAGGATCTTAGGTGGGATTGTGTGAAACACGAGTGGAAGGTGAGATTCACAAAAAGGGGAAATCAAAGTCAGTTTTGGGTGAGAAAAGAAAAATGAGTTCTGGAGGCAATTTTTCAGCAGCAGCACCTTCATTTGCAGGGGTGAATTATGCCACCTGGTCTGTGAGAATGGAGGCTTATCTGAAGGCATTTGATTTGTGGGAATATGTGGATACGGACAAGGTTCCAACTCCATTAAACAACAACCCAACCTTGAATCAAATTAAGTACTTCAATGAAGAAAGAGCCAAAGGATTTAAAGCACTTACTTGCATACACAATGCAGTAAGTGAAGAGATATTTTCCAGAATCTTAGCATGCACAACTGCCAAAGAAGCTTGGGATAAGCTTAAGGCCGAATTCAAAGAGATGAGAAATCTAGAAAAATGCAAGTTATGAACTTGAGAAGGCAATTTGAAGGGCTGAAGATGAAGGAATCAGAGTCTATAATAGATTTTTCTTCAAAAATCTCTAAACTTGTTAATCAAGTGAGATTGTTGGGGGAAGATTTTCCTGATTCCAGAATTGTTGAGAAAGTGTTGGTGAGTCTACCCGAGAGGTTTGAACATAAAATATGTTCCTTGGAAGATTCAAAAGATTTCTCGGAGATGAGTTTCCAAGATCTTGTAAATGCTTTACAAGCAGTGGAACAAAGGCAGTCTTACAGAAATGAGGGAACAAGTGAGAATGCACTTGTTGCTTACAAAGGAAAACAGCAACAATCTTACAATTTCTCGAGAACCAAGCAGATTGGAAGAAAAGAAAAAGGCAAAGAATGGAGACCAAATCATCAGAATTCAAGCAGTTGGCAACCCAACAACTTGACAGTGAAGGAGAGAAAGGAATATCCTGCATGCAAGTATTGCAAGAAAACAAATCATTCTGAAGATTGGTGTTGGTTCAAGAAGATTCAGTGCAGAAATTGCAATCAATTTGGGCACTACCAAAAGTATTGCAAAAACAGAAAAGAAGAAGTAAAACAAGCTCAAGAAGAAGAGAGCTTGACAGTGAAGGATGAGCATTTATTTGTAGCTACAATGCACAAAATGCTCAGAAAAACAGAGGAGACAGATTCAATTTGGCTCATTGACAGTGGCTGTTCAAACCACATGACAGCAGACCTCTCAATTTTTTGTAGCTTGGATAAAAGCTATAAATCAAGGGTGAAGATAGGTAATGGAGACTTTGTAAAGGTTGAAGGAAAAGGAGCAATAGCAGTGGACACAAGGGCAGGTACAAAAACTCTACATGATGTCTTGTATGTGCCTAATATTAATCAGAATTTGGTGAGTGTGGGTCAATTGCTAGAATCTGGCTATTCTTTATTCTTTGATAATGGAATGTGTGTTATTAGAGATAAAATGGGGACACTTTTGTTGTGTGCAAAAATGGCAAATAGATGCTTCAATGCAGATTTGAAGGAAATATGTTGGACTGCCAACATGTGCAAGAATGATGAATCAATTCTTTGGCACAAAAGGTTGGGACACTATAATTATGGTGCATTGAACAAAATGGCTGAGTTGCAGATGGCACGTGGATTACCAAGCATACATGATCAAGGTAATTTCTGTGAGGCTTGTCAATTGGGAAAGCAAACCAAAATTGCTTTCTCAAAATCTGTTTTTAGAGCAAATTCGAAACTGCAGCTCATACACACAGATGTGTGTGGGCCAATGCAAGTTGAATCATTGAATGGATCAAAGTATTTCTTGCTATTTGTGGATGATTATAGCAGGTATTGTTGGATTTACTTCTCGAAAAACAAGGCTGATGTTTTCTCTAAGTTTTTGTTGTTCAAGGCAGAAGTGGAACTTGAAACTGGACTGAAAATGAAGATGCTAAGGTCTGATAATGGTGGAGAATTTACCTCCCAACAATTGGAGAATTACTTGATGAAAGAAGGGATTAAACACCAGTTGACCGTGCCTTACACACCTCAACAAAATGGGGTAAGTGAAAGGAAAAATAGAACCTTGATGGAAATGGCAAGGTGCTTGATGTATGAGAAGAAAATGCCCTTGAAGTTTTGGGCAGAAGCTGTAAACACAGCTTCATACATACAAAACCGTGTGTTTTCTAGAGTTTTGGATGATAAAACTCCTTATGAAATCTGGTATGATGTTAAACCCAATGTTGAGCATTTAAAAGTTTTTGGATGCATATGTTATGTGTTGATACATGATGTTAGTCGAAAAAAACTAGATAAGAAGGCTGATGTAGGAGTGTTGATAGGCTATAGTTCAAAGTCTAAAGCTTATAGAATCTTTGATGTTATGGCTAACAAAGTTTCAATTGCAAGAAATGTCAAATTTGTAGAAAATGCATCTTGGAATTGGGAAAATATGGCAGTAAATTGGGGTGATCAAGTTCAGCATGATGAAATTGATTATCATGATACTGATTATCATGATGAACTTGATGATGAAAACATTGATGAGGTACCAGTTAGGGGGACAAAAACATTAGCTGATATTTACAGCAGGTGCTCTATGGCTGAGGCAGAACCTGTTGAGATTGAAGAAGCAATGAAGTCTCAAGTATGGTTAAAAGCTATGCAGGAGGAGCTTGAAATGATTGAAAAAAATCAGACCTGGATGCTTGTTGACAGACCTGCAAACAAGAAAACTATTGGTGTTAAATGGATATTCAAGACAAAGATGAATGCGGATGGAAGTATCAACAAACACAAGGCAAGATTGGTTGTAAAAGGCTATGCTCAAGAGGCTGGGATTGATTACACAGACACCTTTGCACCTGTTTCTAGGCATGAAACAATGAAACTTTTGCTTGCACTTGCTGCACAAAAGGGCTGGTATGTGTTTCAATTAGATGTGAAATCTGCTTTTTTGAATGGTATGTTAGATGAGGAAATTTTTATTGAACAACCAGCAGGTTTTGATAATCAAAACCCAAACCAAGTGTATTTATTGAAAAAAGCTCTTTATGGGCTCAAACAAGCTCCTAGAGCTTGGTATAGTAGGCTTGATGATCACTTGCTGAGTTTGGGATTCAAGAGAAGCATCAATGAGGTAACATTATATGTAAAACATGTTGATGATCATGTGCTAATGATCTCTGTGTATGTAGATGACCTTCTAATTACGGGTGATAAAGGGCAGCTGATTGAAGAGTTCAAAACAAGCATGAAGGAGGTTTTTGAAATGAATGAGCTTGGGTTGATGTCTTATTTCTTAGGCATGGAAATAATTCAATCTAAACAAGGAATATTCCTATGCCAAAAGACCTTTGTGCAGAAGATATTAACCAATTTTGCAATGGCAAATTGCAAACAAGTTTCTACCCCTATGATTTTGGGACTGAAACTTGTTAAAGATGATGGAGCACCAAAAGCAGATGGGAAGGTTTATAGAAGCTTGATTGGGAGCCTATTATACTTAACCATCTCTCGGCCTGACATACTTTTTGCTGTTAATTATTTGTCTAGGTTCATGCAGGAACCAAGCCAAACACATTTCATGGCAGCCAAGAGAATCCTGAGGTACTTGCAGGGAACAAAAAATCTGGGCATGCATTTTGCCAAAAACAGTGAGAACAAGCTTGTTGGTTTCACTGATAGTGATTGGGCAGGTAGTGATGAATGCATGATGAGTACTTCAGGGTATTGTTTTGCATTAGGAGTGAATGTTTTCAGCTGGATTTCAAAGAAACAATCAGTTGTGGCACATTCCACAGCTGAGGCAGAGTACATAGCAGCTTATGTGGCAGCCAAGCAACTGGTGTGGCTGAGAAAAATGCTAAAGGATCTTGATTGTGATCAATCAAATCCTACTGATTTGCTATGTGATAATATGTCAGCTATAGCAATTTCAAAGAATGCTGTGTTTCATGACAAAACGAAACACATTTAGATCAAATTTCATGCTCTAAGACAGTTTCAGCTGGAAGGTGATTTGGAGATGAAATATTGCAATACAAATGATCAATTAGCTGACTTGTTTACTAAACCATTAGCTAAAGGAAGATTCGAAGAGCTAAGGGAAAAGCTTGGGATGTGCAGTCTTGAATCCAAGGAGGAGTGTTGAATTTTATGGAATCAAGACTGCTGCAGACAATGAAGTTCAAGGCTGTGAAGATTGAAGATTCGAAGATTGTGTCTTAAGTTTTTAGTGTTAGCTGAGTATTGAATTAGCTTAGCATTAGGTTGAGTTTATCTTATCTTTAAATAAAGGTCATGTTGACCAAGTTTAGGATTGAGTTCAGTTTATTCTTAGTTAACAGATCATGTTGATCAATTAGCTGATTAGGATTAAGTTAAGTTTTGATTTTTAGCTTATCATGTACAAGAAGAAGTTGTCTTCAACTAAACCTCTTGTAATTTCTTTTATCTATAAATAAAGAAGAGGGATAGCAGTAACCTCACCTTGATTCTGCCCATTATTATGCAAAATCTCAGTTTTTAGTGTTCTTCCCGTGTTCTTCATTTTCTGGAAATTCCAGATTTGAATCTGAACAGTGCATGTTCTTGGGTTGATCAGAGTTGACTTTTATTGACTTTTGTTGACTTTTTCGTTTTTAATTCCTACAAAAACAACAGCTCTGATTGGATTGTGTTTCGTCTGTAGAAAAATGATGTGATAAGTGTAACTATGGGCAAAGCTAGAAGAGAGTAGAATTCGTAGAAACTTATAGCAGAAATAGAAGAAAAATAGTTAGATTTTTACAACTTTCAGGATTGAAACAAATAATAAATTTTGCTAGTTCAAAAATAAAATATAACATTTATACATGCAAGGTTTGATATAATGAAACGCATTAATACACCTATTATAACAACAATAACATCGAAGCTTTAACACCTAAAATTATCATTACTATTACTGCTAAAACAATAAAATTATTAAATTACCCCGAGAAAAAAAAAACTCAAAAATATTAACAAAAGAGGAAGCAAGAAAAAAAACTAAAATTATTATTATTATTATTATTATTATTATTTTGTTAATAATGGAAAAAACAAAATTAAATCAAAGAATAAAAAATGCCTAAAAACTTTAACAAAAGAGCAAACAAAAAAATAAAATAAATGGTAAAACAAAAATAAAAATTATTAGTTGGAAAAAACACATTTGACTTGAAAAAAAACTAATAAAAAAACTAAAAGAAAGAACAAAGAAAAATTTTGTTATCAATTTTCAAATGAACATAAACACAAACTAAAATTTAAGAACTATTTTTCTCAAAAAAATACTACTTCAACATAAGAGAAAATAATCAAAATTAAAAACTATAGCTAAGAGCACATATATATAAACTACGGTTTGTTTCGGGGGCATTTTAGACTTTTTCATGGGACCGATTGACATTATCAAATTTGTTTGGGGGGATTTGAGTCTTTTTCGTGTTTTTTACACAATAAAACTACGGTTTTACCCCTGCCGGTAGACATCAAGTCTACTCACTACCTAAGGGATTTTTTTATTTTTTTTCAATTTTTATGAACAATAAACAACCATCTTAGTCTTTGATAAGACAAAAACTTAGAATTGCCTATGGGGATGTCTATGATTTTTCAAGTTCTTATAAAACAATAAATAACTATTAATGTGCCATAAGAAAAGACAAAATCCAAGCTTTGTCTGTAGCAGTGTTTAGGTAATTTTAGATTTTTTTATTTTTTTCTACAGTAATTTGCTGGCATGTCTTCCTAACGCGTCGACTGTTTTCTTATGTTCACACCCTTTAGACAGCTCGTGTGGCGGCTTTATGTGGTGAAAAATATTCATCTGACGTTTCACCGGATGCGTTGTGTTGGTCGACTCCTAGGCAATACATATACAACAAAGATGCATTATGTTTCTTTCTTTTTAAGAAAATAGATCACATTATGTTAAAGTTGCCTTGGAAATGATTGTTTATAGGAAATTAAGGAATAAATAGAATATTATTGGTAGACAACAAAGATGAAACAGGTTTTCAATTAAAAGGAGATATGATCAAACTAGAAAAAGCATAGAATACATTGTAAGCAACTAACATCAGAAATTAACCATTGAATTATGCAATTGAACTATTTAGTAAAGAATTAAACAGATAGGAACATAACATGTCCATATAGGTTCATGTTTATCAAGTGGTTGGAATTAAAAGAGTGTTTCATTAGGAACACAATTATTTCTTTGGCAACTTATCAAAAAAACATCATTGTCAACATATTTCAATATTTTTTTCCTATTACAACATACTTTGTAAAATGAGCAAGAACAGAAAAACATAGTTTATTTCAAGGATATGGTTACATATAATGTTTTGGAACAATCTATGTCTTTAAATTTGTAATGCAATTTTATAGCCAAGTATTCAGACTATTATCCTTCATCAAAACTCTTCTACTACTATATTTCACTGTTATTTTTAAATTTGAATTTGGCATGGTTGGTAATTAATTGAGATTTTATAGATTCATAAAGATATATATAAGCTTCTCACCAGAGCTTGGGCTGAAATTAGGAAGCATTTTAGATATATTTTCAATTTTAATGATATGTCGATTTCTTGATATTTAACAACCGGACACAGAATTACACACCAAATACTAAAAAAATTCATCATAAATGTCAATTAACAGTTCATTAGCACACATTACAATATGTAAGTATTGAATGAAGACAATAAGTTTTTGGTGCAATTAAATGAAGACAAATGTTGTTACCCAAAATTTGATTGTATTCTAAAGTATTTATTTTTTAAAAAAATAGCTAAAAAACAAAAAAAAATCCAAAAAAAAAATGTTCTTTGCATCACTTACAATGTCTTTTTATAAGTGTTCGGATGTGAACACTTTTTTTTTTTTTTTAATTTGATGTTGATGTGGCTTTTTTTGTTTTCAAAAATATAAAAAAAAAAATCAAAATTTACAAGGGGAAAATATGAAAAGAAAGTTATGTTATCTTAGGGAGAACATTCAAGTTATAATTTCTTGATAAATTCTAATTTTATTTAATTTTTTTCTAGATAGTTTTTTATTTTCTTTTGGTTTAGCCTAGACAACTCCCCCCCCCCCCCCCCCAAATTGCATATCATATAGCATAAAATCCTGACTTGAACCTTCCTTGTAGGATTGATCCCTTGCTTGCTCCTTATTATGTTATGTGTTATGTTTTAAGCTATGATAATTAATTTGTGCGACTATGACATGACAAACATGAACCTAGGATAATGACTAATTATTAACATTAGATAACATTGTCTAACCCATAAAAGGGATACACATAAGGTTGTGTTTTAGGCATAAATGCATTAATATGCTCATTTGTGATTGGTTATGACATCAATTTTTAGAATGATAAGAACATGAGAGAACATGAGGGGACTATAAAAGGTCATTGGAGTTTTATCATGATATAATTATTATAGAGACAAGTTAAATAATGAGGTGTCATCTCATCACAACTACTTATGACCATCTAATAACATTGTCTAACCTATAGAAGGGACACATATAGAGTTGTGTTTGAGGCATAAATGCACCACTATATCCATTTATGGTTAGATGTGAGATCATTGTTAGGAATGGAAATAACATGAGAGAATGAAAAAGGATATTAGGGCTTTATCCATATATAATTATTATAAAGAATAGTTAGGCACATCTAATACTAATTTTATCATGTGGACCTATGGTGATTACTAGTTATGACCACCTAATAATATTGTCTAACCCATGAAAATAATACATATATGGTTGTGTTTGAGGGGTAGATGCATCAATATACCCGTTTGTGGTTGGTTGTGACATTGTTGTTAAAAATGGTGAGAATGTGAGAGACTATACGAGGAAACTAGGGTTTTGTTTATATATAGTTATTGTATAGACGAGTTAAATGATGAAAGGTCATCTTGTGACACATCTAACACTAGTTATTCCACATGGACTTGGACTTGTGATAATGATTGAGTATCATATTCTTCTCAACCATTAAGTTGGACTCTATTTGTTGTTTGTTTTGATTATTCATTAGGTGCTACAATGACAAATTTACTTGTATTCCTTATTTATGACATAATTGTTGGTTAATTGGACATAACTTATTCTTATTACAATAGACATGCCAATCTAATGATTTGACAGATAATCATTTGATGGATCGTTGACTAACCTTTGATCATAATGAATTAAATCATGAAAGGAGATAGGTAGCAACCTCACAAACCAAACATAAATTAGGTGTTTCAGGATTTCAAACTATATTTATCCCAGGCAGCAGAACTAAACAAGAAGAACAACAAGTGAAGAAGAATAGCAATTAAAAGAAAAAAATTATAAATAAATTTAGAAATAAAGGAAATAACTGTAAAAATGTTTAATTGAAGAAAAATAAAATTGAATGCATGGGGTTAACCATCTTTTCTAGTTGCTAGTTGACTTATTTATATTGGTATAGTATTAGAGTTTAATGTAAATACCTAAATCTAGTCCTAAACAGACTATTCATATCAGATAAGAAGATTACATAATGAATTCTAAAACTTGTTAATTAAATTAAATCCAGAAGTTTCCAAAAAAAATGTTAAATATTCGAAGTGCCTTAACAAGTTCTTCCATTCAAAACCTAAATATGAGAAGTTTCGAAACCAACTTATGAGAAGTTTCTGCCAGGAATTGTAGGATGACATGATTTAAATTTGATTTCTTCATACAATCTCAGACACTATTTCACGAGTAAAACTATGTCGAGCCTACCGAGTAGAAAATAATTTAGTCTTGTATTACAAGTAACATATTTGAGTCTAATTATCAACGAGTGGTGAGGGCGCTCTCGTCCCTTAAGAGAGGTCAGGAGTTCAATCCCTCCTCTTGTATGGAGCCGGCCATTTGGGGAGCACTTTCACCCTTTCGGGCCCACCCGGTGTGAACATGGATTAGTCTGGGCTAGCGCCTTGGACACCGCGTGATTTATACAAAAAAAAAAAAGAAGTTTTTGACAGTACCCACGAGATTAATTTTTCAAAATTAGACCGAAAGAACAACTCCCACATTTGTTTCGGAGGGAGCTTAGAGATCATTTGGTGGAGTGAAAGAAAGAGATGATGATAACAAAGACAGGCCACCAAGAACAGGACGAATCCCGTCATCGATGCCATGATATTGAATTGAAACCCCCATAACTTCAGCGTAAAGAGGAAAGGCTTGTAAATAAATACAGAAATAAAAAAGATTTAATCCTTTATTTTATGGGTAAAAAAGGAGTTCCAATTTGAATCTTGTTTTTCACCATGCAGAGTGGTGTGAAAAACTGTGTCGTGTGGTTGTGTTGTCTCGTTTTGCTGTAAGAAAATAACTAGTATCTAGTAATTGATCTAGTGATAAAAGTTTGAAATTAAGTGATTTGTTTCTTCTATGGTTTCAAGTTCGAGTTTTATAATTGTTAATATAACAATTATTGAAGACTTATATGTTTGTTAAATTTAGGACCCGTAAGATTAATCAATGTGACATATAAACTGGCTCGAACAACCTTGTTAATAAAAAAAAATGAAAAAAAAAAGTAAGCAACGATGACTTTTTGGGAAGCTGGTCCTCGACAACAATTCACGTACGCTTTTCTTCGTTTTTACTTTACTTGTGAACGAATAAACCTAGGAATCATGTTGCTTCATCGTTATTTATCGAGAAATTTTTTTTATTTATCAAATCTAAATCAAGTGAGGACTTGAATGGAAAGGTTTTTTCTTGTTATTTTTTTTACGAGTCAAGTAGATAACTATTTTTTACTAGAACGAAAAAGAAAAAATACAAGGTCCTAACCGAGATATAAAGAAACACTAGAAAGAAGATGATCCTTGCTCGCATAACCTCGGTTCCTATGTTCTTGAGATAGCGAGAGACAAACAAGGAGAGCCTGAACAGTTGAAAATGACTTTTTTACGAGAAATCACCACAGCAACGGCTTTCTACATGCAGCTGTCGATCATCCTGTTGATCACCATCATGCAACACTCAAAAGCCAGGGAATTACGGCCGTCCGATCATGGGCTGGAGTACCAGAGCCTGCCGCCAACAGGGGCGAAACTTCCTCCTCACATGAAACACTTCTTTGGAGCATCTAATTCAGCGACGAGAAGCACGATGCCGCCTTCAACTGGTGCTGCATTGCCCAAAGCAAACTCAAACGACACGTCGTGGTGGAGAGCTGCTGGCGGTGGCGGTAAAGGCGGTGGTGGTGATCATGTGAAGCACCTGCTGTTGGTGGCAAGTTTGGTGTGTGGGGTAGCGGGTTTGGGTTTGCTAGTTTCTTCTGCTTTCATTTGCTACCACTTTATTAGGCATAAAACCCGACCCTCATCATCATCAGCAGCAGCAGATAATAATCATAGGAGTATTACTGTATATGATGCTCAAAAGTAGTAGTGCTCTCACTTCATTGTTTTCTTTTTAATTTAATTTAATTTGGGTTTAGTATTTAAATACTATTTTATAGTTTATTTGGTTAGAGGTTCAAGGTTATAAATAAATCTAAGTAAAGTTGTAAGAGTACTTTAAATCATATGTATATGTAATCAGCTCATCTCAGGAATTGTGTTTGTTTTTGGCTGGCCTACTTTGGATTTAAATTTAAGTTTATTATATAATTTTTATTTCTTGGCAAATAAAATGTTATTTCTTACTAGCCCATTCACATATAAAAGGTTACCAATGAAGTTACCAATGAAGTGAGTGTTTTAGAGTGTGGTTGAGATTGTTTATGAAAATGTTTTTTGTTCAGAAATAGATCAAAATGATTTTTATTTTATTTTTAAAAAAAATAATATTGATATGAGCATAAGAAAATGATCTAAGAACACCATTTTTTTTAAAAATTTAAAGTAAAAAATAAAAAAATTCATTTCTTTTCAAAAACGTATTTGAAACGTAATGACAGACCGGGCAAAAGAGTCTAAGCATTCTTCTTTCTTCTAACCAATTTATTTTCAAATACAAAATGTATAGTTTTTTAATAGGTTTTTATTCTTTTTTATTACATGTAATTAAGACAAAGCAGTGAGAACCAATTCCTAGAATTAATTTTGCATTAGTTTTGGTTCCATAAAACTAGTATAAATAGGGGACGAAGGAGAGAAAGGTTCTGCATAACTTGAATTAGTTTTCAAGCCCTAATTATATTTTTAAAGAAAAATATCAAAAAAAATCCAAAAAATATATTTTTGAAGTATTTACATTGTTTTTTTTTTTTGTATTTTTAACATCTTTTCCAAAATATTAAAAACTATAAAATTTACTATTGATACGTTAAGTTTTTAACATGTTCATTCCTCGTCATACACCGCCAACCAACAACCTTCTCTTAACCAAAATAGCCTCTAAAACAGTCCAACAACACCACAACCACAATCACTTTATTTCTACCATTTTTGAAAACAAAAACACACACTTAAACAAACCAAACTGTATTTGTTCGAGATATTTGGACATGGAAACAAATTAGAGAATAGAACAATGGCTTAGAGGTGTGAAAAGAACATTGTTTTTAAGGTGTTTATTTTTCAACACAAAGAGAGCACCTATAGGATACAACTACGCCTTATAAATCTCTTAAGAGAATAAGAAGAGAAGACAAAAGGAAGAAAATATGTTTTTCATGTCTTTCTGTTTTATATATTAAGAATGTATATATAGGTAGACTTGGCAGACTTTAATATTTAAATGAAACAATATGATTGTTCAATGAATAGTCACTTTAATGAAATAATATGATTTTTTAATATTTAGCTTTATTCCAACAGTCATATCTAGCAAATTTCAAGTTTCAACTTCCCAAGTGTCAAGTGTTATTTTTTTCTTTTTTATTCACTTACAAACAACACCAACAATCCCGCACTAGTTTGTAATGAATGTCTTTTCACTTGATAGAATTATGCTTACAAAAAGCATTACACAATTTAAAACAAAAATATATATATAAGTGGGAAAGCATTGTAGCAAGCCACAGTGTTTTGTGAGGAGATGAAAGCTGGCCCGGACACCCCGGTCATAAAAAAAAGGTGGGTCTAGGGATTAGTCATGGTGCGCGTAAGCTCACCTAGACACCCCGGTTATCAAAAAACAAATTTGGTCCAGGATTAGTCGTGGTGCGCTTAAGTTAACTTGGACACCTCGGTTATAAAAAACAAAACCAAAAAAATGTATAAGTGCAAGAAAAAAAATATAACTGGGGAAAAAAATGTTTCAGAAAAAAAAAACAAAAAAAAAAGCATAATCAAAAGGAAAAAAAAAAGCATTGTAGCAAAAAAAAGTGGGCCCGAAGAGTAGTCGTGGTGTGTTTAAGTTGACCTGGACTCCCAATTATATAAAAAAATATATAAGTGGGGGAAAAAATAAAAACACAAAAAAAATGTATAAGTGGGAAAGCACTGTAGCAATCCACAGTGTTTGTGAGGAGATAAATGCTGGCCCGGACACCTCGGTTATCAACAAAAAAAAAGTGGGTCCGGGGATTAATCGTGGTGCGCGTAAGCTGGCCTGGACACCCCGGTTATAAAAAAAATAATTAGATCCGGGGATTAGTCGTGGTGCGCTTAAGCTGACCCGGACACACCAGTTATAAAAAACAAAATAAAAAAAATGTTTAAGGAAAAAAACAACAAAAAAAAAAAGCATAATCAGAAGAAAAAAACATTATAGCGGGAAAGTACTATAGCAATCTACAGTGAAATATGTGGGGAGCTATAGTACTTTCCCCACACTGTTTGTATGTATAATTAAACACCTTAGGCTATCTATTTGTAACTTCATATCATTTTTTGAACAAATTGCTAAACTATTATAAAACTTAGGAAAAAAGGCTTATTATTGTGTATAAAGTTTAGATTGTTTGATTTGAATTGATGTGTGTATTTTATTTGATCATTTATGTTGATTTGCATATTTACTTTTTGGGTTGTGATTTTATTTTGGCCATTAAATATTGGTGTATAATTTATGTTTGGTTTTGTGTTGATTTATTATAATTAGCATGATATTTGAACGAAGTTCATCAAATTAATAAGATTTTGTGTGGATTTTCTTGCAATTGCTTGGTTTTGAGTTGATGAATGATAATTCATCTTGAGTTGACATCATGGTCAAAATACTTTGATTAAAACTTTGTTTTTGTGTTTTTGCTAAACATTAATTTAGTACCTTTTTAATTTCTGAAAGATCATTTTGCTATTAATTTGAGTTCCTCATTTTTTTACCCTCTCATATTTAATGTTTGGAGTTGTGACCTATTTGCGAGGCATTTTTATAGTATTAAATAAATTAATTGTTTTTCACAAAAACAACAAAAATCTTTCTTTCAAAAATACAACTTTATTCTAAATTGTACATGACCAAGTTTCTCAAATATAAATTGTATTTTCATAATTTACTATACTAAAAAACCATTAAAAAAATACTCTTATTATCTTGCATGCATATTTGATTTCATAATCAATTAATTAAAGTCATGAAAACTTGGTCTACATTTAAAAATACCAAAACAAAAAGTCATTTTGTTTTTTTCAATATACAGGATTATAAAGTTATACATAATACATATCCTCGATATTGAATAAAAAGACACTTTATTTTATTTTTAATTTAGGGAAATTATGTTTTAACTTAATAAGATAAGAATGTTTTTACCAAGAAAGACGTTTCTTAAACCTTAGACAGACCAACGGTTAGAAAACACAACAATATCTTTACATCAGACAAATAAACAATATAACTTATCTTAAACAAGATGTGTTATGAGTGATATGTCCTTTATACACAATCAATGCTCTTATCTTGACTTTGAGATTAGTTAAGGTCTCTAATGATAAAATAAAAATATGTTTTATGCAAAATTGAGAGCGACAAATGTCAATTTGAGGATTACCCATTTTTTCACTCAAACTCCAATCTTAATATGAAACCTAGTAAATTCCAACAAAGTTTAATGTAATAATCATATTTATCCACTTGTCTTTTGGCCTTAAAAGTTTTTTTTTCTTTGCATTTTATTAAAATGTGTTAGTGTTTATATATTATTTTGATATGTTATGTCAAAAATAATTTTTTAAAATAAAAATAATATTATTTTATATATTTCAAAATGGTATTAAAAGAAAGACAATATGGGTTAATAAGAGAGAGAGACAGACAGAGAGAGAGAGGGGCGTGCATGGCAATACATGGGTCATACATATTATTTGTTTATTTATTAGCCCTGCGTAGTTGTCTATGGACTTCTTTTTTTCTCTCCTACCTTAAAAAATTATAATTGTTCATTTTTTGTTTTCCCTTTTTAACTTTAGTCCTTATTCTTTTTATTTCTAATCTTTTATCTTGCCTTTTTATAAAAAAATTATTTGTTTTAATTTTATCATTCAGTCTTAATTTATTATCTATGATTGTTTTTCAATTTGTTTCTTATTCTTTTGATTTTTTCTTAGCCTTTATATGAAACTTTTATTGGTTATTTCATCATTTAATCCAATTTTATTGTATATTATTTTTTTAATTTTATTTTCTAATCCTCTTGTTAAATTTATTATTCTTTTTAGTTAAACTCTCAAATTGAAAATTTTGTTATTTCGCTATATTTTATTTTTTAATTCTTTTTTAACATTTTGAATGTTTTTGTGTGATTTATTTTCCATTTGCTCTTTCAGTGTTTTATTCATTGAGGATTGGACTTGGTGGTTTCTTCATACATGATACTCTTATTTTAATGACCTAGGTCACGGGTTTGAGAAGCTAACAGAGTTGACATTCTTTTTTTACTTTATTTTATTTTTTATCTCTTCATTTTACATTTTTATTTTTAAAATAACCTGTGGTTTTTTCAATTTCTATTCTATTGGGTTATCACAACTCATGACCTAGAATACATGTTTAGCAAGTTAACCAGGACAGACTCGCATCTTAATCCTCAAATTATATGTTTATCATGCTAGCTCAGGTTAACCCACTCTGGTTTCTTATCCCTTTGTTACCGTATTTCATCTTTTTATATTTAATTGGCTGAAAATTGAGCATCAATTAGACAAAGATTTTGTCCCCGAGTCATCTTGGTTTCTTTCTTGAGAATTCTTTTTTGTTCATTTGCTATCATTGCTTTTCTTTTCTTTTCTTTTCTTTTTTAATTCAAATAAAATACAGTTATTTGGGTAGTCGAGACTATAACCTAATTTATTATTGGATTTTCTTTTTCTTTAAAACGCACTAACAACACCTAAATATTTTATGAGAAAAGATAGCAAGGACTGGCGGCATAGCATGGGCCCCACCTAGTCCTTAAAACATATTTGATTATAAAGACAAATAAAAATAAATTCTCGATTCTTTCTAAGAATAAATAAGTTTTTGCCAATTTTTTGGTCTTCTAAACAGAAGGAACATTTTTGAATAAGTGAAGAAAATATTATTTCAAGTTAGTTTGAAAAACAATAATAATGCTTACTATTCAAACTCGTGACCGCTGAGTCAACAAGGCTTTGATATCATGTTAAGGAACCATCTCACCTAAAAGTTTAAGCTTTTTAGGTGAGACCCCAAAATATGATATATATATTTAAATGAGATCTTGGAAAGAAGAGGAGGGTCATTGCTAGATTGCTTGAGTTTTTCTTGGATTGGACTGGTACTTCTCATTGAGCTAACAATAATTCTTGAGCAATGCAGAGTTCTGTTCCCGGTTTACTTATCTTTTGAAAACTTAGCCAGCAAGAATTGAAGTAATAACACTCCCACCTTTTGGCTGTTACTCAAAATATTCAACTCTATTAACAGCATGAATATAAATATATAGGTTTACTATGGAAAACAACAAATGTTTGGACATAATAATGTTCTCCAACTCTTCATGATGTTTTTTTGAACAATTCTATTCTATACAAGGTACGAATTTTAATGTGAATTGCTGACTGTCCTGTACAAATATGGTATGAACAGATTGGGATATCAAAAAAATCATGTCTGCTTCGTCTTCTTCCCTGCAAGAATTGGCTGGATCTGCAAATTCCTGCTGAAGGCCTCGTTGAAAAGAAAACGAGTCTGAAAGGCTGATATGATTGGGAGCCAAGCTAAAACTGCTACGGGTGCGAAAAGAGCCACGCTCATTCCATAATCATATGCCCTGGCAAGAACCCTAGTGAAATGCCACAATCCAGTCTCGTCTATCTTAGGCCTTGCAGCTTGCGCAATCTGACAGACCAAAATATGAGCAAAGATAGCTGGGATTGATGTGTTTTCAAGAAAAATATTCAAGATGCTTACCAGTATCAAGCCCCATCCAGTGGGTAAAAATGCCAGACAGCAGACAATCAAGTCCTTCATTGATAGGTCGCAAACGTTGGACAGAATAATGATAATGGCCAGAACAGCAATGAAAAGGAATGCTTTGAAAAGCCTGAACGCTAGGTGGTAATTGGTACTGAACTGTTGCCTCCCCATGTTCACAGCCTGCATTGCATCACGAGAAAATGTTAAAACTGAATTGGTAAGACTGCAATCTGAGTTAAGACCTTGGATATTCAAACCAAGAAACATTTTCAACCAGCTGCTTCGGTTTGAGTGAAGGAATGATGGGAAAATTGAAGATCACTATAACTTTTAGAACAATTAGGGAAGTATTTACCTTGACTAGGAGAAAGACTGCCAAAATCACAACCCATGAGAGAATGTAAACAAGGACATTTTTGCTCTTTTGGGAGATGTCGAGGTGATACACCAGACCATACTGGTACATGAAGAACCGAACAGATAAAAGTATTTCAAGCAGCCTAGCACCCAATCCTGAACTGCAGAGATGGGTCTGCTCATCATCCCACCATGAGTGCCAACTTTTATCTTGCTGAATTCCTATACCACCTGGCAGCCTGATCCACTTGTTCAAATTTTTCCAGTCATCTAATATCTTTTCCCATTCAAATCCAGCAGGATTAAACAGAAATGGTGCGAACAACCAAGTGATCGACATGAACCAAATGGAATAAGTGATTAAGACGTATGCCATGCTGCTCTGGTAGGACCGTCTAAACAAATCATAGACAATCAAAAGGAGTACTAGCTCAAATCCTTTAACAAAGTGGCTTCGTGAATATAATCTATAAATCTCAGTGAAGCTGGCATGAAATACCACCACCTTGCGCCCAGTTGGTCGGTACTTAGCACCCCCATGTAGCATCGTTCGACCATAATAATGAATTTTTGTCCCAAGTGAGAAGGTGAAGAAAACAGCGGCTAGTTGCAATTGCATGAGGGTAAAATCTTTAATGGCTGTGAGAAATCCTTTCTCAAGTCCTATTTCCATCACCATCGGTAAGCCAGTTAGAAGCCCAAGCTGGATAAATGATTGGGAGGCAAGAGCTGTTTCCAATGATTGTATGTTATGAACTTTAGCCTCAAGTAGGAGTGCCTTTTGTAGACCGCTTAGGACAAGGTATAGCTGACCGTAGAGGAACACATAAATTCCAATTACCGAAATCTGTGGATTTTACATGCGGACTTTGAGTCAATAAATAATTATCAAACAAGGAGCAAACTGACTGGTATTACATATCATAGATGCAGAGGGCAACACAAATAAAAATGTTTTCAGAGTAACAAGAGAACTTGTTAAATTTAACTTTAGAAGAATAACTATTTTCTGGTTTATGAATTAGCAATGTCCGTAGCGAGCAACCCTAAAGACCATTTGAACTGGTAATAAATTAGAAAATAAAAAAATAGCAAGGAATCATTTTTCTTCATAAACTAACAACTTGTATATGCATGAGGCTAGACAAGGAAACTTGAGTAGTATTAATAATCCGAAAAATTCAGAGCAAACTACAGTAGATAAGCATAATAATCTAAAGATTTTTTTCTTACCTTGCACCCCAATGCACGTATACCAGCTTGTTTACTTGAGTAATTTTTTAACATAAAATCTAGCTTTTATACTTGGCTAGTGAACATGAACCTATATGTGGGAACAGTTTCCACAAAGAAAAATATTTATGGTGACTTTACATCAATCTCATCAAATTTACTTCTTTTTTGAATGCAGGATTATTTCAGGGTGCAAAAGAAATACCAGGTTACTGAAGTAAAACCCAGTGGTTGTAAAGTAGCAAGATAGCATCCGGAAAAAATCAAAACAGCGTCCAAGTCGGTATATGTCACGGCTTATTGTTTGTTCACTGTTTCCATTTGCTACTTTGGCTTCAAACTTCGAGATTTGATTTAGACCTACATCACGACCTTTTCCAACTTGCAGGTACTCATGATAAGATATGCATCCCCGTCTTAATGTAGAATTGAATCCTGCATCAGATAATACATAAGTAGCTCTAAATAATCACCCCTCACATAGAGGGAATTGTGAGAGTACTGGTCCACACCTGCATATACATCCTCACTTAAGTTTATTGTTTTTGATGCTTTGCTTATGCCACCCCTTGTGATGTGAAACAACCTGTCAAATACATCTGGGTGCCCATAGTGGAACCTTACCCTAAGTAGAAGATGAACATTACAAGAATAAATTAATAAAGATTGACCACATGAGCAAAAATCACTTTTGTGCATAGAATTAAAAGGTCTCGACAAGAACTTGCAGAGGACAACTGAACAGAATTACAAATTTATTAGCAGTTTGGTTTTACAGTTTTCCTCAATTTTCTAGATCTGAGCTCCGATGAGTATGATAAGCTGAGATTCATAACAAAGGATCCAAAAACAAGTTAGTAGAAGAAGGGCAACTGGTACCTGAGAGGATTTGCAAGAAGCCTTTGACCAATGGTGACAAAGCTTGTCTCTTGATATGACATGAACCAAGCTAGAGATGAGACACTGCAGTTTGGAAGATACATATTATGTATTAGAGAACGTATAAGTTCAAGAATTCAGATTTTGAAGAGCAATAACTACATATGACAACCTCATTAGTAAGAAAAAAAGAAAAAACAAAACAGATTCTTTTGAGGGTCCAGGCAGGTTAACAGGTTTTTGTTATAATTACCCAGCTCCATAAGTATAATGGAATGCATTTCAAAACTTGTTTGAAGTACTGCAAAGTATTTAAAGAACTGCTAATATCAGCATCCAGTATCCTTAGTTTAGTGTTGAAGACTATAAATTGAAGGCTATTCCTTAATGCTTGGGCTCTTCGTTGAATTGCTTTCATATTATGTAGTGCATCAAGCTACGTCTCCCAAACTGGTGAAGGCCAGACTGGTTCTAGGTCTGGCATCAAGAATGAATGCATGACAAGCTACCAGTGACATGAAGCAATTAAAAGATAAACTAGCTGGCATATTTATATATGGTTTAGTCTCTGTATTCTCTAGCTCTTGTTCTGGTAGTAAATGAGTCTAGCTGTGAACTCAACCTCACTGTGGCTTTTAAAAGTTTAAAGTTTCATCAATATATGACTTTGGTCTTCCAAAGGCACAAGATTTAATTATTTAATTTATGGGAGAAATGAACTAACCTTCCTGTGAATATGTGTTCCCTCAAACCAAGTATAGTCGGAGGTCTCTGTCCTCGCTGCCGAAGAAATTCTTGTAAAAGGTTTCGCATTTTGAAAGCTTCTTCCAAATAATTATCCTGTAAAAATAGAAAACGTAAGTATAAAATGCAAGCTAAATGTATTTATAGATACAAGTGGGAAACTGTACTTGGTTCATATCGATTGTTTGAAGAGCTTCACCACGTGTAAAAATTATGGCATGATTTTGATTTTCTGGTTTCCCTTCTCCAATATTTGGTGGTCCAGGAAGTTTTATGCGATAAATTTCCTATATAAAAACATACAGCATATTCAGCCCAAATAAGCAGTTGTGCATAAAAACTTCACACGCACGCAATAAAAATGTTGATTGAGCTGCATGCATCTCTCTCTCTCTCTCTCTCGTGAAGAGGTGAATACACAATATTATCAATTTTTCATATTATGTATTAGCACCTACCAATCATTAAACAATCTCATTTTCTTATTACTCCTTTTGACAACATTTCTGTTAGAAACTGTTTTATCAACTTGTTATATGCTGATTGATTACAATTTAAGAGAAACTTTCTTAAAGGATTGATTGCAGCCATTTTTGTGACTTGTATAATTAGATATACTTCTTTATGATTCATTGACTCTTATCTCCATTTAATTTCTAAGGAATCAGTCAATAAAAAAAAAGTTTAACTTATTTTATAGCTGTCTTGACAGGTATAATTTTTTTATCACCATAGAAAATAGAGCCTTTGATGCCTTCAATCCAATTAAAAGAAGTACTCGGTAAGATAAAATGTGTAATTTTGACTGATCTAGTTTTAGATCATATGTTTGTACAAGATGGTGTATCAGGGTATACACATTAAATTAGATAAGATTTTTCAATTTTTAATTTTTCAATTTTTAATTTTCAAGAATTTTAATGTTCGGGACAGAACTCTAGAAAACTTCAATCTGGTATAAGGCAGTTAAATTTTCAACAAGTTATATATAACAGCTAGACTTGGACCTAGCTAATTAAAATATAATCACTAAGACACATCCCATATGCCAGATATGTGGTTTATTCAAACATAGAGCTCTGTAAAATTCTAACATCTAAACAAAGTGATAAATTGAATGTAATCTAAGCATGTGAATAAAAAAGCTAATTGCAGACTTTTTGCTTCTCTACTCAAAAGCATGAAAATTTATTATGGTCTTATCATGATAGGACCTAACTCTTTTCAAGTTCATATTATGATAGCAAACTAATTAAAACCACACACTCATCACTCTGAATGCAAAACGTAAGAAGCTAGCTAAATTAATGAGACAAAACATAGTGAATAACTGAGTACGTTTTGGCTCGTTGAACCTCCCTGGGAAAGCAAAAAAGTGCACTCCATCGTAAATGTCTAAATCTTAGAGTTTAGCAACTTTCACTCTCAAAAACTGGCTAAATCTTTAGACATCTGGAAAGTTTATTAAATGTAAGCTTTTAAATCAATCTTCAAGCTGTTCTTTTCTCCCACAATGCCAAGTGCATTGTAAATTTGCAATTACTACACCCACTGTGCCCAAAAAAATGAGTACTTTTTAAGAGAATCGGTATTCATTAAGGAAGAATTCAAAATTCTCAAATTTAACATATTTCTCAAACCAGACAACATTTCTATATTGATCCTCACAGCATGTTGTAATACAATCTGAATAAGTCACTACCTGATCAAAACCACCGACAGCTTTAACCAATATAGAAGAATAAACCTTCTGAGATTTATCTTTCACTATCTCTTCTATCTCCTCAACATAAGCAACACGGACAGAGGGATACCTTCAAGTGATAGTTATGTGGTCAAAATCAGATGAATTGATGCTTTCAGTATAGGAATATTTAATTTGTTTAATGTAAAATGGTACCTGTTCATCAAGTCAAGTATGTCTTGTGCATGGGGATCTCCAGAGGACTTTTGTGATCCAAACATTTGAAATGAAATGACATAAGTGAATTTCAAGTCTGCCAGTGCCTCTAACTGAGCAAATAATATACGATTATTATTTTCAGCACCGTCATAACCTTCAAGAATATCTGGATAAGCACAGCCAGCAATAGCAAAGACCATGTTAAGTAATACAATTCTCAGACGTAAAAATCTGAAGTAATGCATTAATGATTTACTCCATTTTGTAATAAGATCATAAGTTATCTGAAGCTATCTGCTAGATTCTTCATAGCGAACCTTCATTGTCAGCCATATCAAGAAATGCCTGAACTCTTAAGGCTTCTCTATAGTACATCATTCCTCTAACTGTTATAAGAAAAGAAAACAGAGATGGAGGTTATATCCAAGTTAATTATATCCATCACGTTGAAATCAATGGCGACAACATTAATATTACTAAATCTTTCTATTCACCTGTTCTGCTCAATGTTTGACCTCGGAAAGAAACCCAATTTCTAAGATCATTCCTCATTTTTTCATCTTTTATTTCGTCTGAATCTTCACATCCCGTGCGTTCCAAGAAGTTTTTCCACTCATCTAAGATATACAACAGGATAGAGACAAGATAAGAGTTGTGTTTGGACTAGCATGAAGAAACAAATATAAAAAAAGGACTCCTTTCTCACCTGGATAAATCCTCTGCATGTAAAACTTGATGGAAACCCCTTCCTTTCTTGAATTAAGTTCATCCGTTGAATACATAACATCTTCCTTGTAGTGTGGAGTTAAAACACTGATAACCAGAATATTAAAGTGAGAAAGTATACATGGGATTACAATCATTTCTCTGTTAAACTCAAGATTCCAAGCCATTCTTCTTTAATCATAATATTTTCATTTTAATGAGAAAACTAGTACCTCCTATATAAATGTTCAAGTAATTTGTTGGATTTTTCCTATGATCCATACACATTTTCAAGATTCATTTTGTTAGGATATTCCAGGAATTGAAAAAATCAAATTACAGAATAATAATGAACATTCAAACAATGCAGATAAAAAGATATTATATTATATCTAATGCAGTAGTTATAATTTATTGAATCCTGAATTATTATTATGCATGGTATTATTGCATCACAAACTCAACCCAATTATGTTTCAGTGTCCTATCCTGGCAGCCGTGTCTTCAAGCTGGGTAAATGAGTGATAGCAATGAGTGGTCACTAGCATAAAAAAGTATTCAAATTTATTCTTCTGAATAGAATAGCTGTAAAGGATAAATTTATTCTAGATTGAAAATGAATTGGATTGAAGTAATAAAAGAGAGTTTAGCACCTTTAAAGAGGGCGGATTTTTTTATTAGAATAAGTTGAAGATTTTAGGAAGAAGACCCATGTGGTCCACCTCAATTAATATTGCATTGAGCTCAATGGAGTCAAGTTGTTTTCTATAGCATTATTAGTGCTGCACTGTAAGTTTCAACCTCCTGAATACTTAGCATATGTCATCAAGTGACTTAGAAATTTGAATACCTGATCCAAATATAGATGATGGAAAATCAAAAGGAAAGCAGAGGCCAATAGAGAAGCAGGAAAACTGTCATGAACAATAAATAGAAGGTAAGAACTAAGAGCTTAACCTGAAAGATAGCATATTCTGCACTTTAGGAGCACTAGGCATATCAGTGAAGAGAGAAGTAGCAAAGAATGAAATACGTCTTTGAGCCTCTAAGTTTGCAGGTATGTCCATTGCCTTGTCATTGACTGTAAGCAGCCAAAGGAAACGCCTGATCTGCCATTCAAAGTTTGAACCAACGTGGTAGTATGTATGTTAGTTTTGCCTAAATGAATTGCATAGTTAGGCTGTTTCCTTAATCATAAAGAAGGAAAAGATTCCTAAAACAGACAAAATAAACCAGTTGCTTATTGCCCAATAACCATGGATTAAAAAAAAGGGAAAAAAAGAGTGAAAATTCTGTGTCTCAGAAAGAAGCTCTTTTTGGCCTTCCAACGAAATAACGAATGGTTGATAAAAGTTGCACGGAATCAACTATTTTATTAAAGAGATATAAACACTTTTTGACATGAGTTTTCAACAGACTCAAGAGGAAAGAATGACACTTTCTGTATCAAAAAGGGAAGGAAAAAAATAGTATCACCTGTTCATTGAAAGTGCCACTATCTGGCAATGGAAAATGGATAGAATTCCTATCAGTAGATGATTCAAATAATTGTGGTTCAATTCTTCTGGATAAATCAACAAATTTCTCTTCTGTCTGCTCAACATTCTGTTGGGAAGAGTAGATCAAATCCAATATTCTGTTCAGAATGAAAATGAAATGGAGTAAAGTGACGCATTAAGTTGATCTTAAAAATTTGGACTAATCCCTAAAACGAGAGCCCCTGGGAAAACCTAACCTGGAACCATCTGTCATCATATCATAGGTCACGAGCTCAAACATATCTTGGAGAACTTTCACAACACTACCTATTTGATTTTCATTCCCCTCCAGCTTAAGAAATTGCAAAAATATTGTATTTTAATAACCAGCAATGAGAAATAACTGCATAGTCAATCTTAACACTTTCATTCTCAATGATTTTATAGTTACCAGAAGTTCAACCAACTCAATACATTTTGCTTTTAAAGCTGGAAGCTCACTCATCTTGAAATCCTCAAGAAGACTTGACCTCCGCATGCTTTCTTCAATTTCATTTAGTATGCTGGATACAACTCTGAAAACCGATGCAGGAAACACCACAAGGTCAGCAATAGTATTTGAAGGCTACATATGAGAAGCAAGCATAGAGAAGTAACTCGGCTTCCATGCCAATCAAGAAAAAACAAAAAACTATACAAAACTTGTCCAAACTCAAAACCCAAAGTCTGGTTTTTACATATTGAAGATTTCATTCAATCAAAAGGTGCATCTTCTGTACCTTTTTTCCAGATTGCCTACAATGAGCATCTCAAGGACATACTTGAGTGACTCATAGCACTCCTTCACAGCACAATACATGTACTTGTCTTTTTTAATCTTTCTGGAAAGAATTTCATCCTTCCCCACAAAATCTCTTGCAATGCTCAGTGCTGTTGAAAACTAGTAAGAATAAAGAGCTTTGTTTATAAATGATTGATGTTATCAAAACAAAACTACGAAAATTTTGAACACATGGAACAAACCTTGTTTGCCAGGAGGAAAATAGGCCAACGAACCATGCCAGAAAATAACTCCGAAGACATAGGTATTGTCATCAAATCCAACTCCCTGTTGATGAAAACATGACCTATAAAATATTTCTTGGAGATAGAGATGGAAACAGATCAGTACTCCAACAAGTAAAATGTACCAGTTGCTTATCAAGTCCTCCAGCCGGAAGGTTTTGATTATTTGGTTCCATACGAAAACAAACTTGGCAACATCATTTGCTTCATTTCCAGAAACCTAAAAATAAAATCCAGTAAATTGTCGTGTTGAGAAAAAGGAGATCCTCAATTAAGAAAGATATTCTAACATTAACAAATCCCATACCTTATGAAATCTCAGGGGAAAGAAATTTCTTGTTTTCTGATCCCTTTTTTCTGACGGGGGGGTCAGGCAAACACTGAATGCAGAAGGCAAAGCATCAAATCTACTTCTCAGCATCCCCAATGTTCGAATCTACAATTACTAGGAGAAATAAGATTCAACCCCAATATTAGGTGAGAAATAATTAAAGCAATAAACTCCACCAGGATTACCTCACCAAGATGATTTATAATGCCATAAACTCCTCCAAAAATTGTGCAGAAAACAGAATACCAAATCTGTGTGTCCATGAAATACACCTGAGAAAATTGCAAAATAAGCAAATGTCAGGCATTATATGTTTTCTAGGGAAAGTACAATGATCCAAGAACTTCAATATCATTCATGCCTTGGTGACTGTAATGTATTTGTTTTAATATTTTGATTTTCCACTTTCATGGGTTAGCTAGAGAGAAAGATTTGTAACAGAATTGCATCAAACTAAAAAAGCATAGCCAAAATGAAAAAGAACATCAGAATCTCACAACTATAATTGGAGCCCATATAGCCACAAGTGCACCAACATTGCTTTTCACTGCAACAGAAGAAACTTGCTTACTACATACATAAAGTGAGTGAACTCTTAGAAGCTACATGCAGAATGAAATGAAGTTTACCTTTTGGGAAAAGCTCATGCCAGTCATAATTTTTCACACCTATTTTCAAGATTAGTCTTGTTGGTCCAATGAGTGGTTTGATCTGCATTTTTCCATTGATAAGAATAATCAGTATCTTTGCTTTTATCGGCACACCTCTCATCATGACAATAGTAAAATCATATAACAAGACAGCTAGATGAATTAAGCTTTCACAAAGAGAAGTGGCATGGTATGACACATTTATGAGCAACCAATTATCATGTTGAGTAAACAAAATGTTTCTCAAAATATTCTTTATGGCTCTTTCTATACAAATCCCAAGTTAAAAATTTTATGAAACTGAAAGAACTATTTTTTATCGGTAGTTGGTATGAAAAATAAAGTCCTGTTTCTTAATCCAGAATCAGAAAAGAATAGTTGTACTAGCACATAGACTGCACATATTAAGGTGTGATAAACTGTCTATTACAAATTTGAACAGCAATGAGAGGATTATGTGGCTTATTGGTATAATATTTTTTAATCATGTTACAAGGACATAGAAGATGTAATGAAAGAAATAAAATAAAGACCTTCTGTTTCACTAGAGATAGTAATATTCCAGGCAATCAAGACCAGAATACTCCTTTGTATCAGAAAAGATTTGAGATTTAATTGATAATACATGTAATAATACAATATTAACTTGCAAATGTTTTTTTGTATATACATATATAATTCTATAAAATTTAATTTACATGCTACACATGTTGTTCTTGCAGACATTTAGACTGTTCCGAGTGATTTTATAAACATAAATTTTAGTGGTTAGACTTCAGTGTATATAGCTCATGTCCCCAACTTTTCATCTTGTGCCAATGAGGAATAATTAATGCGACTTCCTTTCTAATG
Organism: Salix brachista; assembly: GCA_009078335.1. NCBI lineage: Eukaryota > Viridiplantae > Streptophyta > Magnoliopsida > Malpighiales > Salicaceae > Salix > Salix brachista. The sequence continues at coordinate 12,329,124 of CM018582.1, forward strand.
AACTGCATGTTGCTAACTCATTCAGCCTTGATGGCACTGTAAATAACTTTTAATGATACAATATCCACCTACAACAATCAGTCTATGTGCAAAATTAGAATTCAAGCAGACACTAGTTTTGGATTATGTATCACATATCGGATGATAACCATAGAAAAGGGAGAGAATTTTAGCACTTCTCACCTCAAAACAATAGCTGAATAAAAATTTGGTAAATAATACCAGCACCCAGAATACTGTATATCTGGAAAGTATGAAAAAGTGTGTTTAGGGAAGAGAAAAAAAGAGGCTACGGAAAAGTTTCTAAAAAGGGAAAATGATATACTTGAGAACTGAAACTTGGGTTTCTTGCATCCCACGTCCAACATATAATCTTGGCTGCATCATAAAACAGTTTTTGTTGAATTATGGATAAAATAATCTAATAATAAACAAAAAATAGAGGATAAACGTTACGTTTATATGCTTCACATGGTATAACCATGATAAGAACCAGCACATGTATGAAATTAATTCTCAGTTAAAATATTTATGAATGGACAACCACCATAAAGATCTGGTAGAGCACATGTTTAAATCGCTAGTGTTTTCTTGGAATAGTGACGCTCTTTCTTCCATCTACAATCATGTCATGATTTCACTTTAGACCAGTATTTCTAATATAAAATGTAGTTGTTTAGAAGTTCAATTTTACTCCTAGATTTTCAACAAGGACACGTGATCATGGATTCATGTTTTGTAGTATCACTTAGAACTGAATAATCTTATGTATATGTATGTACGTGTAATGCTAACAGTCATCCCATCATAGAGCATAACTCTTTAGGTTGACCAAGTAAAGACAAGTTTCTATCCAAAGTTCATTTTAATATTTACTGTAGTTTTAATTACATGCCTTTAACATCTTGAAACTTGTAATTCCCAATCCAGTTTGGAAAACATAATCAGAGTCAATCTTACAATTGGCATTGGCTAATTACTGAAAATTTTAGGGAAAGCACGTCATTTCAAGATAGAAAAACAAGTGAAACTAAAATATTCTGATGGAAATTCAAAACAAAAAGTACTTGACTAATCATACCTGTGTCCACCAGGAAAATATTTTGAATATCTGATAATTCGAGACCTCAATGAACTTGTGAATTGCAGGAACAAAGAATAGGACCATCTCAATTGCATTAGTCGTAAGGAAAATACGGCAACCATATAGGAAGAAAAACACAGCTCCCCTAGCCAGCTTCTATATTGTGTGGAATAACAAGTATACTTTCTTTTAGATCTAGCATAATATACAGGTAGAACAATAGTCCATATGACTGCAACTAACAGCTTCAGAACTTGTTTCTTTCTTGACAAATTATCCATCATGAGTCTGTTTTTCCATGTAAAGACAATGTCAAGAATTGCTGCAACAAAAAACATTTATTTATCAATTTGTTGATCTCTATAACTTCTTCAATATGTGCCGCACATGATGAAGTTTGTGCAGGCATGTCTTGAGAAGGGGGTGGGGGTGACTGACATTTTAGAAACCCTGTATCTTCATGGTGTTAACAGTGCTTTTAATGATTTAGTCATTAGCACATGATAGAAACATACCTTGTACAAGTTTAAGAATTGCAGATGTAATGAAGATGCTCATAATGTCCTCAAATACTACTGCATCAAGCATTTCAAGTGGAGACCCCAAATCATGGCAAGCCATAATTATCATTGCCTGAAATGCAACAAAAATTGTTATTAGACACGGCTAATGCATCATAGAATGGAACTAATAATAAAATCAGTTGTATGATGTATTTGACCTGAAGGGATAGAATAAAAAAGCTCCACATTCTATCAAAGCTCCTAAAAATCTGCCAAAATGAGCGAATTTCAACAAAATTTTTCTTGCCCAACCATTTTGGTTCATGTATTTCTTCAACAGCACCCTGATAGGAAAGAAAAGAAAGTTAGAATTGGATTATCAAATGCCAGGCAATGACCCAATTTCCCAAAACAAGGTTGGAAATTTCGTGAGCTAATAAACCAAAAAATAGCGAAGAGATATCAAATTATTCTACTTTTCCTGCTTAAATGCTCATATAAAAGCCACAATATATCAAAAGAAAAGGTATCCTTCTCTCGTTATTCACACTACTGATATAGGATGAGTTGCATTAAGGCTTATTTGTCAAAAATTATACATGTTCCTGAAAGCAGGCACTTTAATCCAAGTAAAGGTCCAAAGCAATAAATTCAACAGATAAAGTTTGAGAGAATCACCCACAACACCCATATAAACGCAAGATTCACCTCACTAATCCTCTGATTGATGAATAAAATGTGGAACATTACTAGCTATCCAAGTTTAAATCAAAATGGGCTTTCCCTTTTCACAATAAAATCATCAATTTATGTTACAGAAATGAGAACTGAAGACATTGTAATCTATGTACGAGATTAACAACTATAGTTATGTGCGCATGCTAATGGCTCAAATGCAGTGCACCATGTCCCTTTACAAACTAGAAATTGTTAAGGAACCATCTCACCTAAAAGCTTAAGCTTGTAAGTGAGGCCCCAGAATATGATTTATATTATTCTCTAACACACCCCCTCAAGTGAAAGCCCTTTAGGCTTGAAACTTGCACAGGCCCACATCACCTTGTACTTGATTTTTATCAAATAGAATGGGGGTGGTGAGATTTGAACTCGTGGCCGCTGGGTCAACAAGGCTCTGATACCATGTTAAGGAACCATCTCACCTAAAAGCTTAAGCTTGTAAGTGAGGCCCTAGAATATGATTTATATTATTCTCTAACAGAAATAACAGAAGCTACATTTCAAAATAGACAATAGAGGAACAGAATAATTGAAACTATTATTTGAAACCTGTTCAGTTTATAAATCAATAGCAATCTGGAAAGAAAAAAAAATGTTTATATGGCCAAGAGTGATGACGTTTACCCCTAGTTCTTCATCCTCTTTTAATCCCAATTCTTCATCCTTGTTTTCTTCTCTCTTTCTCTTTTCTTCTACAACATTCTTACGTTTGGGTTTATTTAAGGACTGGAAACAAAAGTAATCATGATCCAGACGCATGGGCCAACCTATTTGGAAACAATCATGAGACCTGCAAAAATATTGTAGCCCTAACAATGTATCCTTAAGATCTTAACTTTTTGAAGCTGACTGAAACAATAAGGATTCAATGCTAACCAGAAATACTCATTCAAATCATCGTAGTTTCTCCATGTAGAATGATCAGCCGTCCCTTTTTTGCTTTTCAGAGCTTCCTTCAGTATATTTTTTTATTTCACTAGAAAATTAGCTTTTATATGGAAAGATTTGCCAAGATATAAAGAAAATAGGAATATACCTCATATATAACCCTGTATATCGGGGTAACTACATTTCCAAGGAAAGACTCACGCCCGCCCTCGTATGCTGTTGTGACTTTCTTCCCAGTTAACAGGTCATGCAATTCATCTGCCATCTGAAAGCAAACAGGAAAAGATCCACGCTTGCTCAATTATTAAGATCATTTTATGAAACTAAAATTCATAAACTTGATGGTATAGCTAAGGATATCATTCAAGAACACCAAGTTTCTCAAAGATGCCTTCCAGAAGAGCAGACAGTCATGATATAATACCGAGTGTCCGTGCAAACTATCAAAACATTAGAAAAACAAGGTAAAAGTTCTGCTTCTAGCACAAATTTTAGTGCATTCAATCCCTATCATAACATTTCCTATAGGTCTCTTTCATTTCACCAATAAACATGGACGGGCTGCCATCTTGCAGAAGTGCATTTGCATAGAAGGTAGGGCTGGAAATCATATATAGAACCTTGCAGGCACCACCAAACAGTTCCAAAAGCCAAGGCATAGCACTTTATTTCAGAATAAGAGTACAATTTTTGCTAGAGCTTTATCCACGTCATTAAAGAGCAGACACTAGACTAGCTGCAGGGAAATCATCTGCAATTCCTATCCTATGAATACAAGAAAGTTTCCCTTTCTCCTAGCTGGATGAATGACAAAAAAGGAATGTGCAAATCAGACACAAGTTAGATTCATAATGATCCACACTCCAATGAAACCATTTAGTTGCATCAAATACAAACCAATACCGATGCATGTGATCATTTTTTTCAGCTGGGTTTACACTTCTACCTCTCATAAATCATATGGAAGTGCGTAGGACATGATATGGTAGATGTGGAAATTCTGGATAGTCCTATGAACAACTATTCATCCACATTAAAAAAGAAACCAATACTACTACCATATATGGAAAGTTAGATTTCCACAGAGCACATGATTTAGACATGAAAGAGCTATGAAAAATTGTACACAATTTACATCACACGCAAGTTATTTGTGCTTGATGTTAACAACAGGAAGTTGAACAATATTGTTTTCTTTTCTTTCCTCTACTTCTAAGAAACATCTCATCTTGTTTTGTTAACACATTAGAAGAGCCCTTGATTAATGTCATTAACTTGCCGATAAAAAAAATTGAAACGTATATATTCCTATTAGTGAATTGTAATGTAGTCAAAAGAAACTGTGGTTTTGAAATGTTGGGCAAAGAGGCTTCAGTGACTTTTGCTAATGAAGTTGAATTATATTTGAAGTCCAGGAATGAGACCCCATGGGAATTGAAATGAAAGAAACAAGTATTCCACCAATATGGTCACAAACCTGTGAGTGGAATATACAGGAAATAATCAGCAGAAACACATTTTATGCTTACATGGTGAAAAATATAACATAAACACTCTGGCATAAACCGCAAGTTTGCTGCCTCCCCCCAAATAAGAAGGTAAAGTCCAATGTATAAAATTTTGTGCTGTTGAGCTTCCTGTTTCACATAAGGCAACCTGCAAATACAAGTATAAATTTGTTGCAAGAAGCTGAAGATAATGAATATAACAGATATATCACAGGCAATCTTCTGACTAAAATAATGGACAAAGAAAACCATATACATGGATGTGGAGAAATTAGCAGCAAAACGCTGTCTACAAATTTTGGCAAAATAGAAAGGAGGGAAAGATGTGCTGTTTCAAAATGAAATTGGAAGAGGGATTTACTGCATCTATGTCTCTAAGCAACAAGAAAAATAGGTCACTTACTCGATGCTGCTTTTTTTCCCCAAAAATTTACACCAACTAGTGTAATTTTTAGAAATCTTCTTCACCAGTTCATCCACAGCTGCATCTCCTAACTGATATCATGAGAAATATATATAGATGTGTTTATATCTCAAACTCAGAAGAGAAGTGCAGTATAACCAAAAATTCAAGAGCCAGATAGCTTAAAGACCTTATTAATAGATGTCTGCTTGTGAGATTTCCTAACATGGATGCTAGCAAGCAGTAGAATCAGATGCTCTCTCTGGTTGGCAACATTTCCTTCCTGACACAACATACAGAAAGTGTAATACCTTTCATGTCAATGTAAGCAGGAAGAGCATTATGTCACACTTGTCCAATTTCCCAACTCCAATTTTATTTGTGAATCTATAGCAAACTTTGGAGAGCAAGCAAAAGGGAAAAAAAAACACAAATAGGAATAGTTAAGAGAGAAAACCTGAAACCCAAATACAACTCCTAGAAACTCAAACAAATCCATGAAAGACCCAGTTTTCTCCAAATCCTGGGTTGAAGGTAAGCCTCGAATGTTACGAACAGCTGCCACAGCAGCTTTAATCTGTATTATCAATCGATTTGTCAACATACTTATTCCATTCAATCAAACCTCGGGCATGATGCATAGGATAAATTGATGCAGATTGGCCCCACACACAAGAAAAAGCCTCAGTGTGGGAGGGAGGGTTGGGGGGTGTAAAGGTAAAATTGCAAGTAGGCTACCATCTTGTCAAACTACATAAATTTGCAGTTTTGGCAGCTTATCGGAAAACTCAAAAGTCTTTAAAATCAAGGGGACAGCCCATTCTTATGAATACTAAGAAGGAAATCACTTATATATTATCCATACAGCGTCAGACCTCAGGGAGTTGCATAATTGCGTGCTGACTACCTCCTTGATCTAGAGGAAGAATGTTATAGGGTACATAGAGCTCGGATTTTTCATCATCCCTGTCAGCGAGGGCCTGTAAAGAAAGAAAGACGAACAGAAGTAAGGAGCACACGCAGTCATCATGGAATCTGCAATCAGTCATTGCATCCTATTATTATTACTCCATGAAATACAAATGAGAAAAGCACCTGAGATCCAGCAGCATTTGTTACTGTTTTTAATACTTGAAACAATACAGTAGCAATTCTTCGTGCATTCATCGACTTATTTCGGTGACTATTTCCGATCAAAATTCCACGAACTAAATTAGTAGCAGAAGAGTATGCGGTGAAGTTTTTCAGCTGGAATACAGTAGGCGTATTTACCTGTCATCCAAATCAAACGCTCCATCACTTTTGATAATATACTCGCTGTATGCATGGTAAACACGTCTGAGCTCACGCGTATCACTTGTATCCTTCCGACTCATTAAGGTTGGATCTTCGTCCTATCCATTGTAAAAGCCAATAAGACAAAAAAAATATCTCAAAATGGAAATAAAAGAACAGGAGATGATAGTCTCTGAAAAAGTATATCAAAGCAAAGTAAATCAAGCAGGAGATGAACTTGTGGTGAAGCACAGAAATCAAGCAGATACAAGCACTAAGCAGCAGTCAAGGGAAAACCAGGGAAGGAAAAGTGTACAAGAGGCTACATAAGAGCACACTCATTCTCATCATTTCTTTAATCTAACAATCATTTCATCCCAGTGCATCCTTGGAGCTTGCAAGAACAGCAGAACTTTGATATGCTTATATGATGAGCTTCCATCGAGTTCTTACTTGTTCAAGTCGCTGAAGGAGAGACGTTTTAAATTGGCGAACACCCCGTCCATTTGAATTGCGATCCATGCCATGTGCTATTTCAAAAGCTCGAAACCGACCTGTCCAAGAAACCCACATTATTAACAAAAAAACAAAAAAAAACAAGAGTCCCACTAACACCAAAGTTAATAGAAAATCAGATTGTCACTCAAGAATGAGCAGCTATAAAAAATCCAAGTGGTAAGGTAAGATTTTTCTGTCCATTCACTCTCCATTTTAAGGTACCTACCTAGCTCTGCAGATTGAAGTTTCAATCAACTAACTTAGTTTGGTGAGAAAATATCACTCCATCTGCACTGTATTACCGATTCCCAATTTTTAGCAAAAAAAGAAAGAAAAAATTCTGTCAGTTGCGCCTTGTAAGTAATACAACCATCTTGAAATACCTTTAACCTGGCTTCTTTTTGGCAACCACCTTATATAAGAGAGTAAGAATGAAAAAACTTGCTCTAAACAATATTAAAAACCATAATCCAAACGTCTTTCTTCATTAAAATTTGGTAAATTTGTTCTCGACCATTAATTTTATCAGTTAAAAATCGAACTCAAAATCCCATCAACTAGCAACTCACAATCCAAAGTCGAAACCTTTTCAAACAACACATCATAATCAAATCCGGCAAAACCAATCAAAATCCCCAAACTCAAACTCCATAAAACAAAACCCAAGTCGCCAAGAAAATAAAAACCGTATAGTATGCACACTATACAAATGGAGGCAACACGAGGCTCCTCTCTTTCAAAAAAAAAAAACAGTTGGAGTTATAACCAAATGGCTTACAAAGATAAGCAACACGAGGCTCCTCTCTTTCAATCAAATTAGCAACACGAAGAAACCTTTGAATATGACTCGTCAAATTGGAAGGCAGCCTCTCACTATCAAAAGGAACAGGTCCAGTACCACCACCACCACTACTACTACTAGCAGCAGCATGGTCAATTGCAAGTGCACGGTCTGTTCGTTGCGGCTCAATGATGGGGTCGGCGAGAACAATTTCTGACATTCTGATGAAATGGTGAAAAGGGCTGATGGGAAATGCGAGGAAGAGTTGCGAGAGTGAGAGAATATGGTGAATAACAGAGCAGAGTATATAAGTGGGATCTTGAGCTGCATCTTTTGTTTGTTTTTGCTTAATGAGAAAGAGAGAGTGGACGCTTTATTTGAAGGGGACTGGCTACAGAGTGCTTTTGAGGGTTTGGTATGGCTGTGATCTTTTTAGCTTTTGCTTTTGGTGGTGAGTTTGCGGAGGGAGGGAAGGGTTTTGCTTTGCTTTATCGCTTTGCATGGTGGTGTTCGTCTCTCAGACAAAAAAAAGTGAGTATGAAGAAAGAGTTCCTTATCAAACTCCTATGGCCATTACGCGGTTTTTTTCCTTCTTTCTTTATGTTTCGACCTTTTCTTTCTTTATTTTTTTTATTATTATTTCTCTCTTTTATTTTTACAGCTTCACTGCTTCCAATCCAACGTTTATTTTCTTCTTCTTCTTCTTCTTCTTAAAGATGGTATAGCATATCCTGTACTAACTACAAATCGAACCTAAGAGGATACTTGCTTCAATGGGACTTGATTTCATCGGTATTTAGTTAAGCGAGTTGCTCCAACCAAATGATCTCGATATCCAAGTCCCTCCCTCCATGTCTTTAAGAGTTAGAAGAAAAAAAAAACAGAGTTGAATCAACAGGTATAAAGTGAATTTCCTGCCCTTTTTTGCAGGTGAGTTTGGAATGTGAGGATTAATATTTTTGAGAAAACAGGAAAGTATATAAAACATGCAAATACTGATGACGTTCCACAATTATAAGCCTCCTTTATGTCCGAGCCTATGAAATCGTTCCTTTCCATTAGTTGTCTTCCAGCAAAACAAACTCTCTCTCTCTCTCTCTCTCTCTCTAGCTATATATATATATTAAGAAGAAAAGAAAGCAAAAGCCTCCTCTGCTAAGGAATGCAGGAAAAGGAAATAAAGCAGAGCAAAACCTAATATTTTAGTGGTCAAACTTCTTTGCTAATGGAAAGCTTATGCCTTCCCCCCCCACACCTTTTTGCTTACGCATTAAGAATTGGAAAGGGAGAACGTGCATGGCAATGGGGTCATGCTTTTCGTGGTTATTGTGGTTTGTGAAATCAAACTCCTTAATCTTGAGAGCCTACCATCTCCTATAATTGCAACATTAGATTACTTTTTCAACCATATAATCAGGTGGGGATTAACAAGTTTGTTCCTTGTGATATCAATTTTGAGTCTTATGATTGCTAATATGATAGGTACTTGAGATATATATGATCGACAATTCTAGAAAAAATAGATTTAGTTGAGATGTGTACAAGCTAGTTTAAATATCCATATTAATAAAAGAAAAAACATTAAAAGTACTTTTTTGTGATCATTTCAATTTAATAAATTTCCTATATATTAAGAAGCCACTTGAAAGAGGACATGGAAAAACAAAAGTTACTCGGGATCCTCCTCTCTTCACTATTGAGAGTATTTTATAAATTAGTACTTCACAAATGACAAGAGCTCGATGAACTTAACCGCATGCTATGTTCACTTTCCCTATTTACGACATCAAAGCCTTCTTTGAGTTGCCCAACATTATTCAATTCAATTAATTCTTTAAACATATCCAATCAAATTTCTCTTAAAAAGGGTTATGCTTATTAAAAGTTAAAACTTTGTGGTTTTCAGAAGAAAAAATGTTTTTTTATTTTACTAAAAAGTATGGTAAAACTCTTCAAAGTTTCAACTTTTAATGTGTTTTTCTAACCAATTATATAAGCATTATCATTTCATACGCACGAATGATGTTGTCTGCTTTAATTAGGTTGATCCCAAGTTTGGATTTTATAGTTTCAATGGTCATTGTAAAATATTTACCTTTAGAAAATGTAAGAGATTCAAGTCTGAATTTCATAGTTTCAATGATCATTGTAAAAAAATTTGGAAAGCTTTTTTATTATCATCACAAGAGATTTACCTACCAAGAATCTGAACAAGAGATTCTAAAAAGCTTTGTTTACTTCTTGGTGGCTGTCTAGTACTGTGGTTGTGGGTGAGAATCGAGGGAAATCAGTTGTTTTTATATTTGGTTATTTTTCAGCCATGCAGTTGATATGAGACCAACACTTTGGATTGCAAAAATGAAAACTGTCATTCGTATTTCATAGTACAGCAAATGGGATTGCAAAAATACTGGCCCCTGCTGACAACCGGGCACAGACTCGCTGTTAGCTTAATCTAATATGAGCTAAGCAAGTGAAACATGAGTTTTCTAATAGGATCATAGAGAAACACTACAAGCTAGAACAAATGGAGCCAAGGATATGTTGGCTGGCACTTTACAATTTTCAATTATAACTAGAATATTACTTTCCTAGGGTACTCTTAAATAATCCACGTGCCCCAATCACGAAGTATTGAAAACAAAAATTTTGAGGCACAGCTTTTACCTAGCTAAGTCACTACTAATCATCATTTGGGATCTACAGACTACAAGTATACAATGACCAGAAGATCAATCAAGACACTTTGTGATTCTCCCATTTTCTACAGGCATGGTGCAGGAACTGTTCTTAAGGAATTTGGTTGATGAATCACAGACCTGTTCGTAATTTTCTCCTTTCCAGACTCTGGAGGTTGGGTTGACGAGTATAAATCCAAAACATAGCCCCTCTCCTCCAAGATGAACCTGGTTTGTGGCCTCTGATTTGAAAATGTTCTACGGCAAGTAGTTTTCTGATAAGAGGATTCTGGAGCATACAAATCATTGAAAATCGATGAGAAAGCATCTGCATTGCATGCATCAGCATAATCTATAGTACTGAAAGAGTCACTGGTGCTCTCAGTAGTGAAAGAAGCCTCGTCTGAGCTTGTAAAAAGGGACCAATCACTTGAGGTAGCATCAGAGAAATCCATCTCCTGAGTGATATTTTTGCTTGCACTCCTCCTTGGAATGCCATTAGCATAGCTGCCAGGGCTACAACCATTTTCTGGTTTGACATCCAATGAAGCTTCTGGGACAACAAAGTGGCTGCTGCAGTTGCTCTGTCCCTGTCTTGAAGGTTTATGAGTTCTTGACATGCAGTGTCTAAAAGATAATGGAGCTTGTTGCCTGCTGGTTTTCTCGCAAATTGCCTTTTGAGGGCGAGGACAGGACCTAAGAAACAAACACTAGCAAGAAGTTGAGGGAAATATGGACAAATATAAACATTAACTAACAGTAGCATTCCTGGAAAGAAGAGACCAAGTAATTTGTAGTCAATTCTAACCCCAATGTTTACCTCATATAAAACAATATGTATGCTCCTTCCAACATAACCTGGCTCATCGATACTGGATGAACCTGTTACGAGAGCATTTCCAGATCATTGAAATCCCAATTCACCAATATAGAATTTTGGGGAAACAATCAAAACATCAGAATTTTAAAATACAGTTGATCTTGTTATTTAATATCCATATGATGGGCAACCACACAAGAGGGAGAAAGAAGAATGGAAAGAGAGGATAGAGGTAACTTGTGGTATCACAAAACTAAGGACAGCACTTTCATGAATTTCATCAGCAATGTAGAGTGTACATAAATATGCAGAAAAAAGTTTATCCTTCATGAGGAACAGTTTTAAACCTGAGATGCTAATAACAAAAAACAATTGAAGATTGATTTTTTCACTGGAGATTAATTAGATAATAGACAAATAGCAGTTCAAATCCTGGCCCTATTGGACATGATAGAAGTAGAACCAGTCCAGAATATCATGTCTATACGATGCCATCTTAGTCTTAAAGCTGTATACTGTACAGATACAAGGGAATTGTGGTCACATCTTTACTGTAGAGTGAATATTATAAGATTGTAGTTTAAATATCTCCATCTTCTGTTTTCTCCACTTTCCAGACCAAGCCAACTCCATCTCAAAATCAGTTAACAGATGAAACCAGGGTAAATAAGTTAACTATGACATCTGACACATAAAGCCACTGAATTATAAGGTTTCACCCTTTCCAGAAAACAATATGCAACAGAGCATAAATATTCTGAGAGAGATGAATGAACCAATTACTATAGAAATGCACTGAAATAAAGTACTGGGTGTACCTCAGTGTCATCTATCCTGAACCAGCTCCCTTGCAAATCTTTTACATATGCCACGTAATGTCCAGAAAAAGAGGCATTCAGTGTATCCAAATGTACCACAACAGCGTAAAGCATGTAAAGAGGAGGGACATCACCAGTTCCAGTCATAAATGGGATCATATCCAGCATGTCAGGAAAAGTTATACATTTGTTTATTTTCCCATATTTTCCCTCCTGGTGAAGCAAAACCAACAATTAGAATCAAAACAGTCAGACAATTAAATTCATCCATGCAAAAGAACATAAAATGTTAATATCCCAGAAAGGATATCAAAACCTACAGAGTCTAGGTGGGTTTGAAACATTTAATTTGGTAAACTGCAACCTAGAAAAACTCAGTGATGAAACATCATGCCACACTCTAAATTAATAAAGCAAACTTAATGCTAAAGGCAGGCACCCTTATACAATCCCTGCAAGTAGATTGAACATATGGCAAAAAAGTCATTGTACTGAAATATGCAAGCAAACCTGGAATCTCTTTAAAACAATTGTCAGGATATTTGGTGCCTCATGTATGCTCAACTGCTTCCTAGCTCGGACATATGCAGCACACCTTTTCATCACAATATATTCAGAGCCATTAAGTAACTTGATTTTTAATTTCCAAACCTAATACACTAATACATACCATGGCAGTGATCACACACACACACCAAAAAATAAACTAAAAAAAGGAAAGGAAAAGGAAAAAGGTTGTCCAACCTCCCACATCTATACATGTTTTCTCCATCTAGTTCTTCAGGGGTTGTAAACTGAGTCAATGCATCTTCAAGTGACTCAACCCAACCAAATATCTCTAGTGTAAGATCCATAATGTTCTCATATCTTTCTGACTCATGATGACATCTCAGGCATTTGACCTAGTAGCAAAAAATTGACCTCTTCATGATTTTTGTGCAGGATAAATCTTTAACTAAAACGATAGAAATGAAAATGCACAAAACCGAAAGAAACATATTTGCGGTGAAACAGAAAAACATTTCAAAGAACCAAAGAAGCAACACCTTCGACCTAAGACGCCCACCAAAAGTAAGATGTATAAAAGTGGTTTCTTGCAGTCTGGGATCAACCTTGTCTTCACCACCAAGTTTCTCCAAGCATATGGATTGCATTGATGCAATCAGAAGCCTGGATGAAGAGCACGCATAAATAGGAGGAAGGAATTATGAAGCAAAGCAGGACTAGCATCTCCAATATGAAATTTGGAACCAAGAGAAAAACATCAGCTAGTGAATCTTTAGAAGACCTTAAGAATTCATGTGCATCTTCCTGACTTCCATTGCCAATCTGACTATTAGTTTTTCGCATATGCTTAAGGATTCTACTAGGAGACAGAGGGCCCCCACATCCTCTTAACATCATTACATGCTGCTCAAGTTCACACATGAGACACCAATCTATCCCACAACCTGACAAGCATATGCATATAAAAAATTAGAAGTATCAGAGAGAATTAAGACTGTACTTTTTAAATACCCACAACAGGAAAAATGAGAAAAGAAGAATACAGGCTCTTGAATGTGATCTACGAAGCAAGAAGATCATCAGAGGTTTTGTGCAGGTTAGACATTGGAGGACAGCATTGGCATAGCAACTGCAAAATAAAAAATGTAGGTAATAGGAAAGGCACAAGAAATTAATCACCTTGTAATAGTTCTTTTACATTCAGAAATAAGAGCCTAGCTTGTTATAATTTTATATAACCTTGCTCCTTTTATACTTGAAATTACAATCACAAAAGGTAAATAAACTTTCAGTTAGACTCTTCACATGCAAATGTAAGCCTTCATTCATCAATTAACAGTGACTGCCTAGCATTTAAATGTCAATATTCAAACATAAGATTTACAATACAGCTATTCACCCATGTAAAAGTTGACTGCTCAAAATCAACATGCAGTAAAATTCAAACTAGCAGCTAGTTCATGTTTCAGCTTATGAGCAGCATGGTACATTGATGGTCTCTTCATTTTGCTTTAGCTCACAAAAACCATTGCACGTGTCTTTATTTTGCATTAGAGAAACATCCATTCATACCTGTTTCCACAGTTTACAAGTCCTCTGGGTGTTAAGTCAATAACTTCACAATTGAAGATCTTCACAAATTCTTCATAAGGGAACAGCATCTGAAATGAAATGAAATTATAACATGAAGAAATATTCCATTATGACTGACTTAATAGCTGTGTCAAATAACCAAAAAACAAAAAGGACAGAGCAAACAGTACTCTCTAAAGCTTAAATAGATCTCAAAACTAACCCCTAATTTTTTGTGAATAGCATTATCTTGAGTGGCAAGTTTTGATGACTGACTCATAATACCAATGCTTGTAACCCCATTGGTTCCTGCTGCGGGGTTTGCAATGTGCATTCTTGCAACTTCTGCATCACAGATGTACATTTAAAAGAAGCTCAGAGAATAACTGATATATTGGGAAAGGTTATCCATTAAACCTACTTGAATCACCTGCAAGTTGTCCTTTTCCATCTATTTTAAAATAGGATTGGTCTCCAGAGAATTTCATCTTTGATTTTGATGGTTTCAAAGATTTGTTTCCCATGGGATGCAATGCAGTATTAACTTTCGCATTTCCATTTGTAACTTGTGTTTCATAAGAACATTTTGGTCCTGCCATTTCACCATCAACAGATGCTTCCGCATTAGAGAAATCTACAACATTAATAATTCCAATTTCATGTGCATTTATCCCATATTGTCCTGTACTCAATGAGCTTGAGGGCCCACAGTTACTTCTTGATTCAGACAAGTCCTGATGTTGTTTTGAATACTTACGAGTCTCATCCAAAGTGCTAACAGCATCTTGTCCATTAACAAAAACATTAGATATACTACTCGAAGAAGTTAAATTGGCAGGCCTGCTTCCAGAGGTTTCGTGGGAAGAATTGAATACAGCCACATCCTGTCTTCTTGACATTTCTTTGTTTGATTTGCATGAAACTTGCTTGTCTTGACTACTTCTGTGTAGCATAACCTCTTGAGTGGTAACAGTGGCAGGACAATTACCAGCAGCCCAAGCACCAGTGCTTGTTAAAGGATGGACATTATTATCTGAAAGACCATTATCCATTGTAAGCTGCTTGCTATTATACCCTAAGGAAAATAAGTCCAAGCCATTATCGATTGATAACTTCTCAAGGATGGATTCATCACATGAGGTAGCCATAGGAGATGAGCATGAACTGGTAGTTTCCATCTGTTGGCACTCTTCCTTGTGGACTTGTCTCCAATGATTTATTTGACACTTTCCAGAACTGCACGAGGGTTTATGATGAAAATTAACAAACTTGAAACTTGGTTCAGTAAGTTATGGTTTATATCTACAGCTAGGAACTGTGCATCACAAGCATTACTTTGGTTTCCCTGTTCCATGGTTGACGCTAAACAGACCATAAGAAACACATCAATTTGGGGTGGGGGGTTACAAGAAATCATGTTTGCAGGACTAAAACTTGTTTTATATCTGAAAAAGACCCTTGCATACATACAGAAATTAAGTGTAAGGTTTCCCATTGAATTAAACCCTATGCTTGCTTGTCTGAGGAAGGGCAATAATTTCTTGCATGGTCAACAGTGCAGGGAGTGAACATGTAGATTTAATGGCTTTTTGACCTGCACTTTGGGTACGTGGAGGGAAAGAATGTGATCAATTTGAATCAAAGATTTTACCTGGTGAACCTGATCTGTTATCTGCCTTTCACTCCTGAAGCCAAGGATTTATTGGCCTATAGACTCATTTCTCCAGATAGCAGACAAAACAGATATATGAACATGAAGCAAAAAATCAGTGCAACAAACCAGGTTCGTAGCTTAATTGCTTTTATGTTTACTGGTGAACTCAGAAAACCTTCAGATGAATTCTCTACATTTGGCTCTTTGTTTCACTTACTTTCATAAATTAACAAAAAAAAAAAACATCCAGAGCTTCAAAAAGTAGCATTTCGTTCTCAGGCTCACAAGACCTGGTTGATTTTGAAGCTGACATATTCAATGAGCAATGCAAATACTTGTCTAAAATTACAGAAATCTTATGGCAGACATTATTTAGACCATCCATAGTCAAGATCTTGCATTTTTAATTGCTTTCTAAATAGTGGAGTTTGTTAGGTGCAAATTTAAGAAAATACAGATAGTATGACAACTATTTCCTTATTGCGGCCAGGGCAAACAGAAACAGGAAGAAGTAAGAATATAGCACATTATCTAGGGGAAAAGGACAAGTAAAGTACCAATATCTAACAGACTTGCATCTAGAGCAGCGAGTTGTGGCTGGACTAAAGCATCTAGCACAAACATGAACCCCATTCTTCGAAGTAGACACAGGAGGAATGATCCAAGCAGTAGCCATTACTTCTGCTCTAAAAGATTCTTCAGCAGCCAGTTGAGCAAGCAAACTTATCCTCTCTCTCTTCTTTGCAGACTCACTCCATTTCCCAAGCAATATGTAAGCAACCAGAGGAAGCACAACCAGGACAAGAAAAAGGACAGGTATATCAGCTTCCCTTGGTTCAAGCATGTCCGCACCAGAATATTCATATCCAAACTCCTCCCAGAATCACCACCCACGATAAGTCCTTTTTGATCTACATATGCGAAGCTAAATCAACATCCAAAGCAAAAAATATGAAAACCATCCTCCGCCATTTAACCTGCCAAGATTTTCAAGCCGTAAATCCTCACAACTCAACATGGCATTACAAATAGGAAAGTTCATTCTCCATTTTCCCTTGGAGTCAAACATAAATAACAGAACACATATTAATAGCAAGAGTTCAAACTCAAATTAGTACTTTTCAATGCGCATACTTGTACTAAATCAGAAGAGAAGCAAGAAATCTTTTTTTCTTCCACTTAACAGAACACAACAAAATGGAAACATTTATAAAATTTGCATAAACTATATATATAAAAATAACTAGAAAGAATCTGTGCCAAAATGGAAAAATAAATGTAATCCAATAATAAAACAAGAAATTGTGAAAACCCCATCTCCATTTTCACATTTCTACACATCTATTAACAGGGGGGGGGGGGGGGGACAACCACAAAGTCCAACATTTTAAAACAAGAACCATAAAAATAACCTCAGAAAACAATATTTAATGTTGTGTGAGACAAATGAGCAAAGAAATCCTACACGTTAGTTCACTTATGTTCTCAGATTATATTAAAGTACAAAATGGTTAACCCATGACAAATAAAAAAAAACGAATAAAGATGTTTTCACAAATCCACAAATGCATACCTACCATCCTCAAGTCATGAAGGGAAAGAAAAAAAAGAAGTAAAGAGAAAAAAAATCTTAGAACCCACAAGAGAAACAACAGTTTCACTTCTTTCTTCTCTTCAAAAAGATTCCTTGACTCCTCATATAGAAAAACTAAGCACGCATTACTATACAGAACTGCACCAAATTCTCTAGCTTCACACTTTCTTTCTATCCTCTCTCGTTCACCTTTTAACATTTAGGGTTTTATTCTATATCTTATCACTCAATCAAAAAACTATACACCCTTGGTACTCTTCCAACACGTGGCAGATGCATATTTGCAGTACTACACAGGGATGGTGAGAAGACTATCTGATTGATTATAAACCGTTGGATGTTCTGAATTTTGGGATGTGCTCTGAGACCGGGAGTGGTAGCACTGAGACTGAGAGGGTGGGAACCAGATGATGTTCTTCCCAATAATTTTATCTCGTGCCACGTGTACGGGTGGGATCGATCGTGAAGGATAAATGTTGTGATATGCGGAGAAGAATTTCTTAATTCTGTAAATAGTAAAGAAATAAAAGTTTGTGAGAAATGGGAGTACAAATTACAGTGTCTGAAATGTATAAAGTCATGGTAAAGCGAAAAATAATTTAAGTTTTGACCAATGACGTTCTCAATGTTATGATTTTCTTCTTTTCAAAATAATAAAAAATAAACATGTAAATTGTTTTCACATGTTTTTTTACATTAAATATATTAAACAATTTATACACGTATTTAATTAAATAAATTAAGATATATTTATATAAATAAATTATTTAAAATAATTAAATTTATATCTGAAAAAGTTTTGAGGTGAAAGATCATCATATCGTAATATTGTTTATTAACCCGATTATATTTAAAGATATTGTTTATTATAATTATTTTTTTATTTAATTCAATGATAGTAAAAATAAATAAAAACATAAAATTGATTGAAGAAGATCAAGAAATAAATACACCGCAAGGTTACACTCGTTAAAAATACCATCCAAAAATAATATTTTTTTAATTTTAAAAATAAAATCAATTACATAATATGCAAATAATAATCATAGATGAATTATAAAATATATTAAAAAAATATACCAAATACTTTTAAAAAAACAACCATTATTAATAAATATTAAATACAAGAATAAAAAATCAAACAGAAATGAGCATTAACTATAATTAAAAAAATTATTTAAAAAACACATGTAAGGAAAGGCATGGCTTTTTAAAAAAAAACCAAAATTATCAAAAAAATAAAAAGGCCACGCACTACTGGCCTGACCTATTTAAAAGGGCCCGAGCGTGTGTTTTTTTTTAATATAATTGGGTTGATGGCATGTCGTTCACTCTAATTTTTTTTAAAAAAATAAGTTAGATGATGTATCGTTTACTAAGACAGATAGCATGTTACCTAACTTAGCCTACATTATGACTATTGTAGTGGTTGTAAAATAAAAGCTAAATGTTTTTTACTCAAAAACTATTTTTCAATCTATTTTTACCTAAAACACCTAGAAATCATCATAGAAAACGTGATAAATTCATTCATAACCTCAACAAACTATCCCTAAACCTAAAATAAAAATTCTTTCTAAGCTCATTCTGTTTTTTAAGCATAAAAAGAAAATTGGCGTTGAGCTCCTCTTAGCAAATGGAATCATTTGACAAACAAATTGATTGTTTTAGTGATTTGAATCGTTGTCAACAATATTTTTATCTCTTCATCGCCAGAATCTAACATAATCTCTCTCCTCTCCCAAACCAGAGACTATAAAAATAAATTTTTGTATTGAAATTGAATTAAAAAAATATATTAAGGGACTAAATTTGTATAATTTGTTAAGTTTGAGGACTAAATTTCTCTTTTTCGTGTGTGAGTTTTGAAATCATCACCTATTTATAACGCCTTTTTCTAATTAGGTTCCCAGTCTTTTAATTTTGTTCTTAATAAACAAACTTAATTTAATTATTCCTGATTTTGGCAAAAAAAATGATGCAATCGTGCAAAACAAAAAGTTTAAGGTCCGAAGTGACAATTGTTTTTTAAAAGGTCCAAATTGACAAAAATATACAAAATTTTGAATAGTAAATCAACATTAAAATGTGAGGGGTGAATAATGCACGTGTGTACATAATTTTGACCACACCTTTTAGATTTTTATCAAGACTACTTTATTGAATCAATAACATATTATTCATGGGTTCCTTTTCTTCACTAACTTATACAAAACTGGCTTCCATGCTCTCCGTATTTTTTTTTTTTCAAATTTGCTCCTTAAAAATTATGTGTCATAAATTCGATCCCTTAAATTTAAATATTTTTATAAACCAAAAGTACAAGGGACTCATGGATGACAATATAAATGGTTCTAGATGATAGTGTTTTATAACCAAAATAAACCCATCAGACAAACATGGAAAAAAAGAGTCAAATAATGAAAAATAAATAATTAAAAAAGAATTAGCCCTTTAAATAATAAAGAGAACATTAGCAAGGATGATAAGAATTCAAAATTGTTTTTATATATCTTAATGTTCAGTCTTTTGTACTCATTATCTAAACAGCTAAAAGAGGTCACGAGTTAATGCACTGTTCACCCTCTCATAAAACACTATTCACGGTTACTGTTATGCTCAATTTTTGGGTCGGTTCGGTTTGGTTCGGTCGGTTCGGCTTGGTTCGGTCGGTCTGCATTGTTTTGTCTTTTTGCTGAGTGCGTTAACGAAATTGTCCCTCGAAAAAGACAAAAACATGCGACAGTCCGGTTCAGGGGTTCCACGGTAATTGCACATTTTCCGTCCGGTCCGGTCCGTCCGTTCGGTTTATTTTTAAAATATTTATGTGCACAGTCAAATAACCTTTTTATCCCTCGATACAGACAAAATTCAGGTCTGGCAAGGAGGGGCGATTCGGTAATTAACCAATTTTTTAAATATTTTTCCTGCCGATTTACTGTTGACGCGCCGTCCGTGTCCGCGCTCACGCGTGTTTCGGACGGCGCGTGCGGCTTTTTACTGTGTCCAAAAACACCAAACCGCCGTCTAGAATGACTTTCAGACATGCTCTCTTCCACCTGGGGCGGCGCGTGTATGTGTAAGGTGGCCGGAGACGTGTCAATGGTCGTTTAAATTTTTCAGCCCCGCTTCTCTCTCCTCCATGCACAAGCTGACGTCAACGCAGTTGCTTTTTTCAAATTTCATTTCAGTCCCTCAACTGTTGAATCTGTTTTGTTTGGTCCTTATTGCTATTATATAGGTTTTGATTTGTTGCAATTGCGTCCTTCAATTGAAATTGAATATATATTGTAGTTTCATTTTGGTCCTCATTCTTTTAATTTTCTGTTTGGTCTGAAATCCTTAAGATTTTTGGTATCAAAGTTTTGATTTATTCTAATTTTATCCTTCCACGCAAATTTATTATAAATCCTTAATATTTTTAGTATCAAAGTTTGATTTCTTTCAATTTTATCCTTCCATGCAAATTAATTATAGGTTTAAGCTTTATTTCGGTCCTAAATTACTGTTATTGCTATAAAGTAATTTTAATTTAAGGACATGACAAGAGCAATATATATATATATATATATAACCTAGGTTTTTGGGAGAAAATATTACTGTTATTGCTCTAAATTAATTTTAATATAATAATATGAGTAATAAATCTTATAAAATAAAAAATTATGGAATATTTTTATCTAACAATAATTATGGCCTCACCAATTTTTATTATTTCCACTGTTGTTAAGGTTTTTTAAAATATTTAGGGTTTCTCTTTGTTGTTTTTTAGATTTTTTTTAATTTATCTTTCAAGTCAATTTTTTTTTAAAATCTACCTATATTTATTTTTATTTTGTCATTTATTTAGGTTTTTTCTTATAAATATGTGAGACTAATTATATATTTTAATATTTATTTCATATTAGCACCTGAATATATATATATAGACAGAAAAAAATGACCTAGGATTTTTTAAAGAACAAAAAAATAATATAAGTGTTCTTAAATACTTTTAATACAATAATACGAGGAATAAATCTTATAAAATAAAATAAAACATTTTACCTTTCAATTCTAATTTTGTCCTCTTTTGTGAAAGCTTATTTCTTAGAAAAATTTGATTCTTGGATTTTAGATTGTTTTGGTAAAAAAAAAGTAAGTTTAATATTTCAGATCTGATATTACTAGGGAAAAAATACAACCTACAAACAAAATGGGAAGGAAAATTTACCCAAGTTATCTACCATTAAAAAATATATTGACCACTTTCCCTGCGTTTCGATTACACTGTTCTTTTTAGGGGGGGAAAACTCATTGCTAACAGATTTGATCTATTATAATTTTATTAATTAAATATTAAAATAACTAATTACAGCACATAAAAAAACAATTATTTGTTACTTTTGTTTTCTGTTAAATATGTCAGACTAATTATATTTTTTGATATTTATTTAATATTAGCGTCTTAATATATATATATATATATATATATATATAACCTAGGTTGTTAAGGTTTTTTTTAAAAATGAACATTTTAATTTGTGTTGATGTTCATTTGAAAAATGATATTTATTATTTTTTCTCTTTGTTGTTTTTTACATTATTTTTATTTATCTTTCAGGTCAATTTCTTTTTAAATCTACCTGTATTTTTTTTTTTGTCATTTATTTAGGTTTTTTTTCTTATAAATATGTGAGACTAATTATATATTTTAATATTTATTTAATATTAGCACCTAAAAATATATATATAGACAGAAAAAAGTACCTAGAATTTTTGAAAGAACAAACAAATAATATAAGTGTTCTTAAATACTTTTAATATAATAATATGAGGAATAAATCTTATAAAATAAAAACAAAAATGCATTTTAATTCTAATTTTGTCGTCTTTTGTTTAAGCTTATTTCTTAAAAATATTTGATTGTTGGATTTGAGATTGTTTTTAAAATATTTGATTTATTTTCATGGTTTTTTTAGCTAAATACCGAATTGCCTATGAGTTAAATAACAAAAGACCTATAATGAAAAGATGAAAAGGTCTCTTTGACTCCAATTTGTTTTTCACTTTTAAGGGTATACTGGTCATTTCACTATACTTTTAATTTGTTTATTATTATTTATATGTGGTTACATACTAAATTCCTTCTATGATGATATTATAATAATGAAAAAAACAAAGTGAAAATACAAAAGCTTCTTGAGAACAATCTCTTTTTGTTTCTAAAGGGCGAGGGGCAAGGAGTAATGGTAACGGTCGTGATGATGGACGAAGCATAAGATTTCTCTTTCTCGTCAACCACATTTGTATACCACGTGGCATGACAGTAAACTCAGATATTATAAAATCCAACATGGTCCAAGTCTGATCTGTTAATGAAGTTGACTATGGAGGGAAAAAAAGGGGACCTTCCACTGTCCCCATCCTTCTTCATATTCACTTCTTCAGAGAATCTTCCATTGAAGCTTCAGAGATTGGCAGGCTCCTTCTCATTTCTTGCCCATTCACAGTTCACATTGATCCTCCACTTTTTCCTGTGGGACATTTTAGTGGCCTAAATATATTATTTTCTTGTACCCAATTCAACAAAGTATTTTCCAATTGTTTTACTGTCTTGATATTAAAAATAAATGACACTGAAGTTATTGTTTAAGTTTAAAACCCTTTACATAATAATAATAATAATAATAATAATATCTATGTTCAATTATGGATGTAACATAAGAGATTTTTTTGAGGGGGAGATGGACCAAGATCTCAGAGAGGTAGGTAAGCCAAATAATGGTACTATTTATTAAGGTGGTATGTCATCTCTTTTTTATTAACGTGGATGTTGAAGATAATATATATGTATCTTGACTAATCACACAATCATTGAAGTTAATGACCATGTAAGTCTCTAGTGACTATCATATTAGCAACTACAGAGCTTGAACCTAAGACCACAAGGAGAACAAATCTTTTAGTCCCAAACTTTTATCATTGTGCCAACCAAGGTTATCAATTCTATTCCGTTTTGATCGGAATGGCCAATACATTTTGTTTAAATTAAAAAAACAGAACAAAGTAGAGCATATTTTATCTCGCTCAAAATCTCGTCCTGTTCTGGAAATTCCGCTCAAATTTCAGCCGGAATATTTCAATTTCGTTCCGCTCCTCCCAAATAGTGTTTTTTTAAATAATTAATAGTTTTACAATATCAATCATATCTCTTAATCCAACCGTTAGATTGAGATGAAATTTTACGAGGAGTCTCTTGACATATTTATATATAATATGTTAACATTTAAAAGCAATCTTAGAATGCAACGACCTTGTAATATTGATGATGACATTCTTGTAATATTATATAAGTTTATAATTTTGTTCAGAAAAATCATTTTATTGCGTCTTTTTTTAGATTATTTATTTCTCAATTTCATTATTCAACAACGAGTTTATTACGAATTGAACTTTATGATTTGATTTGATTTTTTTTATTTAAGATTATTATGATCTTATAACGCAGGTTACACATTTGAAAGGTTAACCTAGGTTGATCTTAGTTGATTCAATATATTGTTGTTTCAATATTTTTTTAAGATATCAACTTGATTTTTTTTAGTTAAACTATATTTTTATCAATTTTCCATGTTATCTTTGAACTCATCAAATCAGTTGAGTTATATCAGTTTAACTCTAATTTTTTTTACTTATGTTTAAATTGCACAATTCTAAATAATTTTATTTCTGTATTTAAACTATTTTTTTTCTTAAATTAATATATTTAAAATATAAATAATATAACCTTAAAATGGAGCGACATAATATTTTAAAACCAAAATATTCTATTTTAATTGAAACATCGAAACATAGAACCTTGGAGACAGTTTTCCTTCATCTTTCAGAGAGGGAGACTTACCTCACTGCAAGTAAAAACCCTATTGATCTTGAGTCACATCAATTCGATCCATTCCACATATCTGTTGATTAGTTGTTTGTCATCCACAGCTTCTTGTTCTGTTATACTATACCATGATACAAAATTGTCTTAAAATCAACAAATGTGTATGAGCTTCTGCATCTTCCACTCTCTAGGGTTCGAGACCTAATGAATTTTATCGAAGAAAAATTAAGAGACAGAGAGAATTTTTGTAATGAACAATGTTCATTGTTTTCTGTATATTTGAATTGCAGCAATTGTAGAGAATATATACAAGAGCTGATTCAGTTACAAGAGAAATGAAAAACGACTTTCTAACTAAATTGAAAAACAACTATCTAACAAAATAACTAATTAATTCTAACAAATTGAACACGCTGTGGAGCGTAACCTTCAGTCTTCATTGGGCTTGTGTATTTGCACACTGCAGCTGAGAATTCTGGGTTCATCGCAGTGTGCCTTAGTGTCCATATGTCGATATTCCCCCTCAAGATGAGGCTGAGGAGAAGCTGGAGAGTAGATATTGTGAAGACTCATCTTGGACACCAAAGGGAAGAAAAAAGAGAAGCCAAGTGCTTTGGTGAAGATGTCCGCAAGCTGATTTCTAGATGAAACATGGAATGTGCGCAAGATACCAAGCTGGATTTTCTCTCTAACTACATGACAGTCAATGTCAATGTGTTTTGTACGTTCATGGAAGACAGGATTTGCTGCAATATGAAGGGCAGCTTTACTGTCACAATAGAGATGAGCAGGTTGTGGAGAAACTTGAAGATCATGAAGAAGTGTGCGAAGCCATATAAGTTCGCAGCAGGTAGATGCCATTGCCCTATACTCAGCCTTAGCTGAGGATCTTGAAACTGTGGTCTGTTTCTTGGACTTCCAAGAAATCAAAGATTTATCAAGGAAAACACAAAATCCAGTCACTGATCTGCGGGAATCAAAACAACTAGCCCAGTCGGAATCACAAAATGCCTTTAATTGTAAACCAGAACTGACTGGGAAAAATAAGCCTTGTGCAGGTGAGGACTTAACATATCGTAATACACAAGTGGCTGCTGCTAAATGAGGCATTCTGGGAGTAGCCATAAACTGACTTAAAACCTGAACAACAAAACATATATCAGGTCTAGTTATAGTGAGATATAGCAGACGACCAACAAGTCTACGATATGCAGTGGGATCTGCCAAAATCTGCCCAGAATCCTTAGAGAATTTGACATTAGGCTCCATTGGAAAATTAACTGGCTTGGATGCTAACATCCCAGAATCGGCAAGGACTTCCAAAGCATATTTTCTCTGACAAACAGAGATACCAAGTGTGCTGCGAGCTATTTCCAATCCAAGGAAATATTTCAAACAACCAAGGTCCTTTAATTGGAACTTGTCATTGAGAAGTTGTATAAACTGTGAAATTTCATCTGCATTATTGCTAGCAACCACAATGTCATCAACATAGATTAATAATGCAATGAATGAACCTTTCAAAAATGTGGTGAAGAGAGTATAATCAGCCTTGGACTGAATAAAACCAAAATCAAGGAGAGCATTTGAAAATTTTGCAAACCATTGCCGTGAGGCTTGCTTGAGTCCATAGAGAGATTTATTGAGTTTGCAGACTTTGGACTCCCCCTTGCTACTGAATCCAGGAGGTAGAGACATATACACTTCTTCATTTAATTGACCATGAAGAAAGGCATTATTCACATCTAGTTGATGTAAATGCCATTTCTTCACTGCTGCAACAGCCAAGAGTGTCCGAACAGTAGTAAGCTTGGCCACAGGAGAAAATGTCTCATAATAATCTAGCCCTTCACACTGATTGTAGCCCTTAGCAACAAGTCTGGCTTTATACCTCTCTAAGGTGCCATCAGATTTCAACTTAACCTTATAAACCCATTTGCACCCAATCACATGCTTGGAAGCTGGAAGATTGACCACAGTCCATGTGTCATTGAGTTCCAAAGCTTTAATTCAAGTAGCCATAGCATCACGCCATTCCTTATGTTTGACAGCTTGAGCATAAGATTGTGGCTCAACAAGTGCAGATACAGATAGGCTAAAGTGTTTTTGAGCAGGAGACAAATTGTTATATGAAAGCACTAAAGAAATGGGATAAGAAATACCTGAAGCTGTAGACGAAAGGGTAGGAGAAGAAGTGGAGATTGCAATATGACAATGATAGTCATGTAGGTATCCAGGTGCATGTTTTATTCTAGAAGACCTTCTGTTGGGTAGTGACTCTGAAACAGACTCGGGATAGCATGGTGTATTCTGGTGACTGGAAATATTG
This sequence comes from Salix brachista, assembly GCA_009078335.1. NCBI lineage: Eukaryota > Viridiplantae > Streptophyta > Magnoliopsida > Malpighiales > Salicaceae > Salix > Salix brachista. The sequence continues at coordinate 12,355,642 of CM018582.1, forward strand.
GCAGATGTGAAGTGAGGCTGTGGAGATGAATTATTTGGACTAGACTGGGAAGGTGAAAAAGTAGATGAAGAAGTGGAAGAGTCAAGTATTTGTGGTGGAATTAAGGGATCAGCTGGTGAGATGGAAGGGTCATGTATTAGAACTGGTATAGACAAACCAGAAATACCAGCAGTGGTCTGTGGGTGTGAAATTGCAAATGGAAACACATTTTCATGAAAAATGACATCTCTGGATATGAAGACAGTGTTGAGATGCAAATCATAAAGCTTATAACCTTTCATTTCATAAGGATAACCAATTAATATGCAAGGCTTAGCTCTAGGATCAAATTTGTGTCTATTTCGGAGAAGAGTACTTGCATAACAAAGACAACCAAATACTCTTAAATGTGAGTATGATGGAATAGAGTTGAATAAAACTTCATATGGAGACTTATTGTGTAATACAGGAGTAGGTATATGATTGATTAAATGTACCGCAGTAAGCACACAATCACCCCAAAATTTCAAGGACAAATGTGACTGGAAAAGAAGTGACCGAGCAACATTGAGAATATGCTGGTGTTTACGCTCTACAACAGAATTTTGCTGAGGTGTTTCGACACAGCTAAGCTGATGTATGACCCCTTTAGATGCATAAAAAGATTCCATGTTGAATTCAGCACCATTATCTGATCTTAAGGTTTTGATTTGAGATTGAAATTGTGTCTCAATCATGTTGAAAAATGCTTGTATATGATTTCTGGTTTGGGACTTATTTTCTAGAAGATGAACCCATGTAAACCTTGTATGATCATCTACAATAGTCAGGAAATATGATGCACCCGTGAGAGACTTTGTAGAGAAAGGACCCCATATATCACAATGGATCAAATCAAAAGAATTTGCAGCAATTGATGAATTATGAGGAAAGGATAATCTGTGTTGTTTAGCTAGGGGGCAAATATTGCAATTCTTATTCGATTCATGCAAAATCTGTGGGATTACATGAGAAAGAGACCTTAGAGGAGGCTCTGCGGGATGGCCTAATCTATAGTGCCACAAGTTTTGATTGACAGAACTAGTACAAAGATTGGCAGAAACTAGTTCATTAACAGAGTTTTTATTGAACTTATCAGAAATGCAGGAAACAGTAGGTTGTAAAACATGCACTGGTTGCTTCAGCAGGTAATACAATCCTCCATCCTCTTTACCCACTCCAATCGTTGTCCAGCTTGTGATATTCTGAATGAAACAAAAATGTGGTAAGAAGATGACACAACACTTCAATTTATTTATCAATCTGCTAACTGATATGAGGTTGAACGAAAATGAAGGAATACAAAGGACATTATCAAGAACAAAATGTTCTGAAATCCTAATTGTACCAATATGTGTAACTGATGCAAACTGACCATTAGGAAGTGTTACAAGCTTGGAAACGACAGAAGTTATGCTAGTGAAGAAAGAAATGGAACAGATCATATGATCTGTGGCTCCGGTATCAATGATCCATGGAGTTTTTGATGGACAAGTTTGTCGATGCAGTGATAGATAGGATGCAAACACAGAGTGTTTGAAATTATGAAACTGAGTTTTATTGGAAGTTTTACCTGCACTTGTGTGGCCCTCACCTTGCATAGGAATTTCTGGTTCTTTACCTATGAGTGAAGACACTTGATTCACAGATGAATCATGTTCTGATATGTCTGATTTCAGCATGCTAAGAAGTTGTTGGCATTGATCATAGGTGAGAGGCAATTGAGGTCCAGTGACTTGGTTGACACTAGGAATTGTAGCATTCTTTCCCTTGTTAAATTTGTAACCAGGTGGGAATCCATGAACTCTATAACATCTTTCAATAGTGTGGCCAGAGATGCCACAATGAGTGCATGTTGGTCGATCTTTTCTAACAGGGAAGGATCTGTTGCCTGTGAAACGAGATGAAGACATGCCTGGCATGGTTTTTGTAAACAAGGCAGTGGTATTCTGATTGAAAGAAGGACTTGATGAAGATATCATTCGTTGTCTCTCCTCTTGAACCACAAGCGAGAAGACTTTGTTGATTGAAGGAAGAGGATCAAGCAGCAGAATCTGTCCTCGCACATGAGAGTAGCTCTCATTCAGTCCCATTAAAAATTGGTATACATGCTGTTGATGATGATAGGCCATAATGGTCTTCAAAGCTCCACAATTACAAGAAGGAATTGGTTGATGATTTGCAAGCTCATCCCACAGTCCTTTAATTGCAGTGAAGTATGAACTAACCGAGCTATTTTCTTGACATAGAGAAGCTATAGATTTCTTCAATTGAAAAATTCTGGGACCATTGTGCTGTGAAAAACGATCCTGGAGATCTTTCCAGATTTCAGAGGCATCGTCAATATAGATGATACTATTAGCGATCTCTGTTGAAACTGAGTTGAGTAGCCATGAAAGGACCATGTTATTGCATCGAGTCCATGACAGACCTTGACTGTCAAAGAGATTGGATGGTTTGGACAAGGTACCATCAACAAAACTCAATTTGTTTTTGGCTGACAAAGCCATTATCATCGCTCTCTTCCATGTGTTGTAGTTTTCACCATCAAGCTGCTTTGAAACAATCATAGCTCCTGGACTGTCACCATGATGTAAGAAGAAAGGATTGGAAGAATCCAATTCAAATGAAGAAGTGATGTTGCTTGCTGCCATTGTTGACAGACGAAGAAATTGAAAATTGAAGAGTGAAGAAAAACAGTGACTGAAGGGAAAAACCCAAATTAATCAATCAAAGAACAAATTGAAGAGACAATTTCAAAGATAATTGCTCTGATACCATAATGAATTTTATCGAAGAAAAATTAAGAGACAGAGAGAATTTTTGTAATGAACAATGTTCATTGTTTTCTGTATATTTGAATTGCAGCAATTATAGAGAATATATACAAGAGCTGATTCAGTTACAAGAGAAATGAAAAACGACTTTCTAACTAAATTGAAAAACAACTATCTAACAAAATAACTAATTAATTCTAACAATTTGAACACGCTGTGGAGCGTAACCTTCAGTCTTCATTGGGCTTGTGTATTTGCACATTGGGCTTGTGTATTTGCACACTGCAGCTGAGAATTCTGGGTTCATCGCAGTGTGCCTTAGTGTCCATATGTCGATAAGACCCTTCACATCTTCAAGATTGCACGTCCTTCAACTATCCCTACGTAATCAAACGAGTTTTTATTATTTTCAAAATTATGTTCACAAAAACATGATAAGAATAAAGAAAGATTATGATTTGAAATTATATTTTTATTTTTTTTTGTTTTTCTATTATTGTTATTAAAGATTTTTTTAGTTATATCCTTTTATAATATTTCAATTAAAAACTAGACTTCATAATATATTTTCATTTGTTTTTTTTGTTAACATGATACAAAAAAATCTTGAAATTTAATTGACACTCCATTTTATAAAAATAATTTGGTTTTATTTCTTTTGAAAAAATAGAGCTTCGGGAACCAAATTAGACTAGTAGACAATTACGCATTTTTTATTTATTATTATCGTTAAATTTGTGTCTTTTAAAATATTTTAGCCTAAAGAGTTCTTCACTTTAATTTTTGGTCCTTTTAGTTTTAAAATTTAACTTTTTGATCTTAAACTTCATTTTTATACACATTTCAGTTTTTGAGTTTGAGAGATTAGAGAGGAGATTCTTGGTTGGAAAGAGTTTGTTATAAAATATTACGAAGTAATCTAACTCTAAATGTGATGTGATTTGTTATTATAATATTAGTGAACCAACAATAGACTAGTTGAGGTAATGTATAAATATTGTCTAGAAAATTTGTCAATCAACGATCTGACATGAATACACATGGAGAGATTATCTACAAGGAAAGGAAATATAATAATACCTTAAAAATTTAATATAATGGTTTATCAATATTTAAATGATCAAATTAATGATTTGAAAATAAAATTCCACTACAATGAAATAAAAAAATTGGTATTTACTCAAATGGCAAGTTCGTGAAAAATTGTGCTATTATAATTTCCATATTTGCTTGAGTTATTTTGATAGAATCATGAAATGGAAATAAGGATTAGTTTAATGGTGTAACTAAATTATTATATTAATGGTTTTAAATGGAACAATATAACATGTCGTGGAGTGTGTCTAAGATGACCTTGTATAATATTTTAAGAAACTATTATGAGGAAGTAATTGAAACTGCTTAGGATACCTTAAATATAGATGAGTAGAAAATATATAATAGTTGGTGTATTTCATGTGATACAAACCTCATGATCACGTGATCATGCAATTCATAATTAAGATTTAAATCTGCTCCTAGAAAGCCAAAATAAGTCTGATAGGAGTATGAGACAATGAAAACCTGCCCTAAGACACCAACACCATTTCAATTAGTAGAATGATGCCACAAAGCTAGTTAATCTTCGACAAGTTAGATTTAGTTCCTTCAAGAACTAAAAAAATGCAAGAATTACTCTCACATGTTGAAACTGAAAAATTCAAGAGTAATAATCATCAAAGGCTATCGAAATTTTGGTTACATGAGTTTATATACTTCTTGAAAAATTAACCCTAATGGACCCCTTATGTGGACTTATATGAGGTCTACTCAAAACTAACCTAAAACCCTAAACTAAAAAGCCCATAACTTAATCCAAACAAGTCTTCGATCCTAGTTGAAAACAAAGTATTAATTAAGCTCAAATAAGCCTTGAGTTGTAGCTAATAAAATAAAATAAAGCTCCTAATATTAATTCCATGCTCTCCTATGAGAAGAAGAGAAGAAAGTAAAATGTTATAGAGCTAATTCAAGGCTTATTTATAGCCTTCCATGCAGCTCCTTACTTTTAGAAACAAATGGAAAAGGTAGCCATCTATGTTGTTTCCAAGTTGTAGTAGGATTCTTTTGTTTCCTTTGTTGTCCTTACTTCATGTCCCAGATAAGGTTGTATTGGACCCCTCTTGCACATAGATAAAACATGTATTAGGGTCTCCTCTTGATACTCTAATGGACCTTTCAATTCTGACATGGATGAAACCTTCAAAATCAATGTGTTCAATGCCTTTTTCAATGTCTTTGTCTTAGACCGAGTCATTGGCCCATTTGGAACATGTAATGGATCCTTGCTGGTGATTCTGGGCTGGTCCACATCATCCCCTCTCTCCTCGAAAGGATTCAACCTCGAATTAAAATTTGTGTCAAACAACGTAAGATCAACAACATTAAAGGTAGAATTAACATCATACTAACCTGGAAGGTCAATTTTGTATGCGTTGTCATTTATTCTCTCTAAAACCTGAAATGGACCATCACCATAAGGCTGTAACTTTGATTTCCTTTGGTTAGGAAATCGTTCCTTACGCATGTGTACCCAAACCCAATCATCGGGGTTGAAGAGCAACCAACATCTCTTATTTGCTTTAGAAGCTTAAAGTTTATTCTTTTTATCTACGATCGAACTCCCACATGGAGTTGTCTCACCATCTTTACTTTCTTTTCACCATCTAAACTTACCTTTTCTTCAAAAGGTGAAGAAATTAAGTCATAGGAGTTAGTGGATTTAAACTATAAACAATTTCAAAAGGAGAAAACCAGTGGTCGAATGAACAGTTCTATTGTCAGCAAACTTCACAAAAGGCAAACATTCGTTCCAACTTTTCAAATTCTTTTGAATTGCAACACGCAAAGTTGGGTTAATGTTTCTATTTACCACCTCAGTTTGTCCATCTGTTTGTGGATGACAAGTTGTCAAAAATAAGCGTTTAGCTCCCAACTTTCCCCACAAGGTCTTCCAAAAGTAGATAAGGAACCTAACATCATGATCTGACATTATACTTCACATTATACTTTTAGGAATGCCATGCTAATGTACAATCTCTCTAAAAAACAAGTCTGCAATATAAGATGCATCATCTGTTTTATGACATGCAATGAAATGCGCCATTTTAAAAAACCTATCAACCACAACAAAATTAGAGTCTCAATCTCTCTTTGACCTGAGTAAACCTAAAACAAAGTCCATAGAGATATCTATCCAAGGTTCAGTAGGCACATGTAATGGTATATATAGTCCATGTAGTTGCACTCTAGATTTTGCCTTTTTACAAGTAATGCATTGTTCATAAATTTGTTGCACCTCTCTTTTCATCTTTAACCAATAAAAATGCTCATGCAATACATCAAAAGTTTTTGCAACCCCAAAGTGACCCATTAAACCATCCCCATGTGCTTCACGAATATGCAATTCACGTAAAGAACTAACAGGAACACACAATATGTTCTCTTTGAACAAATAATCATCCATCAAATAAAACTTACAAAAAGTTAAATGTTCACATGCATTATAAATTTTAGCAAAGTTAAAATCATTATCGTACAATTCCTTCACATATTCCAAGCTTAGGAATCTAGTATTCATGGTGTGTAAAAGCGCATACCTGCGTGAAAGTGCATTAACTACGATGTTCTCTTTGCCTTGCTTATACTTGATTATGGAAGGAAAAGTTTCAATGAATTCAACCCATTTTGCATGTATCCTATTCAACCTACCTTGTCCTTTCAGATGTTTCAAGGACTCATGATCCGAATGGATTATGTACTTTTTTGGCCTGAAGTAATGATGACATATCTCATGTGCTCTTACCAATGCAAAGTCTCCAATCTTGCATTAAAACATGACCAATTCACATTCCAAATGCATCACATTCTATTTCAAATGTTTTCGTAAAGTCAGGTAAAGCCAAAACAAGTGCATAACATAATTTCTTTTTCAAAAGAACAAAAGTTAATTCTTGTTCCCTCCCCCATTTAAACCCAACAGACTTTTTAACAACTTCATTCAAGGGTGCAACTATTTTACTGAAATCTTTCACAAAACACCTGTAAGAACTAGCTAACCCATGAAACTCCTTATCTCACTTACCGATTTGGGTGTAGGCCAATCCCGAATGGCCTTAACTTTCACCTCATCCATCTCAATACCCTATGCAGTTACAACATAGCCAAGAAACACAATTTTCTCCATGCAAAAGGCATAATTTTTAAGATTAACACACAATTTCTCACTATGCAATACACTAAATACATTACGCAAATGATCAGGATGCTCAGTTAAGTTCTTACTATAGATCAGAATATCATCAAAATACATAACCATAAACTTACCTATGAATGCATGCACCCCATAATTCATTAAAAACATGAAAGTACTAGGTGCATTTGTAAGTCCAAATTACATTACTAACCATTCATACAAACTATGCTTCATCTTAAACATTGTTTTCCACTCATCACCCTATTTCATTCTAATATGATGGTACCCACTTTTGAAGTCAATTTTAGAGAAAATACAAGATCCATGTAACTCATTTAACATGTCATCAAACCTAGAAATGAGGTTTCTATATTTTACCGTTATATTGTTGATGGCTCGACAATCAACACACATCCTTCATGTTCCATCCTTCTTAGGTATATGTAGCGTGGGTATAACACATGGGCTCATACTCTCACGAATGTATCCCCTTTCCATTAGCTCATCAACTTGCCTATGAAGCTCCTTCATCTACTCGAGATTGCTTTTATAGGCTGGTTGGTTAAGAATTGAAGCTTCGGGTATGAAATCAATATGATGTTTTATCCCCTTAATGGTAGTAATTCACTAGGAGTATAATCAGGGAACACATCATCAAACTCCTGCAACAAAGAAATAGCAACACTAGGCATAATATGATCAAGATCGTATTTAAGTAACCCTCTTTGTACACTAGTAAAATCATTGGCTTGTTAGTGAAAAATACAGATCTCACCTCACCCTATCTAACATTAAAATTGGGTTGTTTCTTTAGTTTTTCCACACATTCTCATCACCCTTCATGACTTTCTTCACTCCTCTTGTCTTACCTCCACTCTCGACCATATTTGAGTGTTTTTGATTTGTGGTTGAATGGTCGAATATTTGTTTGTGTTTAGATGGGTGGACGAATGGGTTCTAGTGTTTTGGGTTCTAGCTAAATTTGATGGTCTTGTCTCCCCTATATTTGTTTGTGTTTGGATGGGTGGACGAATGGGCTCTAGTGGTTTGAGTTTTAGTGGTTTGGTGTAAGAGGTACAAGAGTGATGAATTTGCCATCTCTTACAATGATATACCTATTTTTAAACCCATCATAAATTGTCTTCCTATCATATTGTCATGGTCTCCCCAATAATATGTGACTTGCTTGCATTGCTACCACGCCACACAAAACTTCATCAACATATTTCCCAATTGAAAATGGAACCATAACCTATTTAGTCATTTTCACTTCTGCATTATCATTCAGCCATTGCAATCTATATGGTTAGTATGCTTAATAGTATACAAATTCAGTTTATTAACAAGGGTGGTACTACAAACATTAATAGAACTTCCACTATCTATAATTAAACTACACACCTTGCTTGATACATAACAAATCGTATGGAAGATGTTCTCCCTTTGTTGATTAGTTTAATCTTCTTTGATCTGAACCTAAAGTGTGCGCCTTATAAATAAGGACTCCTTAATTAGTAATGTTAACTCCTCCCCATCACTATCCTTTAATGATGGCATGTTTTCATAATCAGATCTGTTAGTTTCAGATTTCATATCACCATTATCTCTAATCATCATAATTGTATTGTTTGGACACTTTGAAACGTAATGTCCATGTCCCCGACACCTGAAATATTTAACATCACGAGTACATTTAGGTTGAGTTTCAAATTTACCTTTGGCACCAATAGGGACATCAACTTTACCCTTTGGTGGTCAATTCTAGAAGGAACAAAAGATCTCGACCGACAATACCCTCTTTCTTTACCTCACAATTTGCTTTCTTTTGGTTCTTAGGGAATTGAAATCAACAAATCAGAGTCAATAGCCTTCGTAGCGCACTCTAATTATAATTTTCAGACTCAAGAATCAATAAGTATACTGAAAACAAAGCAAAACAAAACTACGATTACGATTTTGCGAGTAGCAATGCAAATTTGTACGAATTGTGGACGAAACGAAGACACAAAATAAAACAGAAGTGAATATTAGAGAAAATAGTTACTTGATTCCTAGATAACCCAAATATAATAGAAACAAAAATATTTGGACAAAACTAAACAATAAGGATTATGTTTTGCAACTTGATGTAATCTAACATGTTACGTAATTTTAATGTAACAAAATTGAAATTCAGGCCAAATGATCTCAAAATAACCTCAAATTCAATATTTAGCATTATAATACTAAACAAACAACAAAACTCAAAACTTGATTATTTTTTTTAGCTTAAAAATATTAAACCCGACTACAAAGAAAAACGTGAAGAATATTATGTTTGGATCTCAGAAACATGAAGACTATTCAAACTAGTTTTCAAGCAAATAGATGCATAGGAATGATTGAAGTTATATATGCATCAATAATCAAAGTAGTATTGACTTTTATTTTTACTCAATTTCCATGATTTGGCAAAAAAGATTCTCGATACTAAACGAAAAACCCTAAGATGAAAAACTCAAAATAATTGTTATTATTACAAAAACAACATAGATTATATGATGATAAGGACCCACCAACATGTAAAACCATGATTTAATCAAAATGAAACCTAGAATTAACATCTAAGGCAATATTCAAATGATGAACATAAAGAACAATGAACCCAAAAATAGCCAGAAACCCAAAATACACATTTTAGACCTTAAACATATGTAATTTTGGCTTATGCTAACCACATTACTACAAGATGAAATAAGTATAACAACATTATTTGAACATAAACCAAGTAAAGTCAGAATTGTCAATCAAACAAAAAACATTTCAAAACTGGAATCCAACCTCTACTACTTTTTAATACTAAATATGACTCAAATAAGATAAACGGAACACATAAAACTAATCTTGATAGATTACTACTAAAACACAAAAAAAAAGTTAAAGAGATAAGTGTGCTACAATCAAAGTTAACAAACATTAACATAATACATTAAAATTATGAGCTTAAATGATTAAGCTGGCCACATGGATTCCACATCTAAAACTTTATAGGAGTATACCTTCTCAACTTCTTTCTTTTGAAATAGGAACTTAACTCTCGAAAATCAAGTTTGGCCTAGCACCCCCATTTTTCCCTTCTTGTTGCTCCTTTTCATTATTGTCTTATTCTTGCAGATCACTTACCTTTTTATAGGCTTAGTTAGGGTTTTAGCAAGCTAAAACCTTGAGTCAGTTCCCCAAAAACAAGCAGGGAGCCGCCTTAAGATACCGGCTGAAATGCTAATGAATGATATGGAACAATGGTCCCGTTGCATGATCGGCTTCTTTACGAGATGCAAGATGCCTTACCATGCGGTAAACCATATAGCAAGGAAGGTATGGGGTTCCTATGGCCTGGAACAAGTTCTCACCTTAGCCGATGGCTTTATCATCTTTCGATTCATTGAGGAAGAGGCAGTCTCAGAGGTTATCGAGAAAGGTCCATGGATGTTTGGGGGTAAAACTATTATCCTTCAAAAATGGACGCCGGATTTCCAGTTTGACAGAAGCAAGGTGTCTAAGCTCCCGGTGTGGATACGGCTGAAGGGGCTGCCTATCCCTTTATGGACCAAACAAGGTCTGAGCTTAGCGGCCAGCATGGTCGGGAAGCCTCTCTCCTGTGATGAACACACGATTACCTGCAAAAGGTTGGATTATGCTTGGCTATGTGTTAAGCTAGATGTAAGACTACCTTTTGTCCACCACTTTGACGTGGAAAGCCCCCTATCGGAGGAGCCACTAAGGGTTAACGTGGAGTATGAATGGAAGCCGTCACGATGTGAAAGGTGTGGGAGCTTTGGCCATAGCTGTGTTCAGAAGGGAGTAGAGCCAACCCAAGGCAAGCCCAAGGAAGATGAAGGTCAGCGCAAAATGGAAGATGGACCCAATATTTTGGGGAGAGACAAACGGCCTCACCTTCCAACCACCACTCAGCAAGAAACCTATGCCTAGGACACAGCTCACCGGGAGGCCAAAACAGGGGTGCAACTGGTTTCACAGGAGGGAAAAGGGAGCAGCACAGCCATGGGGGATCAAGTAACCCTGTCCAGTAAACTGAAGCAACCGAGGATAGATGATGAAGATGCTGAAGTTACGGGTGAGGCGACGACCTCCGGGCATGAGGACTGTCAAACCACCTCACGTGATGAAATAATTGCTTGGTCTCCTCCAGTGATAAGAAAGAAGAAGGGGGGGCGAGGGAGGCCAGGGGCCTCTAGAGTCTAGGTTTGCCTGCTATTATCAGAATAAATGGTTACAACCATAGGAGCATGGAACATTCGGGGCCTCAATAGCCCTAACAAGAAGAAAATGATCCAGCAATGGGTCAACAAAAATAACTTGAACATTTTTGGTATCCTAGAGCCCCGTATCCTGCCAGCTAAAATGGCTGCCATAGAAGAGGGTTTAGGTTTCCAAAACTGGCATTTCATCTCCAATATTCATCACTGTCGTCTTTGCAGAATAATGGTGGGATGGAACCCTGCGAAGGTCACGGTCTCTACAATTCACATGGATAGTCAATGGGTAACCTGTGACGTGCTAAATCTGGAAGATAGCAGCACCATCAGGATATCTTTCATTTATGGCTTGCACACACCGACAGACCGAACGCCTTTATGGAATTATTTGGTCTCGCAAAGTGCTAACAATACTTCCATCCCCTGGACGACGATGGGAGATTTTAATGCCATTATGAGCCCGAGGGACAGGCAAGGAGGGGATACTGCCTAGCGAAGCCGTATGGATGACTTTTCAGAATGTATTTGTATGGCAGAATTAATTCAGATCCCGGTGCAGGGTCTTCATTTCACTTGGCATAACAGCCAGATAGGGGATGCCACAGTCCTCAGGAAATTAGACTGGGCTTTCGGGAATCAGAATTTTATCATGAAATGGCCTCTCTCGACAGCTACTTTTCAAACAAGGGTGGCGTCTGACCACAATCCCATCATCGTCTCCCTCCTCCTTTCTCCTCCCCGCCAAAAATCCAAATTTAGATTCCTGAATCTCTGGACTAGGCAGGAGGGGTATGAAGAAATGGTGCAATCGGCTTGGACCTCGGAGGCTTATAGTAACCCTATTAGCCGCTTAACGACAAAGCTGAGGACTCTCAAGGGTGTTCTGAGCAACTTTCACCGAACCCATTCGACTCGGATAGAGTCCGTCAAGCAAAGGAGGCTTGACAGCATGCGTAAAAAGCCATGGACATGCGTCCCAATGATAGGGAAGCTCACAGACAGGAGAGAGCAATGCCACCTTTATAACAAGTTGAGTGCAGATAAGGAATCATTTTATCGGCAACGCTCGAGGATCCAGTGGCTCACTCTTGGGGACAAAAACACTACCTTCTTCCATAGATCATTGACGCATCGGAGATCCAGAAACAGGATCCACAATCTTTGAAGTCATTCAGGGGAAATTACCAGGGATACAATGGAGATGGGTAACCTAGCAGTGCACTACTTTCAAGACTTGTTGTCCCAACCCTATCATGCTTTAAGCCCCATCACAGATGCCCTCTATGCAAAGGCTATCTCAAGGGAACAAAGAGATGCTATGGCTTGCCCCGTTACTAGAGAGGAGATTAAAGAAGCTTTATTTTCTATCTCGGATGACAAAGCCCCGGGTCCTGATGGGTTTAACAGTTGTTTCTTCAAAGAGAGTTGGGCCATAGTGGGAAATGACTTTATAGCAGCAGTTCTCCACTTCTTCAGAACCTCTTCATTGCCGAAATGCATCTCTGCAACGAGGATCATTCTAAGTGACTATCGTCCCATTTCTTGTTGCACGGTGGTTTACAAGTGCATTGCTAAAATTCTAGGTAATAGACTGAAAAGAAGCATGGCAGGGGTCATTAGTGAAAAGAAGCATGGCAGGGGTCATTAGTCGAGCACAGTCAGCTTTCTTGCCGGGTAGGAATATCAGTGAAGCCATTTTTCTAGTGCAGGAATTAATGCACAACTTCCACCGGGAGAAAGGCCCTCCTCGCTGTGCTATTAAGGTTGATCTCCGGAAAGCCTTTGACACGATCAGTTGGGACTTTATTTTACAGGCTATGAGAAGCATAAACATTCATCCGACGGTTATTGGGTGGATAAGGGTGTGCATTACCTCTCCTTGGTATACCATCGGAATGAATGGAGAGGATCACGGGTTCTTTGGTGCCTCTCTAGGGGACTCCAGCAAGGGGACCCCTTATCTCCTTATTTGTTTGTTCTGGTGATGGAGGGGCTAAACGGGATTCTTCAACAAGCCTCTCAAGAGACAGGATTCAGGCACCATTGGCGTTGTAAGGACCAAAGAATCACGCACCAATGCTTTGCGGATGACCTTATTATTTTCAGTCATGTTGACACCATTTCGGTTAAAATATTGAAAGATGCCTTGGATAAGTTCACTACTCTATCGGGTCTCAATGTCAATCACAGGAAAAGTTCAGTCTTTGTCACGGGGGTGGAGGAGGCAGTTCAGGATCAGATTGCAGATCTTCTGGGCATCCCAAAATCTACCTCAGCTCCCACTTATCTAGGGGTCCCCTTGATCACTACGAAGCTCACTAATGCAAATTGTCAGATGCTAGTAGATCGTATCAAGGCCAGAATTAGATTATGGATGACTTCTACCCTCTCGTACGCGGGACGTCTTCAACTAATTCAATCAGTCCTCTTTGCAATGCAACTCTATTGGTCTACAAAGTTTATTCTCCCTACAGCCACTATTTCCAAAATTGAGAGCATTCTTTCAGCCTTTCTGTGGAAGGGGGGATCTCTATCTCCAAAGGGAGCCAAGGTAGCCTGGAAGGATATCTGCCTCCCCAAAACATAAGGGGGGCTAAGTATTACAAGGTTGGGAACCTGGAATAAAGCTGCGATGATTAAACACATCTGGTCCCTCCTCACTGATAAAGATTCTTTGTGGGTTGCTTGGGTGCATAAGTATCTCATCAAGGGCCGTTCTCTTTGGCAGATTCCAGTCCCTTCCAGTCCTACGTGGACATGGAGGAAAATTCTTCAGGCCAGGGAGTGGTGCAGAGGAGCCATAGGTGCTCAGGTGGGCAATGGTCAGGATACTTCCTTATGGTACGATTACTGGCTTCCAACTGGTAAAAGACCAATAGACATGTTCTCCTGTAGAATTTTAGCCTCCACGGCATTGGGATGGAAGGCGAAGGTGGTAGATATCGTGGTTGGGGACAGGTGGAACTTCCCGGTGGGTCATAGTCAGCTAGAGGAGATGTGGAGCAGTTTTGTTTTCAGCCTCAGATCACGGAGAGGGATACTGCTATCTGGCACGCAAACGGCACAGGGCAGTTCACGATTTCATCAGCATGGGAGAAGCTAAGGAATCGGCACCCAACATCTAAGATGCACCACATTTTATGGCACCCTCTCCACGTCCCCAGACACTCTTTTATCCTATGGCTGGCAACTAAGGGACGGCTAAGAACCATGGATCGAATGCATAACACAATGGAGGAGAGGACATGCAAGCTATGCAACAGTGAGGCAGAAACCCATGACCATCTATTTTTCCAATGCAGGTACTCAGGCCAGGTTTGGCAGACGATCACAAGAAGGGCTTGTAATCACTGGCCTTCCTTACCGTGGACAAGCCTTCTGGACTGGACTTCTAACAGATTTCACCGTTCAAAGAACATGGAGGACATGATTGGGCCTCTTCTTTTGGCTTCTTCGGTTTATCATTTATGACAGGAGCGCAATAGCAGGATTTTCCAAAACCATGCCAAATCAGTGCAATCTCTCAGCGAGGAAGTCCATCAGCAAATGAGGGATCTTCTATCTAATACAGAGAATCGTCACGGGATCACTGAGGCCATCGGTAATATCTGGAATATTAGCACAATAGCTACAGGGCGAAAGTCCTATGAGAAGGACGGAGTTGTGGCAAGCCTGCCTGTGAAGGGGCTGTTTGTTTTCTTTGTTAGCCCATCTATGGACTTGTTTTGCTTTTTTTATCTTTTGGCCATAGGCCTTAGGCTTTCGTTCTTTGGCCTCCTTGGCTTCAGGCTAAGAGTGCCTTTTAGCTGTTCTTATGAGGAGCTTGTTCCTCTTTTTATTCTCGCTGGCCCTCTCGGCCTCCCCCTTGTAAATTTTTCCATCTTCTAATATATATCCGGTTCCAAAAAAAAAAAAAAAAACCTTGTTGGTTTGGATTCAAGTAGTTTTGCAAAAATATTAGGGTCAAAAGAAAATGTTTCTAGCCTTTTGATCTCAAGGGAATGATTTATAACCTTTCATAAAAACCCGCAAGACTATTTTGAAGTGTGAACATGAGAAATGTTTAGGTGGTTTTGTGCATATGCATGTTTAAGTTCAAACTAACTAGGTTGGTCACATTCATGACTTCATTGGAGTATCTCTAACATCATCATAGCCTAAGACATTTGAGTCTAATTGAGGAGGCACACACCTTTTTATTAAATCCTTTCTTGGTTTATTTGAATATTTATAACTTCATATTTAATTTTTTGAAATTGTTATCTTAGTCAGTTTTCTTCTTGAACACATGATGAAGGCTGATCCAGGACAAGATGTTTAGTATTTTATCATAAAATTGACCTAAAGAATTACATAAAGGTCGGTTGTATCTTTTTGAAATACTGACTAAATTCTTAGAGATTTAATAAAATTGTTTATTGAAGTTCAGAGATGTATGCAAAAACCAAAAATGAAATTAAAAAAATGCATGTTATTTTTAAGATATTTGACCGTATGCAAGAGAAAAAAATATTTTTATTACTTATTTAATTTATTAAGGTAATGTTTAGCAAAAACCATTTGTCCTAAAGATAAAACCGTCAAAATTGACATAAGATAATATTTTCCAAACACACCCTAAAAAAAATAAAAGACAATCAGACAACCCTTTAATCACAAGTTAACTTAGTCAAGTTAACTTAGTCAAGTTGACTTGGTTGATTCAACTCGATTGGTTGAGGCTCAACTAAGTTAACTCAGTCAATTGCCCCAACCAAGTTGAGTCTTACTTAGTTGAATCAATTGGGTTAACCAAAAATAAAACAAAAAAATTTACAAAAACACAAAACATGAAATTTGTTTTAGCCAAAACAAATTAAACCCAACCACAAAGAAAAACACAAAGTATATTGGGTTTGGATCTTAGAAACATGAAGACTAGTTCCAAGTAAAGAGAAGAGATACCCAAGAATCATCGAAGTTATGCATGCATCAATAATCAAAGTGGCATTGACTTCGATTTATACTCAATTTCCATGATATGGCAAAAAAGGCTCTCGATACTAAATTGGAACCCTATGATTTAAAACTCAAAATAATTGTTATCAGTACAAAGGCAATGTAGATTATATGATGATAAGGACCCACGAAAATGTGAAAACCATGATTTAATGAAAAAAATCCTGGAATTGGCATCTAAGGCAATATTCAAATGATGAACCTATAGAGAACAATGAACCCAGAAGTACCCAGATTGGGCTTTTTAGACCTCAAACAAATGCATTTTTGGCTTATGTGAACCACATTACTAAAGCTTAAAATAAATACAACAACATTATTTGAACATAAACCAAGAAAAATCAGAATCATGTCTCAAAATTCTATTGTCAATCAAACAAAAAGCATGCTCAAACAGTTTCAAAACTCGAATCCAACTTCTACTACTTTTTAATACTAAACATACCTCAAATAAGATAAATGGAATGCATAAATTTGATCATAATAGATACTACTAAAACACAAAAAGCTAAAGAGATATGGTGTGTAACAATGAAAATTAAAAAATACTTAAAATATGTATTCAAATGATAGGCATGCCAGATGGACTTAACCTCTAAACTTTTATAGAAGTATACCTTCTCAGCTTCTTCTTTCTTTTGGATTAGAAACTTGCCTCTCCAAAATCAAGTTTAAATCCCAAAACCCGTTTTTTATCCCCTCCTCTTGTTGCTTCCTTCCTTGGTCTTAAATTTGTTTAATTAAATCTTTCATTTCTTTTTAGAATTTTAATTTTATGCAATTAAGTCCTTAATTTCACTAATTTAGCCTTTTAGGTTCAAATTTGGTCCCTCAATCTTGACATTTTTTATAACACTCAAAACTTATTTCTTCTAGCAATTTAGGTCTTTAATTGATCCATTTAGGTCTTTAATTGATCCATTTAGGTAACAACATCTTTTATAAGGTTTAAAATCTTGAAATGTGCATATTATGTTTGATTTTGCAAGGTTGTTACCTATAAATTTTTAAGATTTAGTTCCTAATTATAGCTTCTCCTCATTAAAAGGACAAAAAATAATATATAGCTTAATTTATTAGAAGATTTATGGTTAATTATTTGATTATCAGTGATCAATCGCACACTTATTTTTCATATCAACAATTTATTAAATTAATCTCAACCAATAATTATGAAAATATAACTGAATGTTTATTTAAATATCATCAAAAACACACAATTATATCTTTTATGACAAACTCTACCTATTGAATCATTATATAAATAAATATATCAACATAAAAAACTCAAAAGAATAATTTTTCAAATACAAAATTTCAAGACAATGAACAATACATATTGAACCTTTATATTCTCTTAAATACAAACTAATAAATGAAGCAATCAATCCATAGTATTTAAAAAAAATACATAAAAAAAGCTTTTAAATAGCATTATGACTAGAAAATAATATTTTAGCTCTCGAGGTTTGCATTTGATTAAAATTTATTTCTATAATTTTAGAGATTCTATTTTATATACGAGGTCAACACAAGATTTG
This sequence comes from Salix brachista, assembly GCA_009078335.1. Taxonomy (NCBI): domain Eukaryota; kingdom Viridiplantae; phylum Streptophyta; class Magnoliopsida; order Malpighiales; family Salicaceae; genus Salix; species Salix brachista. The sequence continues at coordinate 12,373,466 of CM018582.1, forward strand.
AATTTTGTTTAAAAGACTAAAACGCTCTCTTATATAATTTAACTTGAACAAAGGAAACAAAAAATCAATCCCAGTATGTATAGAAAGTTGATTCTCCCTTTTGAATGAATTATTATTTCTTTTGTAGGGATTGTTAGAGTATAAATATGAGATATGATATTGTAACACACAGGGAATGTGTGAGAGAATAACAATCAATATACAAATTCAAATTCTCCTCCTCTTCTCTCTCTCTCCTCTGCTCTCAATTCTCTTCTCTTCTGTGTGAATTCTTCTTCACTCTTCTGATCTCAACATGGTATCAGAGCTATTATGCTAGCGCATGAATTGATCCAAGCTTCCGCAATCTGATCCTTTAATGGATCATTCAAAAAAAAAAGTTAATTGCAGCTAAAGAAGATGAAGATGATCATCCATGCCACTGCTGCTCCTCATTTACAATATTCCTCATGGTAATTCCATTTCTTTCAAACCTTCACTCAGTAATAATCTTCCCAGTCTCAATATTAAGCTGATACAAACCAGTAAAATGCAATTTCCTTCCATTCATCACGCATAAGAAGTGCTGTTGCTCCACATTTAGTTGTTGTCCTGTTCATCTGTGAGACTGCATTTCAGCATACTTTTCAAATTCTCTAGTCTCTACGCATCAAATTGCTGTATTCAAATTTTGTGCAACAAAACTAAAGCTCAAATAGAGCAGCAGCAGAGCAAAAAAAAAAATGAAACTGAAACAGAGCAGCAGCAATTCACTATTGTTTTTCTTAGAGACCTTGATAGAGAGGCCTCTCGGGTTCTTTTCTCTGCTGCTTACGAAGGTTAATAACATTAGGAGTCTCACCTCCAGTTGGTGTGCTTGAAAGGCTATCACCAGATTGAACACCATCCTCCAACTTCTCTTCATCAAGCAGTGCTAATTCTGAAAATGATTCTGATTTTTCTGCTGATGTCGATGAAATTCCATTTGAGAAAGTGGAGCATGTCAAGCTTGCTCCTGATACAAATAAAGCTGCCAAGCCTGAAAAACCATAGGCTACTCATGTAGCGTCAAGCAAAGATGATGAATCTGCTAGTGAAGATGAAGAGACTTGTAAGAAGGCTGAGCAAAAAAAAAAACGTTTCTCTGTTCCAGATCCAGCAACAACAAGCAATGAGAATTAGAAAGAGACGACATGTTTCGATTGAGTATCGTCGCAAAGAGAGCAATAATGATCAGATTGCAGCAGAGAGTGTTTGCGATGTGCCTAGAGACTGAAGACCTGAAGGCTGCGGTGGCCAAGGCTATGGTCGTTGGGGCTGAGTCTAAGAGCGATATTGTGGAAGTTGAAGGAGTGTACTGCTGTGCCGAGCGTGTGATGAAGGTCGTTGTGTCTGGCAATTCTGTTCTCCTTCCAAGTGCTGTGAATTTTTGATTTGTACTGCGGTGTCGCTTTGTGCATGCCAAATGTGTGTTTTGATTAGTTGTAATAAAAAAAATCAAAATAAAAAAAAAAAGAAAAAGAAAAAGAAAAGAAAAGAAAAGAAAAAAAAAATCATTGAGAAGTAGAAAATGAATTCTTACACAGATTAAGAAATTCATCAACAAATGAAAAAGTTCAGAAAAAAACTGAAGTAAACAAATGAAAAACTTCAGAAAAAAAACTGAAGTAGACAAATGATATTCAAACTCATTCTATCACCTCTCTTCCCTCCCATTTCTTTCTTCTCATCTCTTCTCAAAGATGAAAAAACTTCAGAAAAACTGAAGTAGACAAATGAAATGTCTTCTCTCTCTCTCTTCTATCTTCTTTGCCATTTGAGCATTTTTCTTTTTTCTTCTCAATCAAATTCAAACTCATCTTTCTATTCTCTTCTTTCTATTTTCCAAACTGATTTCTATTAAACAGGGTTAAGTACTCATGTGTTTTGTTTTCATTACTGCAATCTCATGCTTGGTTTATCAAAGCATGAGATTGAGGGGGGATGTTAGAGTATAAATATGAGATATGCTGTTGTAACACACAGGGAATGTGTGAGAGAATAACAATCAATATACAAATTCAAATTCTCCTCCTCTTCTCTCTCTCTCCTCTGTTCTCAATTCTCTTCTCCTCTGTGTGAATTCTTCTTCACTATTCTGATCTCAACAGGGATATGGATATTAATTCAATTTGAGGATTAAACCAATACATGACCATATGGGTTTTTGAAAATTTCTTTAATTGTGTGTTAATTATGATGATATGATAGTATGGAAAAACCAAAAAAAAATGAAATTTATATTTATGAAACAAAATTGTGATATAATAGTAAAATTATTAAAGATAATTTAATATTTGTTAAATATCTAACATAAATATATTTATGAAATTTCATATAATAATTTATATTTTTAGGTTGATATAATAATATGATATGTTACTCAATATTTTAAAAATAAAATTGTCTTATTTGTTGTATTTAAATAAAAATTTGAGCACAAAGTAAGAAATAAATAGTAGTTCTTAAAAGACACTTTGGAGATGGTGAAATCAAAATCCTTGACCATAGCAACGTCATCTTCATTTAGCTTATATAGTGAGTCAAATCCAAATCATTGACCATATAAATATTGTATTCAATTAGTTTATATGTTAAATCATTTTGAATGTAACAAAACATATATAGGTCACACATAGTTATTTGATATTATTATTTAACTCAGTCCAACTTATCAATCTTGAAATCTATCAATTCAACTCCTTACATAATCTTATTTGTTATATTTAAATAAAATTTTGGGTGCAAAATAACTAAACATTAGTAGTTCCTTGTAAATTTTAAATGTAAAAGAATCTTTGGAGAAGGTGAAATCAAATACTTAGATCATAGCAATGTTGTATTCAGGTAGCTTATATGTGCATGTGTCTACATTGTGAGATGAATTCAAAATCCTTGACCATAACAATGTTGTGTTCAATTAGTTTATATGGTGAAAACTAGAGAATTATTGGATATTATTATTAAACTCAATCCAACTTATCAAACTTAAAATCTTCTTATTCAACTTTCTACTTAGCATAAGTTTAAAATAGAACTGATTAGGAGTTGCTCCAATATGACCTAGTTAAGTTGGTGAGTCCAAAGATAACTTGATTGACTAGTAAAAAAAAAGTCTTGATGATGAAATTGAGAAGAAAAAAGGATAAGATTGATAAAAAAATATTTTGACCATACTTCACTATCATGAAGTAACTTAGTCAACTAGACTAGTTTAAAGACAATTTGATCGACTAGTAAAAAAAATTAAGAAAAAAATTTAGAAAGATAAAAAAAACTTAAAGAAAAAAAAATCTTTCCACCAAACTTCCTATATATCCCAAGTATAAAATTAAAATATTTGAGAGTTGTTATGACATGATTCAATTTACCTGGCTATCTAAAAGTAACCCGGATAATTATTATTAAAAATAAAAAAATAAAAGGGAGAATGAAAAAAAAAGAGTTGAATTAAAAAAAGAGTAGGAAGAGTCTAATTTTATTAAATTAGACTAATTAGAAGAAGATAAATGCTATTTGTTTTTTTAAAATAAAAATAAAAAGGTAAGGTGTTTCATGTATTAGGTAATGTGACGAGGGATACAGAGATCATTATCTAAAAGCTAAAAGAGGTCATGATTTTGAACAGTGTTTTGGCACTGTTCATCTACACTCAGATCACTGTGGACGGGAACAGTCAAATTACTTTATACTATTATTATTAGTTGTCGACTACACCAGAATGAAAACGTCGCTTGGCCTGGTGGTTAGAGAGCGCCCAAGCGAGGCGGGGCGCGAGAGTTTGAATCTCTGTAACAACGAATTTTCGGAATAGTTAAAATATCAAATTATATTATTATTATTTATATCCTACTACTGCCCAAAGAAGTTGCTTGGCTGAGTGGTAAGAGAGCGCCCCGCAAAGCAGGGCGCGGGATTCGCGTGGCGCGGGAGTTCGATTCTCCCTGCCAACAAAATGATTTTTGAAGGATTTGACATGGTTTTTTCTTCAGGTCTTTTTTTTTAAACCGAGGTGGCCGGGTGAGCTTACGCGCATCACAATAAATATCTGTACTTATTTTTTTTTACAATTTTCACTGTTCATTACTGTTTGAAAATGTGTTTTCCCCTTTTTTTTCAGGCTTTTTTTTTTTATAATCGCGGTGTCCGGATCAATTTACGCGCTCCATTATTTTTTTCTCACGTATACATTTTTTTTATAGCCAGGGTAGGTTACACGCGCCACAATTTTTGGGTCAGTTTGGGTTGATTCGATTCATTCGGTTCGCTCGGTTCACAGGTCACGTAAGTGTAGCTCTTTATTGTGATCTCTTTGTTTAGTCCCTGTACTTTCAATTGTGTTTTCTGGTCCTTATTTTCATTATATAGGTTTTGATTTGTTTTAATTAGGTCATTCAATTGAAATTGATTGTATATTGTAGTTTCTTTTAGGTCCCCATTCTTTGAATTTTCGAATTGGTTTAAAATCCTTAATATTTTCGGTATCAAAGTTTTGAATTATTTCAATTTTATCCTTTCATGCAAATTTATAAAAAAATCCTTAATATTTTCGTTATTAAAGTTTACTAATTTAATTTAAAATATTAAAATAACCAGTTACAACACGTATAAAATCATTCAATTTCCTACATCGAAAAAAGCCTAGATAAAGCATTCAAAATAATGATAATGATTATTTTTAGGTTTTTTTCTTATAAATATGTGAGACTAATTATATGTTTTAATATTTATTTAATATTATTGCCTGAAAATATATAGAGAGAGAGAGAAAAAAACTCATTTCTAACATATTTTATCTATTACAATTTTACTAATTGAATATTAAAATAACTAATTACAGCACGCAAAAAATTTAAGTTTATTTCTTAAAATAAAATATTTTTATTTATAATATTTCAGATCTAATTATCTTCACTGCAACTTTTATAGTACCTGCCCCATCTTCAATCCCTCAAACTTACATAATGCAATGATAGATATATCGCATGATAAGATCACAGGAAAATTGGACTCATAACAATTCTGAAATTAAAATTAATCGCTTAGTTTGCCGCAGTGCATGAAGCAAAAACATATGGAATTCTAGTTGCTAAGACTTCAAGCTTGGTTGCCACAACAATCTTCATCACAATGGAATAATCACTAGAACATCATGGGATACAAAAATAAAGCATACATCTAAAAAGATATCAACTCAGGGGATGTGATTTTTTATTGAAAAATCGCTGAAAGAACATTCATCAAATAAAACCATATATAAACAAATAATATCACATGTTCCTAGTTTTTTAAAATCTATCTTTTATTTCAAAAGAACATGAAACAAACAAAAACGCTATAAAATAATATTTAATAAAAATCTTTATTATTAATCCATATAAAACCATATAGAATAATATTCAATAAAATATTTATTATTTATCTATCAACTTTCATTTTCTACAAAACAACTGGTTTTCTGAATTCAAGCTGATGAGTTTTATCCTAAAAAATTAGTAGAAGAATATGAACAAATAATTGAGATCGATAAGATATTTTATCTCAAATTATTTGTCATCATTTGTGATTGTTGGGAATAAAGAAGCACACAACAGAAACAATCACAGAGAAGATATAATTTTGCACACACTTTATTTCACAGTGGTATTGTCTATATATAGACTTTACAGATATTCTAACTGAGGAAATTTGTACAGCTGAATAAAAGACAATAATTGACTTTCTATACTAGTCAGATTACATTCACTGAAATACAGCAATTCTAATAACCTGGTGCACGATCCTTGGCTTGATTCAATTCTGCAGTTGACTGCCAGTGCCCAAGCATAATCCTTGGCATGATATCTGCAGCTGGTTCCCTTATGTATTTGGTCATTGTAGTGACGTGGGCTCTCCTTCCTTAATACGCCCCCGCAAAAATGGACTTCCATCGGTAAGGCCAATTTTGTCCCGTAAAAAGTTGGTGCGTTCCCGGGATAACGGTTTTGTAAGCAAGTCTGCCAGTTGATCGTGAGTGTGCACATGGTTAACAGTGAATGTCCCTTTCTGAACATGATCACGCACAAAGTGAAGATCTATTTGTATATGTTTCATGCGAGAATGTTGAACTGGATTGAAACTTAGATGAGTTGCACCCAGGTTGTCACAGAGCAGAGATGGGGGCTGTTTGAGGGGAAACCCAAGTTCTTGCAGGAGGGCAAGGAGCCATATAGTTTCTGCAGCTCCATTTGCAAGAGCACGGTATTCGACTTCTGTAGATGAACGTGCAACTGCTCTCTGTTTGTTCGATTTCCATGAAATAGGATTGCCACCCAAAAATGTAATATAAGCTGATGTAGAACTTCTGTCATCAATGTCACCAGCCCAGTCAGCATCGCTGAAGGTAGTGAGGGATGGAGCTGGATGCTTGTTGAGATTAAGACCATAGAAAATTGTCTTTTTGAGGTACCGAAGGAGACGTTTTGCTGCAGTCCAATGGGTGACAGTAGGCTTGTGCATGAACTGGGATAATTTATTGACAGCAAAGGATATGTCTGGGCGAGTGAGGGATAGGTACTGTAGACTGCCAATAAGTTGACGATAGGTGGTGCTATCCATGGAGGTCGTGCCATCCATTAGGCAAAGGGACTGAGAGGTTGACAGTGGGGTGGACACATCCTTCGCAGCATCCATTTTCGTATTCTCCAGGAGGTCTCGGATGTAGTTGTGCTGGGAAAGGAAGATGCCATTAGGTGTTGGCACAACTTCCACGCCAAGAAAAAAATGGAGAGAACCCAGGTCTTTTAAGGAGAATTTGGCACCCAGCTGCAGCACAACATCAGTAATGAATGCTTGGTCATTGCCCGTAAGGACAAGGTCATCTACATACACCAGAAGATAGCATGTCACAGAATTGTGACGATAAACAAAAAGTGATGGATCAGCCCTGGAGGAAGTAAATCCGAGAGATAGGATGCACTGTTTCAAGGCAGAGTACCATGCCCTTGGGGCTTGCTTTAGCCCATAGATCGTCTTCTGCAACCTGCACACAAAATTGGGATTTTGTAATCCTTGAAGCCAGGAGGCTGCATCATGTAGACAGTTTCCTCCAAGGTGCCATGTAAAAAGGCGTTGTTGACGTCCATTTGTTTGAGGGGCCACCCATTCATCACTGCAATGCTCAGCACGGTTCTAATGGTGGCAGGCTTGACCACGGGGCTGAACGTTTCTGTGAACTCAACACCAAGACGCTGATGGTACCCCTTAGCAACCAGGCGTGCTTTCAATTTCTCCACAGACCCATCAGCTTTGCGTTTTACTCGAAAGACCCACTTGCAGCCGATAGGATTACAGTCATTGGGTGGGGGAGTTAAAACCCAGGTGTTATGTCGCATGAGTGCTGTGATTTCAGAGGCCATAGCATCACGCCATGCGGGTTGAGAGAGGGCGTGGCTCACACTGCTAGGTTCGGAGATTGGAGGCAGAGGATGTTTGGATGCAGAGTTCAGTTGCTTGGGTTTGTGAATGTGATTCATAGATCTGGTGGTCATTTGGTGAGTACGGGTAGAGGTAGCACAAGTGGAGACAGGTGGGGGATGGTCAGGGATGAAGATAGGGTTTTCAGGACAGGGAGAGGCAGCTGGAGCAGAGTCCGGGGAGCCTGTAATCGGACCTGGGGAGGGGGCAAGCATAGAGTCATACACATCACAAGAAGAATTAAGAGACGGAGAGCGAGGCATACCTTGAGGAGATGCAGAGATGGTGGTACTGGGATCCAAACTCACGGATGGGACAGGAGGTGGTAAGGGAGGTGGAACGGTAATCGGTGGTGCGTGAATCTCTGAGATAGGTGATGTAGTGGGAGGGGGTGAGTGGGCTGTCTGAAATTCATCAAAAATTACGTGCCGAGAAACATAAATCCGACCCGTTAAAGGATCCAGGCATTTATAAGCATTCTGTGTCTGAGAGTAACCAATGAAAGTACAGGAAACGGCCTTGGCTTGCATTTTGTGGTTATTATATGGTCGGGTGAGGGGATAGCATAAACACCCAATTTTTTTCATTTTGAGATAATTTGGGGTTTGACCGAAAAGAGCCTCAAATGGGGACTTGTTTTTGAGGAGTGGTGTGGGTTGCCGATTTATGAGGTAGGTGGCTGTTTGGAAGGCATGGGGCCAAAAAGATAGGGGTAGAGAGGCATCATGAAGTAGTGTGAGTCCGGTTTCAACAAGATGACGGTGACGTCACTCGAATACACCATTTTGTTGGGGGGTGTAAGGCGCAGTGGTGTAGTGGCTTATACCATGAGTAGAGAGGTAAGCTTTCAAATGGAGAAATTCACCACCGTTGTCTGAGTATAGACTTCTGATTTTGGTGTTAAACCTTGTTTCAACGAGGATTTTGAATTTTGGAAAAATACTCGAAACAAGGGATTTTGTCGCCATAGGGTAGAACCATATATACTTTGTATAATGGTCGACAAAGATGAGGTAATAGCGCGCACCATCGGACCCCATAATAGGAGCAGGTCCCCAAACATCAGTGAAAATGATTTCAAGGGGAGAGTGACTATGAAACTTGTTGAGCCAAATGGTTGTTTGTGTGCTTTATTTAAACAACAGGAAGTACAAGATGAAGGAAATTTATTTGTGGTGAGAGGTAAGGAAAAAAGCTTAACAAGATTCTGAACTATCTTAATTGAAGGATGACCAAGGCGTTTGTGCCAGCCATCAATAGAGGTTCGTTCATGGACATAAGCAACCATTTGGGGGAAAGTCGGCATCATCCTTGAGTTTGGAAACACGTAGACACCATCTTCACATGCTCCTCTTAGTAGTGGCGCCCCCGTGAACTTGTCCTTCACAAGAAAATAAAAGGGGTGAAGCTCGATAAAAACATTATTATGCTTGGGGAAATGATGAATGGAAATAAGGTTTTTCGAAATATGTGGAACACATAGTGTATTACGAAGATGAAATGTTTTGTTGGGTGTGGTTAAGTCTAGTGAGCCAACATGTGTGACTTGCAAACCTGAACCATCTCCAAGGAGAACCTCATCGGTACCATCATACTCGGAGTGAGTAGTCAAATTTTTTATGTCGCCCGTGATGTTGTGGGATGCAGCGGAATCAAGTAACCAGTTTTGGGCCGGGCTGCTTGATGCTTCAGTGCAGTTTGCAGTCATAGTAGTTGAGTGCAGCCGAGGACAGGCTTTAGCCGTATGGCCCATATTGTCACAATACTGGCATTTGGGCTGGTATCGTCTGTAATTCGATCGGCCCGGAGTGAATGTTCTCCTTTGTTCACGCGGTGGGCCATCTGTGATGTGGCGCTGGTCACCATGTGGCCCATGGGAAAAGTGATGATATTGCTGGTGGTGACGTCTAGACCCAGAGTTGCTGTAATTTCCTTTTGAATGCTGAGAAGCAGGATAAGCAGAGCGATGATGAGAGTAGTTCGCAGTGGCCACTAGCTGCTGAGTGGCAGTCTCCATTCTCCGCAGGTAATTCTCATGCCCAACCAGGAGGTCATGGAGTTCTTCAAAGGCAAGTGACTTATCTCTGGTTCTTATAGGGGCAGCAATTTCTCGGAATTCAGATCCGAGTCCATTTAGGACATAGAGTGTAATGTCGTCATCTGAAATGGGGTGATCAATAAGGGCAATTTCATCAGCCAGCCCTTTAATTGCATGAAGGTATTCTTGAATTGGGCGATTGCCCCGCTGAATCAGCGTCAGTTCCTCTTTGAGTTGCATTGCCCTTGTGCGTGACTTGCTTGCATACATTGTGGAAAGTTTTTTCCATGCTTCGAAGGACATTTTGCTTGTGGCAATGAGGGGTGTAATTGTTGGGGACGTGGAGGCAAGGATGGCGCTGAGGATCAACTTGTCTTGTCTGATCCAGTGATGTTTCTTGGCGATGGACGATGGTGTTCCATCTGAGGTGGGGCACTTTGATTCACCAGTGACATACTCCATTAAATCATAGCCAATCAGAAGAGCTTCAAACTGAGCTCGCCATTGTGGGAAGGATGAGGGTGTGAGTTTTTCATTAATTTGGGCTGCGATATTAAAGATAACAAGGGGTGTTTCTGATGAGGAGGATATGTGCTGTGCAGAAGCCATGGGGATCGAGTTCTCGTTAGAGAGGTGTGGCTTTGATACCATAAAGAAGCACACAACAGAAACAATCACAGAGAAGATATAATTTTGCACACACTTTATTTCACAGTGGTATTGTCTATATATAGACTTTACAGATATTCTAACTGAGGAAATTTGTACAGCTGAATAAAAGACAATAATTGACTTTCTATACTAGTCAGATTACATTCACTGAAATACAGCAATTCTAATAACCTGGTGAATGATCCTTGGCTTGATTCAATTCTGCAGTTGACTGCCAGTGCCCAAGCATAATCCTTGGCATGATATCTGCAGCTGGTTCCCTTATGTATTTGGTCATTGTAGTGACGTGGGCTCTCCTTCCTTAATAGGGAAGACACGCCAAGTGTTTCTTATGATTGTAAGTGCGGTCGTGGAGTTATATAGACATTTTTTTATTTTAGATTATTTTTTTACTCTTTTTTTCATATTAAGACTTAAATGTGGAATTTCCTTGTTCCTTTGGTAGTCGTGGCGTTGTAGAAACATTTCTTATTTTAGATTATTTTTAATATTCTTTTCATAACAAGGCTTCAATATGGATTTTCTTTATCCCTTTGGCCATCTATTAATAAGATCCAATATGAATTTCCCACAACCAATACTAAAAATGTCAGAGTTTCCAATATTGTCTAGTTTTTCAAATTCATCACCATCTGTTAGAGAATAATATAAACCATATTATGGGGCCTCACTTACAAGCTTAAGCTTTTAGGTGAGATGGTTCCTTAACATGGTATCAGAGCCTTGTTGACCCAGCGGTCACGAGTTCGAATCTCACCACCTCCATTCTATTTGATAAAAATCAAGCACAAGGTGATGTGGGTCTGTGCAAGTTTCAAGCCCAAAGGGCTTTCACTTGAGGGGGGGTGTTAGAGAATAATATAAATCATATTATGGGGCCTCACCTAACAGCTTGAGCTTTTAGGTGAAATGGTTCTTTAACATGGTTCTTTTATGGGGCCTCACCTAACAGCTCTGATACCATGTTAAGGAACCATCTCACCTAAAAGCTTAAGCTTTTAGGTGAGATGGTTCCTTAACATGGTATCAGAGCTTTGTTGACCCAGCGGTCACGAGTTCGAATCTCACCACCCCTATTCTATTTGATAAAAATCAAGCACAAGGTAGTGTGGGCCTGTGCAAGTTTCAAGCCCAAAGGGCTTTCACTTGAGTGGGTGTGTTAGAGAATAATATAAATCATATTATGGGGCCTCACTTACAAGCTTAAGCTTTTAGGTGAGATGGTTCCTTAACACCATCTTCACCTAAAGAGCCTTGTAACATTGTAATTTTGACCAAAACATTATCCAAAACGCTATGACACATCTTAAGTCAATTTCCATCACTAGCAGCAATAGTCAAGAGAACAAAAGGCTCTTCTCATTAACTTATTTAAATGAAGTGTAATTGATGATGCTAGAGTACTATCTTTATGATAAACATAATCTCCAAACCTGGGTCCTCGCTTTGTATTCTTTATCCATATTTTCATAATATACTATGAGGGAATAATAGAAAATCTCAAATCTATTTAGAAGACCTGTGGAGCATGGCAACTTAGTTAACCCATTATCTCAAACTTGTGCCAAACACAACTAATAGAAATATTAATTGCATCAAACCATACAATAAGATCATTTTCCTCTTTGAAAACATGAGTATCATGAATATATGTATCAATAATTCTTTGAGACATTGTTTGAAAAAAATCATTCCAAAATTTGAAAAGCATTGTTCTTGTATAAATTTAGATCCATGGATCAGTATTCTTTAATTGTCATTTGATGTTCTTGGCATACCTTTTCTCTTATAATGTCTCAACAACTCAAGATCTCACATTTCTCGAACTCCATCTTGATATTGGCTAAGAAATTCTAAAATTGTTTTATAAAATATTTAAGTGAACACATTATTTGTTCTCTTACTTCTCTAAGTTGATTTGATATGCCCAGAGGAATACTCATAACTAAAAACAGGAGATTATTTTACTCTCAAACCATACAACATTATAAGCCAATTATTTTAAAAAATATCATTTTTTTTTGCATTTCTTCTATATTGCTTCAACTTAATAATGGAGTCGACATTCCATAAACACTTATCGAAATGATTGTCCCTAAATTCTTATTTTCCTATCAAATAAAGGATATTCTTCATTACATTTCACTTAATATGCCATTCACATAAACGACAACAAGTTTATGAGAACATCTTTCTCACTCACATAGATATTAAAGGAGTTTGATCAATAAAAAGAGCCTTACCATTTATTGCCTCAAAAAATGTTTCAAATAACAATTTAAAACAAATCCAAGTTTCATCACACTAATATGCACATCCAAAAAATGCATTATTCCAATGGTGATTTATACCCATAAATAGTGCATAAACCATGCTATATTTATTTATGTGATATATGGTGTTAAATATTAGCACAACATAAAAATTCATAATGTAATTTGGATATTCTATCCCTCTAAAATGAATTCATTAGCATATCACCCTCATCCATCTAGATGACATAAAAACAATTAGAGTCTTGTGCTTGTATACTTTTAAGGCAATTCAAAACACCTTAGACATCTCCTTCACTAATCAAACTTCTCCTATGTTCTCGTAGAAAATTATGGAAATCTTGTTCAATGAAATCTACACTCTGTATACCTCCACTTTTTTTAATAGCATAATTATAAGCTTTGTTTACTTTTATATCATTATTTACCATAAAACCAATAACATTATTACTAGTTTAAGCTATCTTTCTTCCTGAGATAATTAAGTGTCTCTAGCCAAGCTCAATTATGTGATTATAGTTATCATTATTAAAGTAACTTCATGTACTTCTTCAGAGACATTAAATGCAACACATTCCTTACACCTACATCTATATTTTAATATCTCTCCTCTTCTTTCCTTGAAAGAATCAACAATTTTATGACACCCTTCATATGAACAAATAAATTCTTGACAAGATACATTCCATATTTATTATAATGTTTTTAGCCTCTCCTCGCTCTAAAACCTTTTTGCAATGCATATCCTTTATAGGTGTTGTAAGTATGATCATAAAAAAAATCATACCAATTTTGATTGAGAATTCTTCATTCTCATGATACATGTTTGCTATCTTTGATGTATAACTCTCTTGATCACCTATAAAATGAATAGAGGTAAGAAATAAGTTAATATTAATCTAAATTATCATATGTTAAAAAAAGTATATTAATTGAATTCAGTACACATTAACTTGTTTTTTGTATCAAATATTTACCACAAGTTCAATCCATCATTTGAGCGGATAACTAGTTTGGAGGTCATTATTAGTATTCCTTCCATATACCATGAGGGTAAAATTTAAAGGATAAGCAATAATAGTGTTTCATATTAATTTTATATTTTCATTCAAGCAATTTAAAGGTTATACTAAAATGATATCCCTAATACTCATGACATGCTAGAAATATTGCTTATCTCGTTGAATGAAATTTAATAATATAAAAGCCAAACCTAATTTAGTGTTTGATTTTAAAAGAAATTTAGACCAAAGAATTCCTTACTAAAAACATACATTTCCTGCCATATTTCTAATGTTTTCATGCATTTGAATTCTATAAAAAGAAATTACAAGTAATTCTTCAATAATCATCATTATTATCACTAAGGTTTTGGAAATTAGAATTAATGCAAAAAGAACTCTATGTATCTTATTATCCACCTTTGGCTATCAAGTGACTTGAAAACTGTACAGTTTTTCCTTATAAAAGTCATGCTTATAATTATCCAAATTAAAACATCTTAGATAAAAAGTACATGTTTGGTATTATCTACTCATTGAAAAAGGAAAAAATAGTTTAATTACAACACAAAATCATTATAAACCAATAAAATTTGGAGTTAGTTACCTCCCTAATTTAATTCATGTATATCTTGTCAATAACATTCAATGTTAAAGATAATCTTTTCAATTACATTACCCATGGAAGATTACTTAAAATCATCCCATGTCATCCATAGTTTATCTTCTAAGTAAAGCATACTAAGCAATTCTAAGTCATAGAGGGAGAAAGGAATAATAATTATTTTTTTCAAGTATTTGAATTAAAGCAAATGGTAAATGCATTTCCTAGTCCATGTTTCATGCCATACATAAGTAGTAACATATACATATAATAATTGAGTCATAGGGGCATTAACTAGTAGAGTGATGAGGATGGTTATTGGCCGCACCACTTGCGAGAGAGGGGGGAGGGTAGTGATGCGATTTGATTCTATCAAGAAATAAAGAAAGAAAGAAGAAGGTGTGTGATTTTGTACCTTAAAGAGAGGGGAGGGTGGTGGTAATTTATCCTTTATAAGGAAATGAAGGTGGTTGTGATATTTTAGGGTTTAATTTTTTTTTTTTTTGAAAAGATAAAAAGGTAGGGATGAATTATTTTTAATAACATGTTATGTCAATAAATTAGAGCAAGTTGTAACTACAGGGATACCAGTAGTTACATTTTGATCACTATAAAATTTCTCATCTTTAAACATCCTCCATCCTTGTTTAGCAAGCACTAGCCAATTGTCATGCGCTTCGCCGCAAACAAAATTACACTTCTTAAAATGTAAAAACAAAAACCTAAGAGGGTGGAACTTTTTCATAATGCTTTAAATTTGGGTAAAATGATAAATCTTTAATTTTTTATCTTGAATTTTTGTCAAACGTGAGTTTCTTATAAAATATATAACTTTTAAATCAATATGAATTTATTTGTTTAATAGATTTAAATGAAACCTGAATGATTTTTTTTAAAAAAAAAACTAATGTTAAACAATAGAATTTTAAAAAGATAAGACAAAAAATAAATAGAACATTGAACTATAAAAATTTTCAAACCATTAATCTGAGATATTAGATCTGAAATACTATACATGGAGAAGTTGTAAAACTCAATTCTTAATAAATATAACATTGAATGATAAAGAATTAAAATTATTATTTTCATTATTGTTATTATAATTGTAAATTATCATTATCATTATAGCTATCACTATTGCCACTACTGTAAATAATTAATATCCTAATTATTATTAGTATCATTATTGTTGTCACTATCATTACTATTATTATCGTTGCTATCATTATCGCTATAACTATTACTGTTTAAACCATCGTTATAGTTATTATCATCACAACTATAACTTACATTACCCTTATTATTATCATCATTATTATTATTAATGCAATTATTTAATTATTATTAGTATAGTCGTCATCACCACTACTATCATCACGATTATAATTATATTATGATTACTAATACTACTACTATTATTAATATCATTAAAATCATCATTAGTATTATTATAATTATTAATATCATCACTATAATGCCTTTTATTATCATTGATATTTTTAATATTATTTTATGAATTATTGTTATTATTACTATCATTGCCATAATTATTAATATAATAAGCACCATAATTATTGTAATAAACTATTATTCTTATTATCATTATCATTAGTAATTATTATTATTGCCTAAAAAATAAAAATCATAAAATTATTTTGAAGAATAAAAAAACTTTAACAAAAGAGCAAGCATAAAAATAAAAAAATGATAAAACTAAAATAAATATTATTAGTATTAAATTTGATTTGAAGAACAAAAAAAAAAGAAAGATATACTTCGAACCTTGTGAAAGATCAAAAAATAGAAAATCTAATTTAGGAAAAAATAATCAAACAACAATACAGTTTACCTTAGATAGGGTGCACTGGGGGTGATGTGTCTTCCCCTTGCACAACAAGTCCTCTTACTCAGACTCTCGCAAACCATTAGATTTCCTGATGACCTTAATACTAACAATGCAACTTACCTTAGGTACGTCACACTGGGGTGATGCGTCTTCCCCTTGCACAACAAGTCTCCTTACTCAAACTTTTTCAGACCATTAGGTTTTCTAGGTGATGACTCCTAAAAATTATAGTCATAACTTTATGATTATAAACCGTCTTTTACTGCACGTCGTCCACGCTCTGGGAATGGGACAGCGCGGAGCGCAAAAAAAACATCATCGCGACAGCCGTTGTTGCTTTAGTAAATGAGTCATTATCCATCTTCATTTTCCTTTTGAGAAACAAATGTGATTAGCGACTACTGTCTTATAAATTTGGTTATTAAAGACAACATGGCTATTAGTGTCATGTCTTTATAAGTTATATCACTTACAACACTTATTTCCCTTGATCTTATTATCATCATAGGCTGTATAATTTCCAAGGAATTTGATTTTCCTTCACACACTATTTGGTCAAATATTATTTTAGCACTTTTGATATCAAAAGAGTACTTTTTACTCTCATCAACCATTTTAGTAGCACTTATATGTTTTTTACCAGGTGGATTAACCTCTTTGTGATTTCTTAGTACGTCTATCATAAATGGTCTTTCCTTTTTGGGTTTTATTATCAAAATATATTTTAATTTATTATTTAAAATAAATTATAATCAATCGAGGGCAATTGAGTTTAACAATGAAACAAAAGACAACCTTTTTAAGCTATTGATGAGGAATGGTTTTGTAAATCTTAGTTTCTTAAGTATTTTCTTTTTCATTTTTTGCTCTTGTTAATTGAGGTTTTGACTTTATAATCCTACATTTAATTTATTTTTCATTTTAATGTGTGGGTTTTATGTAGAGAGAGAGAGAGTTGCTAAAACATGGAGGAGAAAGAAAGTATATGGCTAGCTAAGTTTCAAAAAAGAAGAAGACTTAATGTAGGATTTATCGCTTTGAAGGAGTTTTTAGTTAACAAATTCTTAACATTACTCATCATTCCCCCCAAAAAAGAAAAGGGCCTAGTGCTTTTAAGGAGTTTTTTAGTTTTTAAATCACAAAAAAGTATTTCAAAATGGATAAATGATGTTTTTATCTATATAATTCTATGTTTTTTTTCTTAAAAAATTAAAGGTGTATTGAGTTGAAAAAATAGTTTATTGAGATTTAAATAGTAATTATAAATTAGGTGCTCGATGTAAAAATAGGTGGAAAATAGTTTTTGAGTCCAAAAAGCTCTAACTTGAGTTCTTATTCACCTCTCTGTTGGTCAAATAATATATAAAAAAACAATGTGTTGTCTAATTTATTTTAAAAAATAATAATAAATAAAAGCCCAAACACCTAACTCATTATATATATATATATATATATTGAAATGAACTTGAAAACAAACTTAACGTGATATTTAAATTAATAATCAATTTTTTCATAGTTCTTAAATAATATTATAGGTTTTATGAGAATGCCAACAAATTGTTTTTCAACTATTACGTACTTAATATGCAAGAAAAACAAAATGATCATAAATATTTAGTGAAAATAAAACTTATAACTCTTAAAAACATTTTTTAGCTAAACAACATATAAAGATGAAATAATAATAAAATTGAGTTTAGATTGGAAAAAAATGCATAGTTCTTACTTATTTTAAAATGGTTGAAATTTTAACAAACCTTTATTCTGATAGTTTTTTATACAGTAATATATATTTTTATAACAATTAAAAAAATTAAAATAAATCCTAGAAATCAAGGTCATTAAACGTAAGATCATAATCATGATATGGATAATAGTTTTGACTGGTGTGCAAGGTCAATATATAATTATTTCAATGATTTTTATAAGTTAAATCAAGTTTTGACGGGTGAAAAAACTATCACGTGCACGGTAAATTAAATTACTATTTTAGGCACTACAAAACATGGACAAGTAGTGGAATGCTGTGCATGGATGAATTAAAGAAACACTCGACTCGAGGGAGGGAAAAAGATGGTGTGAAGGTGGGACCTCTTCTAGTCAAGAAGGTGGCTGAGGATGAGGACATTGACTGCTCGGAAAGAAACATCCTTTTTTTATTATTAATTTCTGTTCCAGTTTAGGGACAGTAAAAATACGTTTATTAATTTCTCTTTCAGTTTAGGGACAGTAAAAACACGTGTTTAAAGGGCAGCCTCCACTCCAATTCTCTAATTATCTCTTACGAGTGGAGTGCCTCTCCATCTTTATAATCTATTACGTGTCCTTCTCTTATTCACAAGTTTCATTGTCGGTCAATTATCAACTCCAGTTAGTTTACTATGCGGCCCTTCCTCCATTAGTTACCACACGAGATGACTTGCCCGCGAGTTGCGTTGAGCTTTTTTTTATGTAAAAAATTAATTGATTTTTTACATATTATAATTAGTTATTTTAATATTTAATGAGTAAAATTGTAATAGATAAAATATGTTAGAAATGAGTTTTTTTCCGGCTAAAAGGAACAGTGTGATCAAAATAGGAAGTGGTTCGTATTTTTTTTTATGAGTTGCCTTTTCCCCCAGTAAGTCCAAAATGATGACAAATCATTCCTAGTTTACAAGGAGATGTAGCGACATCTAGTAGGTAGTCTAATGATAAGGACTAGGTATTAAGGGGTCTGTTTCTCCTGTGATTTCAGGTTCGAGCCCATGTGGTTGATAATATGATGACCATTAGAGATTTATATAATCGTTAACTTCAAGGTCTGTGAGATTAGTCGTGGTGCACGTAAACTGCCCTAGACACTCACATTAACAAAAAAAAAATAGATTTACTTGGCCTAATATATCATTTCTCTGATCAAGAAAATACAAATTCTTCAATTCGATCTCCTAATGAAGTTTATATTTTGCCTTCATAGGGAGACATGGTTGCAAGTTGTCACAAAGTTATAACTTGTGCCATACGCTCTCCAATTATCTTATTGGACGAAAAAAACTATTATGACCACGTAATATATCTACCACAATGAAGATAGTTTGTGAAAATAAACTCCAAAGCAAACTCTTAATGGTTCTTGTAAAAGGTTTTTAAGGTACAAACACTTGAAAATTCAAATTGATGCTTCAAATTAGACTCCAGAAGTGATTTCAAAGCGTCCCTGAAAAGAAAATGTCATAAAGGCACAAAAAAAGTCAGTAATACCACAAAAAAGAAACATTGAAAATAAATTGAGGGGAAAGAGAAATCAATTAAAACCATAAAACCTCCACGCCCCACCCACCTCCAATCAATTTTTCAGGGTTGCAGTTATTTCTTTGTAGAGATGAAAAGGAAGGGATGGTTTTTTCTTATGTTGAGATGACTAGCAAATCTTATTTCTAGAAAGCATACTTTGTAGTTCAGGTGAGTAAGTAAAACCTTGACTGTTTCAGATTTTTATAAGAAATGTACATTATGACTTAAATTTTAAATTTATTATGTAGATCCCAAGTTTTTTGTCATCACACCACTTTATCGGAGACTTTAATGACATGTCATGTTAATAAATGGGAGCAAACTATAACTAATTGGATATCAGTGTGAGCACCATAAATTTTCTCTGTAAATGATCGTCAATCTCTTCTTTTCTTGAAGCTGTTATTAAAGGTAATGTTAACTATATCTGGCGTCGGAGGAATTTGATTTCAGAAAGGGAGCCGATGAGGTCAGGATAGCCCGGCTTCCAGAGCAGAATGGGCTCAGAATCTGGTCTCCACCGAGGATGATAGATCCCGATGCTATAAATCTTCAGGAAACTTGAACTCCACGTTGAATGAGCATATCTGCTTTCCTTTCGAAGCTTCTCAGACGATGCAAATCCCTTTAGCTTCTGATTCCCCGAAGACGTACAAGCTTGTATGGCACTGCACGAAGTAAGCTTCTTTCTCTATCAGAAAGTGGAAACCCAACGATAGTGATCGCGGAAAGTGGAATAAATTATGTCATCTCGATATTCCATTCAGAGGTCATCACACTCTATGATCAGGCTTTGCCAACAAAAGACCAGTTCTGCGTAGAGGGGTCATGATTGATCCACGCTGCAACTCTTACGGGCATTGGATTATGCCATCCACAGATCCGTTATTATCAAGAAAGAACTATATATTTTAAGCTGGTTTCAGAATATTCCATTTGTGTGAATTCATGCTAATGAGCTGTAAATGAAATGGATCTTATTCCAGATTGATCCGGACTCTTATCTAATTAAATAGATATCTGGGACTTTAGCTTATTTGTTGCATAGAAAAAGAGTGAATATGAGTTTACTTTGATTTAATCTGCTAGTCCGATCTCAAATTAATGTTAATACTATTAGCTTTCAACCATTGATGAATGCAACTTCCTGTATGCTCATGGTGCTAAGAGCATCATCCTTAGGGCCAGAGGGAGCATTACCCTCCCATAAGGTTCCCTAACAAAGGCAAGGAAAGAACTTCTCTCATAAAAGAACTATTTTACCCCGTACCAAAAAAGGACGATGGGGTTCCAACCCTTCTAGTTATAGGGCTCAATCTAATGGACCCTTGTCCCTTGCTATTTCTTATACTTTCAGGTTGGAACTTGAATTCCTCGTTAGAGGTAGCAACATTATCTTTATTTCTAGTGTTAAATATGAGTTTTTTTAGGTACATTTTACTTCTAAAAAATGTTTCTAGTAAAGAAGTAACTAGAAAGATGTTTTCTTCTATGATTAGGGCAAAACTAACTTAGTGATTCTTCAAGAAACATGGAGTAAAAGTAAAAGAAAAGATAAAAGCAAGTTTACACGATGAGCCTAAATAAATATAGGTCTAGAAAGTTACAAGACTCATCACTCCCTCATCATATGAATTCAGCTAGTGTTAAACGCAAGTACATATAGGTCTAGAAAGTTATCAAATTTATCACCATTGGGTTCAACTATATGTTGAGATCATGTGTTTAAGGTTCTAACAAGATGTCAGACCTAACACATTTGAGTTTAGCTACGCATTGATCCTAAGTGCTTATAGATTTAGCAAGATGTCAAACTCAATAACTTTTTGTTTAGGTATGATGAGCCTAAATACATGTTGATCTAGCAACATGTTAGACTCAACATCATCGGGTTCTCCTAAGTGTTGAGCTTAAGTGCTCATGATCTAACAAGATGTTAGTCCTAACATCTTTGGTTTTAGTTACGCGTTGAACTCCAGTACGTGTGGATCTGACAAGATATCATAACCAACAATTCAACTACGTGTCGAGCCTAAATACATATACATTTGAAAAGCTGTCAGACTCATCACCTTTGGATTTGAAATCTTTCTAGGTCCAAATACTTTTAGTTACGCGTTGAACTCAAGTACATGTGGATCTGACAAGATATCATAACCAATACTTTTGGTTCAACTACATGTCGAGCCTAAGTACATATACATTTGAAAAGTTATCAAACTCATCACCCTTGGATTTGAAACCTTTCTAGGTCCAAATACTTGTTCGAGTTGATAATCTTTTTAGGCCATATATTGGGTTACGAGAATTTATTTGTTTATTCTTATGTTTTTTAACTTAAGATGTTAAAAGTCAAGAATAATCACCTATCTACATCCATAGGTGCATAAAAGTCTCTTAAAGGCCCACCATATTTCCATAAAAATTAATATTGTGTAAAGAATATTTATTTTTCATTATTGTTGTGTAATGAATATTTATCCCATATTAATGTTACCGTGAAAAATGATAATTGCTAGTTTTATATGTCTTGTAATCAATTGATTGGTTATACGTGATATTATTATACTCATGTAAATATATATTTATTATTAATAAAGACTTAAATTATATTTAATATCTATATAATATTATATTAAGGAATCTAATATTTAATTTTTGAATCTATAGTAAAGATAAAATACATGGGAAAAAAATATTTTGTAGAAGAAATTATAAAGTTTTTAGAATTATAGGATTCTTATTGCATTGAAGCATTGTTCCTAAAATATTCTTGATCAATGCTTTTTTAAATACTAGACATTACTCGAGTTGTAGAGACTCACATATACATATACATATACATATACATACATACATACATACATACATACATACATACATACATACATACATACATACATACATACATACATACATACATACATACATACATACATACATACATACATACATACATACATACATACATACATACATACATACATACATATACATATACATACATACATATATATATATATATTATTTTTTTATGAAATGAAGCAATTGTTTTCATAAATTGTGATATAAATGATACTTAGAACTAATATGTAAGTGTTTGTCATAAAACATGTACATTGAACTGACCCATATAATAATTTCATATGGAGAGATCACCTATGTCTATGAAAAAGCTCATGTAACAGTTGTGTAAGTGATCCTTAGATATGAGATTACTAAGTTATCTTATATGGAGAATGTTATGATTTGATTCTGTTACATGTTAATTTAGGTAGTGAAAGGAGTTTCATAACCCTAGGTGAATTAGAAAAAATATTCTATATGTTCTCAATAGTATTGATTGAGAAATCATTAGTCGATGTGGAATGCGATTTGAAAAGGGTTTCAGATTTTATTTAAATGATCAATAATTATTATGTAGAAAGCAAACATGATTTAACATGATAGACATGCTTCATGCTTTAATATTAAATCAGAATATTATTGATGAAATGATATTATTTACACTGAGAAACTAGTCACTAAAAGATTAAGTTAAATCACTAATGACTTTTCTAATTTTTGAGAGATGAAGACATGTTGTTAAATGATGCACCTAATCTTCAAATTTAAATTAATAAAATGTTGAATTGATAATAAATTATATTACTTATTTTATTTTATTTTATTTATATTTATATTAGAAACTTAATGGGTCACCCACATTAAAAATCATTAGTAAAAAATTAAACTATGATGATTTAATTAGGTATGACTTGATTAAAATATGTTTTAGAAATTGAGGACTAAAATATAATTAATATAAGGATTATACTTCAAAACCTAGAAAAATCAAAGTCTCAATTGAGTTTATTTCTAAAATTGTCTTGAATTAATACATGAATATTATTTAGGTGATAAATTAATGTTTTGTCAATTTATAGGGTTTTTCATATTTTTCTATTAATAGTAAGTTATGTCTCTTATTTAAAAAATAAATAAAGTGATTGCTTGTTAGATAGAAAAACTATGTAAACATAAAATTAGACTCTAGGCATAACAATTCTTCTATTCTAAATAGAGATTTAAGATTTCTTACTAGTCGATTGTGTGGATTACTATTAGAGATCAAAAATTTGAATGACTTATTGTTTGTGACAACTCAATCCTGAATAATTTTATTTTATTATTTTCGTTGCGTGTATGCTATTCAAGAAACCCAACACTAACCCCTTCATTCAAGTAACCAAAATAAGTTTAAAGGTTATGTGCCTATTTGACACTGCGTTTCAAAAATATTTATTTTTGAAAAAAATTAAAAATATATTTTTTTTTACTTTAAACTATTTTTTTTGTGTTTTTAGATCATTTTGATATACTGATATCAAAAATTATTTTTAAAAAATAAAAAAATATCATTCCAATACCTTTCTGAATGAAAAATATTTTGTAAAGCAATCTCAACCACATTTCCAAACAGACACTATATATACTCCTCTCAACCACCTAGGTAAAGGGTTCACACTTTTACTACTCTTTATTCCTGCTTTTATTTTTACAAAACATTTATCATACATTACTAAGAACAAGCACTCTTGTTCTTAATAATTTAAAATTCATTCTCTCATTTATTACAATTCCTTTTTAAAAATTTATCGATGGATGACCCATAAATCTGAGACTGGTTTTTAGGTATTGAATCTTTTGTTATTAATTATCAAAACTCTCTAAAGAATGAAACATTAACGTGAATATATAATCATTCTCTTTCTAAACACTTATTATCTAAACAGCTAAATAGTATCACGACCCGATGCACTGTTCACCAAGAAACAAATCACTATTCACGATTACTGTTATGCTCAATTTTCAGATTGGTTTGGTTTAGTTCGGTTCGGTTCAGTTCGGTCAGTTTGATTTAGTTCGGTCGGTCTGCTTTGTTTTGTCTTTTTTCATAGTGTATTAAAGAAATTGTCCCTCGAAAAAGACAAAAACATGCACATGGGTTGAGGGTTTCCACGGTAATTGCACATTTTCGGTCTAGTCCGGTTTGGTTAGGCTAACCGATTTATTTATTTTTTAATATTTCTTTGCACAGTGAAATAACACTTTCGTCCCTCGAAAACGACAAAAACAAGGTCTGGCCTACAGGGGTGTCTCGGTAATTTACCAGTTTTTTATTCTTTTTTGCGCCGATTTACTGTTGGCGCGTCGCCGGACACGCCGTACGGTTCCGCCCTCATGCTTATTTCGAGCAGCGCGTGCGGCGTATTTCGGCGTCCAAAAATACCCAACCGGCGTCTAGAATAATTTTCAATACATGTTCTCTTCCCCATGGTGCGACGCGTGTTAGTCCATGGTGGCCGGAGACTTGTTAATGGTCATTCAAAATTTTATCCTTCCATGCAAATTAATTATAGATTTAAGTTTCATTTCAGTCCTAATTCTTTAATTTCCAGTTTTGCTTTAAATTATTTAATTTTATCAGTATCAATGATTGGATTTATTTCAATTTTGTCCCTCAAATTAAATTTATTACATATGTTTTATTTTATTTTATCCCTTATACTTTTAATCTTGCATTTTCTTTTAGTACCTTTATTTTTTTATACATATTTCTTACATAGTTTCTATTTCTTACATAGTTCTTATTTCTGTCCATGTTTATATATACATGCTCTTAGTATCTGATTTCAATTTTTCGTTATTTCCAATGTTATGAAGTTTTTTTATTTAATGTTCAAATTTTAATATGTGCTGGTGATCATTTGAGAATTAATAATTATTATAATTTCTCTTCTTTTTTTTTCCCTGAGGTCAAATAATTTCTTAAAATATGATAATATTTATTTTTATTTTGTCATTTATTTTGTTTTTTAATTGCTTTTTTTTTTTTTAATATTGTTAGGTTTTGGATTTTCTAATTATTATAGATAAGACATTCAAAATAATCATAATAATTATTTGTTAGTTTTGTTTTCTGTTAAATATGTCAGACTAATTATATTTTTATTTATTTATTTAATATTATATATATATATATATATATATATATATATATATATATATATATATAACCTAGGTTTTTTGGGAGAAAATATTACTGTCATTGCTCTAAAATAATTTTAATATAATAATATGGGTAATAAATCTTATAAAATAAAAAATTATGAAATATTTTTTCTGACAATAATTATGGTCTCACCAATTATTATTATTTCCACTGTTGTTAAGGTTTTTTTTAAATATTTACATTTTAATTTGTGTTGATGATCATTTTAAAATTGATATTTATTATTTTTTCTCTTTGTTGTTTTTTAGATTCTTTTTATTTATCTTTCAAGTCATTTTTTTTAAAATCTACCTATATTTATTTTTATTTTGTCATTTATTTAGGGTTTTTTCTTATAAATATGTGAGACTAATTATATTTTTTAATATTTATTTAATATTAGCACCTTAAAATATATATATATAGACAGAAAATAATGACCTAGGATTTTTGAAAGAACAAAAAAATAATATAAGTGTTCTTAAATACTTTTAATATAATAACATGATAAATAAATCTTATAAAATAAAATAAAAATTGTGTGTTAATTCTAATTTTGTCCTCTTTTATTTAAACTTATTTCGTAGAAAAATTGATTGTTGAATTTTAGATTGTTTTTGTAAAAAAAAAATGTTTAATATTTCAGATCTGATATTACTAGGGAAAAAATGCAACTTACAAACAAAATGGGTAGAAAAATTTACCCAAGTTATCTGCAATTAAAAAATATACGGACCACTTTCTCTGTGTTTCGATTACACTGTTCCTTTTAAGAGGAAAAAAAACTTATTTCTAACAAATTTGATCTATTAAAATTTCATTAATTAAATATTAAAATAACTAATTACAACACATAAAAAATCAATTAATTTTCTATATAAAAAAGTCCAGTACAGCGCGCGGGCAAATCAAGTGGTTGGATTATGAAACAATATCACATTCTGAATCAAACCTAACCTATTTTTTTATGCGATAAACCTTGCTATATTTATGATAGGAGAATAAGATTAGAGTTATTATTCTTGGTGGGAGGTGGTGATTGGTGACTAGGTTTCTGTTTTGACCAAGGTTATTGATCCCGTCCCGTTCCGGCCGGAACGGCCCGTACCCATGCCAATTCCGGGACAAAACGGCGACGTTTTTGTCCCGGGTAGAATCCCGGCCTGTTCCGGAAAATCCGGGCGAATTCCGGCCGGAACGCCCCGGTTCCGTACCGGGCGTTCCGTTCCGGGTTCAAAATAAAAAAAAAATTCAAAAACAAAAAAGAAAAACTCAACCTATAAATTATATATTAGTAAAAATAAAAAATTAAGATCTGAGTCCTAATAGTGTTCTTCCGCATCGACGTTGCTCAAAAGCAGAAAAGAGAAATGCAAATGGCAAACTCACGCGTAAAGATGATATTTTAAGGATGAAGGAGGGCTTCACCGACATTAGCTTCCCTCATTACCGTAGTTCGTCTTGTAACATGGAGCTGAAGCGAGGCTCCGTATATCAAAGCTCCAGAAGAAGAAGAAGAAGAAGAAGAAGAAGAAGGGATTGGGGGGGGCGGCGGCTAGAGAAAAAGAAGGGATGGGTAGGGTTTTGTTTATTAAAATGAAGGGCTAGAGAAAAAGAAGGGATGGGTAGGGTTTTGTTTATTAAAATGAAGGGGACAAATGGGTGGGGTAGTTTTTATACTAATTATTATATAATAATAATAATTAATTAATATATTAATTAATTATTAATTACTATAATAATAGTTAACCTAAAAAATAGGGGTATTAATTTGTAATTAATTTGATTGAATTATTTGTAATGGAATGTATTTTAATTAGTTATGTTTGAACTTATTGATTATTTCTTAATGTGTTCATTTTGTTTTTTTTAAGTTTTTCTAACATTAAAAAACAATAAGTAACATTAATTAATTTCAAATACAACAACCATAAAAAAACATAGAATTACTTGAAAAACATACAATAAGTAGCTTAAATTTCAAATATTCTGGATCTTTTAATTATAATTAAATTCATTTTTTATTTTTTATTTTAAAAAAAATAATTTTATTGTTGGAATTTTAGAGATGTTTCTAATTTTGAGATTATGTTTGTATTGTATAATTTAAATTTCATTTATCTTGAATTTAAATTATACTTGTTAAATTAATATTTTATTTTTTTCATATATATAATTAAATAAAAATGAACAGTACAAAACCGGAACGGTACCCGGAACGGTACCGAAACCGGAACGTTCCGTTCCAAACACAAAACCGGAACGGTACCCGGGACGGGATCAATAACTATGGTTTTGACAGATTATGATGTCCCCACCATTTGCATGGTTGCTACTTTTTTTATAAAAAATAAAATAAAAATTACCTAATATATTATGAGCAGCATGGTTTTTAACTTTGTTCTTCGAGTGGAACCCTCTCTCTCTCTCTCTCTCTCGGAAATGGACTCCTATAAATACACGGAAAACCCAAAAGCTATTCATCCATCTGCCTCTCAGTTCAAAGCCTGTATTACTTCATTCCATCAACTCAACCAAGCCCTCTCTCTCTCTCTCTCCCCTCCGGCAGACAGCAACCATGGTGCTCCTGCCCAAGCCAGCACTCGAACAGTTCTCGCTTATAGGAAATATCAAACCCACCACATTCTTTTCTGGAATCCCTCTGATAGACCTATCAAACCCCGACTCCAAGCACCTCCTGGTCAAGGCGTGCGAGGAGTTTGGATTTTTCAAGGTAGTCAACCATGGCGTGCCCTTGGAATTCATTTTGAAGCTGGAATCTGAAGCTGTCAAGTTCTTCTCATTACCGCTTTCTGAGAAAGAAAAGGCAGGCCCTCCTAATCCCTTTGGCTATGGTAACAAAAGCATTGGACAGAACGGTGATGTGGGTTGGGTGGAGTACCTCCTCTTGACCGCTAATCAGGAATCAATTTCTCAGAGACTCTCTTCGGTTTTTGGCGACAGCCCAGAAAGGTTTCGGTATGAAACTCCGACAAATCGATCGATATTTTTGAATTTTATCCAGAGAAGCATAGAAAAGTTGTGATCAAGGCTCTTTTATTTTTATTTTGGGCTGAGCTCTGTTTGTGGTTTCGATGTTTCAGGCGTGCTCTGAATGACTATATATCAGCTGTGAAGAAAATGGCATGCGAGATTCTTGAAATGATGGCTGACGGTCTAAAGATTCAAAATAGAAATGTGCTGAGTAAACTTTTGATGGATGAACAGAGCGACTCTGTTTTTAGGCTAAATCACTACCCTCCATGCCCAGAGATTCAAGCATTGAAAGACCACAACATGATTGGATTCGGAGAGCACACAGACCCACAGATCATCTCCGTGTTAAGATCCAACAACACCTCCGGCCTGCAAATCTCTCTTAATGATGGAAGCTGGATCTCTGTCCCACCTGACCTGAGCTCCTTTTTCATCAACGTTGGCGACTCGTTACAGGTACACATCTAAACTGCTGCTGTTCTCAACACAGTAAGAAAACAGAAAACAGTCGTAAGATCTAATGGAGTCAAAGTCAACTAAAAGAGAAGGAAACTCCATGCGTGCTTCCAATGATTGATAAATGAAGCTGTTATCTTGGTGGCTGCGCGCAGGTTATGACGAACGGGCGGTTCAAGAGCGTGAGGCACAGAGTTTTGGCGAACAGCATGAAAGCTAGGGTTTCAATGATTTATTTTGGTGGACCGCCATTGGGTGAGAAAATAGCTCCACTGCCGTCGCTCATGAGAGGAAAAGAAAGCTTGTACAGAGAGTTTACATGGTTTGAGTACAAAAGATCTGCTTACAGCTCAAGATTGGCCGATAACAAGCTTCTCCTCTTTGAGAGGATAACAGCCTCATAAATACTTCCACAAAAATAGGTTTAGAGAGGCTTCCTAGTATTTGCCATACATGGAATTAATACTTTCTACTTCTTCTCCATTTTTTGCGTTGTGTGATTGCTTTTCTGCCTAATAAAACATATTTATCTCCGATTCCAGGTTGTTTACAAAGGTTTTTTTTTTTAAATTGTTTCATTTATTTAAAAATATAAAACATATCGAAATGATATTTTTTTATTTTTTTAAATTATTTTAAATATAGGTTGATTAAAAACATTAAGAAATATTATTAATTTAAAATAAAAAATAAAAATAACCTTTTTAATATTTTTCAATCATTAATAAGTGGTTTCTCGTGATTCATTATCCCTCAACTCAAGTAAGATCAGATTGGTTAGAACTTTTAAATCAAATAAATTATTGTTCTAATGAACTCATAGTCCAACTTTTACTAGCCGATAGCCTAAGGAGCATTTGATATCGTGTTTTAAAAACAATCTTAAAAAATATTGAAATTTTTTATTTTAAATTAAAAAATTTGATGTTTTTTTATCATTTTCACACACTGATGTCAAAAATAATTTTAAAAAAATAAAAAAATATATCATTTTAATACATTTCTAAACAAAAAATACTTTCAAAAACAATCTAAAAAAAACTCTCAAATAGACATTAAATCAAATATCTTGTTCCATGACACCTCTTTTTATTCTACTAAACTGGACATGGACTAAAAATTCTATGTTTTAACTATTAAGTACTTATTCGACACTGCATTTAAAAAAAATAAAAAGTTATTTTTATTATTTTTTTAAAATTAATTTTTTATATTTTTATATCAATTTAATGTATTGATGGCAAAAACAATTTTTAAAATAAAAAATATCATTTTAATATGTTTTTAAATAAAAATATACATTGAAAATCAACATTAATCATACTCTCAAAACAATCCCAAGCAATTAAGATGTTTCTTTACACTTCTTTATTTCAAGGGAACTTAAACCCACCAAATCTCTTAACTGAAAAATTTTTAAATGCAAATAATTGAGTGGAAAGATTATGGTCCAAACAAATTTTAAATCTAAGGAATGTATTGCATTGCACTAAGATATGGATAGAGGGAATCGCTAGTCGGTGATTAAAAACACTCCACGTGATCATATATATATATATATATATATGCATATATATATATATATATATATATATATATATATATATTCCTTGCCCAACGGAAAACTATCTTCTTTTATCCCATTACCATTATATATCCAAACTTTATTATAATAAGTAAATTAAGGAAACATTTCAAGACCCATTAAAAAATACCTCTTCTTTTCTTCTTTTTTTTGTGCGATAAATTCAAAATATTACTCTCCTGTTTATACATGGTGTTAGATGTTTCGTTGATCAGGTCATTTTTCCGAGTAAAAATTGGACCAAATTGAAAATCGACTCCGACCGTCTAATTTCAATTCGATGAATCTTATTAAATTTATCAAACTAAATATTCATGTCTTGTGTTGGGACATATGTTAAAGTTTTCTACTACTAAGTTATTATGAAACTAGACATCTTAATCTTTCCAACCATATGTTGTAAGCTTGACAATCTATCAATACAAGAGAGAACGAGATGTTTAAAGTCAAGACTGAAATCTATCAAGAATGTATGAAAAATAGAGATTCAGGAAATATTGAGGCATGTTAATATGAATGCTTTGTTTTTTTATCTTATTTTATTTATTTCATGTTGAATAATTGTTTTGATTTGGGTTTATTTTGAATCTTTGGATATTGTTTAGAGATTTATTTTCTGATTGAACGTATCCTAATTGAACAAATCCTAATTGATATATAGTAGAGACAAGGAAACAAAAGATATTCAGGACAATAAAAATAATAAAAGGAGCAAGTCTATATGCCTAGATATTTTAATTTATTTTATTGCAAAATAATGTTGTCTAAGCATAAAAGGTATTTTAAAAATTAATGTCCAATCCAAAAGATAAAATATGATAACATATTGAAACATGAGAAAACAATTCATATTAGATCAAATGCCATTGAAAAAAAATATTATGCTTAATAAATGAGATCAAATGTCAAGATGTTGATTTAGCTTAGTTCAATAAGAATAATTGAAAAAACTAATATTAAAAATAAAAAAATATTAATGACTACCACAATATATTCGCAAAAAAATCAATTTAACATGACTTATTACCCCCCCAATATTATATATAATAAGCTATATAAAAAAAATGATATTTATGCTTTTTAATGTTAAAGAAAAAATCAAACACTAAAATATGAAGTTATTAATGTAGTTTTTTTTTTTATCATAAGCATTGTTTTTTAAATAAAAAACCTAGCATTATCTAAACATGAACTTTCAACTAGAATATATTGAAAACCATATCTCGATAATTTGTATGAAATTAAAGAGGATATGATAGAATAATTTGAAAATAATTTCAAAAACAATTATCATCGACACTGTTATTTTTACTAAATATTCAGTATAAATTTGTTTAAAAATAATTTGCATATTATATTTATATATCATAATTAATGAAATGATTAATTACAAATACTATAAAAAATGTTATAATATTATCTAAAAACAAAGGCAAAATTAAATGGTATTTAAAGGGAAAATATTCTAAACAATTTGTTTATTTATAATGAATTCTAATTAATACTATAGAAAAACTGAAATGATGGATAAAAAGAGCTAAGCATTAGTATATAGCTAAAAGAGATCGTCCATTTGAACAGTTAATGAACGGTGAAAACAATGTTCATTATTGTTCAAGTGGTCCTTTCCCTCTTTTTTTAACCGACTTTCTTTGTTTGTTTTCTTGTTTATAACCAGGATATCAGGGTCAGCTTACGCGCACCACGACTAATCTCCGGACCTTTTTTATTTTATTTTTTTCCCTGTTTTTTTCACTTATACTTTTTTTTGTTTTTTTTATAACCAGAGTGTTCGGGTCAGCTTACATGCACCATGATTTTTTCCCCACGTATACATATTTTTTCAGGCTAGCTTACGCGCGCCACAAATAATCCCCGGACCCTATTTTTTTTACATTTTTTTCTGTTTTTTCCCACTTATACATTTTTTTTATAACCGAGGTGTCCGAGTAAGCTTACGCAAACCATGACTATTATTATTTTATTAAGAAAAAAGCTAAATCAGCTCAGTGTTTTACTTGATTTTCACAGTTCATTACTGTTTCAAAAGGTGTTTTCCCTTTTTTAATAACGAGCTTTCTTTTTTTTTGTTTTTTTATAACCGGGGCATCTTACGCGCACCATTACTAATCTCAAGATCCACTTTTTATTTTTACATTTGTTTTCCTCTTTTTTTGCCTCTTGTACTTTTTTTTTTGTTTTTTTTATAACTAGGGTATCCGGGTCAGCTTACACGCACCACGATTTTTTTTCCCACGGATAATTTTATTTTTTGTTACGGGCCACCTTACACACGCCATGAATAATCCCGACACATTTTTTTAACATTTGTTTTCTTTCTTTTGCCCACTTATACATTTTACTTTTAGTAACCGAGGTGTTTGGGCTAGCTTACACGCACCAGGACTATTATTATTTTATTAAGTAAAAAGCTAAATCAACTAGGTGTTTTACTATACACACGGACTAAGATTACTGTGGATTTGAATAGTTAAATGACAATATCACCCCTCATTGTGCCCCAGCTTTAACCTTGGAATCAGGGATAATTTTGAATTTTCCCCTTTTCGTGCATAGTAAAATAACTGATCTAGTCCCTAATAAGACAAAAACAAATTTTTGCCTGCATAGGTATAACGGTCCTTACACATTCTTCATGAACAATGCAAGCATTATGTAACTACCCGATTTGCCCCCCATAAATGACAAAAATGATGCATTAGCGGCAGGGGTGAGACGGTAATTAACTTTTTCTTAAATAATATTTTAATTTTGGATGAACAATAGTGTAACGGTGTTAATACTGATTTATCCCCAGAAAGCACAAAATGCAAAACATAAATGTAGGGGTGATTAGGTAATTGACCATTTTTATTGTTGGCTGCAGCAGGTGCGTCCAGAGGACGCATTGACGGGTTTCGTGCTCACGCACCCTTTGGGAGGTGCGTGTTGGCTACTACGATGGTGAAAATTTTTCATTTGACGTGTCACCGAAGGCGCCTCCATGTCCTCCACCTTATGATGGAGCGCGTTACGTCAAAAGGTGGCCGAAAAAGTTTTAGTTGGTCGTCACACGTTTGTTTGCCCCTTTTCTATCTCCTAGCGGTTAAAGTGCTTGGCAGTCCCTTGTGTTGTCTAAACTTACAGTTCAGTCCCTTAGCTTTTGATTGTGTTTTATGGTCATGATTTCTGGTATAGAAGTTTTGAATTATTTCAATTTTGTCCTACATTGGAAATTGATTAGATATTGTAGTTTCATTTCGGTCCCCAGTCTTTTATTTTCCGGATTGATTTGAAATCCTTAATATATTAGGTATTAAAATTCAGATTTATTTCAATTTTATGCTTCAATAGCAATTGATTATACATTTGAGTTTCATTTCAGTCCTCAAGCTTTTAATTTTTGGTTTTGTTTGATTTTTTTTAATTTTTTCAGTATCAAAGTTTATATTTGTTTCAATTGTGTCCTTGAAATTAAATTGAAGATACATTTTTTTATTTATTTCGGCCCTTATAGTTTTAATCTTT
Source organism: Salix brachista (assembly GCA_009078335.1). Lineage (NCBI taxonomy): Eukaryota > Viridiplantae > Streptophyta > Magnoliopsida > Malpighiales > Salicaceae > Salix > Salix brachista. Next base: position 12,407,252 of record CM018582.1, read on the forward strand.
AATTTTATCTTAATTCTTTTATTTTTGTATATTACAAAGAAAGCTAAAACAAAATGAACTGGTATTGTTCATTCACACCCATTTGCACTGTGGATTGTAATAGTAAGGTGAGAATTAATTTTTGCTCTTCTTCCAGTTTTGGCTAGACTTCAAATGGCTGCAACAATTACTTTACCAGCAGTTAAGTAAGACTTTTGTTCCCGACTCGACTTTAGATGGTAGCAGTGTTAATTTTCAGCTTTAAAAGAAAAAATAATAATCAGACAAAAGGCAACGTATATATCCAACGTTGGTGTATTACATCTGCCTTTTAATTACACTGCTGACTTCTCAATTCTCAATTACACGTTGGCTTCTCACTTTTCAAAATCTTGAATTTCACATCTGCTTTTTAATTACATTGCTGTCTTCTTGCATTTAAATTTCACACTGCATGACACGCACGCAACCTTCTAAAAAAATTGCACGTAAATCAAAACGTTTAAACAAAGCTGCATTGCTTCTCAATTGTCAAAACTTCAGATTTAACCCTGCGTGACACGTCCACTACCTGTTAAAAAATCAAAAGTTCACGCAAATCAAATAATTAAAACAAGGCTTATGCACTGCGAGTTTCACTCAAATTTTCAGATTTAACCCTGCGTGGCACGTATGTTGCCTGTTAAAAAATCAAAAGTACACGCGAATCAAATAATTAAAACAACGCTTATGCACTGCGGGATTCACTCTGCCCGTTTTAAAAAATAAACACAATTAATCATGTATCTGCGCGAATTGCATTGGAGCTTCACCTTGCCCGATTTAGAAGCTTCACCTTGCCCGATTTAAAAGCTTGCATTCGAGCTTCGCGTTGCTCGATTTAAAAGCTTCACCATGCCCGGATAAAAAATAGACCTAATCAAGTGTCTGCGCAAATTGCATTGACAAATGAAGCTAAACCTCCCAGTACCCAATGTTTATGGGTTCAGTGGGCAGCATTCATTAATGCTTCAGCTCCCAAATTGTGTCTTCAAAGCAACATTGCAGAAGCTACTCCTTCAGTATTAATTGATGCCTTTTGTAGCTGGTGCAATCGGCGGCAGATTAAAGCTTTCCCAGCTGCAATTTCAGCCCATCTTTTACACAAAGTCGTGGGGAAAATGGAGAGGGTGGTGATGGATTTGGTAGGTTACAGATATTCATCAGGTATGTTTTCCACCTTTCTGTCCATTCACCGTCTCTTCAAGGCCACAGATCACCACCCGATGCAAATACATTAATGGGTTTTGTTTTCTTTGTAAATCTGGAGCAAACTAAGTCTTTGCTAGCTGAAGATTGTAGAACTTTGTTAGATGAGTCTTGCCACAAATTAGGCTGCCACTTTTGGTATGTTGCCAACATGGAATTGGCAGGATCTGTGGAGACCACGCTCCACATCAGCTCTGCAGCGTGGCAGTGCTATGGAGTACAAAGGTAGCCACAAATTTTGTTTTTTGTGTTGCAATTTACAATTCCTTGCATATCTGTTCCTGCAAATGCTTTGAACGCTTTTACTCTGCTCATTAGTCGTCTCCTCTCTGTCTGTGGAGCTTTGTTGTTTCCTTCGCCTATTATCAACTATTTTTCCCTTCATTGCTGGTTAGTCATTTCTTTCCCCTTTGTTGCCTCTTCAGATTTCTTTTTGGTTGGTTGTCATGCCTTATTTTCACAATTTTGTTTGGTTCAAGTGTTTGATTACTTTCTCGATTTGTCATTGCACAGTCTTGGCTTCCTCTGAGTCCGTTCTTATTGTCTTTGTCCACTGCCCAGTAATAGGTGAGTTTTCTTTGTTATTGCAGTTGCTAAATTATATATTTTTGCTGCCTTCTTTTCTGTCTACTATGCTTCCATCCACGTTGATGATTGCTTTAAATGTCTCTGTGAATTTTTTTTTTTGGTTTGCTGTTGTTGCCTTCAATTTCTTAAATATGTCAATAATTAAAACAATTGCAGGAATAAATCCACTTTAAAAATCATTCAAATAACTGATATTCTATAAACTTTATAATATGCTTTTCACCTATTTATCAATTAAATAAGTCATCAAATTGTTCATGCATGATCGCTAAAAAAAATGTATTGTAGTCGTCAAATATGTCATCTTCGCCTAGTTAAACGACCAATAGTTTTCGTACCTGTCCATTTAGTTGCTTAAGATTTATATCATCGGTATCCAGCACATCAAATAATTTATTACGCTAGCACCTCAAGTAATTGCCTGCTTCATTCTCACATCAACAAATTGCTTCCCTCGCCATTGCGCCATGCTCATTGCCCTCATGTTTGTGCAAAATAGATTTAATTTTGTTCTCCATTTCATGTTAATTGTTCTTGTGATATTTCATCCCTCCAGTTTCAATACATGCGCCTATGACTAGCCAACGACAGCGCTTATAAGGATCACGTATATTTACTAATGAAGAAGATTATTCATTTAACACACCACGGCTAGAAAATGAAGCTCATTTGTGCTCATTTGGTGTATTAGCACAATCTTCAAGGTATCCCACATAATAATCCTTTCCTCACCAATAGTCAACACTTTCCATTATATCACGACGAGGCTTCTTCCTCTCAAACATTGATGCCCCCTCATAATCAACATGATCATTCATTGGCTTCTATAACATGTAATCAGTCTTGCCCATCAAATCCAACGTTTCTATTGTTCTTTCAAGACCATGTTGCATCAGAGTCAACCTCTTTCAATCATGATCTTACGTTTTTTATCAATGACAACCAAACAACTGGGCAGGCTTCACATCAAAGAAAAAGAAAAAGTTTGTCCAATATTTATTTTGCTTATTTTATTTTGTCTATAAATTTTTTTCTGATGTATTTATTGCTTATTAATTATTTAGTCAGGTTTTCATCAATCTTATATATACTTCTGACATTTTATGTTTGTTTATCCATTATGGGTTAAATTTCTTTTCTCATTTATAATTGTTAATTCTTATATTCTACTATTTATATATTTGCTCTCAGGGTCATGGCGCTATCAATCCAAAGCATAAAAAAGTATAGCTTCTACCAATCCTTACATGGAAGAGTTTGTCGTGTTTGGATCTCAAGACTCAATGGTCAAAATAGCAGTTTCAATTGCCTTTTCGTTGATGCCACAGTAAGCTTATATTTGACACCCTTTCTTTATCATCTGTTTGTCCCTAACTCTTGCATTTTGTTATAACATACCATCACCTATTCAAAATTATCTTGAAACATGTCCTTAAAATATATCTATTTCCTTTTAAAAACCTTTGTAACGAACACAAGAACAGTAATAATAGTTTCAAAAATCATTGAATGATCCATGTCTCCTACTTCAAATCAAAAAGTTAAATATGGAAAAACACTCCTTTAACATTTTAAAATTTCAAGAACAGCTTCGCTAATTTTTTGTATGGTTTATACTTTAATTCCTTATGCACAATGTTTTCAATTTCATTAATAATAGTTTTCACTTTGATGCAACAGGGTAATGCAATTCAGGCATCTGCTAAAGGCAGAAACATACAACCATTTGCTGCTTCAATTATTGAAGGTGATTATTATCAGGTCTGTGAATTCTACACTTTTGAAAACAGATATACAAATTATGTTGTTCTCACGAAGCAATCATTGATCTTAAGTCTGACACCAAAGTTACAAGAATTGATCCCATGACACCCCCCATACCACGCCATTACTTTAACTTCATCGACTTTGCACATCTATTCACTACTGGAAAACAATCAGGAGTACTCACAGGTTTTATGCCAAACTAACATTCTCTGTGTTTTTATTATTTTGTTGCATTTATTTTCACCACTGACCTATTTTTCATACATTAGATGTGTTTGGTCGATTAAAAGCCATTCAACCGCTTGAACGAATTATGGTTTGGGGTCAAGATATGACAAATAAAAGAGAATTTATCATTGAAAATATAAGGTTCATTATCTTAATCTCATAAGTTTATGAACTTAATGCCTTATTTTTAAAAGCTCATAATTTTATACAGGGGTGAAGAACTCAGGATTACTCTTTGAGGTGATGTTGCAAAAAGCTTTAATGATTGTGATCTAAGCAATCAATCAAGTCCAATTCTAATTGTTTTTGCTGCCTTTCGAATCACTGAGTTCAGAGGTTTTTCTTATCAACCATTTCCCTTTCATTTCTAATAATTTAATAATTCATTGATCTTAATACTTCTATACATTTTCTACATTATTAAACTCAATATCAAATCATCCCAGTATATACGCTCTTCTTTTTACTCTCAGGGAAACCGAATCTCGCCAGCACTGTTGCTTCCTTATGGTATTTCAACCCAGAAATCAAAGAAATTCTTCCCTATAAACATTAGTAAGCTTTCTATTTATTTGTTTATCTTCATAGAATAATATTTTGTAAAGCTATTTATACCAAACATCTTTGATGAAAAGCTATAAGGACATTCCCGTTGAGGTGCATCAACTCCCTTCTACAACGAACACTCAAACCATTGATGAACAACTAAAAGAAAATAGAAGGACAATCAAGGAAATCCTTTGTATGGATCCATACCAATACAAAGTATGTCAACAATGATCTACACTTCTCTTTTAGCATATTAGCCTTCATTTATTTGCCTATCAACTATTCAACAATATATGTTTATTTATTTATTATTCCAAAAAATACAACATCAAAGATTTATATGTAAGGCCTCAATAGCTGACTATGATCTCCATCGAGGTTGGTGGTATCATAGCTGCCCAATATGCACAAAGTCAGTTTCTGATAACGGGACGGGTTTTAAATGCATTGAACACAATGAAGTGGCACCGATTCCATGGTCAGCAAAATTTTTACATTACTTTTCATCTCCACAACTACATTATACATATTTTCCACATCTTTTGCATTGCTTCTTATTTTTAATTATCTCATTTCTAACATTTTCTTAGGTTTAAAGTTGATTGTATTGTGATTGACGGCACTGATGTGACAACATTTCTAATGGTCGGAAAAACTGTTGAAAACTTCTTTGGCTCCTCTGCCTACAATTATGTCTATGATAAAGGATTCATTGATTCCATTCCAACTCCTATGATAGACAAATTATGAAAGCCTAAAATTTTTCAGCTGAGATTCGGAACTTTTCGCTCAATCATGAATCGTTGTGATATCATTGTTGCTAATGTTTTTGATGACATTATAGATGTTGAATCTCCACAACAACATGTTCAACTAGAACTTCATGATATTAATGTTCCTTTAGCGAAACAAGTTACTGCATCTTCTTCTAAAAAACCACTTCTGTTGGACCCAATAACTCCAACACCTATTCCACCATCTAGAGCTCACACCACTACTCCTTCACAATCACAAGCTATGAAACATCTGCTATTTGAAGATGACACACCTCTACAAAGGTAACATGTTTCTTTCTCTTTTCACACCTTTTGCCTTTGCATTTCAACGATATCATTTATATATGTTTGCTTTGTTAAATGCTAAATACACAATGCACTGGTCTTTTTTGAATTCACAGCTCGACAACAAATACTGCAGCCGAACCTCCAAGTGTCATCCCATTATTCGATCATAGTGCATCAACCATGTCTAAGGACAATGACCCACCACATAAACATCATTGCCCATCCAAATCACATGATGATTAGGTTATTTTAACTTACTCTTCACTTATGACATTTCGCAAACTATATTTTTCTTCCAGTGCCTTTTCATCTTACACACAAAAACATTATGCAATCTATTTTTTCATAAACTCATAAAATCAAATTTTATGACAAAAAAATCACTTACACGTATCAATGTCATATTTTTTATAATAAGCATCACAATCAATCTTTATAACCTTTTCATTTGCAGGATCTCCTGAGGAACATCGTCTCTGTAAATTTTGCATGCCTCCTTGCACTGTTTCAAAGTGTCTATCCTCTTAAAAACACTGATACTTTTAGGGATTGTGCTGGCATCCTTTTGTTGTAATAACCTATTATGTTCATTTCATTCTGCTTTCAACTCTTACACTGGTAGGCTAATCTATTTACTATTTTGGATGTAAAATATGAACATTGTAATAGTATAGCCGGCTTAATGAAATAACAGTTTTATCACATTATATCTATACACTTTAAAAAATATTCGTTAATAGATTTTGCCGGTTAAAACATTCGTTGCCGTTAAAATAAACCCAACCATCAACATGATCAATAGAAGAAAAAAATATTAATCTTTTACTCATTTTATTCATTGCAAAATTACATTCACCAGTTAAATAACTGCCACAACAATTAAAACACACCCAACAATTAATCAATTATAATTTTTCAGTATGCACATTCTATAAATCGATAAAATGTTTAAGCAAAATCACCCATTAATGAATTGGCTATAAAATACAATTGACTTATTTTCAATAGATTTTATTGATTATAATTTTAAAAGTTATCAATTAAATTTTTATCTAAACACTTAAACTAATAAAGCCAATCCACTAATTCGATACAAAAAAAATGCAACAGAATTTAACAATTTCAATTTTCTCTCAACCAACTAAATAATTCTTTGCAGGTCGAATAATTAATGAGTTTGCTACATAAAAAAAGCCCAGCGCAACGCGCGGGCTAGCCAACTCGTATATTTATGAAATGGTTGCTATTTTTGTCTATGCTTTATACATACATGCTTTTTGTTTTTATTGTGATTTTTTTTTTATTTCCTCTGTTATTACGGTTTTTTTTAAATTTAGTGTTGAAATTTTAATTTGTGTTGGTAATTATTTGAGAAATAATATTTAGTATTTTGTTTTTCTTTTTAAATGTTTTTTTATTCGTCAAGTCAAACAATATTTTAAAATTAACTTTGAATGTTTAAATTTTAATTTGTGTTGGTAATCATTTGAAAAATGATATTTAGTCTTTTTTTTCCTTTTTATTTATTTATTTATTTATTCTTCAGGTCAAATAATATTTTAAAATGTAATCAATTTATTTTTTTCATTTTTTTTGGTTATTTATTTTTTTCATTTTTTTTTGTTATTTATTTTTTATTAATATTTTTAATTGTGAAAATTTCTAATTATTATAGGTGAGACATTCAAAATAATGATAATGATTATTTGTTAAAACAATTTCTTATAAATATATGAGGCTAAGTATATATTTTTACATTTTTTAATATTAACACCTTAATATATGTGTGTGTGTGTGTGTGTGTGTGTGTGACCTATTTATTTTCTTAAAAATAAATAATTTACTATCAGTGTTCAAAATACTTTTAATATAATAATATGACAAATAAAACTTATAAACTAAAAAAAAATTCTTTTTTTAACAATAATTATGGTGTCATCGATAGTATGACCAATAATAATTAAAATATTAATTATGTATATAATATTTATAATGACATCTATAAGAATTGTACCAAAAATTCTTTGGTCAATGTTATTTTTTTGAAAAATAACTTCTGCATTTTTTTATGATATTTTAGCTCTCATATTATGTAAAAAAATATATATAAAACCACACATTGACAAGACAAGTGGAAAAAATATGTCAAACTATCTACAATAATAAAATAAAAATTGTCATGCGTTTCGCCACAGCCAGCACGAAGTTTTTTAATATGTAACAAAATTGTTAATGGTCTTATTTTTTAAAAAAAATGTTATACATCTTAGTTAACTAATCTACTTAAAAAATTGATTATGTAGTTTTTATATGTATTTATTTTACTATAGATAGGATATTTAGAATAATGATAATAATTATTTTTAGGACTTTTTCTGTAAAAAATAGATGAGGGTAATTATATATTATGATATTTTTTTTATATTAACGTCTTAAATGTATATAAAAAAACAAACTGACTTTTCTTTAGAAATCTCACATTAATTTAATCTTATTTTTTTTAAATACTTTTAATATAATAATATAAAGAATAGTGTGGAAAAACAATCTTTGATAAAATTTACTAGTTGCATTTTTGCTAGATGTTAAATAAATTATTTGTCAAGTAGTCAAAACATGGTCAACAATTCATTAATATGCTGTAAGCAAGAAATAATATATCTTTAGTCAATTTATCAATTGTGGTTTTGCTATCTACTAATTAAATTATTAGCAAGGTAATTAAAACAAAACCACCAATCAAATTGTTTGTTGTGTAAAACAAATCACTATTTGTGCTAAAATTCAACGATTGTAATTTAACTATTTGCTAATGAAATAATTAATGAAACATATAAAACACACACAACAATCAATCAGTATATTACAAGGGGCACATGAGTCATTTTAACAGAGTTTTTTCGATTCCAATTATACAATTTATCAATTAAATAATTATCACAAGAGTTTTGGCAGTAATAACATTCAATCACTTTTAGGCGGAAAAAAAACTTGTTTCTAATATATTTTATCAATTATAATTTTATTAATTAAATATTAAAATAAACAATTATAATATACAAAAAACAATCAATTTTCTACATAGAAAAAAAAGCTCGTATAGGCCTAAATGTTGAGGTTTGCGGACCTAGTAAAAAAAAAAAAAACAAGCACGTCCAGGCTTGCAAGGCCGAAAAGATGTGGATGGCCTTCTTGTGCTTTTTTAATAGGACAAATGACCTACTTTTTTGAAATAAAAATAACCAAATGACACGTCGCCTAATGATAATCCATTGTAGAGACCACGAGCTGATTTGCCCGCTTCGCTGGGTTTTTTTATTTATGTAGAAAATTAATTGATTTTATAAATGTTGTATTTTGTAATTTTAATATTTAATTAGTATCATTGTAATTGATAAAATTGTTAAAAATGGTTTATTTGAACCAAAATGTGATTGAATATTGCTATTGCTCAAAAACTTTTGATAAAATTTGTTAAAAAATTTGCTTAGAAGGTGAAATTTTTCATTAGGAATTTGTTGTCACGGATACTCTGGTTTAAAAAAAACACAAAAAAAGAAAACCGGTTAAAAAAGAACAACTGACTTGGACAGTAACAAATAAAAAATACATGTGAAAAAAAGGTCACCGTTTTAAATTTTTTTTTATAAATTTTATTCATCATATTATTATATTAAATATATTTAAGAATACCGATATTAATTTTTTTTTGCAAGAAATCGCAGGCCATTTTTTTTCTCTGTTTATATATTTTTAGGCGATAATATTAAATAAATATTCAACACATATACTTAGTCTCACATAGTATATAGTGAGTTTTTTAATTGTAGATAACCTAGATAAATTTGTAAAAAAAAAAAATGAGTTGCCTGTTTTCCCCAGTAATATTAGATATGACACATTATAAATACAAATATTGCAATTTTTTTGAAAAACAGAAATAGAAATTTTTTGCATGCTATAATTATTTATTTGCCGTCTAAAAAGAACAGTGTAGTCGAAACAGGCAAAATATTTGACACTTATGCAAAATTTAATTTTTATTTATGCAAAATTTAATATAATAAAATAGCTCAACACCCCCTAGTATAACAATAGCAAAATAAAAGTTTAAAAATCTAAAATTATCATTGCTCTTACTATTAAAATAATAAAAATTATCAAATAATCCTAAAAAAAACACTAAAAAACATTAACAAAAGAGTAAGTAAGAGAAACAATTAAATTATTATTATTATTATTATTATTATTATTATTATTATTATTATTATTATTATTATGAAAGAAAAAAATAAAAGAAAGACTAAAAAAATGCTAGAAACTTTAACAAAAGATAAAACAAAGACATAATATAAAAAGAAAAACAAAAATTATCATTGCTATTACTGCCAAAAAAATAAAAATTATCAAATTATCCGAAGGAAATTTTTTTATCAAAGAAGCAAGAAAGAAAAATAATAATAATAATAATAATAATAATAATAATAATAATAATTATTATTATTATTATTATTATTATTGTGTTAAACACACTTATATATACATGGACAAAAGTAGGGGTTATATTAGAAATTTTAAAAAATAAAAGTATAAGGGCTGAAATGAAAATAAAATATAAAGGGATGAAAATAAAAAAATTAAAGTTTAAGGGCTGAAATGCAAGTAAGATTTATTAACATTTTTAATTAAAGGACAAATTTGAAAAAATTGAAACTTCTGTACCGAATATATTCAGCCTTTTCAACCCAATCCGGAAATTAAAAGATGGAGGACTGAAGTGAAACATTAACATTTCATTAATTGCAATCGAAGGACCCAATCGAACAAAATCAAAACTTATATAACTGAAATCAGGGCTATTTACACAATTGAAAGTCAAGGGACCGAAATGAAAGTATACAAAACTCGGGGGGCTCTTCTGCACTTTTACGTGTAGGAGAGACAGAAACGGTGCAACCGGCTTTAACCGGCCACCGCCGCGTCCACGGCCACCGTGTGAAGAAACGCGCCACACCGGGAGGAAGACCAAGAGGAGGCGCACCGGATTAGACGCCGGTATACCATTTCCGGCTACCGTAGCATACCGCACGCGCCACTTGAACGGGGCGTAAGGGGGGACATCATCGATCGCGTGAACCGCACACGCCTGACAGATTTTGAAAAATATATAAATAATAATGGTCGATTACCGTTATGTCCCTGACCTTAATTAATAGATTTTGTCTTATTAGGGGCTAGAACCGTATTTAGCCATTTAAAAAAAAAAACAGGTTGCGGCGGACCGGACCAGTCCGTACGTGCGCAATTACGCCCGTACCCCTCAGCCGAAACGTGTTTTTGTCTTATTATCGGGGATAAAATCGCCTCTTCACTGTTCATAGGCAGAAAAAATAAAAAAAAAGGAGCACCAACTCGCGCGACGCACGGAGGATGAATATCCACTCCACAATGCATTTGAGTCAGGCGCTACAGTACCAATACCGAGCTCTTTTAGCTCTTTTGTTAATACTTTTAGCTTTTGAGAAATCACAACTTTGCCACACAACCTTTTATATATATATACTAGTCATTTACCCGCGCCTCGTCGCGACCTGAATTATATTTTTTTTAACATAAAAAATATTAATCGTGTAAGATTTTTTTACTATAATATAAATTTTGGCAAAATAATAAATCCGTGCAAAATTCTTGTGGAGTGAGAGTTTCCTATAAAATATATGAATTTTAAATTGATATAAATTTATATATTTAGCAGGTTTTAACGAAATCACCAGCATAAAAATATAATTATCATTAAAAAATCTAAAAGATTTGGATACCATCTTTATTTTTTAGTTAATGTATTTATTAGATTTTAAATTTTTTAATAGACTTTTGAGATTTATTATTTTTCTTGTATAGGTATGTGTTTTTTTATTAATATTTGATTAAAAAATCAAATTATATTATTATTAATCAAAGCTTCTAATATTAAAAAATTATTTTATTCTTATTATATCTAATTAATAAAATCAAGTTGTGCCGCTTGGCATACCTTAACACTTGGTCTTGGTACCAAGAAATCCAAAGCACTTTCCTTTGTCTTCAAATCCGAGTCCATGAAGTTGGTTGTTGATAGAATATGGCCGCCAGAGATTTAAGTTCAGAAAAGGATGCGTTACTTTTTATGTCTGCAGCTCTCCCGTTTTGTTTCTCGAGAAGTCAGAAACAAAAGAAAATAAAAAACCAAAAACGCCCCCGGCCAACAATTCTCAACCCGAGATCATTAAGGGTAAAATCATCGGTGCACTGTAGCAATCCACAGTAAATCACCTCATATGCTACAGTGCACTACACAGTAAAACACCCACATCTTTTATATTTTAGTTAATATATATATATATATATATATATATATATATATATATATATATATATATATATATATATATATATTAGTTAAATTGTTCGCACTACATTGTGTGTTGACGAAATAATTTTATAATTATTCGAATTGAAATAATTAATAGATTTTGTTAGTTTAAAAATAAAATATAACATTTATACATGCAAGATTAATATAATAAAACATATCAACACACACTATTATAACAACAACAACAACAACATCGAAGACTTAATATCTAAAAATATCAATACTATTATTGCTAAAATAATAAAAATTATTAAATTACCCCAAAGAAAAAAAACTCAAAAATATTAACAAAAGAGGAAGTAAGAAAAAAACAAAAATTATTATTGTTGTTGTTGTTGTGTGAATAATGAGAAAATATATTCAATAAAAGAATAAAAAAAAAAGCCCAAAAACTTTAACAAAAGAGAAAAAAATATATATAAAAAATGATAAAAAAATATATTAGCTAAAAAAATCATTTGAGGTGAAAATGATAAAAAAATATATTAGCTAAGAAAATCATTTGAGGTGAAAATAATAAAAACAAAAAAACCGGAAAAAAGAACAAAGAGAAAAAAAGAAATATCAATTGTAGTATTACTATTATTGTTAAAACAATAAAAATTATTAAATTACCATGAGAAAAAAAAACTCAAAAACATTAACAAAAAAGGAAGCAAGAAAAAAAACTAAAATTATTATTATTATTATTATTGCGTGAATAATGGGAAAATAAATTCAATAAAAAAATAAAAAAAAGCCCAAACATTTTAACAAAAGAGCAAACAAAAAAATAAAATAAATGATAAAAAATATTAGCTAAAAAACATCATTTGACGTGAAGATAATAATAATAAAAACCTAATAAAAAAACCAAAAGAAAGAACAAAAGAAAAGGAAATAAGAAGTATCAATTATTATTATAGCGTTAATAATGAAAAAAAAAACAAAATAAATCAAAGACTAAAAAAGCCTAAAAAATTTAACAAAAGAACAAATAATAAAATAAAATAAATGATAAAACAAAAATAAAAATTTTTAATTGAGAAAAAATCACTTCACTTTAAAATAATAAAAAACACTAAAAGAAATAACAAAGAGAAGAAAAAATATCAATTTTCAAATAATCACAAACACAAACTAAAATTTAAGAGCTAACCTCAGTAAATAAGAAAATAATAAAAATTAAAACTAAAGCTAGGAGCATACATATATAAATATGGAAAAAAATAGTGACTATTTCATAAATATAAAAAATAAGGAATTAAAATGAAAAATAAAAAATATAAGGGCCGAAATGAAAACAAATATATTATCAATTTCAATCAAAGGACACAATTGAAAAAAATAATAATTCTATACCGAATATATTAAGGGATTTAAACCAATCTGGAAATTAAAAGAATGAGGACTGAATTAAAACCTAAATTTATAAACAATTTCAATCGAAGGACCGAATTGAAACAAATAAAAACTTATATAACTAAAATAATGATCATTTAAAACAATTAAAAGATAAAGGACTGAAATGGAAAAAACCATAAAATCAGAGGCCTTCGTGAATTTTTAGCATGCAGGAGAGAGAAAAGAGAAAAAAATCATTCAATCGACCACCGTCACTAATATGGCCACCGTGGGACATGACGCGCCCCACCAGGAACAAAAAGAGCACATGGCGACGCATCGGTTGAGACGCTGAATGAACATTTTCTGATATCAGGCGATGCTGCACGTGCCACCCGAATCGGGCGTGAGTCCGAATACCATCGGGCGCGTGTGTCACACGCGCACACAGTATTCGACAGAAAATAATTAAAAAAAAGTAAATTAGCGGAACACCCCTACAACCAAAATTTTAAATTTTGTCTTATAGGGGGGTAGATTCATATTTAGCCATTTTCAAAAAATGTGAAATTCTAGTGACACTCCTCCCGACCAGAATTGTTTTTTTTTTTTTTTGTCTTATTCAAAGGCATATTAGTATTTAGCTATTTTCAAAAAATATGAAATTTTCGTGGTATCCCTCTAGGAAGCAACATTTTTTTCTTTTTTCTAAGGATAAAATGGTTATTTCATTGTGAAAATAAGTATAAAAAAGTGAATGGATCGGTGAACCAACCGACCCGACCGACCTAAAAACCAAACAAATCCAAAAATACACTATTATAATCCAAAGTGTTTGTCTCACAATACACAATGTTTTTCTGATCTCTTTTATTATATATATATATATATATATTTTTTTTTTCTTTCTTTCTATGGTCATGACATTGTTATCAAACTATTCTAATTCAATAAGTGTCTGAATGATATATATATATTTTTAAAGTGTTTTTGCATAAAATTAAAATTTAAAAAATTTTAAATTATTTTAATGTGCTAATATTAAAAATAATTTTTTAAAAATAAAATAAAAACATTTTGAAAAACAATGTAAACCACATTATTAAACAACCCTAAGATCAACCTATTGGCAAGTGAAGATAGCACGCCTAACCTATTTTACCAAAGCCTGCACCACTAATCTTTTTTTATTTTGTTTTTGCTGCAACTAGTGTTATTTGCCCAAATGTTTTTTATTTGTTAAAAAATATCAGTTATTATAGTAGCTGAAAAATCAAGGTTTAAAGTTTTTTTTTTTAATCCAAAACTTGTTTTCAATTAATTTTTAACTCAAACACTTATAATAAATCAAATTAGACCTATTTTTGTTTCATGAACTTTAAACCTTAGAGAATCAAAGTACATATTCCCCGAAAGTTTTGCGTGCCATCCAAGTTTTGCCCCTTTTCATTTCGGTATCTAGGTTTTCATTTACACACTCGACGAAAAAATCAAAAGTAATAGGCTTTGAATTAAAATTAAGTTGCCTAAAATAAAAGTTTGAATACCAAAATTAATCGTTAACAAATAAACTGGCCTCAAAAATAAATATTATTTAATATAATATGACGAGGCAGCTGTCCTTCTTCCTCTTGCCCTTCTTATCTTTCTTATGGGAAAGCCAATTATCAAAATTTCAAACACAAATCGGAGTAATTAGGGTTTTATTTTTTGTGGTTGTCGCGAGTAGAAGCAAGTAAGCAAAGAAGATGGGAGAAAGAAAGGTGTTAAACAAGTACTACCCACCAGATTTTGATCCATCGAAATTACCCAGGATCCGAAGACCCAAGAATCAACAGATAAAGGTCAGAATGATGCTTCCTATGAGCATTCGTTGCAATACTTGTGGAAATTACATTTATAAGGGCACCAAGTTTAATTCTCGCAAAGAAGATGTCATCGGCGAGGTATTTTTTTTTTAATTTTTTTAATTTACTGTCTGTCTTTATTTTTGCTGGTAGTGTTTATGAGGGATTTTTTTTTATTTGTTTGATTTTTGCAGACGTATTTAGGAATACAAATATTTAGATTTTACTTCAAATGTACGAGGTGTTCGGCCGAGCTAGCAATGAAGACAGATCCTCAAAACTCGGATTACACAGTCGAAAGTGGTGCCACGCGGAATTTTGAACCTTGGCGTGCCGAGGATGAGGTAAAAATATGTTAGTTGCAACGTTGTACTTTGGTTGTTGTCTGTCTGTAAGAATTTTTAGTTTGGAGAATAATGTTGTTGGGGTGGTAGGAACTGGACAGTGAGAATAAAAAGAGGGTTGCAGAAGAGATGGGGGATGCCATGAAATCACTGGAGAACAGAACTTTGGATTCTAAAAGAGAGATTGACATTCTTGCTGCACTCGATGAAATGAAGTCTATGAAGGTAATTCGTTGTTTTGTGGGATTTCGTGTTATTTGTTAAATCATTGTGTTTTGGACTTCTTTGTCTTCCTGTACTGATTTTGTTTTCATCTTTGCAGTCTCGACATGCTACTGTCAGTGTTGATGCAATGCTTGAGGCTTTGCAGCGCACAGCTTCTGAAAAGGTACGAGTTTTAAGCTATGCAATAGTTTTTCCTCTTAAATCTTTTCCATAGGAATAAATTTGGCCATTGAAATGAAAAGCACTAAAGCATACTTTGAATTCTTTGCATTAACAAATAACATTACATGTGAATGTGTGAAAACCAAAGTTGAGATTGTAGTTGCAGGAATAATGCTTGCTTGCTTTTTTCTTGGGACATTTGCCTATTCATTTGTGTTGTACTGCCTTATTCTGACTCTGGCAATGGACTTTTTTGCTGACAGGAGAAGAAGTTGGAAGAAGAGGATGAAGCTCTTATAAAATCATTATTCCAAGTTAGTACTCAATTTCTTCTCTTGCTAGTTTCCTTCATGACCTGCTCATTTGTATCCCCTTCTTTATGACTAGATAGTCCTAACATGGTTTGCTTTGTGTTTATATTTTAAAGCAAAGACAAACAGAGGTTATTCGAAGAATTTCAGATGAAGATTCTGATGACAGCGAAGATTTTAACTTGTCAAGTGATAAGTTGAAGGTATGAGAATCTTGTAAATCTACTTGTTCTTTTTGTAGGTTACTTTCTGGAAGTAAGAGAAAAAAAGTGAATGGTTGGAATATGTTGTGCCTTATTATTAAAGGAAAATATGAGAAGAGATCCAATTATATCTGTAAGATTTTTCACTTGCATTCTTTACCTCAGGCAATTTTTCCCACCAGTATACTTTTAGTAGAACACAAATATTTTACTTCTGTCCTAGAAAAGGGATTGATCTCAAGCGAAACCTATTATCTTTGTACTGTTACTTGCGAATATGACTATTGTACCCCTTTAATTGTTGTTTGTTTGGAGTCTTTGACCTTTGAGTAAGGTTAGTCACTTGGGTAACATTACAGCTCAGCTTTGGATGCATTGACTCTGGAAAAAAAGATGTGTCTCTTCGTATAATCAAAATACCAAGGAATGAGCTAGTATGTGTGCTTTGGAGTTTATCTATAGAAAAACTGAAATATTTAATTAATTAGTTCCAAACTCCAATAATCTATCTGAACTGTTTCTATCAATCCTACTGAAATCAACTTTTCTCAGAATGAATTTTTAGTTTAGATAGATCAAGGTATGCAAAGGTGTATATACTAATCCTGGTGCTGTTGGTTCATCATTGGTCATGTAACCTACAATTTGGTTATATAAAACCACATAGCAGGAGTGAAGCTAATTATGACAGGTGGATCAATATTCGAAGAGTGGGATGATATATAATATATATGAATATTTCTCAATGATGCCCGTACTTGTGAAAATATTGATATTGCCACTGTTATCTTCCATACTTGCACATTTTCACTTTACCAAATGATAAAAAGTAGCCTTATTCCTCCATTTTATGTCCTACTTTCCAACCTTTCCATCTCTCTTGAGATCTCAGTTCAAATATAATGTTATGATAGAGCATACTAATTTAGAATCCATGTTCAATTAGACATGAGCAGCAGCTCACCTGGATGTCATTTATCAGAAATACAGTGTCTGTATGACCTTTTGCATTCTTCAAGCGCTGTGTCTTGGTGCTTATGCCATTACGCCTTAACTTTGTCAGTTCATATGAAGCATTTTATCTACTGCACTCATCATGAACTTAGTTGAGCCATTCATGTTTGCCCTTCTTTTCGTCTTTAATGTATTAAACTTCCGACATGGCAATTTATGACTTTATGTGGAGATCAAGTGATTCTTTAAATTGAACTTCTGGGTGCATGCTATGCAGAAGAGGAAGGTTGCTGATGAAGTTTCAAGTAAACCAACAGATTCACTAACAAAAGCTAGTGCTTCAGATAGCTCAAATAACACAGGTACTTTGTCATCTTTTACCTTTCCCTTCCATAAATTGCTCAGAACTAAAATTCTTGAAGTGCAATTAGAGTTCATATTTAGAAGCAACGAATGAAAAGATAAGCTGTATATAACAGATAGCTCAAATAACAGAGGTCCTTTATGTCATCTTCTACCCTTCCCTTCCATAAACTGTTCAGAACTAAAATTCTAGATGTGAAAGCTCTGCTATTATGAGGCAAGAACAACATAGAAAGCTACAATATTCTCAATTTTTCTTCCGTGGCTAAATTTTGGATTTCTGATAAATATCAAACATCTACTGCACAGAAAGTATATTTGATTTAAAAAATGCTTCACTGCCTTTTTGGTGGTCTTCCTGACAGCTTTAGTGCATTCAGAAACATGCATGTTATTGTCCCAAATAGAAGCTATCAAAGCTATATGCAAAAGAATATTCCTCAAACGCTAATGTACTCCAAATTTATGTTAGAAAAACTTGATTTCTTAATATCACCAAGATCAATTAGTGCTCATACTTTTTGTTTAATTTGTTTCATTCATCTGTTATTATGAAATTCTAGGTGAGTCTGACATTCATGTTCCTTTGTTGTCAACAGAAAATTCAAGTGCTTCAGGGACTCAAAATGATGGCAAACCCAAATTTATATCCCCGTTGATCAGGATATCTGTGAAAAAGAAACCAGCTGCAGTTTCTGACCGTAAGGAGCCAGAGGAGAATGAACAAGTGGAGCAGAGTAAAGCTAATGAACCAAGCATTGGTCTACAATCCCTATGCCAGAACTATGACAGCGATGATGAGTAAATGGTTTTGCTGTATACCATCATTGCTTCCTTTCCTAGATTATTTTGTTTTGGAAATCTATTTCACCCCTTTTGCTTAAGGTGTGCAGTATATTGAATGTGTCAAATACTGTATTGGAAAATATATCACTTGAAAGCTTTGGCCGGGCCGTTCCAAACTAATTTCAGCACGTGGCTCCGTGGTCTTTGGATTCTGGTCTGCAATTTTAGAGGCTGGTCCGGCATTGTTGTACAACCTATGTTTGAGTGTATTTTAAAATTGTGTTTGGCATGAAAATATTAAACTGATATTTCTGGATGGTTTAGATGTGTATGTTAACAATAAAAAAAAGAAAAGTTTCAATATATTTTCAAGTGAAGGAATTTGGAAAAGTACTTTTATCAAATACACACTACAGAAGGGAGGGGTAGGTTCTATTTGAGTCAGATTTCTAGTTTTTGCTTGACTCAATGGTTCTAATTGACCTGGTGATG
Organism: Salix brachista; assembly: GCA_009078335.1. Taxonomy (NCBI): domain Eukaryota; kingdom Viridiplantae; phylum Streptophyta; class Magnoliopsida; order Malpighiales; family Salicaceae; genus Salix; species Salix brachista. The sequence goes on from CM018582.1 coordinate 12,426,100, forward strand.
ACTCCTGTAGATTGCCGTATACTTGATTTGATAGTTTTTATTTTTGATTAGCATGGGTGTTCGAGTCAGGTTGTGTGTATTTTAGCTAATTTCACAAATCTTAAACATAACTTGACCTGAATAGGTGGGTAGTTTTTGAATTACATGGATATTGTTAAACTTAAAATATGTTTAAATTATATAAATATATTTATGGAATATTTAGATTTTTTTAATATAATATGATTTATATGTACATTAATATTGATGTGTATATATAATATTTATCATTATATTATATAATGCGTTATGTTTTATTTAGTCTCTAGGTTTGGAAAAATGAGTCCTAAAAGTGGGAAAGAAAATTGAGGAAGGAGAGTATATAAAGTTTTCGTATAAACGATAGTGGCTGCCGAGTCGGACATGGGCAGATGCATTATCCGCCGATGGTCCAAGGAACTTAAAACGAATGACGAAGGTAGAGGGCACAGGGCAGGGACGCCGTGTAATTTTTTCTTATTGATTTGGGTCTGGCCAGCTTGCATGTACTTTGAATAATCTCACGAATCCTGAAATTAACAACCATGTAAGTTTTTTTTGGATGCGAGGAAACCTCACCTCCTGGAAAATACATTTTATGGGCCCAAATAAACGAGTAAAATCCCGGCTGTTCAAGGTTCTTACAAGAGGGGGTTGTCCTACGCTCTTACAAGGAGTGCATGTCCTAATTCAAAATCAAGATCTATTGTGCAGATCGTAAACTTTCTTATCATCACGCCACGCTCCTTGGAGATCTATGTAAGCCTCCAGTGACTATTATATTAGTAATTACATGACTCAAATCTGAGACTAAACTACTAGCTAGCCGATTGTGGGACTCCAGGTATTTTGTTGTGAGATTTAAGAGTGCTCCACTCATCATCATCATCCAAGGATTCCCAATTTCTTAATCCCTTTGGCTTTCCGCTACCAAAACTCAGGCTGGGTGACCTAGCTTCGGACTTGGATCAGTAATAATATGTCGATACCAGATGAAGATATAGGAGAACATAATTTCATCAAAGTACAACCACATCGAAACCCAGGCACGGTTATCTCACGTCCCAATAGCATATCCACTCCACTACATCATAGAAAGATCAGCAGAAAAACATGCTTGTAAGCTTTGTGATTTGTCTTTCGTTGAAAAAAACAAGGCATGTAATTATAAACTCGTATTCTCGGAACGTAATATGTAAGCAAAAGGGAAACTCAAACCAAATGAAATCATTAATAACATCACCGAATTCTAGTCCAATTATAGGTGGAAAAAAATTTAAAGGCATTTGTAGTAAAAACTCAAAGATCTCTGAGCAAAGCTCCCGCAAGGTATTCCAAGCTTATTTTCCTAAATAAATGTGAAATGTTGAAGCATTTAAACAGTCCCCCATGGAACAAAATATATTATGGCTTCACATCTCACTTTCATCTTAAGGCAGAGAAAGCTAAACAATATGTACCACGAGCTATTTCTTGGTCTAGTGAGCACACTGACGACGAGCAAATCACAGATATAGTAAAATAATTCCGAGTTGCAACAGCATTTGCATAGCCAGCTTCTTGTGATAGCAAACATTGCTTGAATTCACGTGACCTTGAGGACATATGGAAGCCTGTGAAATAAAATTGCATAATTAAACATGCCATGTTAGATAGTATAACAAAGCATATATGGAAAGGAAATCATGTAGTTGAAGTTGTATTAATCTCTATCACTAGATTAACAAATTAGTAGCTATCGCTATTTGATCTTTATCCCCATATTAGATATATCCTAGCCTACGTTGTACACTCCTACATGTATTATACTTCTGCAATCTTATAAATACAGGATGTATTGTTAATAAAGTCTAAGCTTTTCTGTACATATCTATATGGTATCAGAGTCATCTTCTCTAACGAGTTTTTCTTTCAAAATGGCTACATCACTAGAAACAATTTCTATCAATAATGAGAATACTCTTGTTGCCTTCAATGTTGGGTCTCAATTACCTCTAAAATTGACCTCCACCAAATTTTTATTATGGCGTGCTCAACTCACATCCTAGCTTATAAGATATGATCTCCAGGGTTATATTGATGGCACTACTATCTGCCCATAATCTACGCTACCTTCAAATGGCTCAGCCTCTGCAATTGTCCCTAATCCAGCCTTCCAGCGTTGGCTTAGGCAAGATAAGCTGATAGTTTATGCCATTCTTGCATCTGTTTCAGAATCAGTAATGCCTCTCATTGCTGCTTCATCTACTACTCATGATGCATGGACTAAGTTGCAACGATTGTATGCAAATCGATCATGTACTCGTGTTATGTAACTTAAGGAAAATTTAACTCTCATACAACGAGAGTCTCGGCCAGTCTCAGATTACCTCCATACCATCAAGGTTATTATTGAAGAACTTGCAGTGATTGACTCCCCAATCTCAGTAGATGACATAAACCTGTATGTTCTAAATGGTCTTGGATCTGAATTCCGTGATATTGCAGCCCTCATTCGAAATCATGAGTCTTCTCTTACCTTTTAAGAACTTCATGATATGCTAGTTTCCCACGAAAGCTATCTTAAGCGTATTGAAGCCTCAAATTCCATCACTCTTGCTATTGCCAATAGCACTCATCGTCGTCAAGTGCACTCCAAATTTTATCGTAACCAACGATCAAACAATGGTTTCTCCGGTCACAATCCCATCAACATAATTCCCGTGGTCGTCAAGAATGGCTTGGAAAGCCTCCAATCATTTTCCAATTATGTGACAAAGTCGGACACTTAGCAAAAACATGTCGTGTTGTTTCCAAGAATAAATCTGTGCATTGTGCATCCTCAAATGGAACCAAAGATAAAAAATGGCTTATAGACTAAGCAACCTCCCACAACATTACATCTGATCTTACAAATTTGTCTATTCATTCAGAATATGATGGCACTGATCAAGTTGTCATCGACAATGGTTCAGGTTTGCAAGTCACTCATGTTGGCTCTATGACTCTTCCCTTTCCCTCCAAATCCATTAAACTCACTAATTTGTGTTCCTAATATTCATCAGAATTTGATTTCTGTCCATAATTTCACTCGTTCTAATAATGCTTTTGTTGAGTTTCATCCATTTTACTTTGCTGTGAAGGATCGGAGCACGAGGGTGACTATTCTTCACGGTAAATGTCAGGATGATGTTTATCCAATGCATATGCCTACTGCTGCCATCCAATATTTTGTTTTAGCACTTGTTAGTGAACGAACGCCAACTGACAGATGACATAAAAGACCTGGGCATCCATCACATAAACTTATTGATTTCATTATTCGTCGTTTTCCTCTTCTTGTTGTTAGATCTCATCCTTCCTTACCATCACTTTGTTTCGCTTGCCAATGCAATAAAAGTCATAAATAACCATTTTCATCTACTTCTCTTACTAATACTCATCCTCTTGAATACATATATATATATATATATATATATATATATATATATATATATATCTTCAACATCAATTGATGAATCTCATTTTTATGTCTTATTTATTGATCATTTTACTAAATATTGTTGGCTTTTCTCAGTTCATCGAAAAACTAATGTTCGTCCCATATTTTGTCAACTAAAAGGTTTGCTTGAAAAACCTTTTGGTTTTCAAATCAAGCACTTATACTCTGATAATGGGGGAGAATATTATGCTCTTCACAACTATCTGTCTTCCAGTTCCATTAGTTGGCTCACTACAACTCCCCATACACCTCAATAGAATGGAACTAGTGAATGGCATCATCGTCACATTGTTGAAACCGGATTAACCCTACTCAGTCAAGCACATCTCTCTCCATCTTATTGGTCATATGCTTTCCAAATAATGGTCTACTTAATCAATCGCATGTCATCTTCTGTTTTACAAAATAAATGTCCATTTGAATGTCTATGTGGTGATCTCCTGACTATACAAAAATGTGTATTTTTGGTTGTCTGTGTTACCCATGGTTGAAACCCTACACAACCAGTAAACTACACCTAAAACCAATACCTTGTCTGTTTCTTGGGTACTCAACCACTCAAAGTGAGTATAAGTGTATGGATCTAAATTCTTCTCCTATGTAGTTGTCTCGCCATTTAGTCTTTGATGAGAGTAATTTTCCCTTTTCAAATCTGCACCTATCACTATGCTTTCTCTATTAGTTGTCGATGTTCAACAATCCAGCAGTGCCTCCCATTGAATTATTACCATCCTCGACAACTACCGTGTTGTCTAGTTCTCCAGCTGCTTCGTCTTCATCTTCTCCTGCCCCAACAAAAACCCCACCTCTTGCCATCCATTCACATACAGGTTCTGCAAACTCTCAAACACCCATTCGTACACATTCCATGATCACTAGATCCATGAACAATATTCATAAACCAAAGCAGCTTTACCTAGCCACTAAATATCCCCTTCATCCTTCTGTAGAGCCAACCTGTGTGTCTCAAGCATTAATAGATCTCAAGTGACGCCAAGCCATGTCTGAAGAGTTTACTGCCTTGGTTAAACATGGTACATGGAAGATTGTTCCTCCAAGTTTCACCATTAAACCCATCAGCTGCAAATTGGTGTTCTGAATTAAACTCAATGTTGATGGCAATATATCTCCCTATAAAGCCTGTCTGGTTGCAAAGGGATTTCACTAAAAACATGGCTTTGATTATACTAAGACTTTTAGTCCTGTCGTAAAATCAGTGACCATTCGTACAGTTCTTTCTAGTGCAGTTAACAACAAATAGCCACTTCGATAACTTGACATTAATAATGCATTTCTGCATGGCCAACTTCACGAGAATGTATATATGGTTCAACCTCCAGGTTTCATTGATCCTACTCTGCCATCTCATATTTGCAGGTTAAAGAAGTCACTCTATGGCTTAAAACAAGCCCCCCGTGCTTGGTACCAAAAACTGTGCACATGTGATGGGGTCCAAATATTCCTTTTGGCTTATGTGGATGATCTCTTAATCACTGGAAGTGATTCTGTATCCATCTCTTAAATCATCAAGCATCTCAGCACGTGTTTCTCATTGAAGGATCTTGGCTCACTGCATTTTCTTGGAGTTGAAGTGTTCTCCATCCACCAAGGCTTATTTCTTTCGCAACACAAATACATTTGTGATCTTCTGACAAGCACCAAAATGGATGGTGCCAAACAAGTACAGACTCCGCTGGCCACTAAGGATCGTCTTCAGCTTAATGATGGATCTCCTTCTATGGATCCTACTGCTCATTGTCGCGTTATAGGAGCTCTACAATATCTTTCTCTGACCAGACCTGATATATCATTTCCTGTCAACAAGCTTGCCCAATTTCTACATAAACCCACCTTGCTTCACTGGATTGCTACCAAACGGGTTCTCCATTACCTGAAAGGGACTCCTCTTCATGGAATTCTCCTCCAACACACCAATGATCTCACTCTTCAAGGATTATCTGATGCAGATTGGGCAGGTGATAGGGATACCAAAGTCTCCACCTCTGCTTATCTTATTTTTCTAGGAAATTGCCCTATTTCGTGGAGTACACGGAAACAACATGTTGTTGCACGTTCCTCCACAGAGGCTGAATATTGGGCTCTCGCTTCTGCAACTTCAGAAATCATTTGGATTCGTTCCTTACTACGTGAACTGGGTATTACAATATCCAACCCTCCAAGCTTACGTTGTGATAATATTGGTGCTACCCAATTAAGTCTTAATCTTGTCCTACACTCAAGAATAAAACACATTGCAATTGATCTTCACTTTGTCCGTGATCTGGTTTCCAAAGGTCTATTTCAGGTCTCTCATGTCAGCACCCATGATCAACTTGCTGACCTCTTAACCAAAGCTCTGTCTTGATAGCAATTCCAGAAATTGTGCACTAAGATAGGCCTATCTGATGGAATGCCTATCTTGCTGGAGCGTGTAAAGGAAATCACGTAGTTGAAGTTGTATTAATCTTTATCACTAGATTAATAGATTAACAGTTATCGTAGTTAATCTTTATCCCCAGATTAGATATATCCTAGCCTATGTTGTACACTCCTACATGTATTACACTTCTGCAATCCTATAAATACAGGATGCATTGTTAATAAAGATTAAGCTTTTCTGTACAATTCTATAATATATACCCCGTAACCCTGACCTGGCCTAACTTGGCAATTTTTCCAAAACACACCACTAAATTTCCTAGGGAAAATAAACACTACAATCTGAAATCTTGATCAATAGAAGCTGGAAAAACTGCAGCTAAGAAACAATAAAAGGTGTGCTGTGTTGCCTTACTTTTATCTCATGGTTCATCAAGAGATGGAGTGTAAAATAAACTTTAGTTAATAACAATGACAATAATATACTTTTATCTCATGGTTCATCAAGAGATGGAGTGTAAAATAAACTTTAGTTAATAACAATGACAATAATATATGCTCTTAAGCCTCTAAATTACTTGGTAAATCAGCTGGTAAAGATACTGTTTTAAAGAATTTAATACACAACTATTTGTGATCAAGAATTTAGTATATGACTATTTGTGTTCTTTCATACAAACGTCAACTAATGAGACATTTCATTTATATCAAAACACAATATAGACAGTTGAGTTTCCCGAAACACATATACGACGGATATAATAAATTTAGAACTTTTAGGGAATCCAAAGTGTCTTGTTAGACAAATCTAGAATTGATTTGTTTGGGGTTTACACAAAAACTACCTGAAAATTAGTTGTTCTATTCGTTTTGAATATTTGCCTTCAAGATCTAATTGGCACAAACCACAAGCCATTTACATATTTGTACTCTAATGATAATCCACACTAATAGAACTCCAAAGGGTCTTGTTAAACAAATCTAGAATTGTTTAGGGTTTATGCCAGAATTACTTGAAAACAATTGTTCTTTTTGGCTTTGTTTATTTGCTTTAAGATTTAGTTATCACAAACCACAAGTTATCTAAATGTTTGGACTCTAACAATAATCCATACAAAACACCAATAATAAATTTCTTAAACCCTTTTAGAATAGAGAGATTGTTATATCTTAGAGTATTAACTCTTTTTTTGTGTGTGTTTTAGGTTTTTACCTGCTGTATTTTTTACCCTTATCTTCACAATAAGATAAGAGACATAACTTTCTATTTATAGAAAAACCTAAAAAACCTTATAAATAGAAAAATATCACTTTTCTCCTCAAATAATATTACACTTTATTTTAGGCTAATTTTAGAAATTTATTCAATCATGTCATTACTTTGATTATTTCTAGGTCTAGAGTTGTAATCTCTTGTATTAATTATAATCTAGTCCTAAATTCTCTATCAAGTCTCACTTGATTAATCATTCCAATTTAATTTATGATCAACGATTTTTATGTGTGTGGCCCATTAATAAAACTCTTCTCATCAAATGATATTTGTAAACACCAAAATCGACTATTTTGATGGGCATAATTGTTCTCAATCAATATTTCCTCTTTACCACTAAAATCTGATAACTTTCTTGATTATACGACAAACCATGGACAAAAAAAAGAGAAGAGAAATGAAGTGTAAGACCAAAAATGGATGTGAAAAAAATCAAAGGGATGGAAAATGAGTACATTGCAAAATAAGGGGATCAAAGTAAACTTTATTAGTCAATTTTGAAATATCCATATATTAATTCCATGCTTTTCATATTGATTCCTGTCTTTCAATTTTACCTTTCCTTAACCAAATAGAAACAATTTGATTTTAATTTGGCCATAAAAAGATGCAATTGATAAAAAAAAGTTAGATCACTAAAACTAAAATAATTCACTAAAACTACAATGGCATGAAAGTAGTATTTTTATCACGCTTTTAAGTGTTTATGAAAGAAGAAGGTAAACCACGTGGGTTTTTAGCTATAGCAATAGACACAAATTATTGTAGATTGTAATAATGTAATTACCTGTTTTTTCCCTTAGTGCATAAAACTTTAACTCTTGGATTCGGGAGCATTTTAGACCTTTTCATGGGACCGTTTGACATTCTCTGATTGTGTGGGGGGTATTTGAGTCTTTTCCGGGCATTTTTGCATAGATATGCCCTCATAAAAAAGACAAAATCCAAGAGTTGGTTGTAGGGGTGTTTAGGTAATTTTATGTTTTTAATTGTTTTTTCTGCAGAACACTAGTGGCGCGTCTAACTGACATTCTTACGGTTTTCTAAGTTAAGCCTTTTTTTTATGGCACGTGCGACGTCGTGTGGTGGTTCAAAATGTCCATCTAGCGTCTCACCAGATGCGTCACCATGTCCTCTTTCACATGGTGGTGTTCGTGTCGTCGCATGGTGTTCAAAAACGTGACAATGGTCGGTTGATCTTTTTTTCTCCTACAACCTAAATTACATAGAAGTCTCCTTGGTTCATGGTGTTTTTATTCCAGTCCCTACTCTTTTGATTGTTTTGTTTTATCCTGATTTCTGTTATAGAAGTTTTGATTTGTTTCAATTTTGTCTTTCAATTGAAATTGATTATATATTTTATTTCATTTCGGTCCTTATTATTTTAATTTTAGATTTGATTTTAAATGTAAACCCCGGGAAATAAATGTAAGTGTTAAATTAAAAGAGAAATAAAATAAGTTGAGGGGAGGGTGAAATTGAAATAAATGTAAAGATTATGACTTATAATATAAGAAGAGAACATGTGGGGTAAAAAGTAGCATTTAAAGGAGATGGGGGGCCTAAGTGCAATAAGAGAAATTGAGGAGTATAAATACCCCTCTTTTCTCTCATTGCCAGCAACATGAGATGTGAGGGAGATAAGTTAGAGGGAGGTTGGAGAGAAAAAGATAAGAAGGGGTGGTACTCCGAGAACAATATCTCCTCCGGTCACCGTTGGATCGGGCTGGAATTTGAGTATGTTATGCACCTAACCATTGTCTAAAATCTGACCAAGGGATTATTATTATCCGAAGCTGTTTGAGAAATCCAGTCATCTGAATATTTCTAAAAAAACCCCTCAAACTCGTCGGAGTCGCCAACTAATTCCTCCTCCGTCCACCGTTGGATTTCTCTGAACTTTTGGTATGTTGTGCGCCTTACTTGTTACTAAATGTTCACCGGAGAGATCAGTCTGAAATTGCTCTGGTGGAGACGTGTAATCTTTTGAACAATATAGCTAAATCTGTTTCTTCGGCCAGTCAGAGCTTCCAGCTAGTTTGCCTTTATTTCACCGTTGGATCAATCTGAAATTTGGTTATGTGGTGTGTATGAGTGTTATTCATGTTCTGAACGGTGGAGATGAGAATGGTACACTTCAGCAAGGAGATATCGATGCTTAAAAGTAGCTCTCCAGTTTAAGGTCAGTCTCCGGTTTAACTCTGATCTTGGTAGATCCAACCGTTGAAATACCCTGAAATTTGAATATGTTTTATATAATTGTCGAGTTAATTGTGATTTATTTCTATTACAATTACTGCTTAGTGCTGTCTTGACAGCAAATTTGTTTGTGTTGAAATTTATGATTTCAATGTGTGATTTTGTTGGGATTTTGTTGATGGATTATATGCTGAAATTTATGGTTACAATGTGTGGTTTGATGGGATTTTATTGAATGATTATGTGCTGAAATTTATGGGTTCAATGTGTGTTTTCGGTTGGAATTTTGTTGAGGGATTATGTGTTGAAATTTATGATTTCAATGTGTGATTTTGTTGGGATTTTGTTGATGGATTATATGCTGAAATTTATGGTTACAATGTGTGGTTTGTTGGGATTTTATTGAATGATTATGTGCTGAAATTTATGGGTTCAATGTGTGTTTTCGGTTGGAATTTTGTTGAGGGATTATGTGTTGAAATTTATGATTTCAATGTGTGATTTTGTTGGGATTTTGTTGATGGATTAGGTGTTGAAATTTATGGTTTCAATGTGTGATTTTGTTGAAATAAGTATGGTGACGAATGTGAAATTGAAAATAAAAATATACTGATTTTTGTGGACATTGATGTCGTAGGCGGTGCAGTCGGGATTGAACCATCGTCCAGACAAGAACAACCCAGAAGTATAGCAGGTAGGTGAATTACACCTCTTTTTTTTTTTATACGACACGTAAGTATTTTAAGTTGAATATTATTCGAATGCTATAGAGTTTATATTAGATTGTTGAATGCTTAAATATGAATAATCGATTGATTAGATTCGGCTAATTGCATCCGAAAGGATAGCCGGAAAAAAAAAATGATTGATTAGCTTCGGCTAATGGCATCCGAAAGGATGGCCGGGATAAACGATTAATTGGTTTCGGCTAACGGCATCTGAAAGGATGGCCGGCACAAATGATTGATTAGCTTTGGCTAACAGCATCTGAAAGGATGACCGGCATGAATGATTGATTAGCTTCGGCTAATGGCATCCCAATGGATGACCGGCATGAATGACTGATTAGCTTCGGCTAATGGCATACAAATGGATGGCCGGTATGAATGATTGATTAGCTTCGGCTAATGGCATCCCAATGGATGACCGGCATGAATGATTGATTAGCTTCGGCTAATGGCATCCAAATGGATGGCCGGTATGAATGATTGATTAGCTTCGGCTAATGGCATCCGAATGGATGACCGGAATGAATGATTGACTATCTTTGGCTAATGGCATTTGAAAAGGATGACCGGGGTGAATGAATGATTAACCTCAGTAAATATGCCTTAAGAGGATAAACGGGTTATTAATTTTGGTTGTGTTGAGAACGATGTTTAAGATTTTGTAGACCCAGGATGATTGGATCGAGATTGATTTTAAGGGTTCTGTTACTGTTTCCATACCTGTTACTGTTTAATTCGTTACTGTTTGATCTGTTACTGTTTGATTTGTTACTGTTTGACCTGTTATTGTTAGTGCTTGAGACATGTTATTGTCTCGGGACATGTTACTGTTAAATTGATGCATTTATATGCATTACAAGCTATTTGTACCAAGTACATGAAGAAATTATAAATGTTAATGCCTCCTGTAACTGCTAGACCGTTTAGTTACCATTATAATTATCATTAAGTAATTACATTTTCTTAAATGTTTTGTATTGCTGTAGGGACGTCACATCCACGAGATGTCTAAGGAACCCGATTCACGGGAACCTACTTTTGCAAGGAACCATGTAGATGCATTCTAAATCACAATGTATTTTGTGTGAATCAATGTACTGAACACATAATTTTTATTAGACCCTTTTGTGTAAATTCGTAATGGCTATTAGTAGTATAGGAATGAAACCTCATGTCCATGTATGTATATTTTTAATATGAATTTCTAATTATGCAACCATAATACTACATGTTTATGTAAGATCCACTTTTAATGAAATGTTGATTGTATGAATGGTATTCTGATGATGTGAGGTAATCAGGTTCGCTGATTTCCGGTACCATATGTGTTAGATATATATGTACAAAAAAAAAAAAAAAAATCTGGGTCGTTACATTAAATCCCTTAATGTTTTCAGTATAGAAGTTTGGATTTTTATTTTTATTTTTGTCCTTTGATTGAAATTGATCATAATTTTTTTAATTTTTTATTTGATTTTAATTCCTTTAATTTTTTGATCTTTCTGAAATAGTATATATATCCTCTTAGTTTTGGTTTTTAATTTTTATTATTTTCTCTTTTGTTGAGGTTGTGTTTTTATTTAATTGAGTCCTTAAATTTTAATTTGTGTTGATGATCATTTGAAAAATTGATATTTCTTTGTTTTCCGTTTGTCCTTTTTTTTTGCTTTTTATTTATTCTTCAAGGTAAATGATATTTTTTACTCTAATAATATTTATTATTTATTTCATTTTTTTTTATTTTTTTTGTTTGCTCTTTTGTTAAAGTTTTTAGATTTGTTTTATTGGTCGGGGTAATTTTGTATTTCCATTATTTATGCAATAATAATAATTTTATTTTATTTTCTTGCTTGCTCTTTTGTTAAAGTTTTAGAGTTTTTTTTATTCCTTGGGTTAATTTAATAGTTTTTATTATTTTAGCAATAATAGTAATAATAATTTTAGGTGATATAATCATGGTAATTATAGTGACATTATTAATCATAATGATAATAACAATTGTAATTTATTGTAATGGTTATAATGCTTACGGTGTTAATAATTATAACTTTGATGATAATAATAACAATAACTCATAAAATAATATGAAGAATATCAATAATGACAAACACAATTACAATATTGATATTAATAATGATAATAATACTAATTATAATTTAAATGATATTATTAAAAATAACGGTGTTGGTTATCGTAATGATTATTGTCGTAATAATGACAACGATAATAATAGTAATGATGGTGACAATGATAGTATTGCCAATAATAATTAGAATATTGATTATTTACAAAAATGACTATAATAGCAACTATAATAATTGTGATAATCTAACAATCATGATAATAACAATGAGAATAATAATAGAAATAATTCATTAGTTGATGTTGTTTTTGTTAAAAATTAATTTTTGTGGCTTTTTTTTTATGTATGATAATTTAGATCTAATATCACGTAAACAACAAATATATGAAGCTACATGTAGACAAAACAGGTGGAAAAATTGGGCAAATGATCTACATTGAAAAAATATGAGCCAATTGCCATGCGTTGCGCCGCAACCAAAACCAATTTTTTTAACATGAAAAACATGAAAAAATATTAATGATGCTAGATTTTTTTATGATGTTATACATCTTAGCGAAACAATTAACCTAGATAGAATTTTTATGAGGTAATGTCAAAAAAACTAATTATAGGACATTTTTTATGTTTTGTACTAATGTTAAATAATATGTTTAAAAGAAATAATGTAAAGAATTAAAGATAACATTGAGTTACAAGATTTTTAACGAATACAACATCGAATGATAAATTATTAGATTTGAACCATTATATATAGAGAAGTTATAAAATTAATTGTTAATAAATACAACATTGAATGATAAATTAGTTCAATTGTTATTTTTTTGATCGAAGGCAAAAACAAATATTATCAACATAAAAAAATATTATTTAATTTGAAGAACAAATGTAAATAGTTAAAGGACAAAATTAAAGGATAAAAGCAAAATTTATATTATTACTATTATGAATATAATTATTATAATCATCTGGATTATAATAAAATTTGCTGTTTAATTTTTTTGTTTGATACTAATGTTAAGTCATACAATTTTAAAGAAATAAGATAAAAAAATTAAAAACAATTTTGAGCCACAATTGTTTTTCAAATCTGAGATATTAGATTTAAAACATTATATGTAGAGAAGTTGCAAAACTTAATTCTTAATAAATACACCGAATGATAAATTACTTGAATTATTATTCTTATTGTTACTATTATGATTGAAAGTAAAATCAAAAACAATATTAGCAGCATTGAAAAAAAAATTAATATAAAGAATAAATGGAAATATTTGAAGAACAAAATTAATATAAACAATAAAGTGTTGAAAATAATGATAATGATTATTTTTAAGGTATTTTTTCTTAAAGATATGTTAGACTAATTATATATTTTGATATTTGTTTAATATTAATGTATTGTAATATATAAAAAAATAAACTAAGAATTTTTTTAATCTCAAATTATTTTTAAACTTAGTGTTTTAAAATAATTTTAATATAATAATATCAAGATAAATCTTAAAAATTAAAAAAAAATATTTTAATATCTTTTGAAATAAAAAATTTTCTGCACAGAAAGAAAAAAAAACATAATGATACATAAATACGAACAAAAATAAGAACTATTCAAGAAAGACTGAAAATAATAAAGAGATCAAAACTAAACTAAAAAAAAATAAAAGAATAAAGACCAAAATACAGAACAAAAAATTGTATATATTGAAATGAGAAAAAAAAAAAAAAAAGTTTTTGTCCCTGCTGAGAACCAAATTACTAAACTAAACTTTACGTGTTTTTAGACAAACGAATCCTAATCATAACTCAAATTGTACCGGTGAGAGCTATTCTTTAATCAACTAGTCGTTTTCTATGGAATCGAGAGGGTCAAGTTTTATTGGATCTTGTTGCCATGCCATTAGCATTCAAAGCTGCCATCTGATTTTGAAACATAAAGTGCAATCCACCAAACCATGTTGAGCTGTGCCTCCAAACACAGGCATCTGAAATGCTGTTGAGTCCTATAGAATTTGTCAAGAAAGGATATTGTCAATGACATTATAACTTGAAATAGGAAGGAAAATTTTTATAATTCTAGTTACCCATTGTTGTGACATCTGAAACATGGAATCATCTACTTGTTAAATGGAGGGCCCGCATTTGAATCACCCTCTACCATATTTTCCCTTGATATATAAAGATGGCAAGTAGTTTAGGTTTGTCCAGGTTTCCTGTATAATAATGAACTCCTTGAATTAGTTGAGGTATGCACGAAATGCGCGCAAGTTGATCCAGACACTCATGTTAAAAATAAAATAAATTTACTGCACAAACCAGGGTTGTCAATTTCATTTCGTTTCGGCCGAAATAACCAAAACATTTCATACCAGTTAAAAAAACAAGACAAAATGACATAATTTATATCCCGGTTTAAATTTCGGTTCGTTTCGGATTTTTCGGCCAAATACCAGCCGAAACATATCAATATTACTTCGTCCGTACCGTTTCGGCTTAAAAAATAAATTTATCTTACTTTTCAACCCTCAAGCCAGCACACATCCCAAGTTCATTGGATGTCACCGCCCTAAGAACATAAACCCCGTCCAAGTAAGCAAGTTTTATATGGCATCCTGATTTATATTTATAGACACAATTCTTTTCCTTCTCATCTATTTATCCGATGTGGGATAACTTTGAGCATTTAAAGCCACAAATTGTAAAGCCTTTGACAATCCAGCAATGTGGGATAATATAAAATGGATTATCATGCTTTTCATATTGCTATCAACTTGTGAAATTACTTTAAAGAACACACACACACACACACACACACACACACATATATATATATATATATATATATATATATTAAAATTTAAAAAATATATATTATAAAAAAATAAAATTGTTGTGTCAACTTTGATTTTATAAAAAATAAAAATTATATTTAGTTTTTTTCATATATATAATTAATTAATTATGAACAGTACAACTCCGAAACGGCGCGCCGAAACCGAAATATTCCGTACTAATAGAAAAAACAAAATGCCAACCAAAACGTTATTGACAACCTTGATACAAACCTCGTTTTATTTCCTTCCTCTCTTCAGGTGTCATGACTTTTTTTTTATTTGTAGGGGATTTATCCATCTCATTTTGTTCAAGGTTTTTTTCAACGTATCTCTTCAGCACAAATGCTGAATTGATTCAGCACTTTCGATATTCAATCAAGAGCATCAACAGACTAGGAGGCGTCATGGCATAGGGTGTCACATACATGGTTGTCAAAATCGCGAGTTGTCTCGTAAAATCGGACGATTTTACGAGCCAACTCATCAAACCTTGTCAACTCGGGTAAAAAAATTGATTTTGGTCAAACTCGATCAAAATCAGTCAACATCGTAAAATCAGACCGGATCGGTCCGATTTTACGATCATGATAATTTTAGGCCTGTTGCTTCAAAATTTTAAAGCAAATTGCCTAATTCATTCGCCTCCAGATGTTTATATTTATACATAAAAAATTTTGCCTTCTCAATTATTTATCCGATATGGAATAAATTGAGTAAGGAAAAGATAAGCCTTGCTTGCCTCAGCTGATTAACAACACTGAAGAGTGAAGAGTATTTAAACTGAACAAACAATGTGGGACTATGCTATTTGTCCGATGTGGGACAAATTTTGTGTGTGTTTGTGTATATATATATATATATCATGGAATGACTCTTGAAAATCAATAATATTAACTTTAAAATTTATACTTAATTTTTTTTATTTTTTACTTTAAATTAAAAAAATTGATGTTTTTAAATCATTTTCATGTCCTGATGTCGAAATAATTTGTTGGAGTTGGAGTTAGTACTAGTAATATCGATGTTGGTACCGGTATTAGTACTGATAATCCTTTCAATAATAATGCTTTTGATGAATGTATTAAAAATAACGAGGAAAATGACGGTCATGGGACTGATTTTAATTTATATAACACATCAGCAAAATATTTATTTTAAATTTGTTAGTTTTTACCTAATGAAATTCTATGAACATAATTGTTTTGTAATGTATTTTTAAGTTATTTTGAATTATATATGAACCTTAACTAATGAAGTTTTATGGGCATAATTATGTTGTATTGTATTCGAAAATATTTTACTTATGATTTTACGATTTTTCTACCTACATGATTTTAGCTGTGATTTTATGATTTTTGTATGGAAAAATTTAGGTACGATTTTACAATTCAATCTTACAATCCAAGTTTCCGAAACCCCTTCCGTGTCGTGTCAAAATCACGATTTTGACAACCATGGTTACATACCTTACCATAGCAACAACTTCCAGCTTTCATAAGCATCTTGGCCAATAGTTGCTTCCTTTGACCAACGTTTCAAGAATTAAGATGGTGGAGGCATTAACTCAATCTTCTTTGGAAATAGGATATATGAGATATTGACATGGGAATCTATAAGATTCAAGTAAATTGGATGAACAAGCAACGTACCCTTTTTGTTTTAATCCGAGTCTTGAGATTCTTGTAGTTTGGATTCTTTTGTTGTTTTTGTATGGTGGGGTTGTTAAACTCACAACCTTTTAACACTCTATTTTGCTTATATATATAACATCTCGTGTGTGTGTGTGTGTAAAGAGAGAGTTACATACCCTTATTAGCTCTCTCATAAACAACATCTCTTGTTCAGTCGAACCTGCATTCGCGTCGAATTTTGTAAAGCATGTCTCGCATAGGACTCAACACTGTCTAGCCACTCCAATTATGAAAAGGGAGCAAACATGTAAGAAATTGCCTGATGGTGGAATAATTTTTTCAAACTGCCTTTTTCACAAGTTCACAACTCGTCGATTCTTAATCTATTTACAACGACATTGAATTCACACATTCATTGAGGCTGTCCTGGACCAGCATAGAAATAACCTTCACGGAAACTTTCAGCCCAAATCTGTCGATCCTCGTACATTTGCTTTCAAATTCATTCATGAACACCTTATCGTTTCATCAGTTGTTTTTTTTATTTTGTTTTCAAATTCTCTCCCTTGAATGAGTTATTGGGTATCTAAAAATTTTGTATAAAGAGGTTATTATTTTTATGGGATCTTTTCTAGCTTTTTACGTTTATACATATATATATATATATTGTAACCAAGCTGATTTATTCATTAATTGTGGAAAAGAATCAAAAAAATGATTTTTGCTACCTGTGACTCCTGAACAAGCCAAGAAATGATATACATCCATGAAAATAAAGGATTTGATGACTTAGAATCATTATGAATATCATTTACCAAACCACCTTTCATTCACCAACATAATACCTTTTCCTTTAACAACTATACGTAGTCATACCTGGTATTCTGCTAGCTGAAAAGCCTTTGCCAGCATCATTTGTTCAAACTTTTGCAGCCTATCCCTGAAAATTATTGCCATGCACTTTGGGGTTCACTTATCATAGCTTGCGTCTCAGCAAGAGAAACGGCCATGGCTAGCATCATCTGTTCTTCAAAACTCTCAGGAATGGGTCCAGAGACATTCTGAAAGCTCCCCCCAGTTTCATATGGGGGCGGCGGCGGCGGCGGCAGTATTGGGGCAGATATTCCACCAGCATCTTCTGCAGTCTCAGAACTGGCATAAGTGGTCCCAGCATCAGCAGCGTCTGATCCACTATCCGCACCCCAGTCCCCATCATCCCTTGTCACAGTCATCCTGCAATCTGGCAGCAGATTGCTAGAGCTCTGCGCAGGAGAGTAATCGTCTGTATCCTGCTCATGCCTGTTGTAAGAGCTACTGGTGCTTGGAAGCATGTTGAATGATGACATATTTCCATTATTGTGAACAAGTGATTCCCCACCCATCTGCTGACGCTCAGCAAGAGCAGCTATAGCACATGCAAGACCTCCAGAAGGTGATGATGATGATCCAGCCAGGGGTGCCATTGCTGGTGAAGCATGGCGTGCTTCCATGGCAAATTGTTCAGATGGACCACAAAGAGGATTTTTCTGTCTTCCATTTTCCTGGAGTAAGTTAAGATCTTAAGTCAAATGTCAAGACAAAGAATAGAACTGAGCTCCCATATCAATATCAGACACAAGAACAGCTCGGTTGCTGAAACAGCAAACCAAACATTCTTTAGATCATGCATACTTGTGTGCACACGTCCTCATGCCCATAATTTTTAGTTGCCAAAGTAGCACCTAAGAAGGAGCACATGCATGCGCATCCAAGTGTATGTTAGACACAGAAAATGTCTATCATCCATATCTACATCTATATATAAAAGAACAAACTTTCAACATTTTTTGTGAAAAATATATTCCCTCTTGTGATAAGGTGGAAAACACAAAGAGACACAGTGAGAGAAAGAGAGAGATAGAGAGAAAAAGGAAATGGACTCCTAAACCTGAGCTTCTCTAGGAAGAAGAATAAGAGGGGGGGAAATATGTGCAAAGAGCATTCAGAACCACAGCAAGGAACGTAAAGCAATTCAATAACAATAACAAATATTATTTTTCATGATGAGGAAAGCCTACAATAGTTACAGTGTTTTAGGTACCAATAAACCAAAAGTATTTGTAAGCAGAACCTCTTTTGATAACTTCAACTGGTCTCCATTCTAGACATCATTAACTAATGAAGTAACTCCTTTTCTGCTGATATAACATGCATTAAATTTTAAATTAGTTTCTCCATTGGTCTGGCTATGATTATCTCTTTTTTGAAATCTTTTTAAAACAATTGCATTTTTCATTGAACCTCTCGTTTTCCTTACATCTAGATGTCCATATGAGTAAGAATCCTATATCATAAAAAAGACAGATGACTATTGACTGCCCAGTTACAATGCTTACAGATGAGAAGAAATGTAAATCGTAAGGAAAAGCTGTAGTTGATAATATTTGATGAAACATAATGCCATGACAGATAGATCTTATATTTTCTTTGATTTGAATTTTCCTTTTTAACTATGATCTCTCTACTCCAATAATTTAGGTGGTGTGTGATTCTTATTATGATTTCAACTGAGGTGCTCAGTTATGTATTTTTTTCCTCGGATATATATATTTTATGAAGTGGCTGGCTTTAGATTTTATATCATCAGATGTTTATATATCCCAAAGGAATAAGAAAGAAAATTACATGCACTGCTATAAAATTTAAAGAATTTATATCAGGAAATGAAATATATGCATTAGACCACAAACTAGATGATTGATACAGAGTAACAAAGACTTGAGTATACACAAATAGATTGAGAAAAAGAAACCATAAACACATATTTCTAATACAGTATGATGCTTTTGAAATGTTGTCCATTAAATTCTGCACCTTTTAAAATTTTCTATAAAAATGTTAAGATATCCTCTAATGTGTAAAGAAGAAATTCAATTCAACATTTCTCTTTTGTTATTATTATTAATATTTAAAATTTGTTTATCCCTAATATTAACAATCTCATTTGATTAATTCTTAACAGTACTACTGTATTTAATATGAAGTTCCACATAAATGGCAACAATTATATTAAATTAGTTCGAAAAAAGAATGCGTTATAGCAATAACACCACAGATTCTGCTTATTAGGCACAATTGCCCCAAACATGATTCAGACGACTCACAAAATCACACAAAAATATCAATCTAAATTCATATCACTCCTAAAAACTTTTATTGAATACGATATCTCTGAATTCTTGTGGGGATGATGATAACTATTTAATCACTAAATTATATTGATTTTAAAATATCCTTCATGACTTTAGAGCTAAATTATTTAAGGTAAAGATTTGTTCAACGATTCTACTGGGTAGGCAATCCAATACATAGAATCTCTTTTTATATATTTATATTTAATTGTATTTTACACATTTTTTTATATTATCAATTAATAGATCTTTGATCCAATAATTACCTTGTTAAAATTAGCTTAAAGCATGAATAATCCATATGTAATGCAAGTGCTATGATAACTATTATGCATAAATGCCAGGATCCTTCCAGCACACTCAAATGTGCAAGATTAAGATAGAAACAGGCAATGGAAAAGGTAAAGGCAAAGCAAAAGCAATAAAAAGGGACCTAAAGAACATTGCTGCAAAACTGAAGAGGCTAAGATCCAAATCCTTTGAGATGATCCTTTTCTGAACATACAAAGAATTGAAAAGGAAATTAGAACATGTGACAAGTTATTTTTGAACACCAGGCTTGCATTTTTCTTTTCGGTCCAATGTATTGTTGCTGACATCATAAATTACATTCACCCACTATGAGAAGTGATCTGGAAAACACAGAATCCTGACCAAATTAGCAAAGTTAGCTTGATGAGACATAAAAGAGACCATTCACTTTGGGACTTAAATCACTACCACGATTGTTGCTGGAATTTGTTTAAGCTCTGAATGAGAATCTAGAGCATCCATTGCTAGCAGCAATGTCAAACAAGACAATTTTGCACGAGCATCCCAAAAATTGCAGATGTTTCTTACACGCCTCTACTTTAACTACTCGGAATTGAAATCAAATGGACCCTCTTGGTCATAATTATAAATGGATGATCATCACTACATTACCCACCAGGAATTGATTCAAAGGTACTCTTTCATAGGCATAATTATAAATTCGGTGATCATTAAATGTTGGTGTATAGGAAATGATAAATCACATTCAGTTCCTAGACAAGTAAGATGCAATCAGTTGTAGCTGGTTCGTGGATAATGTTGGGACTGAAACATTGTCAAAAAGCCAATCAGATACAAGAGCTGAAAAACATCGAATAAAACCAATGTTGCATATAAGTCGGAGAAAATCAATCAAAGACCATTTACCTGAATGGAAAGCCAAATTGCTTCCATTACCATAATATCCTCAAGATCCAGGTCAAATTCATCACCCCTACAATTTAATGAACATTTGATATATAAATTAGAGAAATGGCAATCTGGAAGAAAATCAGAATCAGTTCAAACATCTTATTAAGCCTAATATAATAGACTGCTGAAAAGGATATTTGGTATTAAGCATGCTATTCTGAGTTCTGGTGCTGATCAAATCTATACAAAAGTGTCAAATAAAATCATCCCATTGCATACTGAATCTGAGCAATGAGCAATCGTTGTTGTGAGATAACAAATGTTGCATGTTTGATTTAGAATCTAAGTCATTAAACCATAACAAAGCTTACAGTAATTCTAACTTCTTCCCTCCCTTGGTTAAAAAACAACTCTGAGTCTCAATGAGTTGCAGCATGCAATAAAGCTTTTGTTTTTTGTATTTTCTTGAGTCTTAAGAGTGTAATAAAGCAGTTGTGACACTGCCATCTTCTTTCCTTTTCACTCCATCACCACACGAACCCCATTCGACTCTTTCACTAGATATTTCAACCTCTAAATGGATGAAACAAAAACTTTGAACACTATCCTACGTTCATACCTCGGAATATATACAACTCACTATATATTTCAACCTCTAAATGGATGAAACAAAAACTTTGAACACTATCCTACGTTCATACCTCAGAATATATACAACGGAGTCTTGCATGAATTAGATGATGGAACACTTAGTTATCAATAGAATGCATATTGTAAAAAAAGCTTCTTCAAACCTATAAATTGCTCGACCAATGAAAAAAATCTCTGCAGTTGACAGGATATCATATCATCAAAAAGTACAGAACACCCACAATGTTACATTTACTAAAAGACAACAAAATAAATTGGGAATACAACATTGTTCTTTGAAAATAAAAATGTGCAGCACACAATTCACAGGATAAAACATCCTGTCTTGCTTGTAATTGTTTTGTCTATCACAAAAGTCATAATAGAATCTGCATCGCTGACCTGAATCAAGAACTTGTGGGGGGAAGAAATTAGAGATGCAATATACCTGTTCCCTCCAGAGTGCAGAGGATGTCTGATTGAGTATTGAGACGAAACAATTTCCTCACTTTCCACAGGAGCCCTATCAGATAAAACTGGGAGAGAGGATTGGGGAGGAGAAGAAAATTTATAACCATCATGATAACCATAACATAAGCATATAATATTAGAATAGCAAAGAGAGAATACCAGCTGCTGGCCCACATTCAAGGTCCCCTGGAGCAATATTAGTACTTGAAGAACTCACTTCTGATCTTTTCTGTGTTC
Organism: Salix brachista; assembly: GCA_009078335.1. Classification (NCBI taxonomy): domain Eukaryota; kingdom Viridiplantae; phylum Streptophyta; class Magnoliopsida; order Malpighiales; family Salicaceae; genus Salix; species Salix brachista. Next base: position 12,448,398 of record CM018582.1, read on the forward strand.
TCTCTTCGTCATCCTGAAGCTCCTGCTGTCGCATCCTAATTTTCGCTTCTATAACACGCTGTTCTTCCTGCAGAAAATGAAGAGATGCACATAAATCTCAACCAATATAACGAAAGTATTGTCACACAGTACATAGAAGAAAATAAAAGTTAGGGTTACAAAGGCCAATCAAATCTTACAATCTGCTCCAAACCCTTTTCCTCCTTTGTTTTCACACCCTTATACTCCACAGCATAATTTGTGGTTTTGCAAAATGGACATCTGATCATGTTAAGTAATGCATGCATAGAAATATGGCTCCAGGAAGTAATAAGATGATGACAGTCAAAATAAACAAAATATGCAACTGAATTAAATAAATAGCACTGAAGGATACTGAGTCGGTCGAGTTGAATTAGGATTCTTCATCTGCAGAAAACACTCTGTACAAAGAACACAGCCAAATTCCATAAATGATATGAATAACTAACATAATATGTCAAATTGCAGAATCCAATAGCCAGTTAATCGATTACCTGTACAGATGCCCTTCGTGCAACATCTTGACCGGTTGAGACTTGGATAATACTAGACAGAAACAAAACGAAAGGGCCAGGTTGGTCGCACCAGCAATGTACAACAGGGTCTAATAACATTAAATCTTAGCTTTATAAAATCAATTGTTCCTCTTTAGTCACCAACAAAACAATGGGGGAGGAAAAATATGATATATTTAAAACAATATGCCTAGGTCTCTCAAAAAGAAGGGAAAGAATCAACCAAATACTTCTTTTTTTCAAGAAAACATTAAAGCGAATGTAAGAAGAAAAAATCCCTTTCTTTTTCTTCAGCTTTGTAACCAAAACCACCCAAAAAGGAAATGAGCTACAAAAACCAAAACGAACTTGAGGGGAAAAAGGACAGAAACAAACTAGATAGAAAGACAATGATAGAAATACGGACCAAGAAACAGATGGGGCATTCCTCATAATCATAACAGCTGTCCTCATCCCCTGGAAAACAAGGGGCAAGCTTGGATTCTATAATGAGCTTTCTTAGCTTTTTATGATCCACATCTTTATGCACATAGAGACCTTGTGGCCTTGTATACCTCTCATCCACCACTTGTCTTCTCCTCCCCAGCTTATTCCCCATCCAGTACTCCAAGAACTCCCTTCTACTCAATTTTTGTTTCTTTTTTAAGCTAAAGAAACTCTTCCAATCACTAACTCAGAAAGCTTATATGAATTACAGCAATCTGCAACACCTAAGAATCATCCGCATATGAAACCCTAATTCATGCTCTCACAGCAAAATAGACTTTCCCATCTATTCACTTCAATTTTGAAGAACAAAAACCTGCGAGAACTGAATAAGCACAAAGAAGCAACAATGAATGAATGAAACAAACAATCACAGCATCAAAAACCCTAACTATTCAATCCATAAAATTATTATTATCGATCACTCCAACCAATTCACAGCTTGCTGTGCTATATTCAGAAACATCTCCAAATCCGTAGAAACTATAAGGATCAAAAGTTTGCCATAAAAAAAATAGACCGAAAAGAACAAACCGTTTGGGTCCAAAATAAATAAATAAATAAATAAATAATAATAGAAATGGAATCACATTTAAGGACTAACCTCTCCAATTTGAGATGAGAGAGGGGGATAGAAAAGGAAAGATCGAGAGATTTGCTGACAAGAAGAGATATTAAACCACAACTTTCTCTGTTTTACACACACACACACACAGAACAGAGAGTTTCTTCTTTAAAAAACAAGAAAAAAAAGAAATTGTAATTATTTTTATTCTCGTAAGATACAGACATTTGTATGTTTGTGTGTTGGAGAGAAGTAGATACACCACACGTGGCACATGAGATTTTTGTCTGTTTATTTTGGCTTTTGTTTCTTTCAGCCTTTTTTTTTTTTAATTAATCATTAAACAACGACTCGAGTTTATTTATCTTTCTGTACTGAGTTTTGGTTAATGTTGCATCATGCATGCCTTTAGTAACGTGCTCTTTTTAATTATTTCTGGATTAGATTATTAGTTCTCACTGGACTACAACTAAGATTAATTATCTTTTAAAGTTCAACTGTTTGCTAGTGTTCTTTTTAATAGATAAAAATTAAATTATTAAACTCAATTTCTAATCAACTAAATGTTAAAAAAAACTTATGACTCGAATCATGAGACTAAGATAACCCCATATAATGTATATCAAATCAAATTGTGAAGTCTAATTTATAATCAACTCAATGTTGGATGATGAAATTGATAAGAAATCAATAAAAAAAAAATACAAAAAAGACATGAATTAACCTGGGTTAACCCACCAAACTCAGGACTTAAATCATAAGACTAGGATAACATCATGAAAGCAAATTGATATAAATTTTAAAGATCAATTCTCAATCAACTAATTATTAATGAATAAAATTGAAAAAATCATTCTTAAAAAAGGGACACATTAAAACGACTTATATTAACTTGTGAAATTCATGATTTGTGTCATGAGACTAGAAGAGCATCATAGAAAGTAAATCAAGACAAATCATAAAGCCTAATTCATAATAAATTAAATGTTAAATGATGAGATTGAAAAATAATATTAATTAAAACAAATTAAGTTAATCAAGTTAACTCCTGAAACTTATGACACGAGTTAAGAGACTATGATAATCATATAGAAAACAAACATAATAAATCATGAAGCCTGATCTCTAGTAAACCAAATGCTAAAAGATAAGATTAATATAAAATAATTTTTACAATGAATAGTGTTTTGTGAAATAGTGCAAAATAAAAACACCACTTCTTTTATTTTTTTTGTTATTAAGATATCTACAAGGCTTCCGATACAAGTTAAAACTTTTTTTGCTGATAAGGCTAATTAAATCATTAAATTTATAATGGAAGTTAAAAGTTAAGTTTGTTCCTAAGCAATTTACCAAGGGCTAATTCATTCCTATGAAAAAGATTGGATTACCTCTTAATTGTTAGGTTAGTAGATGTTTTTGATAGGGAAAAGTGGAAAAGGTATTATTCATTGCTATAGTTATTTTTCCACATTGTTTTTAATGTTCTATTAATTATTATTATTATTATTATTATTATTATTATTATTATTATTATTATTATTATTATTATTATTATTATTATTATTATTATTGTGTTAATGTCATTCTTCTCATCATTTAGTCATTTCAACATTCAATTATGTCATTAAATGCATTAAATAAATCTTTGGATACTTGATTGTAATGGTAAATAATGTTTGCATTACATATAATTTTTTTAACATGATATATGAGATACTACATATATGGGTAGTATGTTAAAAATTTAACTAGAAAGAAAATATTTATTCTTATAATACGAAAGAACATTACAACCCTTAAATAAGTAAAAAATATCCACCAATTAAGGTCATATTTCCCTCCAAATAAAAGCTTATGTTTTGAAAAATATTGTATAAAAGTATTATAAATTGGTGTTTTGAATGATGTGGAGTATTATCATTTCTTTTGTAACTGATTTATAAGTCTATTAATTTTAACAATGGTCTCAAGAACATTTCTCCATGAAATGGAGTATATCTAAGTTGTTGATATAGAGTGTTCCTTTTACAATTAATCAATATCTTGTTTGATTAATCAAACAATTATAGGGTATTAGAAGATGTTATGATAATAATATTGAAATAAGAGTATAAAAATATAAAACATTAACCCAATTTTAGATATGGATAAGAGAATTAAATACCAATGTAAAAGAAGCAAGGCATGAAAGTGTAGTATCTCTTTATTTAGAATTAAAATTGACATATTCAAAATCATATATAATATGAAACCATATAATAAAAACACACACACATAGAAATTTCAGGATAACATTCCTTAAATCTTAATGTTTCCAAATATCAACATCATTTTGCATTCATTTTTATAAATCTAAATTTTGCATAAGATCTAATATATAGGATCTTTTTAGTATCCAACAAGATCAAAATATACTATGCTCATTCTCTCATCTTTTTCTTATTATATTTCACATGATGATTTCTACACAATTATATTATAAACTTAACATACATATATTGCAAAAGATTAATAAATTAAATTCTAGCATTTCTAATTAAGATATAAAAGAGTAAGATTATGCAAGATACTACTACAATATAGAGAATTTAAGTTAATGCTTGTCTAATAATAGATTTAATTATATCTCAAAAGACAATACCAAAATTACATTACATAATGAATGTATAATATTCTTGAATTCAACATTAAGAACTATCATTATAAATAATAACAAGACGAGTCTACTATTCAACTCAAACTTATAAGGATCTTGTGGTTAAAATATTTACAATATAAGATATATTATTTAACAATTTATATGTTTATTTGCAATAATAATTATCATATTAAAAATCATTAACCAACATTTTAAAAATATTAAATATTAAATCATTTATTATCTAATATTATATTTATTGAAAGTGCCATTAATTATTTTATATCATTTCAATTCATTATCCCATTTATAACATTTAGGTCATTAATCATTATGAATCAAATTCCACAAAGGCAAATTTATCTTTTAAATTTATGGTTGGCAAAGAAATTAACACCTCTACTACCACTCAAGTAGTAGTCAATATTTAAATTCATGATCATTAGATGGAATGACATCACTAGCACCGTTAAGGTAATAGTTAATATTTAGATTTTTTTATCATTAGAAAAATTGATGCCTCTGGCACCACTCAAGTATTAGACAATATTTAAATCTTCCTTTTCAACATTTAAATTCTTGGTTGTTAGGTAAACTAACACCTTTAATATCACTCAGGTACTTCTTAATATTTATAATATATAATCAAACGGTCAACTAAATGCTACTTGATTTAGTGATGTCTCTAATGGTTGATCAAATAGTTGACCAAATTAAACAGTAGCCAATTCCATTATTCCTTTTGTTAGTTAACTAAATCATTTGGTAATCTTAAATAATCTACCAGTTTATACATCACATCAAATATCAATTTAATTTCAAATTTATTTGTAATTAATTCTTCACCTAATCATTTATAATTGTACACCAATTTCATGTCAATTTGGATAAAATCTCAGAATTATTCACATAATTCGGCCAAAATGCCCATTCAAAAGGGAGCATAATTTCTATATAATTTTTTTCATAATCCATTCTTTAGTCGTTCCTAATTCATGTCCAAGAACATGATTCTTAACAAAGAATCTAAATTTAGACTACAGTTAGTATTCAACTCCTATGTAAATCACAACTCCTCACTCTATATGAACTATTCATAACATAACAGGCACTCATAACATGAATCCTAATACAGCTTATATTCCTATCAAGTTATTTCTTTTCTAGTACTCACATGTTTCTTTACTAATTTATAATTTCTATTAGTGTAATATTCTAAATACCTTTATTCAAAGTATGACTTGATTTTCGGTTAATCATGTGAACCTTTATCGTTAAGGTTAATTACCTTTTCCTAGTTAATCAAAAAATTTAAATCTCCAAAATGACCAAGACTTCCTATCTCCTATACATCATTTTATTGTGATTGATCATGACACTGGTTGATTGATCACCTTTCTCTTAACTCTCTTAATCAATTACTACTTCTTTAAGCTTAGTCAAATCCATTGTTCATCATGAATTCAACATTCCTACTATTTTTTATTAATGAATAACTAGTTACATGGTCGACACATTTGTGTGTTTATTTTGATGTAAATACTGAATTTGGAAAATTTTGAATAATTAGTGTTCTAGTCTTATGACATAGATAAAAGATTTGGAAAGTTAACCTAGGTTGATTTAGGTTGCTTACATGGTCGATACATTTGTGTCTTTTTTTAAATGAGTTTTGTTTTATGGTTTCATCCTTCAACATTAGATTGATTGATAATTGAGTTTTGTAATTTGTTTTGATACAAGCACTTAACTCAACTGACTGAGTTGTTTCCCATTCCACCTGCTTAGTGCTAACAAAACAAGTATTGTTCCTAATATTATTAAAGGTGAAAAGCAAAAACGATTTCCACCTTCTATACGAGGGAAAGAGGAAGAGTAAAAAAGACTATCTCATGTGAGAAAGGTTAGGGAAAAAAATTAAGTTTTATAATTTATTTTAATTTGTTTTCTATATAGTTATGATAGACTCATAACCTAGGTCTTAGGTTTGGCATGTTAATAAAGATTGACTTATGAATTTTTTTTGTTCTTTAATTGAATTTTTTTCAATTTTATCATTTAATATTGGGTTAACTAAAACTTTAGCTTTGTAATTATTCATTTATTTTCTATGGGGTTATCCAAGTCTTATGATCTTTGTCGTAAATTCATCAAGTTAACTCAGATTGATCAAACATGTTGATATCTCAATATTTTTTAAAGATGTCATTTTGATTATTGTTTTTTTGTCAAACTATGTTCTTATTAATCATTTATATTTTTTTAACCTATTAAGTTGATTGGGTTACATGAGGTAATACTCATTGAAATACATGGATATTTTTTTTACATTCATAGAAAAACAATTGATAGTAGCAAATAATTAATAATGATTTGTGTTAAAGATGTTTCAGCTAGATTTGTGAATCATTGAATTTTCTCCCTTTTAAATATAGTTATTGAAGAATATGTATTGTAGAGGAAACTTTGATTTACTTAGGTGATTTTAAGCTTAGATTTATGTTTATAAGGATTAAATGACTGACCTAGCTAGTCGATCATTTCCTTGTTCATGCCTCTCTTAGTTTAGTTTTTTATTATTGTTTCTCCCGAAACTCACTCTTTTTTTAAAAAAATTATTGTCTTCTTGCTTAATTGGTTTTAATTGATTCACATTTAGTCTAAGAGCTTATCTTGATTTGTCTTTAATCTATCTTTTTTAGGCATTGACTTAATGTAATCTGTGCTAATAGCTGCAAGTTTTTAGCTTCCTAAGTAAAGTTGCCTTTACCAGTTTTATATTTGTACTTTCATCATTGTTGCCTTCTCTTTCATTGATGTATCTTAACTTCATGTTTTTGTACTTTCATCATTGGTGCCTTCTCTTTCATTGATGTATCTTAACTTCATGTTTATTACCTTAGGCACTTGATCCTTTGTTCATTATGTCATTTATTTGAATTGTGTTAAAAAGTATCCTTGAACATAGAAGCTTTATCACGCTTCTAGGGTTTTGCAACAGTTGTATGGCTCGCTCCACAGGTTCTCTTTTGGGATTCTTTTCCTAGACTTCAATCCAACCTTGGTTTGATATTAGCAGAAAGTTAATAGGGGCAACTATCTGAATACGTGAGAAAAAAGTTCTAGTTATAGGCATTTTGATTTCCATGAATTGCTCATCCATGATACCATTTGCCTTACATACTTCCATGATACTTTCAAGTTTCGTAATTCGCTTTTCTCCAGCTGTTGTAAACTGAAAGACTATCTTCCTGGTGTCCACAAAATAGGGGAAGGCTTTATACCAGGAATCCTTTAACCTTTCACTAGATTGCCATATTGCTCTTCATTTGTTTTTACTATCTTTTGCTACAACGATCGCTATTTGTGTATTTTAAGCTTTGTGTGGGTATCAAGATGAAGATTGAGAAGAGAATATTCCACAAACTACTGAAACTTGAAGCAATTAGCAACTACCAAATCCATTGGTGATAAAATTAAAATCCATTGCTATAAAATATTAGATACAAAATTTGCAACGAATAATATCATATGCAAATTTATAGTAGCGAATTTATCTGCAACAGATGTATCTGTTGCTCATAATTAGCTATAGAAAATCCATAACTGATACTGGCAATGGATTTGTCGTTTCTAATAAAATAGCATTGGTAAATCCATTATTAAGTTAAGACTAATGAAGTCATATTCAGCAACAAAATTTCCATTGCAGAGCATTCGAATTATCCTTGGAGAAGGCGCACAAGCATCACCACGCTACCATTTAGGACCATTGAGATTACCGGACCCATAATTGTGCCCGGATTCACCACCGTCACCACATCCAAACCCTTGTCCTTTGAAAACTCCTATGCAACTTTCTTGGCTGGAGTTTCTTACAACGGATACAATAACTAATCACAACAACAAAACCAACAAAATAAACTACATTATAATCTAAAAATGTCATAACTCACTTAGCTTTGTTTGTAGTACTCAACGTCACCTCATTCTTGATCATGTCACCAAGCCAGTTAGGACTAGGCATGATGGAAGAAGACAAAGACGTCACCATGACGCGCCTTACACCATTTTCCTTTGCCACCTTTAGTACATTTATTGTTCCTTTAATTGTCAGACCTAGAAGTTCATTGTTTCAAGCAAAAAAGAGAGAAAGAGATGCACAATTTTTTTATGTAATTAAAAAATTAAAAAACCAATCAATGCCAGAGCGACAAGTTATCGCTACAACTTTATTTGTTTTGTTTTTGATAAATGATTAATGGATAAATCTGCATAAAAATTAAGCCAAAAGGCATAATTATAATTTTTATAGGCCTAATCGCTTTGATTGTGGGCCAATTTAAAGTATTATTATGTTTAAGAATTAATTTAGTGTCCAATTGAAGGATTTAATTAAGTGCAAGGACTTAATTATACTTTAAACTAGTTAAATTAATTTTATTAATGGCTTAATTGATGAAAAATCAAGTTGTGAAGCCTAATTCGGGTTTAATTGAGAAGATTAGAATTATCGGAGACCAAATTCAATTTTTACAAAGTTAATTGAATGAAATCAATGGTGAAATTAAAGAAAATTGCGAGATAAATGATCAATTGAAGGTCAAATTGCATAAATGCAAAACCAAGTACCGAAGTAAAAAGGATGTGTAAAGTTAAAGATGCTATTGAAATTTTAGCAGGAATAAAATTACATAAATTTAAAAGTTTAAGGCCAATTAGGAGCGCTATTGAAAGAATTATAAATTGAGTGAGCAAAGTGTATTTGTGCCACTCTGCAACATTTGCAGGCATGACTGCACTGTTTAGTGACCTGAACAGTGTAGGCACACCATTGTAGAAGTTGAAGAGATCACTTGTGTTTGCACGCAATGAGAAATGGAATTGCCATTCTTGTTCTATAAATATCGAGAACTGAAACACGTTAAAAGTGGGGGGAACACGGGGAAGAACACACAAAAAAACGAGGAAAAAATAAAAGAAAACAGAGAACACGTGCAAGAAGCTGTGAACAACCCCTTGGCACCTCCAGTTTTTTGTCTCCTCTCCTCATCATCAATAACAACCCTGTCTTCTTTACCTCGGGCCATAGAAGGTGCAGCAGCCACCGACAATAGTTTTGTTATCTTCTTCCCAACCAGCAACAACTGCAGCCCGTACGACAGCCTTTTCTCTCATGCAACATGTGAACGGTAGGACAAGAATTAATTAACATCCTATTGTTCACACGGTGAAGAGTATGAAGGGCTGCACATTCTGTCCAGCCCGACCCGACCCGAGAGATTTGTTGGGCCACCATGGCTCGGTAAACCCATTTTGTCAAGCCCAATCTAGTTTGATTTTTTTTAGAAAAATATAAAAATTAAAAATTAAATCTTTAGAAAAAACAAAAAAATGTGTTGTTTTTGTGCATACGACCGAATTCTAAAAATTTCCTAAACATATTTTTTGTAAAAAAGAGTCGCATTTTTTCTCATGTTTTGAAATGAAAAATGGGATATCGTAACTAGTTTATGATCATCCATTAGAGTTCGACCCAAATATAAAAAAATTTCAATGATCATTTTGTTCTTTTTTTCATAAATTTTAATTATCGAGGTGTAAATTATATTGTAAATCACACCCATAGGTATTAAAAATATAACAAATGCAGTGCTAATTTCAGACTTTAGAATAGTTAGGTTTTCAACCCAATGAGGTAGAGACTCCTTCACGAAGAGAGATTTACTTCGATCCTTAGAAATGACCAATGAATAAAAAAATCTGACTTAGAAAAACAATCAAACTACAATGCAACTTACTTTAGTTAGGGTGCACTAGGGGTGATGTGTTTCCCCTTGCATAACAAGTCTCCTTACCCAGACTCTCGTAGACCATTAGGTTTCTAAGTGACCTTAATACTAGGTAGTGACTCATACAAATTATAGTCATAATTTTATGATTATAAGAAGAACCCTTTCTCGCGCGCCACCTCCCCTTTTCGTGGATGGCAGCGCGAGAGGCAAGAAAAAAATTGACCGTCGCGACAGCTATATCACCAACTAAATTTTTTCGCTGCTAAAATTCATTGCTAACAACCCTATTTTTTAGTCCTAACATGCATATTTGTAGGTCTTATTGTACCTGGTTTAGCCTTAACCCTTCTTGGGTTATGGCATGCCATCAACAATACTAGAGCCTTCTGCAATAAAGGCTCTAATAAGTGTACTGTATTATTCCATTGCTAAATTTCACTTCTTAAACTTATAATTAGAGTTTTGGTGAATAATCAGACTTGATAATTTTATTTTCTTCTGAATTCAATAAAAGAAGTACTGCTCTTAATTTCTTTGCCTTTGTTTTCCTTCTCTTTGTCTTCATATGAATGTGAATTTGTTGTGACTGTTATAATTAAGCGCCTTCCTTTGCATTCTTTTTGTCTTCATATGAACCTCACCGTCATATGCTCAAATGTTTTTCCCATTAGGCGCCGATGTTGTTTTGTTTTTTGAAAAGTGATTTTTAAAATATTTTTCATTAAAAAAGAATTCGAATGATTGTTTTTAGGTGTTTTCATATGATTTTGATTCACTAATATAAAAAATAATAATAAAATCCATAAAAAAAACTCGCAATCAACCATGTTAGAAAGAAGAACACCAATGAAATTTTTCTCCTCCTTGTTGATGCTTCCAAGAAGCTTGTTTCGTCAATGATCCTTCACCCAGCTACTAAACAAATTTTCTATCTCCATTGTTGTCCTCTTTATTTTGCCTACATATCCCTTAACATAATCCAACCAACCATGAAACGGAACAACATCTGAAACGAAAAATAACCCCAATAGATAGAAGAAATCTCCCAAGCCTTTGAAATCTCCCCGACTCCTCATTCCCATTCAGTACCAAAATATCGCATCCAAGAAAGCATTCTTACTATTATGTTCATTGTCAAGTTCCCAAACTTCTCCTTCATTTCCACCACAACATACCCTCCATTCTTTATTGATATGTCATGCAAGTCCTTCAAAAGCAACTTAGTTTTCGTGTCCCGGTCATGCTTGAGCATCTCAAGCCTTCTGTTTGGGAGGAGTTCAGTCATGCTTAGCTTTCTCTTATCACACCAATATTGCCCATGAGGTGCAAAGACGAGCATAGCATGATCATAGCCCATGATTTTTACTACTAAGTATTTTAGATGTGGAGGAAAAACCTTGTTGTTGGTAGTTAAACATTCTTTCACAACTTCGTAGTTGCTCACAACCAACACTTAATGAGTTCCAAGGCAGACAGAGAAGATCAGTCCGTACTTATCATCTATGTAGTAGTGGTTTTCCCTACAATAGGATGCAAGTGATCGATTATTGGCTATGACCCTGGTGGCTCTGGTGGCATCTTGCCTTTTTTCTTATTTGTTGTGGCATATTTTGTGGACAGGAAGAGAGAAATTATACCAAGAAGAAGGGCATATAAGGTGATTTCTTACAGCTCCATAATGATTTTAATTCTTTTGATGGATCTGGTAAAGAGTAGATTCAACTTATAATAAAGGTTCAACATGCTAAAATTTATGGTTCTACCAAGCAATTTTTCTTTATAAACTTACAACGCGAAGTGAAGCACTTGACAAGTTTTGGCTACTTAAGTTTTGTAAAGAGGGGGCATTTGTTGTTACTCATTTTTAGCCCCCACGTGTTGGAGATGGCGTATATCTCTTTTTAACCAAATGCAGTAGTTTAGCTCATGGTTCCTGGATGATTGACAAAAGTAAAGAATAAAAAATGTTTTTTTCAAACCATGTCTTTGTTGTGTTTTGCTCTTTTTATTCTCCTCCTTTGCTGTTGAAATCATCAGGATTCTTAGATTAATTAGGATTCTTCATAATGCTAAATCCATCCTTTCTTTATCTAGTCTTTAAGGTTGGATAATTCCTTAAAATTTGCAATGATTTTGTTGTTGTTGCAATTCTGTTCTAATACCGAATTTGCGTTCCTACTTAGACTTTGATTCTGACTTGGCTTTGTGCAATATCTGAGCATCCCATCTATATTCTATCATTCATGACATGTTAAAGAATTGATCTGAACCTTTATTGGGTCCTAGAGCCCACATATCTGTGTCAGACTCTCAGTGAGACGGGGGATGCTCGACATTGTCAGTTTTTGAATTAGATCAGGAGATCTTTTTGACAAGGAAATTGCAGGCAAATTCTGTTGTTCAAAATGATTTTTCTCACTTTTGATCTTTTATGAAAGTAGTAGTGTTGTACATATAGATGAATTTGGGTTCTTGAATCGCCTGATTTTGATATCAGAAGCTTAAGATATTCTTGTTTGAATGTCCAATGTAAATGCACAAAATCCTGTCGCGAGAAGGATTCTGACCTGAGTTTGCAAGTTTAATTCGAGAGACTTGATTTAATGTTTAGAGGATTTATCTTGAAAATCAAAGACCAATTTTAAATTTGGAAAAGTTAATTAGTCTCGTTGAAAAAAATCAGGGCCAGGATCACAAAACATCACAATAATTTATGTTACTTGACTATTCATGTATGTATAGATGAATTTGAGTTCTAAAAACATCTGATTTGATATCAAAAGCTCAAAATATTCCCGTTTGAATGTTTTAATTAGCATGGTACTGTTCATTTTCATTTTGAGAACAATCTCCCCATCTGAAAATTATTTCCTTTTCTCTGCAATTTCCTAATGGTTTCCATGATTCTACATTTGATTTTGAGCTGCAAATCATGTTTTGTTTCTGCCTCAGAATCATTAGAATATCAATCAGAATATTTGTTTTCATATTTCGTTTTATCTGATTGCAAGTAACCCAAAATTTAAATCCTAGATCAGTGCACTGAATTTTTACTAAATAGAGCTATGTAAAGGCTATATATTTACACCTCCCTTACTGACCTAAAAGGAGAGGAAGAAAAAGGAAGAAAGAAAAAGAGGGCAAGAGAACGAAAAAGAGGCAACCAACAAAACAAATAAAGTGCAAGAAAACAACAGGGGAAGAACGTCCATTCAACCACCACATGACACCTTCATCATCATCTCCATCGTCTCCAGCAAAAAGAGAAAGACATAGACAAACACCTGCTTTGCTATTGTTTGTCATTGTCTCTAGAACTAGTGATCATCGATCGTGCGCAAGAGCTCCGCCAACATTGTCTTTGCCCGTCAGTTGCCAGATAAGTTTCTATGCATTCCTCTTTACTTTGCATTTTGATTACATAGTCACTGTGTATGCTTTTGCTTTATTGTTGAAGTGAATTATAATTCACTTGAATAGTAACTAAGGAGGCATGCATGAGGAAGCTCACGCATGCCTCTTGTTTGGCCAGCCAGGTCATTGGTTTGGGCAAGTGACTCGACTCGTTTTTCTCTCTCTATGTATATATATATATATATATATATATATATATATATATATATATATATATATATATATATATAATAAAGAGAAAGAGATTTATGATTTTCTAGCATATTTATTTTAAGGTTTGTATTTTTTTATTTTGTAAGAAAAAAATATCAATCTCGTATTTAGAATTGTCGGTTTTCAGTGCAATGCAGAAATATACATACATATATATATATATATATATACACATATATATACATATATATAAAACAATATTTTCATGTACACAGCCAATACCCTAACATATCTTAAGCATTTCTTTGAAATAGTTTTTTTTATCCTCGTCAAGTGGTGTTTGACATGAAGATTGCTTGGATTATTTTACTTTCGAATCATGCACAATATTTATGATGTTGTTTTTAGAAAACTATATTGATTTTCTTTTTGTTTTTTAGTGTGCAATTTTATAAAAAAATGAAACTTTTAATAATGGAATTTTAGCTCCAAATAAACTTTTGTTATTTCTTAAAAAAGTTTAGTAATGATTGTATTCATGCTCGACGACCTTTAATAGTTTTCTAATAATTTTTACCCTTTCTTACTAGTATTATTAGTATTGAACGAGGTTACTTGTCGGCGCGCTACACTGGGTTTTTTTCTATGTAAGAAACTGATTGATTTTGTGCGTGTTGTAATTGGTTACCTTGATATTTAATTAGTGAAATTGTAATCAATACAATCTGTTAGAAATGATTTTTTTCGGTCTAAAAGGGATTGAATGTTGCTATTGTTAAAACTATTTTGATAATTATATAATCGGTACATTATACAATAAGAAGCGCTAAAATTCATTGAAAATGAGTCATTTGCTTCGTACAGCACACTGATTGATTGTTGTGTATGTTTTATTTGTTTGATGAATTATTTCATTAGCAAATAACAAATTTACAATCGATGATTTTTAGCACAGATGAGTGATTTGTTTTATGCGTTAAACAATTTGATTGGTGGTTTTGTTTTAACTACTTGGGTAATAATTTAATTGGTAGATAACAAAACTTTAATTGATCAAATTGACTAAAGATGAGTTATTAGTTGCCTGCAACATACTAATTGTTTGTTGGGCATGTTTTAATTACTTGATGAATAATTTATTTGACAGATATCAAAAATTCAAATGCTAAAATTAATTAAATATGAGTTTTTCAAATTTTTTCTTCATATTATTATATTAAAAGTATTTTAGAACACTGAAATTAAATTAATGTGAGATTTATAAAAGAAAAGTTAAGTAATTTTTTTATATCATTTTAAAACATCAATATCAAAAAAATATCACAATATATAATTAGCCTCACCTATTTTTCAAGGAAAAAGTCCTAAAAATAATTGTTATCATTATTCTAAATGTCTTATCTACAGTAAAATAAATACATATAAAAACTACATCATCTTAAATTTTTTAAGTTGATTATTTAGCTCAGATGTATAACATTATAAAAAAAACATAGGACCATAAACAATTTTGTTATATTTTACAAAAATTGGTGCTGGCTGATGCGAAACGCGGGACATTTGTTTTATTATAGATAATTTGACACAATTTTTCTACTTGTCTTGTCTACGTATGGCTTCGTATATTTGTTTTACGTGATATGAAATCTGAAATATCATACATAAAAAAGCCGCAAAAGTTATTTTTTCACAAAAATAACATTGACCAGTGAATTATTTTGATTATTATTCTTATTATTACTGTTATGATTGCTAAATTATCATAATTATTATCACTGCTATTATGAATATTATTGCAAATAAGTAATATTCTAATTATCAGTTGCAATACATTCTTTTGAAAGTTCTGGAGGCTGATTATTTTGTTAAGATGTATAGCATTATTAAAAATAAATATTGTACTGTTAACATTTTTTTAACATGTTAAAAAATTTGGTTTTATCTGCGGCGAAGCGCAGGGCAAATGACTTTTTTATTTATTGTAGATAATTTGACCATATTTTTTTACCTGTTTTATCTATGTGTAGCTTCGTATATTTTTTACCCATGTAATATTAGATATGAAATATCATACATAAAAAAGTTACAGAAGTCAAGTTTTAACAAAAACAACATCGATTAATGAATTATCTTGATTACTATTCTTATTGTAATTATCATAATTATTAAATTGTCACAATTATTATAGCTGCTATTGTAACAATTATTGTATATAATTAATATTCTGATCATCACTGACAATATTATCATTGCCACTATCATGATCGTTATAAAAAAAACATTCATTTTTTTGCATGTTAAAAAAATTGTTTATGGCTACGACAAAGTGAAGGTCAATTGGCTCAGATATTTTTTCATTGCAGAAAAGTTGCCCCAATTTTTCCACCCATTTTGTTTATGTGATATTATTGATGAATTATTTCGATTCTTATTGTCATTGTTATTATCATGGCTATTAAATTGTCACAATTATTATTGATGTCATTTAAATATTATAATAAATAATTGATATTCTAATTAATGTTGGTAATACTATCGATGACACCATAATTATTGTTAGAAAAAGAAATTAAATTAATTTTTTTTATTTTATAAGATTTATTCCTCATATTATTATATTAAAACTATTTCAGAACACTGATATTTTTTTTCAAATAAAAACCTCGGTAATTTATTTTGATATATATATATTAAGGCGCTAATATTAAATAAATATCAAAATATATAATTAGTCTCACATATTTATAAGAAAAACAACTTGCAAATAATCATTATCATTATTTTGAATGTCTTATCTATAATAATTAGAAATTTCAACACCTAACAATATTAACGAACAAACAATTAAAAAACAAAATAACTGACAAAACAAAAATAAATAATATTAGATTTAAAAAAAATATTTGATTTGAAAAAGAAAAAAAAAACAAAGAGAAAAAAATAATAAATATCAATTTTCAAATGATCACCAACACAAATTAGAATTTAAATATTAAATAAAAAACAACAACCCTAGTAACAGTTGAAATCATTGAGGTGGAAGCAAAATGAAAAGGCTATGATAATATAATATTAAAAATCCAAAATCATTTTTTTCGCCTAAGGGATTCGAACTCTTGCGGGGAAGGAAAACGCACGCCTTAATCACTCTACCAAACAACTTCGTTATACAGTTCTAGTATACAAAACATAATTAAATTATTAAATAATTTCACTATTTCAATCCGTTGTATCTCTGAGTCTAGATAAATAATATAAAACCCTCTTTAAAAACCTATTTTGTTTTAGCTTTTATAGTAATTTGCTCCAAGAAATCGCAATACTCTGCTTCACGAGGTGAAAACTATTATTAAATTTTTTTTGCTAGGAATCGCCATCCAAAAACAAATAAAGGTTATTCGATTACACGAAGAGTTACGGCATGTGCCAACCTGGAGGATTAATAAAATTGAGGGGTTGTTTTTTCTGGCGGGAAAACTTTAAAGGCCTAGCAAAGATGGGCCCACTGCACACCCGACCGTTATACATGTCACCCGACCGCTGTACATATAAGAAATATCAGTTGGATTTTTTCTACTAAAATCACTTCTCTCCTGTCTTCTTCTTCTTTCGTTCTGTTGTATGGCAGTTTGCCCCAGATTTAAAGTTTCAGATCCTTCATGGGAAATTCCTGTCCAAGAATACAGGCGGGCTCTCGTCAATTAATGCCAGCAACAATACAACCTTCCCCCTTCTCTCTCTGAACGGTATTAATTTATCTTGTTGCTCCTCTCTTTTTTTCATTGTAATTAAAGATTAGTGTTTCGATGCTGATCCGAACAGGACCCTAATCCCATAATCAAATTATTGAGATTTAGAACCTTCTGTTTCTTGATTTGTTTGTGTAAACAAAGAAGTGCAGAGAGCAGTATCTAGAAGAAGAAGGAGGAGGAGGAAAAGCAAGAAACAAAAAGAGAGTGTTTAGAGAGGTAACTTTTTGAGATTGCTTTTTTCTTTTATGTTTTGCTTATGCTGTTTTGAGGGAAAACTTGAATGACCCATTTTCTGATACTCGAAGTTAGCAGTTCTCATGGAGAGCCCTTCGAATTGGTAACAACGAAGAGCCTTTGCTAAGTACTGAAATCATTGCAAATTACAGAGTAGTGATTTTTCTATGGAGATAATATATTTTGATAATTTCGATCCCATTTGATTGTTTTGTTTGAGGTCAACAATGGGAAGAAATCTGAGTCCATTACTCCGGCAAGAATTGGCAAATCTTGACAAAGATGCTGATAGTCGTAAATCAGCAATGAAAGCACTGAAATCATATGTGAAAGGCTTGGATTCTAAGGCAATCCCACAATTTCTTGCTCAAGTTTCTGAAACCAGAGAGACTGGGTCTTTGTCCGGTGAATACACAATTTGCCTGTATGAAGTTCTTGCTCGTGTCCATGGAGGTAATTTTCCAGAAAATTACCACAGTTTTTTAAAAAATAAGCAGCAATTCAATTTTCAGGATTTTGATTTCTTTTTTTGATTTGCCACTGAAAGATCCATACGAGTCCTAAGAATAGGGTTAGGGCCTCTGTTCTGTTATCGTTTTGTCAATATCTTTTTTATTTCTTTTCCTGTGCGTGAAGTGCAATCGGGTTTATGATGGTATTTTTGATTGGTTATTCTCGGCGATGCAATTGGGTGCTCACTGTGTGGCAGCTTATTTTCTTTTGCTAAAATAAGTCGATGGCTTCTCCGTTTTTTCTGATCAAGTGCGTTTTTGAACATTAGGTGCATATATTTTGTGGGCTCTTACGAGCTGCAGTCACTTTTGAATATTTACTTTATAGAAAGGATCATATTCTATTGAATAACTTTATGATTCAGTATGTTTCGGTGTCAGTTTGTAATCTTTGGATGGAGCATCAATGAAGGCAAAAATCCCTACTTGTCCCCTGTAAGAAGAACTGGTAATCTCTTGTGCTTAT
Organism: Salix brachista; assembly: GCA_009078335.1. Lineage (NCBI taxonomy): Eukaryota > Viridiplantae > Streptophyta > Magnoliopsida > Malpighiales > Salicaceae > Salix > Salix brachista. The sequence goes on from CM018582.1 coordinate 12,466,952, forward strand.
CTTTGCATTTTTCTAATTTTTTGTTGTTTCAAATGTATTTCAACCCTGTTGCATTTTCCTCCTATGTGACTTATCGTTAAGAAAAAAGGACTCATTTTTTACCTGGGCTTAGGATTTGTGAGCTGTTATTGTTAATGCAACGATGAGATTTGTTGATTTTTAAACCATGTGTATCAGCGTGTAAGGAGTTCTGATTGGTCTAAGCTGCCTACTTTGCTCTTGCACACAAGGTGTTTGAAAAATATTCTACAAGTTAGAGATTTTTCCTTTAAAGTGTTTTTCCTTGGTTTGATGCTTGGTGTGTGTCGATTCGTTTAGTCCTCTTTTAAATTTGGTCTATTGCTGCGATACTTTTGCTTTGTTTGTGATTTTTTTCTATCTCAGGATATCTTGGATTTGGGATTGAAATGGGTGCTAATAGCCAAGGTAAATGGGTAGGTTTTATGCCAAGACTTTCCTGTCATATTGCTCATTTTTGAGACTTTAATGTTTTAATTAGGGAGTTCTCGCTGATATCCTAGAACCAATAATGGGAAAAGGACTTCTACCTTCGACACATTGAAGCTAAGGAGAAAAGGTGAGCAAGTCGTCACTTCTGTATTTGGACTTCTTACCTCTGCTAGTCATTGAGTCCCAAATGGATTTTTGAGCTCGTATTAGCTGGTCTTTCTGAGAATTGTCAGTCAATTCCAGTAATTGCCTCTGGTAAGTCATCTGTTAAGCTGGTAGAATTGCTGTGTTGAAATAATAATCTGATATACTGTGCCAAATTGTTCTTTTGCAGCTTACAAATCAGAGTGATCGACTGTAACGACTTCTGATTTTTGTGGGAAGAACAATAATAGTAAGAGAATAATCCAAACGAAGGCAGATTCTCAGACATATAGTCAAAGTAAAAACTGGATCAAAAGATACCAGACGTAAAATAGCCTGTATTTTGAGAATAGAATTTGGCCAATCTCCATTGAAATATTTTTTCCTGAATAACAAATAAAATTAAATGAAGCCCGTAACTTCCATTATTGCCCAAGATTTTCCTAGATAACTAGGACTGTTGCTGTGCCAATTCTGAAATAGAGAATAGAATTTGGCTTGTCTTCATTCTCGTTACTCCTTGTCACCTAAAATGTTGAATTCAGTCCTTGAACCCCAAAAACTTAGAAATTCGGCTAAACTGCTAAACTCAATTAGAGAATGTTTATTTTGAGCTGTAACCACTTTTAATGAGTTTCATAATGAAGTTAGTATATGTATTTCTATTTGAAGCTTCTTCTCTTACTTATGCAGTAATTGCTCCTGGGTTTCATGCCTTGTACTTGGAAGCTACGGTCAAGGTATTCACTCAATGTTCAGAAAGATCAACATTGAAATCTTGATATTGTTGGCCTTGCTGTCTTCAACTATGACTTTGGTTCAGTTACAAAGGAATCACCCGTGATTAAGGTTTGGTGAAAATGTTATCAAAATGTTGCATCTGTCTTTATGCATTCTCAATCAAGCTACGGTCAAGGTATTTACATTTTTTTGTTGTGTTTCCAATTATTTATTTATTTATGTTGTGATGGTGGATTGGTGCATCTATATCTAGTGTTTTTGTTGCCTTGTTTATTAGCTTTATCTTTATTTTCTTGTGATTTTGTATTTTTTTTCAATATTTACTTTTAATTGGATATGGCATTTGTGTATTTAATGTCTCGCCATTTGTTTCTTTTAATGTCATGTCATTTGTTTTGCATGTTATTTAACTAAGAGGGTACTGATTCAAATTTTGGTGTTATTAATGAATGGAGGAGCATCTTGGTTCTTCTTTTATTGCTTGTTTATATGCACAGAGCCTTATTTGAAGTGAGTATTTCTGGGTTTTTCTTTTTCCAGGGATTGAGAAGTGGGGTCTTTGCGATTCAGGCAAGTGAAGACAATCTCCGAGGATTTGTTTTTTGATAATCGGGGTGTCTGGGCAGCTTGCGCGCCCCAAATTAAAACCCTGGGCTTAGGCCATCTCCTTGGATTATTTGGTAGCAGGTTCTTCTATTTGTATATATTTGCATCAGAATTTCAGTCTATGTTTCTGTTGTTGCTTTTTGGACTCTGGTTCCAAATACTCTTGAGGCCTTTTTTTTACCAGTTTTTGACAAATCTGCTGGAGAATAGATAGTTTTGTTGCGTTGGCAATTCCTAGAGATGTCGAGTTATATGAGTGTTCATGTCTCCTGATCAATGGCTGCAAAATCAGTTTATGCAGGTTTAGCTCCGCAGCCTTGAGTCAAAAGTATGTTCTCTTCTTTGCTTACACGTGTTTTTGTTTATTTTTACGTTCATATAAGGATGCTATGCATCCTTTCCATGATTCTAGCTTAATTTTTCAATTCCTTTATGTGCCCTAGTTTGTATCAATAAAGAACTAGAAAGGCAAAGTTATTGTTGGAGATTTGCCACCTGTGATGGGCAAATTAAAAGCTTTTATATTTAACAAGGAGGAGACAACTGGTATATTGAACGAGTTGTATGCTGACTTGAGCAATGAGATTGAATTTGAAGACTTCCTCAAGGTCAGTTCTTTTTCTGTCTAATTTTGAGTTTTATCCGTCCCATCATCGCTCTCTTCCTTTCTTCAACAAGTAAAATTCATGTTAGCAGCTAGCACTATTGATGTTTGCACTCCCATTTAGTGCCTAGAAGTTGGAATAAATTAGGAGGCAACATATTCATTCTACTGCATGGAGTTGGGGGTCATACGTGATTTACAAGGTCAAGCTACTGCAAAATCAGGGGCTTCTAAGCAGAGTTCATCTTTCCTCAAGGCCACAACTATGACTCTTTTCACAATTAGTGAATCTGAGAAAGCATCTTATGTTGATCAAATATATAGCTATCTCGGGGATGACCCATTTCTGAAGCAGTTTCTTCCTATAGATCCAGCTACAAAAGATTTATTCAATCTTGTGAAAGATGGAGTGCTGTTATGGTAATTAAACCTGTTTTGATTGAGCTGCTCTGCTCTGTATGTCCATGAAAGCCAATATTTGGTGGCGGTGTTGATTTTATCTTGTGGCTTGTGATGCAGTAAGCTCATCAATATTGTTGTGCCAGGGATAATAGATGAACATGCTGTCAACACAAAACGAGTTCTTAATCCATGGGAAAGAAATGAGAATCATACCTTATGCCTCAACTCCGCAAGCACTTGGTGGAAGGAAGAGTAAGTTTTAGCTAATTTTGATTATCACATGGTATTTCTCTGATTATAAAGGTGATCCTTAGAATTTTTGGTATATTAATTTTGCACAGACCAAGAAGACGGCTTGTTTACTAGAATAACCATATTACATTGAGCATTCTGCTGTAATTGAAAAATTAGAATCTCTTGATATTGATGTGAATTTGTTATATGACTGCATGCAGAATGGTAAAAAATTAGAATCTGTTGTTGTTTCAGATAGTTGTCCCCTCAAGTTTTTAAAATTATTGTCCATTCCATTATTACAACTTACTCTTCAACATAATGCTCGTAAATTTGTTTGTTTGTTTGAAACTGATAGTGTCTTTAGCGGAAGTTTGAGGACATGTTTCATTTTCATCTCGTATGGCTGGTAAACCGGTGAGCATTAGGCTTCACACTCGGAGATGACAACGTATTATGATAGAGTCTAGAAGTGTATGTGCTTGTGATTGTGAACGTGTCAACTTTACAGGTCTGAGTCTTTGATAATACAAGGATAAGATCTCCTCTGACGCATATATTTACGGTGATTCTTGTTTGCACCCACACGAGTATGTTGTTGACATGCAAGTGTTTCATGGTTATTGTATATTTTGACTATATGGCAGATAATTAATAATGATTTGTGTTAAGATGTTTCAGCTAGATTTGTGAATCATTGAATTTTCTCCCTTTTAAATACAGTTATTGAAGAATTTGTATTGTAGAGAAAACTTTGATTTACTTGGTGATTTTAAGCTTAGATATATGTTTATAAGGAAGGATTAAATGACTGACCTAGCTAGTCGATCATTTTCTTTTCCTAGACTTCATACCTTCAATCCTACCCTGGTTTGATATTAGCAGAAAGTTAATAGGGAGGAAATGGAAACCTTCAATCCTACCCTGGTTTGATATTAGCAGAAAGTTAATAGGGAGGAAATGGATATTTATGTAAGAGTAGCCCAATTGTGCTGAATATCAGCCAAGGAAACGCCCCTAAAGGCGGTACTTGAAGCTTGAACCTGCAAAGACACACACACACACACATGTTTGCTTGTTTGTTCTTAAGGTAAGAGCCTCTTTAACTACATCTAACTTCAAGCTACGTTGTGGTATTTTTTTATTTATGAAGTAAAATCCTCCTTATGGAACTATTCTTCATTCGGAGGATGCCTTCTTTCCATAAGCTAGATTAGATTGCTCCTCAACATGACTTGTGTTTTTTTTAAAGAAATTTGTTTCTTCTGTGGTTCGTTTCACACACATGTTTGTTTGTTCTTATGGTAAGAGCCTCTCTAATTATATCTAACTTCAAGCTACGTTGTGATATTTTGTTTATGAAATTGAATCCTCCCTAGGGAACTGTTATTCAATCAGAGGATGCCTTATTCCTTAAGCTGGGCTGGATTAGATTACTTCTCTTTTTTTCTTAAAAAAAAATCTCTTCTGTGTTATTTATTTGTTTATTCTGTGCAGGACACACCTTTTGAAAAGTTGGACAAGAAACATTTTGTGAAAGGGTGACGTGGATCAGTACCGAATGGGGGTGCTGCAACCTCAAAAGAAGTTGACAATTCAAAAGAAATTGCCCTGATGAAGGCCAAAATGAATAAATTGTGCGACTTACTAGATGAGGTTAGCTTTGGTGCAAATGTACCCTGTTTCTCCTCCATTCTCTTGATCAGTATCACATTAAGATTTAATTTTTTGCTTGCCCACCAGATTTTTTGTATGTTTTAATAGTCTGCATTTGAATATTGACTGCATACGTGCCCTTAAACAATTCGTTTTTTCTTTCTGTTTTTGTTTTTTGGTGGTGGTTGGATAATTGATTCTTCTGTGATCCTGTGTAGATAATTGCACACACAAAAGAAAATGTTGTGAAGAAGCAGGCTTTGACATATGATGATATGGAAGCAGAACGTGAGGAGGTAATAAGTTACCACAATTTCTCGAGTGCTTTAGCATCTAATGTAGTGTGAATGATAACTTTTAGCACAGCATTTCATATTGACCTTGTATTTTCTTTTGTTACCTGGGCTAAATTGAAGCAAGCCATTTGTTCCATGATGATATATTATGGGATCAATCCCCATTGCAATCCAGTAGAAGCAGAATATCTTTGCCAGAGAAGCTTCTTAATCCAAACATTATATAAAACTTAGGCATGGCTATGTAACATCGATGCATTCATCTGCTAGCATGTAGCCCCTAATGAAGTCGTAAGGCTGAATTTCAAATTCATTTGCCTGCCTCTCTTAGTATAATTGAGTTACAGTTTCACCACTCAATGCTTCATCCCTCATTCGATGTCATAAATTCGTGTTTTATGCGTAGGCGACAAAAATAATCTGTCTCCTCAAGTGGCAAATCAGCTGGGTGGGATTAAGGTATTTAAATTTTCTTATCACGTAATGACTGGCATTTTACCAGCTTGCATTCAAAAGTTCTCAAGTTGCTTCAGTGCTTGAAACCTCGAGTTGGACGGCCGGTAACAAAGATATCCAAGTTAGGCATGGATATTCAGGGGGGTTTGAGAATATAGGAAGGTTGTTTTTTAAATTGTTTTCTGTTTAGAAGTATATTGAAATAGTTTTTTTTTTTTAAAAAAAAAAAAAAGAAGAAGAAGTTATTTTTAGCATTAGCATGTTCAAGCAAATTTAAAAACACCTAAAAAATTGATTGAAAGCATAGAAAAAAATAAAATTTAAATAATGTTTTTCAAAAATATTTCTGAAATTCAATAACAGACTTTTAATTTGAACTCAAAAGATCTACTTTCGATATCACTATCTTTATTATTTCCAGTCAAATTGTATTTTTTTTTTAGCCTAAAAAAATAATGTTAAATCCCTTAGGAGGTCAAAAAGTTTATGCATCGTGACTCAATATTTTTAATATTCTAAGTGTATTTTAATAGATTCAACTGCTTGTGGGACTAAGTAAACATTCTGTCTGTTTCTTGTAGCTACCATATTGATAAAGGGGTGGTTTTAGAATTTTATAACTATAAATATTATTAAAAAATGACAATACATGTCAGTGCATACGGGTATGTCTGTTTGGGTTGTATATCTTTCCACTAAATTGCTTTTGAGATATCTGTATTTGAACGGGATAGATTTGTCTATAGGAGGAGTGTTTCTTCTTTTTAAGATTGATTTTTATGTTTGCTGGCAAAGACCAAGAACATGGTTTTGTAGTGGATCTTGAATATGAGGGTATCTAGAATTGATCCTTCAGCATATTGTAGTTGTGTGTTTTGACTTGTAGTAGCATACTTTAAAGTATGTTTTTGTCTTTGAGGGAGATTGTTAGATTTGGATAGAAGTCGAATGATCCTAGACACTACAGAGACTAAACTCAATGGAACTCAGAAGTGAATCTTAGAGGTTTTGGAATATAGCATATCGAAGTATTGCTAGAATGGAAGTGTTTAGTCCTTCTTTGGTAAGAGGTTTGATTCCGACTTCTATAAGGCCGATATGAATGTATTTGTAGTTTTTGACTAAGTGTTTTATAGGGATTTTCGTGTAAAAAGTTGGATAGATTCAAAAAGTTTTGTAAGCTGAATATCTCTTTCTTCATTTTTTTTGTAAAATTTGTTTTGAAAATGTCATACTTTGAACTTTTGTAAATTTGTTCTTTTGAAACCTTTGGAATTTTCCAGTCGTCTATGTATTTTGTAAAATCCTTTATGGTTATTTCTTCACTTTGTACTATCCTTCTATTTTCACGGGTCTCAAATGTAGAAGAAACTGAAATAAAATTAGATCTGTCAAAAACAGAATTCATGTTTTGAAAAGATAAATTAGAAAATAGACTGCAAGTTATATGGATTTATTACCATAACGCTCACTCAGCTAAACGAGACTTACATCATTCAGTAGCATTCACCTAGGTTCTAAGACCACTTTTCTAAACATAAGTTTTGTTTTCTAAGTCACTATTCCTACCTAAATCCTAATAGGCTCTGATATAAATAAATAATTAATATATATATATATATATATATATATATATATATATTTGTGTGTGTGTGTGTCAAGAGACTTCATATAAAATCTCAATTCAATCCACTTGTCAAGTTAAGAGTTATATTCGATATCATAAAAATACACAATAAGTGATTTTACACCAAGATATGGATTTGCACAATATTTTATTTACTTAAACCACAAGATTCTCAATAGTTCATTGGTTAATTTCATCTTTGTTCACAAAAGAAATTCGCTCAGTTTTACTACCTTTTTATTAAAAATTATGTGATTGTTTGTGAGACTTATATTAGTGGTTAGTGTTATTTAAGCATAAAATCATTCATTAGTGTATTCAGAGTTCCATTATACTTTATTATTATTATTATTATTATTATTATTATTATCTAACTATTTTCACCTCAAATTATAAAATTTTCTTTGAAATAATTATTTTACTTGAGGAATTTTTATGATTTATGATTGGCTACTATTTTGATTGCCAATTTATTTATCCACTCCATCTAGAATATAAATAAATTCACTAGGGATTTTTCATTCAAACAAAAAAATTACTTAAAAAAATTGAAGTCAACTCAACTAATATGCAAAACTCATGATCCGGGTCATGAGATCAAGAGTAAACCCATACAAGGAAAACATGAAAAAATCACGAAGGAAAAAAATCTCAATCGACTGAATGTTAACATATGAAATTAAAAATAAAACATAACAAAAGGACCCATGATAAAACAAATAGCAATCAGAAAAATAAAAAACCATATTTGTATTAAGAATAAACAAAAACCAAATATTGAGTGATGAAATTTAAAAAAAAAGAAAAAAAGAATCCAAAACAAAATAGAAATTTGATATAAAATCTAAATAAAACCAAATGTTGATAAATGAAACTAAAAAACAAAATCAATAAAAAAAGGGATTCAAAACAAAACAATACCAATCAAAGAATAAAGAATAAATTATATACAAAAATAAAATAACATAACATTTTAATTTTGATAGCCTAGCTTGAATCCTTGGAGAGGAGAGAGAAAATAGGAAAACAAAAAAAATAGATAGAGCCCAAAGGTCATACTACCATTAACACTAACCTGCTTCATATATTTTTATTTTGATCCCTTCAAGCGTAATCATTCTAATTCGGTTGAATTTTGTTTTATTTTACAAAACTTTGGACCAGAAATTTCCATCAGCATTGCAAAATCCCCATCTCAAAGTAGCCAAAATAAACTAACAAGTTAAATTTCAAATAAAATCAATGTAAAGGGATAAAATTTAAAAACAAAAGACTACAAATTAGAAAGAAAGCTAAATTACATCGCTAATTTACTGTTTGTCTACTGTTCACCCACATCCAAATCCACTGTGGACTGGGGTGAGTTATCTGCTGCTTAACCATGCATTGAGTTGTTATTGTGAGACAATTCATAGAGGAATGGTTCATGCTGCCTGTGTGGATTGCAATTACAATTAAAAATAGACCAAAGGTTCACGCTGCCTGCGTGGATTGCAATTGCAATTAAAAGTAGACCAAAGGTTGACGCTGCCTGGGTGAAATACAAGTGAAAGAAGAATAACAAAACACGTTGTGTGGCTTACATTTCAGAGCAGCACGTTGATTTTAAAATTTCAAAATCTGACGCTAAGACAGTGAATAGACTGCTGCTTTTCAAATTTCAAAACTCAGAATCAAAGATTAACGCTGCATGAATTACATTTCAAAACAAAAATCAATTTCAAGTTTCATGGCTCACAATTCGGTACAGTATGCTGCCTTTTCAAATTTTGAAATTTGACGCGGAAATGTTGCATGCACTGCTGTTTCTAGAATTTTAATTAAAGCCTACTTAGCACGCAAAAATTCTTTTGAGGTGGCAGTGTACATCGCATGCTACACCGTGGGTCCCCTGTTGCAGCTGGAGGTGGCAGTGTACATTGCATGCTACACCGTGGATCGTCTGTTGCAGCTGTTAGAATCAACGATTCGCAGTGGGAAATCATCATCTGATTGACCATGTAATTAATTAATGACGAACTGCTTAAGTGGGTTTAACTTTGCGGTGCGGCCTGCGGTTGAGGTCACCAAACTCATCTTTTACCAAACGGTAATGCAAAATTATTTTGCGGGTCCCACCAATAAATTAGATTTCCAGCCGCAGTTGCAAAAGCAACTGAGAGATGATTTTGCATCTGCGGCACACTCTACCTCTGCCTTAAACACACAGACATGAAAATCACACTACCTTCTCCCTCACCTCCATCTCTCCCTCACGGAACCACACTCTCCCAAGGTAACATAACATATGTAACACACACAGCCAAGGTAACACACACACACCATATGAAGAAGACGAAGACGATGGTTTTGCAGAAAATAACTCACCCAGCATTTCATACCTTTCCATAATCAAGACATAAAAACTGGCGTAAATCACAAAGACTTTGTAAAAGAAATTCAAAAAAGTTGACCCCAAAAAACTTACTTATCGGGGATTTTAGTGAGCCCATTACGATCTTGCTTCTTCCTGGGCTTGTTTAATTTACTGGTGGTGGTGGGATCTTCAGGCCAAGACGCGATCTGTCTTCGGGCGGAATTGGTTTGGTTGGTTCCAAGGTCTCGAGAGGCGATCTGACAGACTTCCTTTAGGGAGAATGCGACGTAGCGGCTCCGGAGACGGGGAGGGAGTGGGGATGGCTGAGTTGAGGTTTGAGTAGCGAAGGTTGGGTTTGAAGAAGTTTTAGATTTTGGGGTTGCAGCAATTGATTCAGAATCTGGTTTGGCTCTTTTGGATTTCGAAGAAGGGATTGGAGAGTGTAGAGAGGAGGAGTTCACTGCATCTTCTTGTTGATGATCGAAAAGAGATTTGTTGGTTTGGTAGAGGCGGAGAAAAAGGAGGGCAGGTTCATGGTAATTAGGTTTTTTTAGTTGGCGGGAGTTGCAGAGGTGGAGCTTTATTCGCGCCAGGTTCTTGGTAACGATGGATCAACATTATCGAGGGTCCAGTCCTCTTGCTTTTTTATTTTCATGTGAGTAAAGAGTGTTGTGTTCTATAACAAATATTTTTTTAGAGGAAAAAAAGTTACCTTTCACGGTATAAAGTTAGAATGATTTTTTAAAAAAAGAAATATTCTATCAAGTCTTTTATAATTTTTATTTTACTTTATTTTTAAAAATACTTTTTAATTTGTGATCATTTTATTTTTTTAGGACTTAATTTTTTTTCTCTTCTAACAGAATAAGGTTTTTTTATTATTATTAAAATCACTCTTAGTTATATTAATTTTCATAATTATATAATAATTGGATAAATTACTCAAGTGTAATGAACAACTAGAGTTCATGATGGAATTGCAAGTAGTTTGATGGAAAAATAAAAATGAGTGTATAATTTACTTGAATTATTAATTACATTTGATTATTATGATAATTAAATCTACAATATTTAAAACAATATATGTGTGTGTTCTTTAAAGTAATTTCACAAGTTGACAACAATATGAAAAGCATGGTAACCAAACACTCGAAACTGATTTTCATTAAACCTCAAACTCAACCACAGTTTTAACCAAACACTTCAATTTCAGTTTGAACCGCAGCTAAAAGCCCTTTTCATGAAACTGTTTTTTTTCAACCTCAACCACAACAGCAACAGTTGTGCCAAACAGACCCTTAGAATGCTCTCATAGGTTTTGACTTCTTGCGAGTTAGATAAATGGAGGAGATGTCCATTGAACGGCCAAGAACCTCCAAATAATACTAATAATAATAAATGTGACTTTGTAATTAGCATTTACTTATTTGTATTGGTAGCACCATTCACAGATAAATAAATAAATAAATATTGCTCAAAAATAAAAACTAACATTCCATGAGTAAATTTTTTATATTAATAATAAATAATAATAATAATAATTTTGCAATTATTACTATATATCTAAAAGAAGTCACCCATTTAAATAGTAATGAAAAGTAATTTTCACTATTCATTATTGTTTCAAAAGGAATTTTCCATTTTATTTTTTTAACCAGGTTCTTTTTTTATAATCAGGTATTCATGATAGCTTACGCGCATCATGACAAATCTCCGGATTCATTTTTTTAACATTTTTTTCCTGTTTATTTTTTTGCCACTTATACATTTTTTTAAAAAAAAATTATGACTAAGGTGTCTGGTCAGTTTACAGGCACCATGACTAATCACTGGACCCACTTTTTTTATAGTGATGAACAGTTTGAACAGTAATGAACAATGATTTCATTGTTCATTACTGTTACAGAAGGGGCTTTTTGTTTTTTATTTATTTAACCAGGCTTCTTTTATTTGTGTTTTTTTATAAACGGGGTATCCGTGACAGCTTACATGCACCATGACTAATCTCCGGACCCATTTTTTTAACATTTTTTTTCTTGTTTTTTTTTTTTGCCATTTATAGATTTGTTTTGGTTTTTTTTTTATGACCGGAGTGTCTTGGTCAGTTTACTCACACCATGATTTTTTTTTTCTCATTACTGTTTGAAAAGGTGCTTTCCCCTTGCACTTTTTTATATAACCGGGCTTCTTTTTTTTGGTTTGTTTTTTTATAACCGGGATGTCTGGGGCAGCTTATGCGCACCATGACTAATCTCAGGACCCACTTTTTTTAAAACATTTTTTTCCTTCTTTTTTTTGCCACTTGTACATTTTTTTTTTGTTTTTTTTATAACCAAGGTATCCAGGTTAGCTTACGCTTACTTTCAAACAAGAATGAACAGTGAAAATCACAGTAATGAACAATAAAAGGTGCTTTCCCTTTTTTCTTTTTTTCTTTTTTTCTTTTTTTTAATATCCGGGATGTCCCGAACAGTTTACTTGCACCACGACTAATTTCCGGACCCACTTTTTTTTTACAGTAATAAGCAGTGATTTTCATTGTTCATTACTGTTATAAAAGGGTTTTCTGTTTTTTTAACCAGGCTTTTTTTTTTATAACCGGGATATCCATCACAGCTTACACGCACCACGAATAATCTCCGGACCTATTTTTTAACATTTTTTTTCCTTTTTTTTCCACTTATACATTTTTCTTGGTTTTTTTATGACTGAGGTGTTCGGGTCAATTTACGCACACCATGATTTTTTTAATGAACAATGATTTCCACCATTCACTACTATTTGAAAAGGGGCTTCCCATTTTTTATTTAACGAGGTTTTTTTTTTATAATTGGGGTATCCGTTGCAGCTTACGCGCATCACGACTAATCTCTGGACCCATTTCTTTTTAACATTTTCTTTCCTGTTTTTTTTTTTTGACACTTATAGATTTTTTTTGTTTTATTTTATAACAGGGGTGTCCGGGCCAGTTTACACGCACCATGATTTTTTTTTCTCATTATTGTTTGAAAAGGTGTTTTCCCCTTGCACTTTTTTTAATAATCGGGCTTCCTTTTTTTTTTTGTTTTTTTTATAACCAGGGTGTCCGGCCAGCTTAAACGCACCACGAGTAATCTCTGGACCCACTTTTTTTAAAACATTTTTTTTCCTGTTTTTTTTGCCACTTATACATTTTTTTTTTGTTTTTTTATAACCGGAGTGTCCAGGTCAGCGTATGCTTACTTTCAAACAAGAATGAACAGTGAAAATCACAGTAATGAATAGTAAAAGGTACTTTCCCGTTGCACTTTTTTTTTTAATAATAGGGTTGTCTAGGGCAGTTTACGGACACCACAACTAATCTCCGGATCCACTTTTTTTTCCTATTTTTTTTCCACTTATACATTTGTTTTGGTTTTTTTATAACCGGGGTGTCCGGGTCAGCTTATACGCACCATGATTTTTTGTTCAACGTATACATTTTTTATATAACTGGGGTGTCCGGGCCAGCTTATGCATGCCACGAATATTCCCAAGACCCACTTTTTTTTAAACATTTTTTTCCTGTTTTTTTCCACTTATATTTTTTTTATAACCGGGGTGTCCGGGCCAGCTTATGCGCCCCGGGACTATTATTATTAAGAAAAAAGATAAAACAGCTCGCTCAAACACTGTGCACACACTCACAAAACATTGTGGATTACAACAGTATATTAACGATTTCGCCCCTCAGTGCACCTCAGCCCTTGCCGTGGGATCAAGGGTATTTTCGAATTTTCCACGAGACCGGTTGGCATTACTAGATTGTTTGGGGGTAGTTTTGTATTTTCTACGTACTTTTGCACAGTAAAATAATCATAATACCCATGAATAGGACAAAAAAGCACCGGAACCGCCAGGGGCATTAAGGTTATTGCATATATTTTTTAAATAGTTAAATACAAATTTACATATATATATATATATATATATATATATATAAAGAAATGACCTATTTATTATTTTCAAGAAATGATAATTTATTATCATTATTCTAAAATATTTTCAATATAATAATACGAAGAATAAATGTTAACAAATAAAAAAAATCTTTTTTAAACAACAATGACGATGTCATCGATTAGAATACTAATTATGTATAATAATATTTATAATGACAGCTATAATAATTGTGACAAAAATTCATTGATCAATGTTATTTTTGTGAAAAATAACTTCTGCATCTTTTTTTATGTATAATATTTCATATCTCATATCACGAAAAAAAATATATGAAACCACACGTGGACAAGACAAGTAGAAAAATTATGCCAAATTATCTAAACTGATAAATTAAAAAATTTCCTTGCATTTTGCCAAAGTCGGCACCAAATTTTTTAACATGTAACAAAATTGTTAATGGTCCTACATTTTTATATATATTATTTTTTGGATTTTTTTCCTTAAAAAATAGGAGAGACTACTTATATATTGTGATTTTTTTTCATATTTACGTCTTAAAATATATATATAAAAATTTGAACTGTCTTTTCTTTAAATATCTCATATTAATCTAATCTCAGTGTTCTAAATGTTTTTAATATAATAATATAAAGAAAAAATCTGAAAAAATCATCTTTGATAAATTTTAGGAGTTGTATTTTTTCTATCTGTCAAATAAATTATTCGGCAAATAGTTACAACATGCCCAACAAACAATTAGTATGTTGCAGACAACAAATAATATATCTTTAGTCAATTTGATCAATTGCAGTTTTGCTATCTATCAGTTAAATTATTACCAAAGTAGTTATAAAAAATCATCAATCAAATTATTTGTTGCATAAAAAAAATCACTCATTTGTGCTACAATTCAACGATTGTAATTTTACTATTTGTTAATGAAAGAATTCATGAAACAAATAAAACATGCACAACAATCACATAATTTTTTCGATTCCAATTGTACAATCTACCGATTAAATTATTATCAAAACATTTTTAATAATTGCAACATTTAATCACTTTTAGGCGGAAAAGAACCCGTTTATAACAGATTCTATCAATTACAACTTTATTAATTAAATATTAAAATAACAAATTACAATACGTATAAAATCAATTAATTTTTTACATAGAAAAAAAACTCGGCACAGCACGCGGGTAAATTCACTCGTCTTAACTATACTAGAGAAAACCATGTGTATAAGAGTGTAGAGTCGGTAGCTGACAAACAAGGTAGAAATCTGAGTCACCATTTAGGGACCGTGAGATAGTGATCTTGGAAAATCTAAGGACCTTCAGTAAGGACACATCCACGCCATCCCTTTACTTTTTATTATTTATTAAGAGAAGAGACTAAAATAATATAGTTCCATCCATTTTGTTAAAATTTATAAATAATTAAAAAAGTGGATTTATTCCTCCTCCATCAATTTCAGTAATGACTAATCTTACTTAATTAGATTTTATACTTCACAATATATATTTTAATAAGGAAATATTCTGACCAATCTAGCTTGTTAAACAAAGGGTGATATCCATGGCCATCATACTTTCTTTCTAGTTCTTACAAAAGCAAGCATAGCCTAGCGATCGTGTATCTGCTAGCTCCTTTCAATGAAACTATAGTCGAGTACTTATCTTAGATTTGATATCTTCGAACCTCGCTTCTGCCTCCTATCCTTGTTTCTGTGTTGCTTTACCTGTGTAAAGCGCAACCTTAGCTAAAGGCATCCATCCCAACCCTCGCCTGGTCTGGAGCCACTTCCGCCACTCCCCCAGCCCTCGCCTGGCCTGCCGCCACTTCCACCATTCCCCAACCCGTCAAATCTACTTTAATTTGCCAACCTTGGTCTAAAAAGGGTCATGCATCTTTCCTGGTAGCTACGTAACTACAAGGATAGGGTACCACCGCAAATTGAATAAAAGAAATTACTTGCACAAGTTACAGACGTCCTTAACCGCGATCATAACGGATGTAATTGAAACTACGACAACTACCTAAACCAACAGATGAAATGGTTTGAACAAGGGGATGGAATTCAGACAAGGAGTTCTCGGAGACTGAGACAGTCTTTGTACAAGCTTCAATTCGAAGCAGGCAACGACATGTTTCAGTCACATTAAAAAGTCTCGGTTGTTGCGATGGAAAAAGATGGGAACAATGAAACAAGAGAAAGTTTCACCATCCCTTCAGCACAACGGAGTTCCTCTCAATCCAAGGGTCTGTCTTTGACTCTCATTACTCAATGCAATGCCGGGCGAGCGAATCGCGGCCTCACCGGTGTCTTTGAAGGACTTACCCTGAGAAAAGTGAAACATTTAAGACAGGTTGGCACTGGCTTAAGCTCAAATCCTTTTTAAAACAAAATGCACTTCAAGCAAAATGATGATACCTGACAGGCTGGGATCCCATGATCATCCCACTGCAATTCAGTGCAGCTATGGCACTTTCTGCCTGTTTACAAAACAAATGGAATCAGAAAAGTGGGAATCCAATAGAAAAACAATGGAAATTGCTTGCATGAATGAATGAGATCAATAGGAAGCATCACAGCTGAATGTTTTACAGCCCTTACTTTTTTTATTTAAGTAACAATAACACACGCATTGCATGGTTGCTGTGCCAGGAAGATGTATTGCAGACAATACCATGAACATCAGGAGAAAACACTTCTTTTTTTAAAAAAAAAAATGTAAGCACATAATCGATAGCTCTACTAAAAATAGAATAATCATATTTTATCACTAATACATGGTATGATACGTGCTAGTGCAGCTTTTATAGAGATTACTATTGCTATTTTATATCTTCTCCAGGCCTCTCATTTTTCCCTTCAACAACTATCAGTTATTCAATCTAGTTCAACTCCATGCTTTTCGAGGTGAGCTAGATTTCACTCTCTTCACAATGAATCATCACTCTCCTTTGTCAAGTTGAATAACTTCGTAATTAAATCCACACAAAAATTTGAGCAGTGCTTTCATAGATAAAGAGCATGTTTGTTACTTGCAAAAACCAATTTGTATGACCAGTGATCAATTTTCATTATAAGTTCACATCTAACCATAGATTCTACTTAAATTGCGCGCTATATGCTGAACTCTATTCCATTTCTTTTCTTTTTTCTTCTTTTTCTTTTTTTCATTTTCAAGAATTCCAGCCTGGTCAACCCTAAAACTGTCAAACTAGAAAACATCTCTCTTTCAATTGAGACCACGCACATGATATTTTTTGACGAGGAATGAACACAAATATCTTAATAATATATAGCTCATCCAACAAATGCAATTCCTATCAATTTAATTTCCTTCAATGCAAACAAATAAAAGTCTGAAAGAAAATGAACCTTGAGCACATGAACATGCAACACACACACACACAGGCTGAACCTTCAAGCATGAACATATAACAATCAAAGCAAGGACACAAAGCAATTCCCAACAGAGAGAAAGGGTTGGTTAAGGTATTTTGTTCACAAGTTAATGGAGGGAGGTAGAGGAGGTGTTAGAAAAGTTTTATTCTCACTAATTTAAGTCTACCCATGAAACAGAATAGACAAATGACTGTGCTTACATCTCCAAATAAGCAAAACAAAAATTCTCAAGAGAAAATTGATATCAAAATAATCAAGAGAGCTCCTAAACCCTCACACCCAAAACTCCATTTGAAAACAGACAGCAGTTCATTCAAACCACCATCAACAAGAGGCAGACATATTTATACCATGGCAGCTATTGTTATGTGTGTGAACAACACATGAAAAAATAAGTTCATTTATTCATACAAACCAGCAAAAATAAAAGTCAAACATGTTATCAGTATGGCTCTGCATTTACATGAGTGTGTGCGTGTAAAACCACACAAGCCATCAATTTCATAAACGTAACGCAATTTTAAGAATTTTCAATAACTTCAAACATCATAGCTTACCATAGCAAATTCAACAAATGCTATACGAGTTGAATGCACATGATCCCCTAAAAGCCTCAAACGAGTGACCTGTCAATAATAATAAAAAAAAAAGAAAAAGTGGTCACTGAAGAGCTCTTGGCATCATTCACTTGTCTGTAGAGGGAGGATGGAGATGTTTTGATGCTATGCTCACCTCACCACATATTGATTCGAAGAAATTCTTGACCTCAACTTGAGAAATCTGCATTTAAATTAACTTAATAAACTGGATGAAATTTAGGAGCGAAGTTGTCAACTAAATCACCAGGCATAACAGTACAGTACAATGTTAAATATGCAGCAGACAGTCGCATAGGACTCCAAAGTTCATTAATCTATCTAATGCAAAGAGGGGGTGCTACCTTTTTATCAATATTTGTACAGTAGACTGTTCTAGTGCACATCTCCCGTTCATCTTCAGACTGCATTTAGTTAAAATGTTGCTATCATCAAGAAAGCCACCTCCCAAGCATCAAACCTTAGTTTTTGCTAAAATAGCACAATCATACATAATTACAAATTTTAAAAAGGCCAAAATAAAATGCATTCATACCTGAGGGAGAAATGTAGGATTCACTGGAAGGATAGCAGTTTTTGAAGGTAGTACTCTGACTGGGTAGTATCCTAGCATGGTCCCGCCAAGGTTTAAAGCTGCTCTTGCCCCTTCTGTGGAAACAAATTCGACTTCATATGTAAAGAGCACTGATAATTACATATTAGATTGTGCAAAAAACAATGGATAAATAAAATATTGCTGGCAGCTGTTAACTTACGCTCAACAGCAAACTCAACAAAGGCAAAACGAAGAACTGAATGCGGATCACCACAAATCCGGCAATCAACAACCTTCAATCCAACATGTAAATGATGATGAGATTGTGGAAATCATGTTCACAAAAAAGGTACATGGCTTGAGAGAAAAGGTAGGTAATGCATTTCATTTTGATATGCCCATGGGTCTACCGAAAGTTGTGTGAGCCACAAAACATGTCAAGGACTGGGAAGGGGGCTTTAGATGTGTGGAATAGAAGTTTCTAGGTAGCACTGTGGTTGGTAATGAGTCCTAGGAATTGTGAGCAGATTTTGAACCAATTTTTTTTCTTTTTCAGATTCAACACCGTTTAAATGCAAACAGCCAAATATCTCATGAACTCCAAGAACCAATAGACAGTAAGGCTGAATGCGCAAGGGAAACCTTGTAATGAACAAGCACAATAAAGTATTAGGAAAGTATGTAAACCTTCAATCACACAAAAACTGGATTGGTTCAGGGGTTACAAGAAATTTCAACCAGTTATTGTCTATTACATGATTGGAAAATGATCTTAGGCTACCTGGTTGTTTATAGCCCATGCACAGAATTTAGGTCACTTTTTCGTTGTTCAATCCAAATAAATGTTGAACCTGACTTTTAAACATCCTTTCAAAACTACAATCTAAATTTGCTATGATATAAAACAAATAAAACAAGACTTTTAATCAACCGACATAATTCACTCATGAACATATCATAAAAAATAAAAATAAAAACAATAAGAAATGAGACACAAATTGACAAATAAAGAAATACAAGACAGTACCAAAACAATCACCACAAGGTAATTGTGTTCATATATGTGTAAGTAAATAATACCCCTATGACCTCTGAAAAAAAAAAAGAATTCCTGCCATTATGTTTGTATGGAAACTATACTATATAATAGAAGATGATAGTAGAGATGTATTGACACTACAAATGTTTGAAAGTATTGAAAAGACAAACACTTCACAAGCTCTTATGCAAAATAATGTCATTATAATATAATGAAACCAGCAATTTAGAACTGAGAATATAAATTGCAACTCTCTACCAGAAGTTCATACGAGTGAGAAGAAAAAAAATCCCACTAACAGGAACAAATGAGCCCAGTTCCATAATTAGCATCCATCATGAAAACTTCATACCAGATGAGAACAAGAAGTGAAAAATAAATGTATCAGTCAAATCATCACCATACTACCATAACTATCTTCAATTTTATGGAGTCCATTAGATTCTCACCAATGCGTGAAACTATTATTAGTAATTCTAACGAATATGGCATTAGCAGTTAATATAACAAATAGATTGAATTGGTAAAGTAACAACGAAAAAAATAGCTTTATTTAAAAGATACTCGCATGCAAACTCTAAAAACACTTACGAGTTAAGTAACTAACAAGTAACTGTGGGTGCCAGCTAACTTTCTTTTCTATATTTCTTCTTACTGGGAGATCTCCTAAATATTAGTAGATGGTATGCACAGAAGCTCATTTAGTAAAGTTAAAGCCCATTCCATGAACCTTGATAAAATAAAATGAAAGTTATTCCTATCAATTGCACATTATTGAAATTTTTTTCAAAAAGAAGAAAGAAAAAAATCCAATATAAAAGAAAAAATCGCAAGTGATAACCTAGCATTGATACTCATTTACGACATTCTATCATTATACTTCTGTAAATTGTCTGTTCCAGCAGTGTTGTTGAATAGCATTAATTGATAATACAATTGCATTTAGAAAAAATGTATGGTTAGCTTTGTTCACACTGTTCAAACCCTATCAGCTCCTTACAGTTTAGCCATTAGAAGGAAATTTCTCATGAATCTCCTAGTTTCGGTGTAGATAGCTTGCATTTGACTGGATTGTTGAGATAGACCTAGACTCATGCATCAAGTATAACCAAACAACATTACTAATATAGAATTATTTTAGCATACCATCATCATCATTGTCAAGATGAGAAGCCAAGTGTTCTATTGTCATGTTCTGTTGGCAAGGCCCCCATTTTCATATGATGGTAAATTCGTTTCTCAGCTTCAACAGAAATTTTCGGCAAGACCGTCACTTGAAACCGAAAATCAAATTTAGAATTAAAACATCCACATTACCATATCTTACTTGAATTCATGTCAGCACAACCATGGGTTTTCAGGATTTCAAACCACAGAGATATCAGATCGTAACACATGGTTAAATCTCTAGAGACAAAAAATAAAATTGATTAAGACTTCTATTAGCATCTTCTAACCAGAATGCTAAGCACCATGTCAAAAAATCTGAGAGTATGCAGAGCTTCACTGCCACGTGATGCCATGGCGGGATCCATTGCTAGACACCAATTGATTTTGCAAATCTTAAAAGATCAATTCATTAAAGATATGTTGAACAAACATTATAAACATACAGATTTTTAACTCCGAAAACCTCAAAAATATAGGTGTGGTTCTAGATTTACAATTAAAGAGCCAAGTTTGCATTCTTAGTTCTCATTCTGTAAGATGAACCCAACACAATAAGGAAATGAAAACCAATTTGCTCTGAAAGAAAGAAAGAAAGATCATTTTGGAGTGAAACAGAGCCATCATAATATAAAGCTCATGAGAGCTAATATGGATAACCGAGATTTCAAATTAGCCTTATTGTAGAAACTGCAAATTAACCAGCAAATATTAACAAGAAATGTAACTTACTTGTCCACAACCACTAAATAAGCCAGCAAGCCGCTCTTCGGTTACCTAAATTGTGAACCAGTTTCTCTAAACTCAGAACAGGAGCAAAACCAATAGCTATAAAAATCAATGCATCGAAATAAACATAGAACTTCTGCTATAGGTATCAGAAACTTGCATGTTGATCAATATCAGAAACATATACTGTTCGTCTAATACTGTCTTCTCGTTGGGCTCTATAAGCTCTCCCATTCATCCTTCTCCTCCCCTGGTTAAAGTCATTTCTTCGCTGTGAAAAACACAAGTAAAGCTTCAACAAGCATAACCAAGAAAAAGAAAAGTAAAAAAAGTGTGGCTCATCACAGCAGCTTCTCTCATAGTTTTCCAGTGGCATTGCCATATTACTTTCAAAAATGAAATTTTTGTAACTTTGCCAAAGTTCTAAGACTTTAATAGAATACATGCACAAGAAAAGAGGAAGACAAAAGAGGAGAAAGAACTATCCACTATGAGATGAAAGGCCAAGCAGCTTAAAGCTAGTATTAATGGGTTAACAGCCATAGTACAGAGGGATCTTAGCGATGGTTAAGGAAACAAATGCCCAAGCAAGACCCAATAGATTCATTAATTTAAAGGCAATACCGGATCAGAAACCCACTTCATAACGTATGAAATTAATATTATAAAGAAGGAATAGTATACAGTAAGAGCTAAAATATATAAATAAGACAAAAAAAAAATGGGAACACCGATTTTCATTTTGGAATTACTTAAAACTGCCAGAAAATAGGAAAAAAAAACAAAAGGATAGATTGAAATTGAGAAAACATATTGAAGATGGTAATTTTTTCACCTTCAAATTCAACCAACCACTTAATTTAGTATAGGGTTACGATAACAAAGCCCTTGTTGCATGCCCAGATAAATCATACTGATAATGATTAAATAAATAAATAATTAATAATAATAATAATAATAGGAACCAAAAATAAAATAAAACCCCAGTCATCAATGAAATCATAATAGGAATTGTGGTATTCAATTTAATACTAACATTGCAACAAGTTGGTAAATAATTTTAGAAAAACCAACAATATGATTTTCATGACTGAAAACAAATGGATCAGTCATTAAAATTCAAAATTTGATAGGCGGATATAGTCTAAAAATTAGCAATTCAGTAACTTTATCAGATATCTTCAACAAAAAAACAATATTCGAAACTGCAAAATCTGGCAGACCCCATTAGTCAATAACACAGAAAAACCCAAATAACACATTGATCAAAAAATTTGATCAAAACCCACCAATCAAAACTAAATGGATTGCTGTAAGAACCTGTTAAAAAACACATAAAAACAGAAATTCAAGATCAAAATAGAAATAGAAATGATCAAAGAGAAAGAAAAAAAAAGGATTACCTTTTTAGGGAAGTTGTCATTGGCTGACTGCTTGATAGGCACTGGAAAATTGTTGAGATGAAATTGGTTTGGATTGCTTTTATTGCAAGATGATGGGAAAAATTCCTTAGCCAAAGGATTCAACTTGGTGAACATATCCACAAGCTTTTTAACAGTGAATTCAGATTCTGATTTTGGGCTTGTTTCTGAATCCAGATTATTGTTGTTATCATTTTTGTTGGTTGAGGTGTCGCTGTTGTTGTTGGCAGCCACCGCAGCCTCACTGGTAATCTCAGCAACCGCAGCCATGGATAGATACTCAAAAAACCAGAAAGACTTTAGCTATATTTCTTTATTAAAAATCAGCAACAGCCACTACTGAACAGAAAATCCAACAACAAGCTCTCTTCTTTTTTTTCCCTGTTTCTATCAGTGAAAAGAACAAAAAAAGAAAGAACGAAAGAGATAGACAGAACCAAATAGAAATAGAGAATGTATAGAAATGTAATTGGCTTATAAATAGATAGGCCTTAAGGAGAAGATGATGATGAAGATGATGAATTCTGACATAAATAATAGATACTAAGCAGAAATGGAAAGAAATATAATAGAAATGAGTGATCAAAGTTGTTATTTTTTTATTTTACTATAAAGTAAGTAGAGAGAGAGAGAATAAGTTAGGGTTTTTGGTAGTGGAGGTTGAGAACGTGAGCAGAACACAGCAGTTTTGGCTTCTTTCTTGGTTCGGTGCTCGTTTGGAATTATAGTTACGGTATTTTTTAAAATATTTTTTATTTAAAAATAATATTTTTTATTTTTAATTTTTTTTTTAATATAGACAATAATTTAAAAACAATAAATAATTTAATTTAATAAAAAAAAATTTAAATATTTAAAATGCAATGAAAAGCGAGAGGGTTGAAGTTGTATTTATCAATTAAAAATGGATAGGAAGGACAGCTAACGTAAGATGACTCAAGCAAAGCCTGCAACTTTTGGGAAGAACTGCATACTGTTCCAATAAATAAATAAATAAAAAAAACATAGCTTAGAAAAAACGAAAGAGAATTATGTTTGGTTGTGCTGTATCAAATGTACGATATGGACTCTCTGACACATGACATATATTTGTAGTTTTTAAAATTATAATAATTACTATTTTTATGGATTTTTTATAATAATGTTTAATAATTAAAACATAAACAATATTATTTCTACGACTGTAATCTTTATACTTATTTTGAGCAGAGATATCAAATCCGTTCCGTTCCGGCCGGAACATGCCGTTCCATTTATAAAACTGGAATAAAATGGCGTTGTTTTTGTTCCGGTTTTAATTCCGGTCCGTTGCGGAAATTCCGGCCAAATTTCGGCCGGAACGCCTCGGTTCCGTTCCGGGCGTTCCGTTCCGGGTTTAAAATCAATTTTTTTTTATTTTTAAAACTTATTTTTGACATCTATACATCAAAATAATTTAAAAACACCAAAATATTTTAAATTAAAAAGAATTCAAATTTTAATTATGCTTGTTAAATTAATATTTTATTTTTTTCATATATATATATAATTAATTATATATGAACAGTACACACCGAAACGCTCCAAAATCGGAACGTTCCGTTCCAATCGAAAAACCGGAACGGCGACCGGAACGGTATTGACAACTATGATTTTCAGAATATAAAAATTTAATCTCAAATTATTTCAAAAAAATATATTTATTTTATATTCTCTATATTTTTTAATAAAATTATTATGTAATTAAGTGACTATATAAGAGTGTGATTGAAGTTGTTTTTTAAAGTGTTTTTCATTTAGAAATATATCAAATGATTTTTTTATTTTAAAAGATTATTTGTGATATAGCATAGGAAAATGATCTAAAAATAATAAAAATAATAATTTAAAATAAAAAATAAAAATAAAAAAATTATATTTAAAAAAAAACACTTTTAAAATATAATCTGCATGCGTAGCTTTTCTTTGCGTAAGAGACTATGATGTGAGAATTTAAAAAGAAAAAAAAAAAATACAAGCATACACCCAGACATAAATATTTCTTAATTACGTCCCTGCTTACCTGAAGAAATATTTATGTAGAGGATGGACTTTAGATATAGCTTGATGAGTAAAGCTAAATCAATTAGAAAAGTCAATTTTGAAACTTTAGGTTGAATGAGTTTTTTTCATTGTATAATAATCACGAATATCATTTTATTGATTAATATAAATTAAAAAAAAAACAAATAATTTTAAGCATTAAAGGAAATAAATTTTCATATATGATTATCTCAAAACCCTACATGATGTATGTTACACTAGCAAAGTCATCGTGCTTTCATTGTGGATCTGATTAAATTTTTAAGAAAATCTTCAAAAACTATTAAGAGAATAATTTTTTTTTTAATAGTATCATTAAATCTAATTTAACGGTTCAATCTTGAAACCTATTAATTTAACTCTATGTTTAACTCAAGTTTATAATTAAAAAATGTGGTAGTTGATCTAGAGTGAATTGATCAATTTAATAAGTTTAAATACAGCTTGAATGCCACATAAACATAACATTGTTTTTAAAATTAAAAAAAAACATACAAGGTGGATGAGTGAAAAAAATTTACTCATCTATTATAATCCACTTGAAATTTCAATATCACTTTAAATTCGTTCTTCAATTTACTATATATGTTTTTTTTATTAATATAGATATTTGGATCAGTTTACACGTACCTCGACTAATCTATTACATACCTCGACTAATCTATTATATATCCTTGAATAAACCAGTAGTTGACACTAGTAAAGAAAAAAAAAAACCTTAAAGATTAAGGGGAAAATCAAATTAAAATTATGAACTCTATATCATATAAATTTAAAATTCTAATTATTTGGATTCCTGAAAGCATAGATCTAGGATTATTAAAAAAAATTAAGAAGAGAGAAAGATGATTGCCACTGGTGTAATTTTTTACCAATGACAGCTAAAAAACATGTATTTTTTTAAAGAGTAGTTGTTCATAGAAGAGAGAAAGAAATAGTTGGCAATGCTTACAATTTACTACAAGACTCAGTGTTCCTTTATGCATGTGTTTCTGTCAATTATTCATTTCTATCCCTATATTTATATTCTGATGAATTATTTTTAATGTCCATTAATTTGTTCAATTAACCCAATTTTTTAAAATTGTTCAGTTTACCTAATAAGTAATCTCTATCAAGTTTTAATATTAACCATCTATAATAATTATGTGGACTTCTTGAAAAATTTTATTTAAAAGATGGTTTTTATATTTATGTAGGATTTATATCTCTAAATAAATCATCATTGAATAAAAATGATTTCACTAAAAAAAACTTCAGAAAATATAAAAAGTTATGATTAAATAATTTTTAAACCAATTTGGCTTATCTCTATTTTAAAATTGATTTCCAACTATTTTCATAAGAAAAATTAAACTATCCTCTATTTCTAAATAACATTGAGGAGTTGATTTAAAAAAAATATATTTGATATTTATTTATCTTTTAACGTATACAAACATTCACCCATTTTGGGATGTGATATCTGGAAAAAAAAAAAAAAAGAAGCTTAAACTAAAGATTGATAATATCAGATTTAGTTTTTATTTTTAACATTTTATTGTTTGTTTTATGTTAGATTTATAGATTTTTATTTACATTAGTATTTTTAAGTTAAAAAGCTATAAGGAGAGTTAGCTTGATGACCTTCATTCAGTGTTTGTTTAGTAGTGTGGTTAAAGTTGTTTTTTAAAGTAATTTTCATTTAGAAATACATTAAAATGATTTTTTTAAAAAAATTATTTTTAATATTAGTATATGAAAATGATCTAAAAATTTTAAAAAAATTAATTTAAAATAAAATAAAATAAAATTTAAAAAAAATATTTTTAAAATATAGTGTAACTAAGTTACGGGCGTTGATAACAATTGAGAACTAGCAATAGCATCATCCCTTGATTAGGCTATGGATATGTTTGAATTTTAATACAATGTTAGAGGGCTAAGACTGTAGTGTTTACGGGGAATATAAATTAAAGAAATAATAAAGATAACTTACTACAACTCCTCTAAAATACAAATTTATAAATATGATTCAAAAGTTCGAAGATTTGACAGAAATTACTAATAAGCTAAATTAATTCCCAGAATTACTATTGCAAACCCATTTAGCATATCATATAGATTACTGTAGATTGTAACAGTAAAATTACTATTATACTTTGATGCCTAGTATTTTGACCTTAAACTTAGGGTATTTTTTATTTATTTAAATTTTTATGCATAGTAAACTAACCATAATATCATTGAATAAAACAAAAACTAAGAGTTGCCGCGGGGGGTATTACCAAAATTTCACATTTTCAATGCACAGTAAAATAAACATAATACCCCCTATGAAGATAAAAACCAAGAGTTGTTGTCGAGGGTGTTATTGGAATCACATATTTTTTGAAAATATATAAATAAGGATACACCCTCATATAAGATAAAAACCAAGAGTTGTTGTCATGGGTGTTATTGGAATCACATATTTTTTGAAAATATATAAATAAGGATATACCCAAAATGTGTTTCTATTTTGTTTAGATAAAACTAGCTATATTGCCCGCGCGTTGCCGCGGGCATTTTTATGTATATAATTTAACATAATTAAATCCACAACGATAAATTTATATGATATAATTAAATAAAAGTTATAGATTAGGAGATAAAATGTAAAAAAATTTAAGTATAGTTTATTGCGCAAGCATAGATTACATCTTTTATAATATAGATATTACGTCATGAAAGATCACAAAAGAGCGCGAATTAACATTTTAAAAACCAGAGCAAAATATTTTAATAAGGAAAAGAAAATTAATCACAAAATCATTATTGTGCAAATGATTAAATTATTATTATTATTATTATTATTATTATTATTATTATTATGTTAGTAATGAAAGGAAAATAAATAAATAAAAGACTAAAAATATCTTAGAAACTTTAACAAAAGATAAGAGAAAAAATAAAAATTATCATTGCTATTACTGTAAAAAAAAAAAATATCAAATTACCCGGAGGGAAAAAAAACATTCAAAAAAGAGTAAGCAAGAAAAACAATTAAATTATTATTATTATTATTAGTATTATTATTATTATTATAATTATTATTATTATTGTCGTTATTATTATTATTATTATTTTAATAATGAAAGAAAAATAAATAAATGAAAGACTAAAAATATCTTACAAACTTTAACAAAAGATTAAAAAA
The DNA here is from genome assembly GCA_009078335.1 of Salix brachista. Taxonomy (NCBI): domain Eukaryota; kingdom Viridiplantae; phylum Streptophyta; class Magnoliopsida; order Malpighiales; family Salicaceae; genus Salix; species Salix brachista. Next base: position 12,494,587 of record CM018582.1, read on the forward strand.
AAAAAACTATTATTGCTATTACTGTCAAAACAAAAAATATTATCAAATTATCTGGAAGGAAAAAAAACATTAAAGAAAGAGCAAGAAAGAAAAATAATTTAATTATTATTATTATTATTATTATTATTATTATTATTATTATTATTATTATTATTATTGCTATTATTATTATTATTATTATTATTATTATTATTATTATTATGTTAATAATGAAATAAACAAAAATAAATGAAGGACTAAAAATATCCAAGAAATTTTAACAAAAGATAAAAAAAAACAATTTTTTTTTTATTATTGCTATTACTGGCAAAACAACAAAAATTATCAAATTATCGGGAGAAAAAAAAAACAGAAGAGCAAGAACGAAAAATAAATAAATTATTATAATTATTATTATTATTATTATTATTATTATTATTATTACTATTATTATTATTATCATTATTATTATTATTGTGTTAAATACACTTATATATACATGGACAAAAGTAGGGATTATTCTAGAAATATAAAAAAATAAAAGTATAAGGGCTGAAATGAAAGTCAAATATAAAGGGATTAAATTAAAAAATTAAAAGTAAAAGGGCTGAAATGCAAATTACATTTATTGTCAATTGAAATCAGAGGACAAAATTGAAAAAATCGGAACTTGTGTACCGAATTAATTGAGTTATATACAGCCAATCCGGAAATTGAAAGTAGCAGGACCGAAGTGAAACTTTGACATTCAATTAATTAAAATCGGAGGACCCAATCGAACTAAATCAAAACTTATATAACAGAAATCAGGACCAAAAACCAAATTAAAAGTAGAGGGACCGAAGTGCAAAGTCACCAACAATGGAGGACTCTCCTGCACATTTACGTGCAGGAGAGAGAGAAACGTGGCCGGCGGCTTTAACCGGCCTCCGCCGCGTCCACGGACATGTTTAGGTTACACGCGCCACCGCGGGAGGAAGAACACGCGGAGGCGCATCGAGAAGGGCTCCGGTAGCCAATTTCCGGTCACCGCATGACGCCGCACGCGCCACCTAAACAGGGCGTGAGGCGGAAAACCGGCTGGCGCGTGCGTCTCACGCCCTGACAGACCCCGCATTAAAAAATTAAAAAATAGGGCCAATTACCGTCCTGTCCCTGTACCCAATTCAGCGTTTTTGTCTTATTAGGGGCTAAAACTGTCTTTAGCCATTTACGAAAATAAAAAAAAAATCAAAAGTTGCGGCGGACCGGACCAGACCGGTCCGGCCGCACGCAATTACGCCGGTGCCCCTCAGCCAGAACCCTTATTTTGTCTTATTACCGGGGACGAAAGCGTCAATGCACTGTTCACAGCTGAATATTTTTTTTAAAAAAAAGGACGGGAAAAAGGAAAAACCGGAAATGGCCCCGTTTGATCATCTTCTTTTGCCGCGCGGACGAAGGCCAAAATGAGGCGCACACTGTCGCAATCCACAGTGTTTTCTGAGAGGGAGCACAGTGCAACACCCCACATGTTTTATTTGTATTGTAATATAGCACCTAAATTAATAATTAAAGCAATCGAAGCACGTGGCAACCAAGCCATAAGAAAAAAAAAAGAAAAACTGAAATCACCAATACATGTGGCAACAAACCACAGGAAAAAAAATAAAAAAAGAAAATTTGAAATGTTTTATTTTTATTTTTTGTTTTAAATTAAATTTTTTTAGTGTTTTTAGATAATTTTGATATGTTGATGTTAAAAATAATTTTAAAAAAATAAAAAAATATCATTTTAATATATTTATGAATTAAAAATATTTTGAAAAATAACTTCAACTATATTTTTTAACAGACTCAAAATCTTGCTATTAATGGGTGTAAATTAGAGTGTTTGTTTGTTTTTCTGTTTAAAAATTGCGTTAAGATTTTTTGAGTTCTTTTTTTAAAAATTACTTTAGATATATTGATATAAAAATATAAAGATATATATATTATTTTAATATATATATATATTATATTAAAAAATACTCTAACAAACAATAAGTAACCTTAAAAAAACAATCTTCTTTTGGACAAGGGTCAAGTAGGCAAGTGGAAAAATCAATTAGCTTATCGTTAGTATTAAGATGACGATCCCATTTGAAATTAGGTGGACAAAATGTCGAAATAAATTTCATAGCTAAAAGAAAGTCAGATATCCAATTAATGAGCCGACACCTAATAAATGCTCACATAAAAACTTGGTGTGATAAAAGATAACACGCACCAAAATGGACAAAAAAAAATAAAAAAAGAAAAGTCAAAGCTAACCATCAAAAAAAAAATAGCAAACCATGACAAATACAAAACAGCCGAAAGAACTATTATAATTCATAATGAAAAATCTTACAATGCACATTAATAATTTGAGCTCTTTTTAGTATATAGTATAATTATCTATATTGCTCGCGCGTTGCCGCGGGTATTCTTGTGTATATAATTTAACATAGTTAAATCCACAACGATAAATTTATATGATATAACTAAATAAAAGTTATAGATTAGGATATAAAATGTATAAATTTTTAAGTAGAGTTTGTTGCGCAAGCATAGATTACATCTTTTAGAATGTAGGTATTGTGTCATAAAAGATCACAAAAGAGCGCGAACTAACATTAAAAAAAAGAGCAAAATATTTTTATAAGAAAAAAAATAAAAAATTAATCACTAAAATCATCGTTATTATTGTGCACATAGTAAAATTATAAAAATCATTTAATACAAAGAGAAAATAAAAATAATAAAAAAAAAATAAAGGAAAAAAGGAAGCAATATTAATTTAAAATACTATAACAATAGCAACATCGGAGTCTTAACATTTAAAATTATTATTGTTGTTACTATCAAAACAATAAAAATTATCAAATTATACCGAGGAAAAAAAAAAGCATGAACAAAATAGCAAGCAAGAAAAACAATTAAAATATTATTATTATTATTATGAAAGAATAAATAAATGAATGAAAGATTAAAAAATTGTAAAAACTACAACAAAAGATCAAACAAAAAATAACAATAAAAACTAAAAATTATCATTGTTATCACTGTCAAAACAATAAAAATTATCAAATTGTTCTGAGGGAAAAAAACCCTCAAAAACATTAACAAGATTAAGCAAGAAAAACAATTAAATTATTATTATTATTATTATTATTATTTTCATTTATTTATTTTATTTTTGTATTAATAATGAAAGGGAAATGGAAGAAAAAAAAATCCTAAAAACTTCAACAAAAGATCAAACAAAAGAATAATAATAAAAAAAACTATCGTTGCTATCGCTGCCAAAACAATAAAAATTATCAAATTATCCTGAGGAAGAAAAAACTAAAAAACATTAACAAAAGAGTAAGCAAGAAAAACAATTAAATTATTATTATTATTATTATTATTGTTGTTGTTGTTGTTGTTTTTGTTGTTGTTGTTGTGTTAATAATGAAAAAAATAAAATAAATGAAATACTAAAAAAACCATAAAAACTTTAAGAAAATTAAAATCATAAAAAGAAATCAAGGGATTAAAAAAATAAATAAAAGTATAAGGTCTGAATGGAAAATCAAATATAAAGGGATTAAAATCCAAAATTAAAAGTATAAGGGCCGAAATGAAAATCAAATTTATTATCAATTTCAATCAAAGTACAAAATTATAAAAATTGAAACTGCTTATGAATTTATTGAGTTATTTAAACCCAATCCATAAATTAAAAGAAGGAGGAGTGAAGTGAAAATTGCACATTCAATTAATTTCAATCGATGGACCCAATCGAACTAAATCTAAAATTATATAACAAAAATCAGGACCATAAACAAAATTAAAAGTACAGGTATCGCAATGAAAAAGCATTAAAACCGGGGGACTCTCCTGCACTTTGACGTGCAGGAGAGAGAGAAACGGCTGCAGCGGTTTTAACCGGACACCGCCGTGTCCACGGCCGTCGTAGGACAAAACACGCCGCACCGGGAGGAAGACCAAGCGGCGTCGCATCGACTGAGAGGCCGGTAGATAATCTCCGGCGACGCTATCACCACGCACGCGCCACTTAAAGATAGCGTGAGGCGAAATACTGTCGGTCGCGTGTGATACACGCGCCGACAGTATAAAAAACAAAGTATGGTCAATTACCGGTATACCTCTGTGCCTAAGTCAGCAATTTTGTCTTATTAGGGGCTATATCCGTAATTAGCCATTTCCAAAAAAATATAAAATAATAAAAAGGTAGGCGGACCGGACCGGTCTGAAATTGTGCAATAACCGGCTTTTTGTCTTTTTCGAGGGCTAAAAACGCTATTTTACTGTGCAATAATGATAAAAAAAAATCGGAAAACTGACAAACCAACAAAACCGAACGAACCGAGAACCGACCCGACCCTAAAAATACACTATTACAATCCACAATGTTTACACTCACAATCTACAGTGCAGCACAATGAAAACACCATGCCGATTATATGTTAGGTAATATGCTAAAAGGTTCATGCAAACCCTAAAACCACGTAGAGTTCTTTGACAAGACAAACTCTCGATGGGAATCAAGACATCACATAAACACATCAAATTAAAACTTTACCTAGATTATTTACGAAACATTCCTTCCATGTTAGAATTTAGTACAATGATAAATTGTGTGAGATAATATAACAATATAAAAGATTATTTTGTGAGCACATCAATGAGGTAGGTTAATTCGTTGATAGTACCAAAGTATTTGTTTTTGTGGTTGAAATTAGTTTTTAAAATATTTTTTTGTGTGAAAAACATTAAATTAATACATCTTCAAGTGCTATTTAATTATTTTAATGTATATATATACTAGTCACTGCGGCAGAACCATATTTTTTTCAATAAAAAAATAATAATTGTGTAAGATTTTTTTTATTATAATATAAATTTTAACAAAATAATAAATTTGTGCATAATTTATGTGAAGTGTAAGTTTTCTATAAAATATATGAATTTTAAATTGATATAAATTTATATGTTTAGTAGGTTTCAACGAAATAACTAACATAAAATATCATCATCATTAAAAAACAAGAAGATTCGGATATCTAAATTATTGAATTTATTGTATTAAGATTCGTTCATTTTATAATTTAATTTAAATCAAAAACAAAAATAAAATATAAAATGTGAAAACACTTGCAATAATAAAATAACAAAAATAAGTAGTTCATTTTTTATCTCCAAAAAGAAGAAAACATAAATCGAAAATCAATCCTTATGTTACCATCATTATCATTACTATAACAGTTAAAATTATTATCAACATTACTGCCCAAACAATTAAAATCATTAAGATACCTTGAAGAATAAAAAAAGCAATTTTTTTTACAAACGAACAATAAAAAAACCATTACTAAAATTATCATTATTATTATGCAAACAATAAAATCATAAAATCATTTGATCTAAAGAACATATAAAAATAACAGAAAACACAAAAAAAAGAACAAAAGGAAAAACTGAGCAATATTAATTTTAAAATGATCACCAACATAAATTAAAATTTCAAGAATGAACCGAATAAAAATAAAATACCAATAAAAACTAAACTAAAAGCATAGATCCATAAATACAGATAAAAAATAAACTGTGTCCAAGAATGACCGAAAAAACCAAAGGAATTAATATAAAAAAATTAAAGAATAAAGACTAAAACAAAAAATAAAATATATAATTAATTCCAATCAAAAGACAAAATTGAAACAAATAAAAACTTGGGTACCAAAACAAATAAATGCATTTTTTAAAAACATTGTTGTGTAATTTTGTTAAAAATTAAAAGAATAAGTACCAAAATGAAAAGTAGCATATATAAAAAATTTCAATTGGAGGAAAAAATTTAAACAAATCTAAACCTGCGTACCGAAAAAATTAAAGGAACAAAAAATAAACCAAAAAACAAAAGAATAAGGACTGAACTGAAAACCAACATATATAATCAATTCAATTGAAGGGCACAATTTAATACAATCAAAATTTAAATCAAAGAAATCAGGGATAAAATCGAAATCAAAAGACCAGGGACTAAACTAAAATAATTACAAATAATAAAGACTTATATGCATTTTCCTGCGGCAGGAGAGATAAAAGGGCAAAAAAACCAAAAATCATCCACAGGCGATGCACCGACAACCGTAACAGGACACGCGGCTCACCAGGAGGCAGAGGACATGGCGACACATCAGGGGACACGACGGAAGCTCTGTTCAACTGCAAATGGATGTTGCATGCACCGCTTGCATGGGGCGTTTGCGGGAGCATCCGTACGACGCGCCTGCAGTGTTTTAGAAAAGAATTAATTAAAAAATGGTAAATTACCTATACACCCATGAACCCAACGATAACTACAAAAAAAATTGTGGGTGAAAGTACTTAATACCCCTTGTTCCAGGGGGTATTTTTTGTTGTTTTGGGGGGTTATTTTCGTAGTTTTACTGTGATTTTTTTTGTGAAAAGCCGAAAACACCCCCATTTGTTTCGTGTCCTTTAGCGAGTACCCAGGGGTAAAATAGTAGTTTTGCTATGCAAAGAAATTATAAATATCATCCATGTCCCTTGAAAATGGCAAAATTACCCCTGATTCCGGTGGTTAATTTTTTTTGGTCCCTAGGGTGAAATGATAATTGTATTGTCGCTATCCATAGTGAATTGTGTCTGTGTGAACATGAAAAACGCAATAGTATTTTAGCCACGCCTTTTATATATATACTAGCTATATTGCCCGCGCGCTGCCGCGGGCATAGCTGTGTATATAATATTATATAATAAAATCCATAACGATAAACTTATGTTATATACTGAATAAAAAGTTAAACAACAGGACATAAAAGAGTTTGCTGTGCAAACATAGGTTACATCTTTTAGAATGTATGCAGTGTGTCACAAAAGATGACAAAAGAGTGCGAATTATACAATTTGTGCATCATTGCAAAATAGAGGGATGTTGAGGTGCAGAACGAAAAAATCCCTCTTCCAAATGAGTCATCTCATTGTGCTGCTAATCTTCCTGTTAAAAATAGAACATTGCAAGGTAATAAATGAAACGATAAAAAATTCTTGTCATCTAATAGAAAAATGAAGCAAATATCTTGGAAAAACTGCATGAAAAAACCAGCTATTAAGATAGATAATTAAGAACAAATGTTGTAAATGGGCAAAAAAAACAATCAAGAACTAACACCATATGTTGCAAAAATTGTTGCAACAACTTTAAAAAAAAAAGAGGAAAAGAATGCTATAAATGGGAAAAATTTGGAGCCTTGCAAAACTATCAAGCCAAATTATAGCAAGAGAACACATGGATATGTAGTTCCAGATGAAAAGCTAAACATTTTGAACGACATTAACCTTAACAATAATAGAAACAATAACACATGGATATGAAGTTGTCAAGCAAAAGAATATGCTGAGTGTTCATTATCAAGCTTAGGTTTGATACAAACATATCAACAATCAAAATCCTAGAATGAGAACCTAAGCATGGATGTTGAGCTATGAAATGCATCATTCTTTTGCAAAATGAAAGTGAATCTCACTATGAGCAATATAATAACATATCTAAACACATTGCATTGGACAAAATACAGTAAAACAGTGGATACACAATCTTAACAATAACAAAAACAATCTAGTCAACAATAGCAACAATAGAAGCAAAAATACAACCAATATGTAACTATAAGAAGAAGAAACATAAACTTTAAGAAAAGCAGCAACATTATTCAAATCTAATCAATTGCATTATACCCTTTCAAGTAAGTTTAATAATAGAAACTAAATCAACTGAATGCATAACCTAGTTACACAGTCAATCATATAACATATATATTGATTGCATTATGCATCTTCAATTCACTTCTGTAATAGTAATTAAAAATGTATGTCTTTGAAATAGCTTGCCGAATTTGTTTTGCAAAAGTACATGCAGACCCATCATCATCAAGTTCAGGTTTAATATAAACATATCTATCATGCAATATGAAAAGAATCAAAATCCTAGAATCAGAACCTAAGCGTGGATGTTGAGATATGAATTGCATTATTCTTTTGCAAAATGAAAGTGAAGTTCACTATGAGCAATATAATAACATATCTAAATACAATGCCTTGGATTAAATACAGCAAAACAGTAAATACGCAATCTTAACAATAACAAAAACAATCTAGGCAACAATAGCAACAATAGAAGCAAAAATACCACCAGTATGTAACTATAAGAAAACGAAACATAAACTTTAAGAGAAGCAGCAACATTATTCAAATCTAATCGATTGCATTAGACCTTTTCAAGTAAGTTTAGTAATAGAAACCAAATCAACTGAATGCATAACCTAGTTACACACACAATCATATAGTACATATATTGATTGCATTACGCATCTTGAATTAACTTCTGTAATAGAAATTTAAAATGGATGTCTTTGAAATAGCTTGCTGAATGTGTCTTGCAAAAGTACATACAGACCCATCATCATCAAGTTGAGGTTTAATATAAACATATCTATAATGCAATATAAAAAGAATCAAAATCGTAGAATCAGAACCTAAGCATGGATGTTGAGCTATGAATTGCATCATTCTTTTGCAAAATGAAAGTGAATTTTAGTATAAGCAACATAATAACATATCCAAACACATTGCCTTGGACAAAATACATAAAAACAGCAAATACGCAATCTTAACAATAACCTAAACAATCTAGACAACAATAGCAACAATAGAAGCAAAAATACCACCAGTATGTAACTATAAGAAAAAGAAACTTAAACTTTAAGAAAAGTAGCAGCATTATTCAAATCTAATCGATTGCATTATACCATTTAAAGTAAGTTTAGTAACGGAAACCAAATCAACTGAATGCATAACCTAGTTACACAGTCAATCATATAGCATATATATTGATTGCATTATGCATCTTGAATTAACTTCTGTAATAGAAATTAAAAATGTATGTCTTTGAAATAGCTTGCTGAATGTGTCTTGCAAAAGTATATGTAGACCCATCATTATCAAGCCTAGGTTTGATATGAACATATCTATAATGCAATATCAAAAGAATCTAAATCCTATAATCAGAACCTAATAGTGGATGTTGAGCTATGAATTCGAGCATTCTTTTGCAAAATGAAAGTTAATTTTATTATGAACAACATAATAACATATCCAAACACATTGGCTTGCACAAAATATAGCAAAATAGTAAATACGCATTGTTAACAATAACAAAAACAATCTAGGCAACAATAGAAACAATAGAAGCAAAAATTCCACCATTATGTAACTATAAGAAAAATAAACATCAATTTTCAAAAAGCAGCAGCATTGTTCATAAGTAATCAAATGCATAATCCAGTTAAGTTTAGTAATTGCATTATACATCTTAAGTTAAGTTTAGTAACAGAAATCAAATCAACTAAATGCATGACCCATCTATACAGCTAATCATATAGTATATATATTGATTGCATTATGCATTTTGAATTAACTTTAGTAATAAAAATTAAGAATGTATATGTGTCTTAAGTAGCTTGCTGAACTTGTCAACAAAGAAATATGCAGAGCTATCATTATCAAACTGAGGTCAAGCCTTATAATCCTCAATTGCAATTTGTAATCCTTATTTGAGCAAATCCTAAAAGAAATTAAATTTTTTTTTAGAATGATTGATAAATAAACGATAAATATTAAGAAATAATTGGTGTGCAAAGCAACCTCTGATGGTGGAGAAAGGTTGTCTTTGTTCCTTTTAGCTGGTGGCTCATCTTCTTCATCGAGAATGATTGATTTCTGCTTTAGATGACTGCAAAATTGAGGAAAAGAGAATATTATTGTATAAGAAAGCTTATTTATAGGAAATGCAGGTGATGCATGAAAGTAAAGGGCATGAAATTGTTCTGCAATGATTAAAAGTATTGAATTTGAATATATAATTATATGTGATAAAACGAAACTGACAGATTTTATGAATGAGGATCGGTGAAATCCAAACTTTTCTTTGCCTTTGGGTGGTAACTGTCTTCTTGATGTTGAGATGGTGGGGTGCTGTCAGGTGGTGTTATTGGAGTAAGCGTGTCCGCTTGAACTATTGATGAGTCTTCAATAGTCATGGTTGTAGGAGTGGTTGAGGACTCAACACCAAATTGTTCTGACTGAATCTCTGAAGACTGTTTGATGCCTTCATCAAAAACATTTGTAACAAAGATGTCACATCTATTGATTGCTGATTTATAAGCCCCAAAACGTAGTTGAAAGATTTTCATCTTGTTCAATACTTGAGTCATTTGTGGTGGTACTGCATAAGGATCAACAATTTTTTTTGTCATAAACCAGATGATGTGCCGAGGCGTTGAAAAAGTTCTCACCAGTTTTTCCAGATAAAAAGAAGTTTGTAATATCTTTGCCATCAGTTACAATGCAGTTAACCTTAAACCTGCACCAAGAGATCAATAGTTATTTGTAATTGAGTAAAATATAAATGTATTGATTTTATGAAGAAATAAATCTATATGAAACAATAATGTGGGTATTGAATGTTTTTTACCATGGAATTGGTGCAGAGTCTGGAGTTCCATGTTCAAAGCATCTGAGGTTGTCTGATGGTCCAGAGAGTGTTTTAGTGCATTTTGGGCATGTTTTGCACCACCACCCATTAAAGAGATCATAATCAGTAATAGATGCTATGCAAGTGAAACGCATATTCTGCATTGACCAAAGCAAAAGTGAGAATAAAAACTAAAAAGTACTGTTAAAAGAGTACGCATAAGCATTAGCAATTAAACCTTATGCTGATATGGATCCATGCATAAGATCTCTTTAATTGTTTTCCGGTTTTCATTTATTTGTTGATCCAATGACACAACAGCATTCCAAGATGGAGGAAGTTTATGGACATCAAGCGGCATCTGGCTATAACTGAATTTAACAAAAGTTGATATAGTTAATAATAAATATTTATTGCTTAAGTAAAAATGAAATGGTAAATATTTTGAGAATAAGAGGGATTTACAATTGCTTTATGGCAAAACTTCCGGAATATTTGGATTGAAATACCAAAGCGATGCAGCAATCCCAGTTAAATTTGTTGCACCTGAATGCAAGTAACAGAAAAAGAAAGTAACAAATATCAATCAGAAAAAATTGCAGTTGTGCAACAAAGGAAAAAATGGTTAGATGCTATTGTATTAAAAACAATACAGCAAACCTCGAAATTATGTAACTCGAAACCCGACAAAGACAACAATGATGGGAGATTCTTGTGCATTAACGATATTATCATCAAAGCTCTGAGCAATGTCGCCCCATAAAGTAACTCGTAGATCTTCACCTCTGTTTGAAACTTGGAATTTTTAGACAAAACCATGAAAAACATAAGCTAGAAATGCAATGTTAGCAGTGGAAATACCTTATATTCTTAATGATGAACTTTTTTTTATCTTCAAGTCTGTGACCTTGAACCAATATCTTTTCAATTGGTTGGATTGCTTTAAGCCTACCCAGAACATCTAGAATAATCGAAAGGTTAGTGAAATAATGCATTAGTTTTTATTTTTAATAATTTGTTATTTTTTTTTCATACCTGTAAGAATTCTTGATCCCTTGCCTTTGGTTAAAACATGTGCAAAGTCAGTCAAGTGAAAATGGTATCGCGACACATCATGTTTAACAGAATCGAGATGCACTATCTTGGTATCAGACTTTAAGTCAATAATTGCTTCATGATCAACAACAACATTAGCAGCTCGATTTTCATAGGTGTAGAAGTCTTTAATCTCAATATAACAACCTTCGATTATGTTGAGATTGAAAAATGCTGCATCTCTCGCTTTGGATGATCCTTATATGGCCCCACCCTACGATGCAAAAAGTGTAGGAAAACAATATTAGAATTATTAAGACGCGGTTGAAATTGATGAATGCTAATAAGATAGTGTATTTAATGGAAAAAAAATTATGACAACATGGGAAAAAAGGAAGAATATCAAAATACGGATGGTAGCGTATTTAATGTAATTTATACATGAAAAGGAATTAAGAGGATATACATATTCTCTTGGAAAATTGTAAGAAAACAAACAAACATACATGCACACAAACATATGGTTATAAATTATAAATGATATCAAGTCAAAAACAAATAAGATGTTGAACTGTATAGAGGACATCTAAGTATAAAACGACATAAATTGCTGAGTAAACAGTGTGTAAAATTTTAAAACCTGGTGGTCAACCAAAAGACAGTTGAAGCTACTTGTATGTCCATTTTGCATTGGCATCCAAACACGACAAACTCTAGCTTGGATCAATGGATAAAAAAGATACTTCTTGATGTTTTTCAAAGGAACCACCATCGATCTGCATAATAAAAGCAAAAATAAGTTGATGTGGATGACGAAGGTAATATAAAAAGAATGCGCACACACCTTTAACAAATAACAAATAGTTTGCAAGAAATAAAAAAGATGCACATAAATGAATTAAGTTAGAATGTAAGAAAGAAGCAATTATTTCAAATGGGAAAAAGACCTTTTGGCAATGAATTGAGGACATCTTTGTAAACAATATTTTTAGCATGATCAAGCTGCTTTCCTTCCTGGTCACATGAAATGATTTTTAAACTTTTTCTGGATGTAACCCTCGAGAGTGCAATATATAGTTGGCCATGTGTAAAAACTTGCTCTTTTAAGAAAACACCAACAAATTTTAATGATTGCCCTTGGCTTTTGTTGATTGTCATAGCATAGCATTATTTTATTGGAAATTGTCTTCGTTTGATTGTGAATGGGCATTTTCCATCATTAATTGAGAAGACAATTCTTGGGATGAAGACTCGGTCACCAATGTTTGAGCCTGTTATAATTTAAGCTTCAATAACTGTATCAGCAAGTTGTGTGATGATAAGTCGTGTCCCATTACATAAGCCTGTCATTGGACTAAGATTCCTAAGTAACATAATTGGCGCACCGACTTTTAAAGCAAGAATGTGCGAAGGAACACCACTGAACTCAAGCTGGTTTATGAATTCCAATTGATATAATAAGTTCATATTCTGGTCATCACTGGAACATGCATCAACAGAATCACTGCTAAGATAAATGCGTTGAGGACCATGTGTAACTCCAAGTATGAAATTATTGATTTCCTGTAACAGTAATGTTCTTTGGTGTGACGATAACCCTTTCTCTAAAGTAAGATGGTTCAAGAGTAGGTAGTTTAATGCCTGGATAAATAGCTGAAACCATAGCTTCAACTAGATCACCAGAGGCATGTAGTTGCAAACCATCTGGAATTTTAACCAAAGATTCATCAAGGTCATCAAAAAAAGGCACATCACAAAGTTCCCCGTCACCAATCTTAAGAATCCATTCAGCAAAAGCTCTAATTTCTCTGACTTCATTAGGACTAAGACCATCAATTGACAATCTCATTTTTTTTTTTCAGCAACATGATTTCAAATTTTGGCCAGAGTGGGGAACTACTTAAAGAAGCATTAATAATATCTTCTTTTGTTCCTCCAGGGATAACAGGGAGAATTTGACGATAATCCCCACCAAGTAATATTGATTTTCCGCCGAAAGGTTGGTTATGGTTAGAATGACCAGTTTGCTCTAATATATCACGCAATGATCTATCCAATGTTTCAAAACAGTATCGATTATTCATTGGAGCTTCGTCCCATACAATAAGTGTTGTCATCTCAATCAACCTTGAAAGATGAGTGTTTTTCTTGATTTCACATGTTGAGTTCTCATTTATAGCAAGAGGGATTTTAAACCTTGAGTGAGCTGTACGACCACCTGGGAGCAGAATAGATGCAATCCCTGATGATGCAACAGCAAGAACAATTAACCCTTCTGATCTAATACGATTAATAAGTGAATGCCAAAAAAAGTTTTCATTGTGCCACCATGCCCGTACACAAAAATAAGAGATTGTTGATTTCTAGAAATTGATTCCATAACTCGATCATAGATCTTGTTTTGGCAGGTGTTAAGCAATGAAACAAACTGATGCTGAATTATTGCTTCAAAGCTCATAAATATCATAATTGAGCTCTTCTCTATGGAGCTTGTTTCTAATTTCAGACATTAGACGATCATTTGGCAAGGGCAAATTATAGTCTTTGAGGGATGTTGCTGAAGCATTCAAAAGTTGTTCAAGTTCATAAAGAACATAATTCTTAAGTTCATCATCATTGAAATGAAGATTATGTGGAGAGAAAGATGATAATTGGATTCTAATGTCGTCATGCATTGTAGACCAAAATTGATCAAGCAAATTTTGAGGGCTTGCAATCTCACATAATAAAGTAACACTAACAAAGAGTTGTCTAAGCTGCGAGGAGGAAGCTGTCAAAACAGCTTCTGAAAAAGCTTCAGCCCATTCTTTACCATCACCAAGGAGACCAAGTACTTTGCAGGCGAGTTGAAAAGTTGGATAAACAACACCAGAGATAGAACGCAGATATTCAAAGCTTGATGTAACCATATTATTCGATAGTTTCACCCACATCTACCTAATGTTTTGTCCATGTTTTATATATAAAATGCCTTGATATTCTTTGTTTTATGTTTTGAAGGCATTTTTGGATGAAAGATGCAAAAATGAGTAAATTGGAGGTAATTGGTAGATTTGACGTTCAGTCGATGTTTTGTGCAGATCGTGAGTTCTAGAGATCGAAATGAAGTGATTCCAGTGGAACTAAAAATCTAACATCCATACCTTTATGGAAATTTAATGCAAGAAAAATAAAAGGAGAAAGATCATGGAAATCACATCCTGCACAGTCAAATCTCGCATTCTGCCAGTGTTGACCTTTGGCCATTCAAAATTTAATATATGGATCTACAGAAGTCCAATTGATGCAAATTCAATTTTATTGGATTCATATTTCAAATACCTATCCACGCTCCACATTTAAGCCACAAACGATGTCATATGAGGGAGATATGATTTTCCAAAGATGACAACTGAATTCTGCCAGCAAACAGGTTTCGTGAAGAAACGAGTCCAAATTACATTCTGAAGCATCTAAACCGACATCCAAGTTTTTATATCAGCAATTTAGCTCCTCTAAGTCAGAGTTTGAAGATTTCATGCAAGGCTATTTCTCATTTTTAGGAAAAATAGTTATTGAAGTACTTAAATGTAAACTGTCAACTTAAGGAAGGACTATTTTGTAAAATAGAGACTAGGGTTTCTTAGCATATAAAAAGAAAAGAAAAGAGAGGGAGAGCAGAAGAGGCAGCATCCAGCAGAGAATAAACACAAATTCTCTCCTCTACAAACCCAAAAAATCATGCTCTCTTCAATCTTTAGAAGTAGTTGTTCAATAGTTATGCAAGGCTAAGCTCTTTTCTTGGTTGCAAGGACACAAAAACCTTCGGATTTCAAGAACCGTGAGATTTATTCTTCCTTCTATTTTCATTTTATGTTATGAATGAGTATGATTGTTTTCCTATGCATATTTCCTATGATTGTTGTTGATGATTGCTAGAGCAGACTCTAAGTTATTGTTGTGAACAATCTATTGCTAAGTTTAATATCAAAACCGGAGTTGTGATATATGAACTTGTGAAGCAACTAAGCTTGATAATTGTGGCGGAACTACATTATTGAACTTAGGGAGAACATTTGAATAAATTGACACAAGTTGCGGACAACTTGTATGTTAATCTTGATGAAATTATCTAGTTCTTAAAGCTACCATTAAATTGAATCATTAGTGCAAACACTTTGATTGTTTGTTGGTTAGTTATACAGCGGATCCGTTAATTAATCACGTTAAGAAAAGATAAAATTTTAGAACATAAACTGCATTTTTTTGTTTCAAGGATCGGTTCTAATTTCCGTAGGTGGATGTATGCTTGTGACCAAGGTTTGTTTTCTTGAAAAGTTTCGGTTTTAATTGATTTTGTTTGCTAGTTTAATTGCTGCCATAGTTTAGATAATCACAAACCAAATCCCCCCAATCACATAACGTACAACATAAAAATCTGACTTGAAACTTCCTCGTGGGATCGACCCCTTGCTTGCTCTATACTATCTTGTGTGTTTTAAGCTAGGGTAATTAATTTGTGCGACCGCGACATCGCAACAAAGCTTGTAACTCCTTTAACATGATTCAATAACATCCTCAAGAAATACAGTTCTCCAGCAGCAGGATGTACATATGTTATATGGCCAAGAGAAAAACCTCTTATTCTGTAAATCCATTCTTTCTGCCCAGCATCCCAAACATATTTGTTCGGAAACTGCAAGTAATATAACTGTGTTGCCTCAACATCTTCCTTGTTCCGATCAAACCATTCTGTAAGCATTGTTTTATTGAGACCGGTTTTTTTCAAAACAGAAGATAAGTTTTGTTTCCCAAAGAAAACAACAGAATGCTGCATTGACAAATGTATCTGAAGTCTTTCAACTGCTGGGTTTCTTGAATGGATGGGAAATTGGAAGAGTCGCCATACTGCTTCATAAGGACAAATAAATCTGCAATTAAGATAAGCTTGAATCTCATCGTTTCTTTGACCTTGAACAACAACTCGACATCTATCAGATCCCTTGCTAACATACTTGAAAAGGTATTTGATGAGCATTGATTGGCAACAAATCTCGACATTCACATGAGCATTATAACGGATTAGAAGTTCTCTATTGTATGGGACAACATAAGAATTAGAGAGAGTAATGCCATTTTTCATAACAAATGAGCCAGGGAAATTTCATCGCTTGTAAAACACAAATCCATTCTCACCAAACACTGTCGATTCTTTTAATTTTTTATGGAAATGTTTAGAGCATTTATTTTCCTTCATACATTGGGCTTTTGGGTTAGCAATCCCGCATGGTCCATGCAGCATAAATTTGCAAACAATTGCATAACAATGAGGATCAGCTGCTTTGTCTAGGAGTTCAGCTGAAATAACTGAGTCAACATCCTTAGGCGATCAAAATTTGTATTCGGAAGCAAGCCAAATCAATAAATGAGTATGGGGCAAGCCTTTTTTTTGGAATTCAATAGCACAAACATCTACAAATTGTGAAAAAGATAATTTAAAATATTGTATTGAATGAACAGCAAAGAAGGAAAAGAATAAGCATAGAAAAGTACCAGCAACTGTTTTTCCAAAGGGCTTTCCTGATTTAATGAATGAAATCATATCATTAAGTTTGTATCGAAAGACCCTTGCAATTATGTCAGGTTTATCTTCAGCTTTATAATTTCGGTCTTTTTTAATCTCCCTTTGTATTTCTGGCCAATTGACATTGCAAGTGAATGTTATAAAAAGGTCAGGATTACCATAATAACGATATATAGCCATTGCATCATGATAATTGTTCATCATGTATCGAGGGCTTCCAGTTAAAGAAGATGGGAGGATGATTTTTCCAGTATTAGAACCATTAAGATCCCCTCTTAAAACAGCCTCTTGGATGCCTTGATAAGATTCAGTTCTAAGATTCAGTTGGTTTGAGCGAATGAAATCAAGACGCTCTTGTTCAACATTCATAAATGCATCAACCAAAAATTGTTGATAAAGTCTTCCACCTTTGGTAAGAGTAGAACCATCTCCTAATCTTTCTTGAATGATATAAGCATAATATGCTCTCATTGTTTCTTTATGACGTTTTGCAGGAGTATAATGATCTTGATTTGCAAAGAAAATTTCAGTATGATAGCCATCCTCACCATAAGGAAATAAGAGTGGATACTGAAGAGACATAAATTTCGGGTGCAATTTAGAGAACCGGTGAAGATTCTTAGAATAACATTCAATAATAATATCTCTATCAGTTTGTGATTCTCCAATATCCCCCACAATTAAACCGCAAACATCATTAGAGGAAGGATCATCATATTAAGTTGAGTCACCATCTCTCTTCCCAATCAAGCGAAATTTAAAATCTGGGAACCCATCTCCGTCAAGTCTATGTCTAACTTGGCAAAACAATTTGACTAATTCATTGGAAGAATCAAGCATGGCAATAAGTTTTTTTACAACATCTCCATCTAAAGATGATTGACCGCAATCATTATTAAATGGGTTTAGTCGATTAGTAATTTCATTGTCTGTGTCAAAGATGTACAACTGTGCAAATCTGGGTGATTCACCATCAATCGGCAGCAGTGATCCCATAAGATGATGACATTGTCCATTTATTTTAAATATATATGGCCCTGGTTGGGAATTAACAATATTATCAATTTGGGCTCCCATTGAAGTGAAAGCAAACATTGAATTATAAGCACGAATGTTATTTCAGAAATTGATGGACAATGGACCATTGGCAGGATTTAAAAGCTCATCTAGAAATCGAGGTGTATCAGGAGGAGCAACCAATTTGATTTTTCCATTAGAACAACATGATGTAAAAGTTGGGTTTTTTTTTGTTGAACGTGCCAAACGTTCAGCGAACCAGAAAAGAGCATTGCAATGCTGACATTTCCATGATTTATCACCGAAATCAAGGGGCTCTACCAAGATTCCTGAGGTTAATTGAAATTGGAAAAAGAGAATTAAAATTTCAGTAATTTATTAACAAAACCGAGCCAAAAGAAATGGTTAAAGGTGTTGGAGTAGCTCACGTTTTCTTTTTTTTGATAAGAAGATTGACCAACGTTATTATATTGGTCATGAATCACTGAGGGAATATTAATTGGATGATCTCCAGCTTGATAGTTTGATATTGCAGAAGACAAATTGACTGCGGATGAAGGATCAATGGTAATTGCATTCTCAGTTTGATTTTTTCTTGAGCGCAAACTTGGATCAAAAGATGAAGAGGCAATTGTGGAGGGATCTCTAAAATGAGAGCCAATATGTGCATCACATTCAAAAGTATTTAGTTCAGAACATTCAGCATCTGAAGAGCTACAAACGCCAAGAAAATTTTCTTCCGCAACAGGATGGAAATCATCGTCAGAAACACTTGTAGGATAAGTATAACATCCTATGTGATGATCTGGCTGCCGACGTTGGCGACGGCTTGTCATAATGAAGCCTTTCAATGAAAAATGATTTTGAATGCAAATGTTAGTGCGGAAAACAAACTATAGAAGGAATGAACTTGTCGTAAGGTAACTATGGGATGTTGCGCTTAGACGGAATTAAAAAAACATGATGAGGAAAAACATCAGGCAAGAGGGGGAAAAAGTTTGATCTAAGCTATAATAGTTAAAGGCTAAAAAAAAAGACAATGGACAAAGGCTAGCTTGTAAAATGTGATGGGAGACTTTAGTTCCAATTGAATGTGATTTAATGTTGCTTTGCTTGCTTATATAAACCTAATTTGGAGTTTGAATGTAAGGTGCTAGAAATGTGGCAAAGCAAGAACTGATGTAAATCATCAGGCATGCATTGTAGGAAATAGATTATTGATGATTCCCAAAGCAAGATAATTTCATGGTAGTTTGGTTGCATGCAAGAACCAAGATGGTGTTTGAAGCCCATTAGAAAGTGGCATAGGAAGAAAAATTAATACCTAACAATCATGTATTGATATTAGAACAATTTGACCAATGCATTTATGAAGCAAAACAATCATATACTGACTTGATTGCATATAATAATCTAAGGTGCTGCTTAAATGTGAAGAAGTTTTATATTCGTAGGAAAAACATAAAGCCATTGGAAAGAAGTCGGAATCCATTTTGAAGTAAACTAACAAACAGGGAAAAAACAAGCTAAGCATGTAAAAATATACCGAAGAAAATCGAAAGAATAATGAAATGGGAAAAGTATATGGAAGAAACGAACCTGAGTAATAGTGCAGCAAAGCTTGAAGAGAAAAAGATGAGGGAGCAACAGGAAATCATTGCAGCCAATAAATGAACCTTTAAAGCAGTCTTGCAACAACAATTTCTCCTGAAACATTTGAGCACTTGTATTAAGGAAAAGAAATTAAAAACTCATTTGTAATGAACGCTAAACAATGAAGAACTTATATTTGAAGGCAAAAGCAGCATCACAACTGCTAGATCAGGTTTCCACAAATATGGGCATTGTTAAATTTCCAAACAAAAAAACCACATTGATTTCTCCGTCGTTTGTCCGGATCCTCTAAATCAGTAGGAAAAGTCATGGCAGGTATCTATCAATGGAGTGATTTTTTTATGAAATCAAGCAATGACTTAATCTAATCCTGTTCTTTGCTTATGCTTTAAGGAGAGTAGTTAGTTTTCATTTATTAATGTAGACATTTGTTGTCTAGTAGGCTAAAATGATGTTGATGGTTTTGTGATAGCATGGATGTCAAGTTTAGTTTGTGCATTAAGAGATTAGTATGTTCTTATTGGCTTCTATATCTTCTTTGTAGAGAATTAAGAGTTTTTGTTTTTAAGGGGGTAGGCAGAACTTGGGAATTCAATTTCAATTGAGTGTATATTAACTGGTTACTGAAGGATAGTGGGAAGTGTTTATTTGCTAAAAAACATAAAAACCCTTTTTTGCATGACCTTTAGATTGAAAAGACACATAAGACAGAAACTTGCCTAAGGAATTGATCGTTGAAGTTTTGGGATTGGATAAGATATGTTTTTTGTACACCTTACAACGTTTAACTACTTTTACAAATGCTCCTAGACACTATTTTTTTCTCATGAAAGGAAACATTTTTATTAACAAATATATATGTCAACCATGTTTACAGCAGGATTGACAATCTAAGCATGATGTGTCTCCTTGTTTTAATGTTGTAGTCTTAATGATGAACTGTAAAAGTCTAAAATTAATGATTGGATCAGGATAATCTCAAGGCTTTTTAACATATAAAGGAGTTGCATAATGATGAGGAACAACTCTATCCTGAGAAACACAATAAGCAACAAAGTTTCTTTGTAGAAATGAAGCCAATTTATTTTCTTTAGTTGAAGGAATTACATACATTGCAAATGCTTTATTTGAATAACCCTAACAGAATCAGTTTTAATTTGTTCACATGAATAAGCTTTGCATCTTTTGTTTTATGCTCATTTATAGTTTTGTTACATATTCCTTATGAAAAAACCAACATCTAAACACAAGCATAAGCATAAGAGGATAACAATGAATGATGTATATAAGAACAACAAAACCATAGCAAGCAAGTGGACACACATATTGATGAAGTTCAAGGAATAAATAGCTCGGAAGACTAAAAACATAAACCGCGAACCCGAATACTATTGGAAAGACAAAAGAGGGCAAAAGAGTTAATCACATCAAGAGAACTCAATTGTTTTAAGGGGAATACCGCTGTTGAGAATCATTGTATACGATTGATTTATAAAGAGGAGGGAAAAAAGCTTTAAATACGCATATGCCAACAGTGTAAGAAACTAATAAATTGAAAGAACAAAAAGAAATGCAAACCTAGATAAATCAACGAATGAAAAATGGATGAACCGCTAATAAACAATTAATCAATTTCTGCATCAAACTTAATTTGATTTCGAATACAATAATACCCCTTCAATGATGATTTCAATCTCACCTCATCTCAATCTAACCCTTCTGTTTCTGTTTGTAAGTTATTCATTTTTGTCATTTAATATTGATTTTCACCCATGCCGTAGTCAAATATCTCCTAAAAAGAGGGGAAAAAATGCAGGACAGATTTTTTGTCCAAGCCGAGATAGTGCATTGTTGTTTTCAAGTGTTGTATTGTAGTTGTTGAAATGTTTTTATTGTGTACTAATACATTATTCAACTGGTTTTGCCATTAAAAAACACTCATGTAAGATCTAGAATTGCAAATGAATGTCTGTTGAATTGTGTACTAAAACACTCATGTATATTTTTTCCCCTCTTTTAATCCACTTGAACTTTGTTCAAAAAAAAAAGTTTAGGGGGAAAAAAATCAAGCAAAGACAGACCCAAATTGTTTTAAAAATCAACCCTACCCATACCAGATTTTCTGCAATCGAAGCTTTTGTAAGGGTTGTTAATGGCAGATTCTCCTGTAATAAATCAACATAATGTCAAAACCCAAACCTAGTTCTTTGCTAGATTGAAAAATGTCTTTTTTGAAAGAACTTCTCGATATTTCCATTGACAATGGTGTAAAGTATTGGTACTATTTTCGAATATGCATTACATGAATGCCTTGCATGGCATGCTGTTTTTTAGAAAATTCAATTGTTTCACTCATTCATTACACCAAGCCCAAACCCAATCAATTTCTGCCCCTAGCTTTCTTCTACTGTTTTCTAGAGCATGTTTGGAGATTCTATGTTGATCCTTGATGATAAGTAAAATTTTAATATGCAATCAATTCAATTTTGGAATGAAATAAGAAAATACTCAAAATGAAGCAATATAATCAATTGTCTAATAACCAAGACCATTTTTGGATATGATGTTTACAAAGATAACAACAAAGACTTGAAGGCAATTTGTTAGACAACCCATGAAGCCTAATCTCCAAAGGATTCAAGTTATCTAGAACTCGAACATCTCTTAAACAAAGGGGAAAAAACAGAGCAGATTGTTGACAAAGTTGAAATAGTGTAGTGTTGTTTATCATTGATGGATTATAGCAGTTGAAACATGTTCATTTTGTACTATGACAGTATCAAACTTGTGTTGCCATAAAAAAACAGACATGTGAAATTTAAAAGTGCTAATGAGTGTCTATTGTTGTTAAGGAACAAAAAAATTAAGCAAAGACAGCCCCCATTTTTTTCAAAAATCTACCCTACTCATACCAGATTTTCTGCCATGGGAGTTCCTGTATGGGTCATCAATGGCAGCCTCTCCTCTAATGTAACAACCCGATGTTTTTTTTATTTTTTTATAAATATATATATACTTAACACGCATGGTGCCAGAAATCAGAGAGCCTGATTATCTCACATCATCGAAATACCATCCATACGATCAACATTTCATTAAAAGTGGATCTTACATAAACATGTAGTATTATGGTTGCATAATTAGAAAATTCATATTAAAAATATGTCTACATAGACATGAGTTTGCATTCCTATCGTAACTAATAGCCATTACAAATTTATACAGAAGGGTTTAATAAAAGTTATGCGTTCAGTACATTGTTTCATACGAAGTATATTGCGATTTAGTATGCATCTACGTGATTCCTTGCAAAAGTAGGTTCCCGTGTGTCGGGTTCCTAGACATCTGGTGGATATGACGTCCCTGCAGTAGTATTAAACATTTAAGATAATGTAATTACTTAAAGATAATAATAATGATGAAGACTAAACGGTCTGACAGTTAAATGAGGCATCAACATTTATAATCACTTCATATATTTGGTACATATAGCTTGTAATGCAATATATATACACCAACTATTCTAATTAACCATAATCTCAAACCCGACTATCCTCATAAGGCATCATTTGCTAAGGTTAACCGTTCATTCACTCCGGTCATCCTTTTCGGATACCATTAGCCGAAGCTAATCATTCTTTTGTCCTGGCCATCCATTCGGATGCCATTCGCCGAAGCTAATCAATCGTTCGTCCCGGCCATCCATTCAGATGCCATTAGCCCAAGCTAATCAATCATTTGTTCCGGCCATCCTTTCGGATGCCATTAGCCGAAGCTAATCAATCATTTGTTCCGGCCATCCTTTCGGATGCCGTTAGCCGAAACCAATTAATTGTTTATCCCGGCCATCCTTTCGGATGCCATTAGCCGAAGCTAATCAATCATTTATTCCGGCCATCCTTTCGGATGCCATTAGCCGAAGCTAATCAATCGATTATTCACATTTAAGCATTCAACAATCTAATATAAACTCTATCGCATTCGAATAATATTCAACTTAAAATACTTCTTACGTGTCGTACAAAAAGAGAGGTGTAATTCACCTACCTGCTCTACTTCTGGGTTGTTCTTGTCTGGACGATGGTTCAATCCCGACTGCACCGCCTGCGACATCAATGTCCACAAAAATCAGTATATTTCTATTTTCAATTTCACATTCGTCACCATACTTATTTCAACAAAATCACACATTGAAACCATAAATTTCAACACCTAATCCATCAACAAAATCCCAACAAAATCACACATTGAAAACATAAATTTCAACACATAATCCCTCAACAAAATTCCAACCGAAAACACATATTGAACCCATAAATTTCAGCACATAATCCTTCAATAAATCCTAACAAACCACACATTGTAATCATAAATTTCAACACATAATCCCTCAACAAAATTCCAACCAAAAACACATATTGAACCCATAAATTTCAGCACATAATCCTTCAATAAAATCCCAACAAACCACACATTGTAACCATAAATTTCAGCATATAATCCATCAATAAGATCCCAACAAACCACACATTGTAACCATAAATTTCAGCATATAATCCATCAACAAAATCCCAACAAAATCACACATTGAAATCATAAATTTCAACACATAATCCCTCAACAAAATTCCAACCGAAAACACACATTGAACCCATAAATTTCAGCACATAATCATTCAATAAAAACCCAACAAACCACACATTGTAAAACCATTGGCCAAGGATGTCACATCCTCAAGGCCAAACCTCTTCCATATCCTGTTAGCAATTGAATTCATAGCATGAAAAGAAAACTTATACCCGGGAAAGAAACCTATCAGGCACCGGCGCCAATCCACAGCGGACTTCTCCCATAAACTACCATTCAATTGAAGACGAAAACCAATCAACTTACGAGGGCTAGGGTTGAGAGTGCACCGAGTGTTAGTGTCGGTAACTCTTATCTTGTCGGCCTAAGATCCTTAAACTGGAGAGCTACTGTTAAGCATCAATATCTCCTTGCTGAAGTGTACCATTCTCATCTCCACCGTTCAGCACATGAATAACACTCATAAGCACCACATACCCAAATTTCAGATTGATCCAACGGTGCAATAAAGGCAAACTAGCTAGCAGCTCTGACTGGCCGAAGAAACATATTTAGCTATATTGTTCAAAAGATTACACGTCTCTACCAGAGCAATACCAGGCTGATCTCTCTGGTGAACATTTTTTAACAAGTAAGGCGCACAACATACCAAAAGTTTAGAGAAATCCAACGGTGGACGGAGGAGGAACTAGCTGGCGACTCTGACGAGTTTGAGGGGGTTTTCTAGAAATCTTCAGATGACTGGATTTCTCAAACGGATTCAAATAATCACAATCCCTCCGGTCCGATTTTATACAATGGTTAGGTACATAACATACTCAAATTCCAGCCCGATCTAACGGTGGCCGGAGGAGATATTGTTCTCGGAGTACCACCCCTTCTTATCTTTTTCTCTCCAACCTCTCTCTAACTTATCTCCCCCCCCCCCTTAAGTGCACAAATGAGCCCCCCATTTCCTTTTAAATGTATCTTTTTACCCCACCTCTTCTCTTCTTATAATTTAAATCATAATCTTTTTATTTATTTCAATTTTACCCCTCTAAACTTATTTTACTCACCCTTTAATTCATTCCTTGGGTTTTTTTGCAAGTTCATCTTGTTGCAGATTACTTACGGAATATTGACCTTGGTCGTATTTCTTTACGATTTTCTGTCGCGTCACGAAATCGGCAGCGAAAATCTAAATCAGCCTTTAATATTTATATATTCTCTTGGTTGTTTACATCTAATATATAAACATCATTTCAATACTGAAATTTTGTCAATCTTGCATTCACTCTTCATTATAATTGTTCTCTCACTTATTCATTACTCCAAGCTCAAACTCTATTAATTTCTTTCTCTAGGTTTCTTGTACTCATCTTACAAACTCAACCTTGCGATTGAGTCAATAAGCTAATTACCTAGAGCATGTTTTGAGGTTCTATGTTTATCCTTGATGAGTATGCAATCAATTCAATGTTGGAATGAAATCAGAAAAATGCTCAAAATGAAGCAATGGAATCAATTGTCTAATAACCTAGACCAATTTTGGATATGATGTTTACAAAGATAACAACAAAGACTTGAAGCTAAATTGTTAAACAACCCATTAAGCCTAATCTCCAAAGGGTTCAAGTTATCCAGAACTCAAACATCTCTTAAACAAAGGGGAAAAATAGAGAAGATTGCTGGCGAAGTTGAAATAGTGTAGTGTTGTTCATCGTTGATGGATTATAGCAGTTGAAAAAATTTTGATTTTGTATTATGACAGTATAAAACTTGCGTTGCCATTAAAAAACACACATGTGAAATTTAAAAGTGCTAATGAGTGTCTATTGCTGCTAAGGAACTAAAAAATTAAGCAAAGACAACCCCTATTTTTTTCACAAATCCACCCTACTCATACCAGATTTTCTGCCATGGGAGTTCCTGTATGGGTCATCAATGGCAGCCTCTCCTCTAATATATCAACATCATTTCAACACTGAAATTTTGTCAATCTTGCATTCACTCTTCATTATAATTGTTCTCTCACTTATTCATTACTCCAAGCCCAAACTCCATTAATTTCTTTCTCTAGCTTTCTTCTACTCATCTTACAAACTCCACCTTGCGATTGAGTCAATAAGCTAATTACCTAGAGCATGTTTGGAGGTTCTATGTTTATCCTTGATGATTAAAAATTTTTGAATATGCAATCAATTCAATTTTGAAATGAAATAAGAAGAAGCTCAATATCAAGCAATGGAATCAACAGTCTAGTAACCTAGTGCATGTTTGGAAATGATATTGATAAAGAGAATAACAGAAAATTTAAGCTCAATGGTGGCAAAATTCATGAAGCCCAATATCAAAAGGATTCGAGTTATCTACAACTCCAATGCTGTTTTTTATGTTAATTTTATCTTTTTTTGCAGTTGACCTTGTAAGATGATGTTATTCTTATTCATCATAATGTTTGAAGTCCTGGATTGATATTTCCATCTGACTTGTTTGCTGGGTATTTAATGTGTCCCAAACTATTAAATGTTTGTGTTTCATCAGGACAATCGTAACATCCATGGCCATTGTCGACGACAAGAGCATTTGCCGGACGCCGGAAGAAGAAAATGGGATCACAACTCCTGAACCTTGCTTATTTTCTTCAGTTTCACCAGGCCAGTCATTCATTACAAGTAAAATCATCATGCCATCACAATCAGATGCATGCTTTTCACCCTGAAAGTTCACACGACTACAAAAATATGAAAAAAAACCCTGCTTTTAGCATTTTACTTCAAAGATTGCATGGCATTTCATCTCATAGAGTGAAACTATTATTCTCCCTAGCAAAACCAGCATCCCAAAGAATTGTGGGGTGCATTCCAGAAAAGCATACAGACCAGCTGGTAGAATACATCTGCAGCACAAATAAGCACTAAATCAACCCAGGGATGCCCAGTAGGTAGCAAGTTTTAATGCCCTGACAGTAAATAATAACACACCGCTATAATAATCTTTCTGCACCAGCAATGCTGGCCCTCCATCCAATTAGTGCGGTTGGAACAGAAAGCTGTTCCTAGAACTTCATATACGGAAACAAGAGACAAACAAGATGAATTACAAAATCTATGCTGAGTTACAAGTTCCCTTCATGGATAATGTCATTGTCAGTTTCCAGGAAACAGTCCTAGGAAGCTACTCCTAGGGAGCAGGTTATTGACAGCACAAGATTGCCAAGTCGCGAGCAGGTTAGTTAATCCTTTCCAAAATCATGCCCTCTCTCATTAGCTTGCTTTAGTATTTCGAACTAGCTTGCCAGGTCCATCTAAAATCTTAAAACACTAGTTTCAATTTAGTATTTCTTTTTCTTTTCTGGAGAAACTTTTTTCTAATGACCGGCTAGTTGGATTGAATTGGATTATACTACAAATTCTACATAACAAAATCAGAGTTCAATTTTAAAACTTCAGTGAGTAGTTTCTGGAGGTAAAATTATGCATGGGTAACAATAATTAAACCACGTCGCATTTACACAGGAATTTGGAAACAAAATTCCATTGCACAATCGCTGTTAGCAGGGAGTGAACTTGTTCTAGAAATATTGTATATGAAAGTATATATAAACCCTCTAATAAATAAAAAAGATGCAATTGTTGGTTTCACAAAATGTTATTCCAACACTAGACTGCTCTGCAAGGATAAAATAAATGACCGAATTAGCATCTGAAGGCCAAATATCCATGTCACAATGAGCAACAAACATCGGAAACAATGATGGAAATATCACTGAAAACGGTGAATGATTCAAGATCAAAACCTATAAAAACACTATAATGGAAAATCTGGAAAAAATATTAAAAAAATGCATATATCACCATTGAAAAGTGGGACAGTGGTTACTCAGCAAGATTCATTGGATATGTGGAAAACACATCAGAATGCAAGTTAGCAACGCTTCTAAGATTATCTTTCTGCATTTTTGAAGACATTGAATGGCGATTTCAGGAAAATGTTTGAACACAGTGAACTAAGTCTTGCAATCGGCTCTGGGAGTAGAGGCTTAGAGAGAAAGAGTAATTGTTTTGAATTGAGATTCTTAATTCTAACTCTTCAGTTAGCCATATTAACATCTGGCTGCCAAAAGCAAAGCCATTGGATCCCTATAATATCTGATTAAGTACTTTGCCAGAAAAATTGGCATGTGATAAATCACACCACCAGCTGCATTTAAAGCAAAGCTAGCTTCCACTTAACCATCACAAGACTAACAGTATCATTCAAACTACTGACATAACAGATGTCACACAACTCCATAGCATGTTGCCATAAACTTAAAACCATATATGTGGGTCAAGGAAAAAGAAAGGAAGAAAATTAACGAGTAGGTAATGCTTCCATAATGATTATTTTGACAGGCAAATGTCCAGTATCATCAAGGTTGAATGGAAATTTTACTACTACCATGAATGATAGATAAAAAAAAGAGAGGGTTAGGATTCTGACCAGGGTGATGCCCCTACCTGAATTGAATCTACTAACTCCTATGTCACCGACCTGCGTCTGACCCAGCTCCTGATGAACTATCAATATCAGAGCCTGCACATGAAATATCAAAATGAATCAATAAATCCATTTTTATGTCCTAATTGACATTATCATTTCCAGAAAATTATGTGTTCAACAACACTATAGCTGTAGTGTTTCAATTACCACTTGAAGAAGATCTAGAGCCACAGCCAAAACTGCTAGAGCTACTTGATCTGCTCATACAATGGCCTTGCTTATGCTCTTTAATAGGAGAAGAGGCGGGATGAGTCACTTGTACTGCTTCAAACCAAAAGGTTTCAGAATTCAATATGCATAATTATTAGAATGCATACTGATTCTAGTTTCTCTGAAGGCAAATTCTGCAGGCTTATACTCAGTTCCTGCTTCTCCTCGTATGTCATTTTTCTCTTGTCAGTGTCCTTCTCAGGCTTCTTCGACACTGATGCCCTACCCTGATCAGTAGCAGTATTTGCAGCTTTCATCAAAGAATCTGTTCCACCCAAAGTTCTCATCTCTAAAGGCATTGTCTGCGGTAAAGGAGCAGGACTGGCAGATGCAGAAGCAGATGCAGGAGTAGGAGATGAAGCAGGAGGACCTGGATCTCTTTGAAGCAGGTTTTTGCAAGCTAGCACCGAACCCCATCTCCCTCCTCTTATCAGGATTAGTTTTGGCCTTAAAATTAGCCCAATTCTCCTCAAAAATCTTCCACAATGTATCTGCCATAGCATGCACATCCTGCCCTTT
Organism: Salix brachista; assembly: GCA_009078335.1. Lineage (NCBI taxonomy): Eukaryota > Viridiplantae > Streptophyta > Magnoliopsida > Malpighiales > Salicaceae > Salix > Salix brachista. Next base: position 12,524,205 of record CM018582.1, read on the forward strand.
CTCATTATACTTCATAGCATTATTAAAAGTCAACCTAACATCCCCAGCAAACTCCTCTGGCGTCTTATACCAATTCTTACTCAGCCTCCTAAATCCATTGGATGCTTAATGATCTTCAAATAATCATGCAACTTCAACCTCTTCACATCCACTGGTACATTAAACACCCATCCATATTGATGTTTCATTAACTTCTCTAGCAACTCCCTACTCTCTTTAACTAAATCCTTACTAAACTCCACCACCACCCCTTTGTTAGCAACTTAATAGAACTGAGAAAAATTGAACTCTGGCAATTGAAGGAGCCAGGGACCTCCACACTGATTTTGGTATGATTCAGAAATTGCATGCATATTTCATTGAATTCAGATCTTAAATAGACATCCCTAATAACTACCCATGACTTAGTTAACTATCCCAGTAACTCCCCATTACAAATCAAATAACTGTTGCTTAAGAAAATAATAGTCCCCGAATAACAAATAATTGCACCCTGCCCCCATAGTAAATATTAATTAACTTCTACCCCCCCTTATAAAGAAAAACCCTAGATCTCTTTTCCCATTTGTTGGGCGTGTAGTAGAGCCGCCTCCTTCAAAAGAGCTCGTCCACGAGCTCCGGGTAGAGCTGTCGCAGCTCGTTGTCGTCGACCCACGTGGCGTCCTCCACCTCAGTTCCCTTCCAATGGACTAAAAGATCAACCCCTGCTCGGACACCTCAGGGGCCATTGTGCCATCTTCCATCACGGTGGGTAACCGAGGGTTAGGGTTAACACGATTCCCAACCTTTTTCTTCAAGCAAGACACATGAAAAACCGGGTAAACTTTGGACTCCTTGGGCAAATCGAGTTTGTGTGCTACGGTCCCGATCCTCTGAGTAATCTGAAAGGGTCCAAAATACCTTGGGGCTAGCTTCAGATTCCTCCTCACGGCGACGGTCACCTGTCGGTAAGGCCTTAACCTCAAATACACCCAATCCCCAACTTCGTATTCTCTTTCAGTCCTCTTTCTGTCTGCATAAGTCTTCATCCTTGTTTGTGCTTTCTGTAGGTTCTCTCGTGCAAGGGTGAGGATGTGCTCTCGATTCCTCAGCTCATCGTCCACTGCCTGCACTGTCGTGGTTCCATGCTCATAAAGGAGGAGGTGTGGTGGTGGTTTGCCGTAAACTAACTCAAACGGGGTGAACCCAGTTGAAGAATGCTCAGAAGAGTTATACGCCCATTCAGTCATGACCAACCAGTTGACCCAGTCTTTTGGCCGATCGCTGGTGAAACACCTCAGGTACCCTTCCAACCACTTATTTACAACCTCTGTCTGACCGTCGGTATGAGGATGATAGGCTGTGCACATGAGTAGTTTAGTCCCACTGAACTGAAATATTTCTTGCCAAAATCTGCTTGTAAACACTGTATCACGGTCACTGACTATACTTTGCGGCATTCCATGTAGCTTGAATATGTTGTCCATGAAAGTCTTTGCTACTGTTGCAGCTGTATAGGGGTGTAATATAGGTAGAAAATGGCAATACTTACTGAACCGATCCACCACAACTAGAATTACATTATATCCTTTAGACAGGGGCAACCCTTCAATAAAATCCATGCTAATATCTACCCATACCTGACTGGGTATTTGTAGAGGCTGTAAAAGTCCAGCTGGCTTTAGGTTGTCTGTCTTATTTCTTTGATATACTTCGCATTCCTTAATAATTCGCCTGACGTCCTACCTCATGCCATGCCAGAAAAATTCTTTTTTAAGTCTTGCTTGTGTTTTCTGTGATCCAGTGTGTCCTCCCATCGGGCTGCTGTGAAAATACCATATAATCTGCTCTTGTTGCTCCTTTAATGTCCCTAAATGAATCCTGTCTTTGTAAAATAGAAAACCACCCCTGAATTGGTACTTGAGGGAATCTAGCTTCCCGATGTGGTATTGATTGATTAGCTCCCTCAACTGAGGGTCTTGATTGTAGGCTTGAGAGAGTGTCTCCCACCATTTTACATTCACCAAACTAAGGGCTTGGACCTTCCCCTGGAGAGTCTCTAGGTCAGAAAGCTCACTGTCATCCTGAGCTGGCATTCTAGATAGGGCATCTGCTGCTTTATTCCCCTTGCCACTCCTGTACTCCACCCCAAAATCAAACCCCAACAATTTAGTTATCCACCATTTTAGCTCCCTCAGCTGAGGGTCTTGATTGTAGGCTTGAGAGAGTGTCTCCCATCATTTTACATTCACCAAACTAAGGGCTTGGACCTTCCCCTGGAGAGTCTCTAGGTCAGAAAGCTCACTGTCATCCTGAGCTGGCATTCTGGATAGGGCATCTGCTGCTTTATTCCCCTTGCCACTCCTGTACTCCACCCCAAAATCAAACTCCAACAATTTAGTTATCCAACTCTGTTGGAAAGGAGTACCTACCTTTTGTTCTAAAAGGTGCTTCAAGGCCTGCTGGTCAGTTCTGACCACAAATTTGTGCCCCAACAGGTAATGTCTCCATTTTTGTATTGTTAACACCAAAGCTAAGAACTCTTTTTCATAAGTAAATATAAATAAATTCTTACCCTTTAGAGCCTTACTTAGGTAAGCTAGGGGTCTCCCTGTCTACCATAGCTGCAAGCTTTGCTGGATCGGCCTTGACACCTTCATGTGAAATTAAATGCCCCAAATATTCCACTTCCCGACAGTCAAATACACATTTAGAAAGCTTAGTATACAACTGATGATGAATTAAGACACTTAGGACAGTTTCTAAGTGTTTGATGTGTTCCCCCAATGTTTTACTATACACTAGGATATCATCAAAAAATACCAACACAAATCTCCTAAGATAGGGCCTGAAAATTTCATTCATTAACCCTTCAAAAGTTGAAGGAGCATTAGTGAGCCCAAAAGGCATCACTAGAAATTCGTATTGCCCCTCATGTGTACAAAAAGCAGTTTTTGGGATATCTTCTTTTTTCATTCTGATTTGGTGATAACCTGACCTTAGGTCTAGTTTAGAAAACCATTCAGCCCCATTAATCTCATCTAGCAACTCAGTAATGTTAGGAATATGAAACTTAGCTTTGATGGTATCCTTGTTGAGGGCTCTATAATCAATGCATATGCGCCAGCTGCCATCTGCCTTCCTCACCAGCAAAACAGGTGATGAATATGGACTTTGACTGTTTTGAATAATTCCATTCTTCAACATCTCTTGGACTAACTTCTCAATTTCTTCTTTTTGATAATAGGGATACCGATATGGCCTCACATTGGTGGGTTTAGCTACTGCATGGAGTTGGATTTGGTGGTCGTGGCTCCTACAAGGAGGTAACTCAGTGGGTTCCTTGAATACTGCCTCAAATCCATCTAAGACTGCTTGTATGGCTGGTTCGGTGACTGCTGCTCCAGGGTTGGAAGTGACTTTCATTAGTTGCAACCAAATTCCCTTGCCTTTAGTCTAGGCGATTTTGCTGAGGTTGGGCTCCTCCTCTACTGCTTGCTCTGGCTTTCTTAATCCTTGTAAGGTAAGTGACCTTCCACCCATCATAAATCTCATGCTTAGTTCCATAAAGTTCCATTGAATGGTTCCCAAGCTTCTCAACCAGTCAACCCCCAACACCACATCACCCCCCCCTAAAATAAGTAAAAATAGGTTGGTGATAATGTTACATGCTTGCATAGTTAATTGCACTCCCTTGCAATATCCCGGGCAAGTAAGAGTATCCCCATTAGCCACCTGGACTGCCATTCTGTTCTTCTCCACTAACAGTTTCTCCCTTTTTGCCACCTTAATGTCAATAAAACTGTGGGTGCTCCCTGTGTCGATGAGAACAATGACCGAGCATTTTCCAATCTTCCCCACTATTCTCATAGTCTTGGGGGAAGGTGCTCCTGCATTGGCATGCAGTGATATACCCAACAATTCAGCCTGTAATTCCCCAGGTATACCTTCTATTGACCTAGCAGTGTAAGACTCTTCTTCATCTACTTCTTCTCCCTCGAAATTCATTCCTTCCAGCAGATACAACCTTGGTCTGTTGCACTTGTGACCAGGTTGGTACCTCTCACCACAGAAATAACATAAACCTTTTTCCCTCCTCTCTTGCATCTGATTGGGACTAATTCTTTTGATTGGGTAAGTATTTTTTCTTGGAAATGCAGGTTGGGTTCTCAATGGTTGTGGGGATGGTTATTTGAAGACTGGGTTTGGGGCTGGAAGTCTGGCCATGGTGTTGAAATTGTGAGTTTTTGGTGAAGGCCGAAAGGTAGTTGGGTAAGAGGTGTTTTGGGCTGAATTGATTTTATAAGGATTGTGTTGCCTATTGACTTTTTCTTCTTGTAGGCGTGCTAATCCAAAGGCAGCAACAAGAGTATTTGGTTTGAACATAGTGACGATGATGCGCAATTCATCCTTTAGCCCACTTAGAAAGGTACTAATACGAAACTCCTCACTTACCCCCATTTACTTTATTCGACAGAATTTCGAATGTTGTCTGATATTTTTCCACACTTCCTGTCTGTTTCAGCTTAGTAAATGCCCCTACAGGATCCTCAAATGCTGTTGGTCCAAATCTGACCCGTAGTGCCTCCAAGAAATCTTCCCAATTGGCCATGGGACTGGATTCCTTCAACCAGCAAAACCATGTCAATGCCTTCCCCTCCATGTGGAAAGAGGCGAGCTCCATCTTCTGATTCTCAAGAGTGCCAAAATAGGAGAAGAACTGCTGTGCCTTTAAGATCCATTCACTAGGATCTCCACCATTGAACCGAGGAAAATCCAGCCGGATCGTCCTTGCTTGTATTCCACCATTAACTTCACACAAAGGGTTAGTATTTCCCGTTGTATTTGTAGAAGTTCCTTCTCCTGAATTGATTCTTGCTGTAACTTGCGCTAGACCTTCATAACTGGATGCCAAATTGTTGAGTTGTTGCAGGATGCCTTCCATGAGTAGGCCATGTCTGGATTGCTCCTCTGTCAACTTTGTAGTAACCTCTTGTAAGTGATGAACCGTATCTGATAATTGTGATAGCCTGGTGCCCTCAGCCATGTCGCTAGATCGATGACTCTAATACCACTTGTTAGCAGCTTAATAGAACTAAGAAAAATTGAACTCTAGCAATTGAAGGAGTCAGGGACCTCCACACTGATTTTGGTATGATTCAGAAATTGCATGCATATTTCATTGAATTCAGATCTTAAATAGACATCCCTAATAACTACCCATGACTTAGTTAACTATCCCAGTAACTCTCCATTACAAATCAAATAACTGTTTAAATAAACTGCTTAAGAAAATAATAGTCCCCGAATAACAAATAATTGCACCCTGCCCCCATAGTAAATATTAATTAACTTCTACCCCCTTTAAAGAAAAACCCTAGATCTCTTTTCCCATTTGTTGGGCGTGTAGCACCCTTGCCCCCAACCACCGCCACACTATTTCAACTTCTTTTTCGAATTCACCGGATTTTTCTTCTTCTCATTCCCGTACAACAGCCGCGAATTGGTTTGTCCCACATAACTGGCTTCAGAATTAGCCCTATCAAGAGTCCCAATTCTATCACCACCACTATTACCTGTTATTCTATTATTAAAATTATCATAGCCTTAATCTGGGTTAGATCATCTGACTGAGCATCCAGCCTGACTTCCATGCTATTGATCCTCTGATTAGCAGCTTCCAGGGATTCATCCATTCTTCTGATGTCTTGGGACCTGGTTTCTGGTGCCATCAATGAGGTCCAAAGACGTGAGGGCTCTGATACTACTTTGCTACGTGTTAGAAAATTCTGCAAGGAGCAGAGAGAGATTTGGGAAAGAAGATGATAATAGGGAAAGAAGGCAAGAAGAAGAAAATGCTTTCTGCGTGTGACAGAAAGGACAGGGGAAAAGGAATTCTGAATTTTGTTATAATTTCTCATTTTTCTGCTCATAACCTTTAGGGAATTTAAAGACAAACCATGCACGTGCCAGCTTGGCATCGCCTACGTGGCTAACTACTGGAATAAAATAGAACTACACAAACGCAGTCGTTTTGTGTTACAGGTAATTTGAATTTCAACTCATGCTTCAGCTTCCCTCTCATCGTCTTCCCCTTTCTTCTTCTCTTCCATTCGTGACATATTCTATTATTAAAATTATCATTGAAGGAAGATTGAAACTTTTCTTTAGAATCAAGTTTCTTTCGCAAGCTTCTAACTTGATCAAGCTCATTCGCTAATTTCCTCTTTAGATGTGTAATATCAGATTTTGACCTTGAATTCAGGTTGATTTTAACTCTACTACCATCATCAAATCTCACGTACCCGGGTAGTACTGACATGTTCCCATTCTGCGGGACCGACTGTACGTGATTAAAACTTGAAGAGTAGTCTGACGCCACGGTTTCGTCGCGGTGTTTCTGCTTTCAAGAAGAGGAGGTGGAGGTCGAGATTTTTAGGATTTTGAAAAACAAATTGTCGGTGAGGGATATTGGTTGTAATCTTGGGTTTGTTGTGTGTTTTTGGGTGTACAAGTTTCTGTTGATATTGGGTCTCCTTTGTTGTTTCTTGTCTCCACAATCCTCTTCTTCACACTCTAACCGTTCATGGAAGGTTCGAAACCCTAATTTCTTGAATCAAAACCCTAAATATGGGGAGTTATTGATCACTTTTTCAACTCTGAGAGAGGCGGGGGGAGGGGACTGGTGAAGTTATGCAAATGGTTCAGGAGAGTTGAAGGCGTTGGATTTTCTTACGAAGAAGGGAGGGGAGGTTAATAAGAAAAAGTTTATGTCTAGAGAAATTAAATTAAATTTGATTTTGACATCCTGGTAATATTAGATTTGATCTGAACTATGCAGTGTATAACATATTGATGTCGAGGATGTTTGATTTATAATTTTTTTTATATTTTAGAATATTTTACTGCCACAATATTTCAGAATTGTAGAGATGTTTCTAATTTTGAGATTTTATTTGTTTGATTGTGTTTTTATTGTATAATTTAAAGTTAATTTATCTTCAATTTGAATTATTTTTGTTAAATTAATATTTTAATTTTTTTTCATGTAATTAATTAATTAATTATATATAAACAGTATAATCTCGAAACGACATGTCAAAACGTTCTGAAACAGAAACATTCCGTACCAATTGAAAAATCAAAACACCAATTGAAGCGGAATTAACAACCTTGGTTTAAACATGCATTAGAATCTGAAAAATATGACCCGAATAATATAAAAGAATACATTGTAACTGTTTGAGAGTGTGATTGAGATTGTTTTTAAAAATGCTTTTTGTTCAGAAATGCATTAAAATAATATATTTTTTTATTTTTTAAAATCATTTTTGATATCAGCATATGAAAATGATATAAAAGCACCAATCTTTTTAATTTAAAGTAAAAAATAAAAGTATTTTTTTTTCTTTTTTCAAAAGAGCTTTTGAAACACAATTCTAAACGCTCTGATGTAAATTAGTAGTATGAGGATTTAATAAGTAATGATAAATATGGAGAATTGTTATAAATTTGGGGTGAAAACATTTTGAAAAAATATCTTGGAATTTCCAAAGAAATTAATGTATACTCTTACAAGGTAATGACTATAACCATTGGTATAAGCTTTCCAAGACAATCATGTAATGTCTTTAATTGAGAGGGGTGAAATTAAAAATTAAAAATTAAAAATTATATTAAAAATAAGATGGAAATTCAGAATATATTAGTTAAAAATGTGGATAATTTAAGTAGGAAAAACATTATTGAAAACAAGTGTGAATAAATCTTAAAGGAGTTTGATTTCTCCATGTTACAAGTGTGAATAAATCATCAAAACACTTAAACACTACACTAAGAAAGCAAGTACACAGAGAAGAGAGATAGAGAAGAGAGAGAGAGAGAGGGAGTTAGGGTTCACAACTTTGGGGGGCAATAAGAAGAAAAAACTCAATTGGGAGCATTACGAAGCTCATTTTGGCGAATAGTAAAGACTTCTAATCTCATTTATATAAGTTTAAGAGAGATTGCATTGATTTTTGTATTAAGTTCTTAAGTTTTTAAGTTAGGGTTCATAAATAATTTTTTAGGGTGTTGAAGAATTGTTGTGAAATGATGAAATTGAGTTAGTGTAGAGTTAGAATGATGTAAAAGCATGAATAATTTGGGAATATTTTGGGTTGTATAGGGTACTAACCATATTATGCTTGGGAAAAGGGAGTTTGGTTGATTCATTAAGCTTGTTGATTTTGAAAAAAAAGAAGATGTGTTAATGTATGAATGAAGGCTTATAATGGAAGATGTGTATTTCATCTAAATTTTAGATTAGGTTCTTCCATATAAGTTATATTTAGGGATGTTGGCTTTCAAATGGGCTTAATTTAGAGTTCTAATACTTTAGATATAAGTAAAAATATGAAAGAAGGTCAGGTTTGGAACTGCACTAGATAGTTTTGATGAGTTAGGATAAGGAGTGGTTTAGGTGTGTAAATGGAAGAACTGAGTTTTCCTTTAAATCAAAATGTAGTTTTGTATTTTAACTTGTGAAGGAAACAAGCTACATTTAAAAGCAGATTTCACAACCATAGTTATGATTTAAATGAAGAACACTAATCTTGAATAATTAAATTAAGTTGGCCAGGAATTAACTAATTTCTACTTTATTTAGAAATAAAAAGGATTAAATACATAAAATAAAGCGAGGAAGATTTCAATTAATGGAGTAAAAAAGTATGCATATATGACGGAAAGAAATTTTAGAATTAAAATTTGTAATTGTTAATTCCTAATTAATTCCTATTGTCATGTAACTGTTATTTCTATTATTATGCAGTGGTCTAGATAGTGCAGTAGTGGCACCATTTTTTAGGAGGTGGTTATTAAACAATCTGTTTAAATTGAAAGCACAAACATATGGAAATCCAAGAAGAATTTTAGTTTTCAATTTCATTGAGATCGTTGGGTTCTCTCTTGAACGAACCCTCATATCCTTCGAAATAGGTCATAAGAGATGAAGATCGGGTAAACACCAGTCCTTACAGGTGGATTTCACCGTCAATCACCCTGTAACTCGATCACAAGTTTGGGACTGTAATAGATCGATCAGTATTCATTAAGGAATATCAGATTATTCTTTAGAATAGAAAAACTAGATTGATTGGCAACCAAGACTAACTCACTTAATTGATTGGTATTCATCAAGGGATTTTAGATTATTAGCTCTCAAATAAAAATGCCAGATTAATTTGGTTCCTCAAATTAGAGCGAGATCGACCTGGAATTACATGGGAAGAATTTAAACAACAATGCCATCTTCATTTTGGCCCATCCATACAGGGCAATAAATTGGGGGAACTTTCCAAACTACATCAAGGGGGCACCGTAGAGGAATATCAATGAAAATTTGAGCAATTAGCAACCCAAAGATTTTTATAAGTGAAGATTTTTATAAGTGGGTTTGATGGAATACATTGCGATTGAGGTAGAATTGCATAAACCTAGAGATCTAATGGTGAGAATAAAAAAATTCAATACAGAAACTCAAATAAAAAAATCAATAAAGTGTAAGTTGTTCATATATCATTGTTTATTTTATATTTAAAGTTTTCAAATCTAATGGTGAAAATTAACTCATGATTTATATTTAACCATAATTCCTCGTTCAAACTTGTGGTTGCTAATACGATGAGCAATGAAGGTTTACATAGTCGTTAATTTCAGGATCCGTGAGATTAATCGAGTTACGCACAAGCTGACCCGGACACCCACGTTAATAATAATAATAATAAAAAGAAATACTCATATAATACCTTGCTCCAAGTATGAAAATAAAACATCATTGACAATATATTTCAGAGTAGAGTAATATAATAAAATAAAAAAAGATGGATTTTTCCACCAGCAAGGCACATTATAAGTAGGCTAAACAACGATTACTTACAGTAACCATTAAGCGATGATTGCAAGCAGACGACTGCCATAGTGTTTTAGTGAAGGGCTGGCTAGCGGAAGGAAGGAAATGAAAAGGGTTTTGAAATATTGTCACTCTACCTTGTCACTTCTATCTTCCAGCATGATATTATATATTATTCACGTATATCAATGAGTTTTATTATCACCGCAGACTGTATGAAATTAAATGTGCATTATGAATTGCCAACAGCGAGGTCCCGTAGCTCAGTTGGTTAGAGCGTTGGTCTTATGAGCCGAAGGTCGCGGGTTCGAGCCCCGCCGGGACCAGCTCCTTCTTGTTTTAAATCTTTCTTTCTGGTAAATGATTGGTGAGTTTTTTTTTTCTGTTTTTCTTTTTACGTGTTTGACTGCTGGCCTTCCTTCCAAGGAAGTTGCTTCCTTGATTTTCCTGTTATATGATAATCTAATCAGTGTGGAATAGTTTCTGGCATGTTTCTAGCAGCCTGATACACCAATGGGTTCGGGATACTGGTTTTAAGTCGATTATGAGCCCGAGAAGAGAGATCGAAGAGAGTAGAGGTAGATGGATGCTCAGGATTCTGCTGATTCCTTTTGGTAAAAACCAGGGTTACTGTTTTCTTTCTCTAATCTGTGAGTCAGGTAAATTCAGGTATTGATAAAGCAAATGAGTCAAAGGAGATAGCTCACCCACTCATGGAGAATCGCGTGTTCCTTATATATGGCGTATAAGGGTGTGAGTAAAATGAACAAGGAATTATTCTTCTTCTTTATCAATGAAACCAAATGAATTAAAGTCACCATATATACTGTTATGGTTTTTTTGTTATAAACTATGCGGTGTCCTAGGCACTGGCCCAGACTAATCCATGTTCGCACCGGGTGGGCCCCGAAGGGGTGAAAGTGCTCCCCAAATGGCCAGCTCCATACAAGAGGAGGGGTTGAACCCCTGACCTCTCTTAAGGGACGAGAGCGCTCTCACCACTCACGCTAGGACCCATTGGGTATATACTGTTATGGTTACTAAAGAACTTACTGGTCTACAATAGTCTAGGAAAACTAAAATCTTATTGTGTTTTATAGCCGTTGGTTTGCCTATTTAATCTCTAGAATAACGCTTATTAGGTTAAAACTTTGCCATTATAAAGTCAATGAATATAAAATAAAAAGAAATGTCTTTTTATTTAATATCAAAAATATATCTTACATATTTGTTTATAATCCCAATATAAAAAACAATATATTTTTTTTTGTTTTATGTTAAAATATAAGCCAAATTCTCATGGTGTTAATAAACTAGTTATTAAATCCAAAAAATACATGCAAAGTAAAAAAAAACCAAATTTTTATGATTTCTTACATAAGGAAATATGCGAATATAATATATTTTTGAGAAAATGAAGAAAAAACATATTTATATTTTTTAAATGAGGGAGCTTTAGGATTTTCTGAAATTTTAGAGAAAAACAATTAATTTTTTAATATTGAGTTTGTATCTTATAATGTAAGTTTGTAGTCCAATAATAGGTAAAATTGTTGAAAACAAATACCTGTTAGGGACCTATAAATAAATTCAAAATGATCCCTAGATTTTTTTGAAGAGACTGTTTTACTAGATATTAAAATACAAACTATTTAAAAACTAAAAACAAAACATAAAAGTAGTATGTTTGGCAAACACTCAACGAAACTAGGCTGGACTGAGTCTGAGATCTAAAGGTTTATTACTTTTAGGATATACTGGACTCAGCCCAACCATGAAGATGGGAGAAAAAGGCTATCGCTTGCTGTTTAAAAAGTTTAATGCGATAATACAGAGAAATTAGTGTGTTTGTACAAGAATTGCATGCTGTCGTCTTCATGTTCATGTGGGATTCCTTTTCTTCTTTTTTTATTTCCCTGGTTATGAGTGTTTCTACTTGCACTATTTAAAAAAGATGCATGGGGTCTACGTAGAAACAATGAAGCTGCCATTGATGAGTAATCAATGAGCGTGTGTAAACTAATCAACAGGTTCGTTGAGTGCCACTAACTTCTTCTTCTTCTTCTTGAAATTCTTTCCAGGATCCAACAAAGAGGAGAAGCAGCAGTAAAGCGTGGACGAGCCAGCCATGGCATATGCCTTCTCTCAACAGCTCCATCAACTGTGAAAACTATAAACACATCGATTTATTTTAGTTTCTGGTTCAGATCGAGATAAACTTATTGAAAAAAAAAATTACAGAAACTCTTTTTGAATACATCTAACTACTTAGCCCGTGATAGATGTATTTTTTTTCAATAAAAAAATAGATACATGGGCTTTCGAACGTGTTTTTTTTACATAAAAAAAAATTATAAGTGTAAATGAAAAAATACATGCAATCATCTTGTTAAATAAAAAAATAATCATATATGTAAATAATTGGAAAAAAAACTATCTACGATAAATATATACAAAACTAGAAAAATCAAGAGACAGATGTAGATCAAGATATTTGATTTTGCAAAGCAAAATATTTACTTGATGTAATTTAATGAGTTTATTTATCAAAATAAAATTTTAATTCAATCAATTAATAATAGAAACAGACACGCATATAAAATTTATTGAACAAAACAAAAACAAAAACTATTATGCAAAGATAGATATTTTTGTTTTTGAAAATAAACTTAATCTAAATAAAATATAAAAAACTATTTATAGATCAATCAAAATAATATCTTAAAAAATCAATAACATACAAAATAAATAAGAAAAAAAAATCTATTATAATAGGTTATATAAGAAAAATAAAAAATCATAGAGATTGAAAATTATTCAAAAATAAAATAAAAAAAGTAATTTTAAAAAGAGAAAAAAAACATATTGAAAAAAGCATTAATAAAAGAAGAAGCAAAAGCAGTAAAAAAAGAAAAAAGAAAAAGACAAATGATAATTAAGTGTTGCAAATGTGTTTCAAAGAAATGAAAGAAATAATTGACATGGGTTATACCCTAATTGTTTTTTTTTAAAAAAAAAAAAACTAAATCAAATGATATAATTAAAAAATAAATAAAAAACAGGGATATTTACCCACATTAACTTTGTAAGTCCATAACTCGAATCATCAGGCTGGAAGCACCATGAATAGAAAAACCATGAAACCCAAACTTAAAAAACCAAATGTTGAATGAAAAATAAAATCAATTACACAAAAATATATATAAAAAAAAAATGGTATTAAAAAAATGAGGGAGAATATCTAAACAAAAAATAAATAACATAGTTCAATCTCTAATTGAATAGATGTCAAAGTACTAAATTGAAAGTACATGAGTTTTAAAAGAGAAAAAACAAGGTAGCCCAAAGGAACCTCTTAAATCATGGTTAATCTCTAAATTTGCAATTTGTGAGATCTTAGACTTAAGCTCAATAAGAAAGATCAATTCCAGCAAATTTAAAAAATTATCAAAGTAGAAGAAAATAGCAATAAAAAAATAATGATCAAACTTGATAGAAAAAAAAAATAAGATTCATGATTTTGACACCATTTGGAAGTGCGATTGGACCATGGTTTTTCAAAATTTTGAATTGTTTATAAGAAACTTACTTTTTATTTTTATTTTCATGCGATAATGTCAAAATAATAATAATAAAATATTATTTTAATATATTTCAAGTGAAAAACACTACCAATATTTTCTTACATATCATTAACATTTGTAAGTTGACGATGGAATATGCAAAACATAGTAACTTAGCTTATACGGTAACTAAAAAATGCTTATAGGGTGTTTGAGAGTGTGATAACGATTGTGTTTTTAAAGTATTTTTCGTTTGAAAATGCATCAATTTTTTTTTTTAAAATACTATTTTTGAGACCATCATATTAGAATAATCCAAAACACTAAATTGTGTTTCTAATTGGATGCAAAAAAATAAAATAAAAAATATATAATTTTTTCTCAAAAGTGCTTTTGATACGCAAAAACAAACTCTTAATTTTTTTTTAGAAAAAAAGTACATGGATCAATATCAAAAAGCAAGGTTGTCAATTTATAACTAACAATCTTTTTTTTTTTTTAATTAAAACCATATTTTTTGGTTTTGGAACATTTCAATATGTCATTACGAGGTTGTATTGTTTATATGTATTGCTATAAAATTCAACATTCATTATTTCAATTCAAATTCAAGGATAAATTAACTTGCAATTATACAATTTAAATCTCAAATATAATGTCAAGTATCTAAACTTAATTTTAAAATGTAAACATTCCTATTTGGTAATTATTAAATCATTGGTTTGTGCTACTCTACGTGTTTTATATAAAAAAAATTATGCAAAAAGAAATATCCAGATGAAGATGATGTTTTTTTAGTAAAAAAAAAGAGTGGGAGTAAATATGATGTGACCTAACTATCTCGACAAGTTTAAAAACAACCAGTAAAAATATAGTTTGATATAAAAAAAAATCAAGACAATATCCTTTATATAAAATAAAATTGAGACTTCAACATATTGGATCCACTCAGGTCAACTCGGGTTAACCTTTCAAATCCACGACCCGGTTCATGAAACCATGATAACCTCAAATAAAGTCTTTAAAACGATACAAATGGAGATAATAAACCTAATTTTCAATAAACTCATTGTTGAATGATAAAATTAAAAAAAAATCAATTTAAAAAAAAACATAAGAAAACTACTTAAATTTACCTGAGTTAACTTATAAAACTCATGATTTAGGTTATGAGATTAAAATAACTTCATAGAAAATAATCTGAAACAAATAAGAAAGATTAATTCATAATCAACCATACATTGAAGATGTTTGAAGATGAATATAGAGAAAAAGAATCAATTAAAAATTGGATAAAAAAAACTCTAGTTAATTGTGTTAATATGTCAAACCTATGACGTGAGACCAAAATAAATTATAAAAAAAAAAATAGAGAAAAGAAACATATTTTTTTAGGAAAAAAAACACAATTCACAAAATGGAATCGACAGAATGAAACTTCAACATCTCAACTGTAATTTAGTTGAGAAATTCAAAGCCAATAGGGATTATGAAATTTATTTTGAATCACTGTTTTTAAAAAATAGTATGAAATATACTAATCATTTGGAAATAAAATTGACAAGATCAATGCTGAGGCATGGAGCGCCAAACCACTTGGAAACTTAGGATGGATGGATTTTAACCGTCTAATTAATTAATGTTCTGACACTAATTCATCGTTAATTGTATAGCTAGGCAAGAACAACTACATCCCAACAAGATCTTCCATACTAAACCCCAGAAAAATCTGTATTTTCTGGTAAATCGTAATTCTCTAATGCCCTATTCAGCACATTCATGTCATGCGTAGCGGTATCCCCGCCAGCCACCCTATTTTATCAGCTTTCAATGAGGGTGACAAAAGGAGTTAGGTGTGCAGTTAAACATAGAGTTGTATTTGCAGTAGTAATTATCAATCCCGGTTTAAACCAAGACTGTTGACCAGCATGTGATTCATTTTTGTATTTCTTAACTTTTTCCAGGGCAAAAAACCAAAGTAAGGCTGAGGAGATTTTTATGAGGGGACTGAGAATTCACAGGGCTGGGGAACAAAGACTTGGCAAAGTATCAGAATTTTAGCGTTATCCGTCTTTGTATTCTTCTATAATTGAGTTTTGTTGTGTTCAATTTATCCATTTTCGTGGAGTTGGTTCCTCCAGCAGTGTACTTCACTCAACCCCGCTTGTTCTACCTTTTGAATTTATCTACACATTGATTTGCGCCAAAAATGACAGGCCATTGTTAAAGAACCATCTCATCTAAAAGTTTAAGCTGTTAGATGAGAGCTTAAAATATGATTTATATTATTCTCTAACACTCCCCTCAAGTGATAGCCTTTTAGACTTGAAACTTGCATAGACTTACACTACCTTGTACTTGAGTTTTCATCATATAGAATGAGGGTGGTGAGATTTGAACTCGTGACCGCTAGGTCAACAAGGCTCTGACACTATGTTAAGGGACCGTCTCACTTAAAAGCTTAAGCTGATAGCATGTTAAGGGCACATCTCACCTAAGAACTTAAGCTGATAGATAAAAACCGAGAATATAATTTCTATTATTCTCTAACACCGACCTTTCGATTCCTCACAACCTGATATAAATGCAAAAGTAAAATCCAGGAGAGGCTGTACTTCAAATCTCACACCCACAATCGAGGTAGGTACATATAGACCCCAAAACAACAGTTGGATCTCTTTCACACTAGCCAAATGAAAGAATTCAGGTTCTTCCAATTTTAGTAACTGTGGTTTTGTCAGTAAATATTTTCTGCTATGGAAAACAGGTATCCATCCTTGTTTTGCTTCCCCTTATACATGGTAATTGGGCTCTCTCATTACTTTTACACTCAAGTCTAATCAAATCATGCTAAAGAAGCTAGCAAAACAGAAAGAAGAAACTACGGAGTAAATGACACTAGAAAACACAATTCTCCACTCAAAAGGTCATAAAGTCTCCATTTCTTTTCCAGTTTCCTATTCTATTCCATTGCAAAACAGCTTCTATTATCGATAGAAAACTGACTCATTGTTCGACCGTCCTGAAAATTCGAGCAACAAAGAGATGTTAAAGAGGGTTTACTCTTTCAATTCTTTCTCGCAGTTTTAAGGAAGATGTTGAGGCATCAAAAGGCAGAAACAATCACGAAGAGAAACTCTCTCTTTCATCTACATGAATTGAAATTGACCATTTCTAAACTGAGGAAAGGGCCCTTGTTGTGTTACTCAGATTTTTATTATGGCGAAGAAAATAACAAGCAGCTCAAATGAACAAAGCTGTAGGACTGAGCAAGGGGAAATGCTACTACAGAAAGTCTTTATTTGCAGGCCTAGGATTACTATCATATATGCATATCAGGTCTGCTCTAATTGGGGCAAACACGAAACTTTTCATGAAACCAAACTAGTTCTGCTTCTATCAGAAATGGAATCAAAATACATACAAAACATCCATGACTTACAAAAACTCTAGCAACATAAACACAGTCAATCCAACAAAAGTTCTAAGCAAATTAGTTTGAGCTATCAAAGCCCTCTCAAACATGGAAACTAAAACAACAGCTAGAACATAATACCAAATAAACATCTGATAGAATCTAAACAAGCCAGGTATCGAGAAACCTGAAATTCCATCCGTATCTCTCTCTTTTCCCACGGTATTTGCGATTGATTCATCTCCAAGCGGCCAGAATCCCATCCTTCAAGCCAATCTTGAAAACATCTTCTTAGCCCCATAGTAGACTGTCTTAAACAATGCACAAGTCCTACAAGAACAAGCTGTAATGAACAAATGATGGCATGAAAGGCGACTGTAAAAAAAGGGATTATAAATAGATGGGATTTGAGAAATGGGCTTGAAGGTAGCACCTGGTAAAGGTGCGAATTTGGAATTTTTGCTCAATTAACTGCGAGAATCAGAGGAAACAGAGGACGGCTTGTTGCACTCCTCTTCTTCGCCTTCAACTCGTGCTGGAACTCGAAACCCAGAGAACCCACCATCTGAGGCAGTGAATCCAATGCCTGATATTGCAGTTTGCTGCTGCTGAAGATGATCAAGATTGATTGCTGGGTCTGTCCAAGCACGAAACGAAGGCGTATTACTGGACTGAAGGGTTCCCCGCTGTGAAAAAAATTGGTTTTGGCCGAAAAGCGGCTGTACAAGTGGCGATGGCGGCATCGTCTGTGTTGGTGGTAGTGATGCATTGAAGATGAGTCCTGCCCTTCCGCCACCACCAACATCTTCTGCATTCCAAGCCACCGGATTTCTTTGGAACCGGGTAATTTCTGGTGGGTGCTGCTGCTCAGACCACCCACCAGAAATGCAATCAAAGCCAAGATAATGGGCAGTGGTTCCAGAGAACAGCACTTGATGTTCACTTTGAGCTTGATGACCATGATGGTGTGCTTGGTGTTGCAAGAGAATTGGTTCTTGAAATGATAGGAGCGAAAGCCTCAGATCTTGGCTCTGGCTGCTGGTTCTTGACAGCAAATCTGGTGGATAGTTCTGAAACCGTATAGTAGGAGACGATGTCTCTGTAGATGCATCCATTGGAAAGAAAGTTTTGATTGTGTCAGCGATGACATCTGAGTCTAATGACGGTGGCAGAAAACCCGAACTACTGTTGAGGTTTTCTGCCATTTGCTGTTGCATATTTTGAACTTCAGCAACTGCTGCTGTTTTTGAAGTAGCAACATTTTCCACGGAAAGCCCATGCTCCTTCTCATCGCTTATGCTTTGCTGTTGGGTGCTTCTAGTAGCAGTCTTACTAGTTTTGGGGGTGAAGCCCGCTGTGGCTGGATCCCATGGGGGTAGTTCTGCGAGCTCGTCTATGGAGGCCCTGGCTTTCTTGATGAGCCAATCGAAAGCTTTGCTGGGACGATCGTAGCCGAGGCGATCCTGCACATCGTAGAACTGGATAGCAGTGTGGGCCGAGAGCCGGACACGGCGGTCTCTGGGGCCTTTGGCTGTACAGACCTTGCTGTGGCGGTCTTTTCTTCCTGTGGACCGAACAATGTGGCCTCCTTGGACCTCCACAATCTCTCCCACCGTGTCGCTTATCCCCAATCTTGACGATGTTTCTGCTTGGTGGTGGCTCTCCCCCATTTTCCTTGCATATTTCGACGCTCTGCGCCGGGAAAGTTAAGGAGGAAGATGGAAAACAAAATCTTTTGTTGGACGGTTGTAGAGGAGGCTACTGCTGCTGTGAATCTAACTTGGATACAAATGTTGGTTCTGGTCTTGTGAATTTGGGACTCTGTTTTGAGGCTCCCAGA
Organism: Salix brachista; assembly: GCA_009078335.1. Classification (NCBI taxonomy): domain Eukaryota; kingdom Viridiplantae; phylum Streptophyta; class Magnoliopsida; order Malpighiales; family Salicaceae; genus Salix; species Salix brachista. The sequence continues at coordinate 12,542,894 of CM018582.1, forward strand.
CCCAGACCCTCGTGCCTTTTCTGTTCCAGCTTTTAATGGAGAATACTTTTCTTTGACGGGTGGGGCTTGTCGCTTTAATTTGCTGCCTCCTAACCTCTTCTTGGTGGTTGTGCAACAGCGGCCACCACCCTGATACCTGATATTGCTGCCTCTGCTGCCTCTCCCAAAAGGCTCTGCCATTCAATATTTCCACTTCCATCAAACCCAACATCACACGGACACACATATTTATACCTAAAACTGAAAACCAAGCCTGAAAGCCTACGCCCGCCATGTGAGCTCCAACCCATCGCTCTCCTCTTCTCTCTATCTGCACCTGGATAGCTTTTGATAATTGCTGTCCTATGCACCAACTAAAAGGGGTAATATGGATAATACCCGCCAGAGCAAGAAAACCCAGAACAAGCTATACACATCCGATTTCTCTGCAGAACTTCCATTGTTTTGTATTTAGAGAGAGAAAGAAATATCCAGGGGAAGATAGAACGGAGCTATTAATATCGGATACTGGATAGGGAAGATGAATTCTTTTTCCCCTACAGGAATAGTCGTCCTTGATGATGCCTCTCGTAAGTGCGGCGATGTTTGGTCGTAGATGAGATGTCGTCACGGTGTCTGCTATTGTTCTTCGTACTGGTGCCCAAAACACCAACCCAGAGCCAGTCATTCACTCGAAACCTTCAACTTTCTTTAATCCCTCCGAGTTTTTTTCCCACGTTTCACGGTGGAAAAACTTATTTCTTAAACTCACAAAGCTAGAAAAATAATTCTTACAACAACATACAAATAAAAAACAAAGAATTATGTTGTGTTAGTTTTTTTCCTAATTAAAAATCAATTAGATATGAAATTAGGTTATGAAATTAGGTAATTAAGTGTGTATACTATTTTATTTAGTAAAATAAATAAATGAATTATGTTGTGTTGATTGTATTACGGTTGAGGTTATAGGGATAAGTTTATGGTTTTTGTTAAATTTAGACATTTTAATATAACTTGAATAATTTGATATATCGACAAGTCAATATTGTGTTTTATTGTGATTATGGTGGTAAAATCATCGATAGTGATAATGATATCATTTATCATGTCGAAAGTATCGAGTTATGTAGCTTAAGGTTAGACAATTCATTTGATGAATTAAAGAACTTAGTGTGTCGAGGAATTAGATGAAATTTGGCCAATTTGATGTTGATATTACTTAGAGGTTGTTAGATGAGAGTCATCAGAACTATCATATTGGTGTGCTTGTTACTAGTGATATAGGTTTTAATGCAATGGTTGAGTTGATCACTGCAAAAGGTTGCAAATATTAGAGTGAAATTATAGTGTAAATATAAGCAATCATGTCTATGGTATTGAAAAAGTTGTTTGATAAAATGTGTCAAGAGCCTTTGAGAAGAAAAAATGATATTATGTGTAATGATATAGTTGAGAAGAATGATCAAATCAAATAATAGATTGAGATTAAACTAAAAGAGAGATGAGCACACTCATATGATGATTGTTATCATTATGGAAATATAATCACTAATTTGTTAAAGCTTTTTAGCAATGTCTTGGAAAATTTTCGCGGTTTGCCTATAACTATTATAGTGCAAATTACTTCTTTTAGGACTAAAAGAATATTTTGTTGATTGAAGAGATTCAATTGATGATTGCATTAGTCTTGGTGTATTATGGCCTCTGTAAGTGCTTGCTGAACTTAGTATTGATGCATCAAAACCCACATCATATTATTTGAGTATGTCTCATATCCTAGATAGTGTTTTTCAAGTTGAGACCCCTCAGTAATTAATAGTCGAATAGAGGTTTGATGAATAATTCAAATTTATCAAAAAAATGTACATATGGTAAATGATAATTGTATCATCGACTATATTCCCACCTCATTACATATTGTACATTACGACATGTTGATTTCAAAAAATTTATTGATCCTTTATTTTCTAACATCACTTACAAAAATCCATATGGTAACCTTATATGATATTACATCATTTTGTCCTTAAGGGGTGAGGCGTGGTGGCAAAAAGGTTGAGATTTGCATAGCAGGTCTCGAGTTCGAGTCAGGTCGTGCATTTCTTGTAAGAGCCTGGGGTAGTCAAAGTTTTATTCACTCATCTGGACCCACAAAGTGCGTTTTTCTAGGAATGTAGTTTCCTCGAATCCAAAAAAAAGAAAAAGATATTACATCATTTCCTTATTATACTAGATCATGAGTTGAAGGATGTCCAACTTGATGGAGAATTGAAAAAGCTCGACATAGCCACTTGTCTACATAACAAGATGGATGCCAAAGAGGGGTATACACAAAATAAAAGTATATTATGCAATGTACATTGTCATAATGTTAAAATGGACAACATAAGTGAAAACTTTTATTTTAAACTAAGACTTGTTTTATATCTCAATGTTAAGTTGTTTTTTATCCTTTTATTATATACGGTTTACCATTTTTCAACACGGGTACACAACATGGTATGAACTAGGGGAGGTAGCTCTATGGCAAGACATTATGGCATGTGAGTCTTCATTATTTACAGGTCTTGACGATTTATTGACTTACGATTACAGTACAAGTATCGATCCAAGGATATTTAGGCTTGATAAGTTATATATATATGGAGGCTGAATTTTTCAAGATCAATCATCTAAAAGGAAAAAATATTAATCACAATTTAATTGTAGCATTAATTGTTAGAACTTGGAGATTGATGGAAGATGGACACGAGAAAACCAGATGAATAAAAGGGAACAGAGGAAGACGCAGTGTGTGGAAAATGGAAGTTGATTTCCTTGTATTATTTCTTTACAGATTACATCATATATATAAGGCAAAGGAATGTACAGGATCCGAAGATCAATGCTGAAAATCATTATACAATCAATATGGAATCCCTAAACTATTTCCAGAATGTAATTCTGTACAATTAAAATGGAATGTTGCCGTTGGCAACTATGTATGGAAAGTTACCGTTAATACTCCCCCTCAAGTTGGAGCATGGAGATCGGTAATGCCCAACTTGCGCGATAATGTTTTGAATGCTTCACATCCTAAGGCTTTAGTGAAGAGGTCAGCAAGTTGACTGTGGCTGGGGACATGCTTGGTGGAGATGAGGTCGTCCTGTAATTTTTCACGAACAACATGACAATCAATTTCTATGTGTTTTGTGAGTTCATGAAAAACGAGATTCTGAGCAATGTGAAGAGCTGCTTGATTGTCACAATGTAAAAGCATGGGCTGGGAATGACGGACACCGAGATCATGTAAAAGTGTTTTGAGCCATGTAAGCTCACAAGTAGTGGAAGCAAGAGCTCGATATTCTGCTTCAGCCGAAGAACGAGAGACCGTAGTTTGCTTCTTAGTACGCCAGGAAATAGGGCTAGTGCCTAGCTGAATGAAAAAACCAGTGGTGGAGCGACGAGTGAGTGGGCAACTAGCCCAATCGGAATCTGAATAGGCAGAGACTTGAAATGTGTTGGCCGTAGGGAAGAATAAGCCTTGACCTGGGGATGATTTGATGTAGCGGAGAATACGAACGGCAGCATTATAATGTGGTTGTCTTGGCTGATGCATAAATTGGCTCAAAAGGTTTACAGAGAACACAATGTCGGGACGAGTGATTGTGAGGTATAACAAACGGCCAACTAATCGTCGAAAGGAGCTGGGATTAGAGAGAAGGTCACCATCAGTATTATTGAGCTTGAGATGTTGTTCCATGGGAAAGGAAGCAGGACGGGCACCAGTATGACCACTATCAGTGAGGATGTCGAGGGCATATTTACGTTGATTGAGAAATATGCCAGCCGGAGAGTGAGCAACTTCTAAGCCAAGAAAGTACTTTAATGTGCCAAGGTCCTTGAGTTTAAATTGTTGAGCAAGCATGACTTTGAAATTATTGATATCAGCAAGGTCGTTGCCTGCCAAGAGAATATCATCAACATAAATTAGTATGAGAGTAAAAGATTGCCCTCGAAGGCGTGTGAAGAGAGAGTGATCGGCTTGTGATTGAGTGAAGCCTGCAGTGAGTAAAACAAATGATAATTTAGAGAACCAATTTCGAGAGGCCTGTTTGAGGCCGTAGATTGATTTGTGAAGGTGACAGGCACGAGTCTCCCCCTGTGCGCAATAACCTGGTGGGGGAAGCATATAAACATCTTCATCAAGGTCACCATGGAGAAAAGCATTGTTGACATCTAGCTGAAAAAGATGCCAACGTTGAGCGGCAGCCACTGCAAGAACACATCTCACGGTAACAAGTTTAGCAACAGGAGCAAAAGTATCATGATAATCCAAACCTTCTATTTGGGTGTATCCCTTGGCCACTAAGCGGGCTTTGTGCCGTTCTATGGAGCCATCAGCTCGAAATTTTGTTTTAAACACCCACTTACAACCAATTGGTGTTTTTCCAGACGGAATGGGTTGAAGAGTCCAAGTGTTGTTTGCTTCTAGAGCTTGGATTTCAGCTGTCATGGCATCACGCCAATGAGAATGACGTACAGCTTGGGAATATGATGTAGGATCAATATGATGAGATATAGCGGAAAGAAAAGCAAGATGTTTATTATTGAAGCGATGATAAGATAAAAAAGAAGAGAGACAGTGAGCTGTACCTGTGGAAGATCTTGAAACGTGTGAAGCCGTGGAGGACGGTGTAAAAGAAGAGCAAAGGTAATCATTCAAGTAGGTGGGGTGAGTGACTGCTCGTTTTGGTCTTAAAGGGATTGGTGAGATGGATAATGTGGGAGACGGTTCTTGGGAGGGTTGCAGAGAAGGGGACGAGTCGGGTTGTGTGGATAAGTTGTGGGAGGGATTTTCAGGGATGGGAAGGGGAAGAACAATAGGTGGTGTAGGGTTGTCAGGTTTGAGGTGATAAGGAAAAACATTTTCTTCAAACGTAACATCGCGGGAGATAAGAATTTTTTTATTTTCAAGATCATAAACACGATAAGCCTTATGATGTGTGGGATATCCTAAGAAAATACATCGTATAGCACGAGGAGAAAACTTATCACGATGTTGACGAGTGGTTTGGGCATAGCACAAACATCCAAAAACTCGTAAATGCGTATATGAAGGTGGTTTGTTAAAAAGAAGCTCATAAGGAGACTTGTGATTAAGGCTGGGGGAAGGAGTGCGATTAATTAAATAAGTAGCAGTGAGAATGCATTCACCCCAAAAAGAAATGGGAAGGTTGGCTTGAAATCGTAAACATCGTGCCACATTAAGAAGGTGGCGATGCTTACGTTCAGCAACACCATTTTGCTGAGGTGTATCGACACATGTGCGCTCGTGAAAAATGCCGTTTTCATGAAAGAAATTTTGAATTTTATTAGATAGAAATTCTTGACCATTATCGGTGCGTATATGCTTAATGGTACAATTAAATTGATTTTTAACCATTGAAAAAAAAAAATTGTAAGACAATGAAAAGTGTCAGATTTCATATGCATTAGGTAAACCCATGTAGTGCGTGAGTAATCATCCACGATGGTTAAAAAATAATGAGCACCTGAAAGTGAAGCTGTAGGATAACCACCCCATATATCACAATAAATTCGATTAAAACAAAATGTGCTTTTATTGATATTTAAAAGAAAAGGTAAGCGAGTGTGTTTTGCTCTAGCACAAACATCACAAGAGAAATGCGATTTATTAATGTTTAAATTTTTTGGAATATTTGAAATAGAAGGGTGGCCAAGACGTTGATGCCAAAGGGTAGAATTAGGGGTGCGTTGAGAGTGAAAAGCGGAAGGAGAGAAGGATTTATAGTAGTAAAGTCCATCCCGTACTTCACCCATTCCAATCAGCTTCCTCGTTGATAGGTCCTGAAACACACAAAAGTCAGAAAAAAATATGGCGACACAATTAAGAGCTTTAGTGATTTTGCTAATGGATAATAAATTAAATTTAAATGAAGGCACATATAAAACATTGGAAAGAGTAATATCCGGGGAAATGCGTAATGTGCCGGTATGAGTGATAGAGATAATGTCACCATTCAGAAGTGTAACAGGACATGATTGAGTAAGAGTTTGAGTATTATCAAGGGATGATAAATTTGAAGTCATGTGATCAGAGGCTCCTGAATCAATAATCCATTCATGATTAGAAAACAAGGCAGAATTACAAGAGATGAGATTACCAGCAAAATTGGCAGAACTAGTGTTCGGTGTTGACAAAAAATCCAAGAGCCGATTGTACTGGTCACTTGTGAGCCCCGGAATAGGAATTTCAGAATTTGAAGGACCTGTGGCATTATTTGCAGCCTTGGAAGGGTTAGAAAACTTACTAATTGTTCCATGAGATTGGGTTTTATTTCCAGGAAAACCATTTAATTTGTAGCAATTGGCTCTCCAGTGACCATCACGGTCACAATAGTCGCACTTTGGACGCCCACGCCCTCGTCCTTTGCTGTCAAAACGATGGGAAAAATTGCGAGGTGCTGCCATGGCAGTATGTTCAATAGAAGCGTTCTAAAGCTCTGATACCATGTTAGAACTTGGAGATTGATGGAAGATGGACACGGGAAAACCAGATGAATAAAAGGGAACAGAGGAAGACGCAGTGTGTGGAAAATGGAAGTTGATTTCCTTGTATTATTTCTTTACAGATTACATCATATATATAAGGCAAAGGAATGTACAGGATCCGAAGATCAATGCTGAAAATCATTATACAATCAATATGGAATCCCTAAACTATTTCCAGAATGTAATTCTGTACAATTAAAATGGAATGTTGCCGTTGGCAACTATGTATGGAAAGTTACCGTTAATATTAATAGAGTGGTAGAGACGAGAGACTCATACATTCCATTTTCGTGTTAGAGACTCATCAATATTATAAGATGTTGTGGTACTAGTTAATCTTCTGATAGATGGAAATCTTATTATAATGTCCTTAACTTCCAACAAATGTCTTTCTTTCATGGATATAAAGAGAATTATATTAGGTTGACTTGATTTAAAGAGAGTTTTAGACCTCACCAAAGGGTGATACAAATATTATATTGCATTATTATATTAAAGCATACATAATGCATATGCATAGGCCATGATTTTTACTAGTTTTTCATGGAATGCAACTTCATGTTACTTAAAACTTTATTGTCTTCCATACTTATAGTTAGGGCTTGGCGATGCCTGAATATCTATATTGTTAGCTTTGCTACACATATATGTCAGTTAGGACACAAATTAGTGGATGTTTATTATTTCTTAGGTATAATTTGATATTATATTTTATTAAATGCAATTAATTTCAATATTTTCTATTTTTTATTGTAAATATAAGCTCATGGTTATTAGAGCATCTTCACATTAGTCATCTTGATGTTTGGAGAAATTAGATGCTCAACATGGTTATAGGAGATTCTCAATTGAAACTCAGTAATCATAATTATGAACACAATGTTAAATTTAAAATTTCTATAAAAAAATATTATCCAAATAAATTGTCTTGAACATGTTAGTTGAGTTGGGAGAGGTCTAGGTGTTATACATAAATTTGACTCATGTTCACGAGTTTTATTGGGATGAGTTTGAGTCATACGAGCAACACGAGGTATACGTGAACTGGATTTTTCACTTTCTTTTTTTAACTTTATTTTTTAGTTTGAATGTTATAAATATATATATGTTCTATGGTTTCATAGATGATATGAACATAATACACCATTGATTTGATTGGAAACAAATCTCTATTATGCATGAAGGGAAGTGATTTTTGGCTACTAATGGTTCTTATGCACTATTTAGCCATAGTTGAAGTATAGCTTTGATCAGGTAATGACACATTTGATGACATGCATGCTGTTAATTATCGAGTTGAAGAGGAAGATGATTGGTTGATGGTTCATGCACAATGTCAATTTATGACATGCGAGGAGACATCACATATTTACAAAGTTGTATCCTCCTATGGATTCATATCTCTATATGTATTGGTATATGAACAATAACAAGGTGACTTATAACACCACCATGAAAGCGTGTTACAAGACTCCATGTGCCACTCCATGCCATTTGACATGTAATCCATATAATTATGAGCCTTGTGCATCAAGATATAATAGATTGGTATATATGAAATAAAGTTTTAACAAGTAATAAAATTCTTATTTATATATTAAAAATGATAATATAATCTTTTCATAATCCTATTAGGTGAATTTTTTAATTAAAGGAGGTTAGAGAGTTGCAACCGCATTTCATGATGTTACCAACAATGTTATGCACGATGTTGTAGAAGAAGGTATTGCTCATCACTTGAAGAGGTTGGCGAGGCTCAACATTTATATATTGCAATAATAAAGGATAACCATGTTTATCCTGCACAGTGATGACATACCCATACCCGTGCTTCTGATGGTCAACATGTTAATTTGTTAAATGTTTAACTAAGTAATTTAAATTTATATTCATTACTGTAATGAATTATTTTGGTATTTTTATTCATTTTTATAATTAAAAATTTACCTATTTTTGAAATTAGTTGATTATGTTGGTTATTGGGTATTATTAATGTGATTTTGTGAAACGTTTGCTTGAAGTATTATTGTTGTTTTAGTAAATATGTTGTTGGGTAGGGAGCCAAAATTCCTAAGATTTAGGAGAAACAAGTTTTAACTGGTCGTACAAGTATTAGCACGACAAATAATTGTTCATTTATTGTATGCGTGACCAATGATCGTGTATAAAATATTTGTGTGACCTAATGGTCGTGCATTTAATATATGTGCAACCACTATTAATATGTTATTGTGGATATTATTCTCCTAACTATACTAAGTTTGAGAAATAAGTTTTGTCATTAGCTAATATGGAAAAAGTTTTTTAACCCTTTCCCCCCTTTTGTTTTTAGCCTCTTCTTAAGTCTTTGTATGTTTCTCTTTCATATTCAGTTCTTTTAAGTTTTTTACACTATTCCTACTTAACATAGTTATTAAATCTATTGACTAAAGCTCAAAAGTAGTGAGATTCTCTCTAACGCTTTAAGATATTAGATGCTTTATATGTCAACACATCATCGCAGGTTTTTAAAGTGACTCACACCTCTTCTCTATTTTTCAATGTTCTACCTCTCTCACTTCACTAAAATGAAAACACCATCTTACTCACAATACTTCCATATTCCATCCTAGTCCATCTTCCAACCTACTTTTTTATCACTAGACTTCTATATTTCTCTCATATTTATCATTATCATTTCCTTAAAATTCTTTGAAGTTAATTATCTATGTAACCATATTATCTTTGTTGAAAATAGGATTTCCTCATCTATTGGTATATTTAAAACTAGATTTGTTGTATGTACTTCGCTAAAAAATAAAAAATGAGTTATCAAATGAATTGGTTAATGACTAATGTTGTCAAAATCACGAGTTGACTCCTAAAATCTTACAATTTTATGAGTCAACATGTATTTATGTGCTAAATCAGACTAAACATGAAAACTAGTAAAATCAGATTTGAGTCGTGCAGAATTGGTAAAATTAGTAAAATCGATCTAATTTTACGAGTTTACTAAATTTGTGATATGAACAACCAAGTTAGTTTTGAATTTGGCCTTATAATATTTGTTGACAATTTTGTGAGATCAAACATATCTTTCAAACTATATATTGGATCTAGTTGAAATTTATAGGGAAATATTAGATACATGAAAATATATTTTGTTAAATTATTAGATTAAACAAAGTTTAAAAACATATCATTTTAGAGAGTCAAGGTTACTAGATGAATTTTGTCAAATTTGTCAAACTAGACATTCATATATTATTTTGGACACATTTGGAGTTACAAATAAAATTTTATTGCGATTCTAGATAGGAGGAAAACTAGACATCTTAATATTTACAAATATATATGATACACTCAGTAATTTATTCAAACGAGAGAGAACTATATGTTTGAAATCATGACTGAAATCTACTTGGAATTTGTGAAAATTAGAGATTTAGACTACATGGAAGAAATTTAGAATTAAAACTTTGTTTTGATTATCATATTTTATTTATTTATTTAATGTTAAAAAATTATTTATAAGTTAATTTTTTTCTGGCATATTAAACATTGTCTAATAGTTTATTTTAATTATTAGACTTATGTTAGTTAATTACTAATTTAGACTCGTTAGCTTGCAACCTAAAAGAGGTTCATTATGACTTGTTATAATGCGAACAACCAAGTTGTCATAAGGTTCTTGTGTACTTACTATAATTTAATTATTTGCTAATATAAAAAATTTTGATTTTGAGTTTTTTTATGACATTGATTTCTTGATTTATACTATTTATCTCTTTATTTATTTAGATCACTAACTGATTATAATATTGTTGACTCTATTTATCAACTTTTAATGTAATTTAATTTATTGGCTGAAATTGTCAATATATAGTAAGAAAATATACTTGCGATTTTACAATTCGATTTTACATTATATTTTTCATGTTTTCATTCATGAAAGACTAGTAAGCAAAGATACAAAAGATTGACTATCGGTTTGACTTGGCCATGTAAATTCTAAGCAATAACTATACAAAAAAGTTAGCATCTATTTATCCTAAGCACATATGATTCAAAACAAGAAACACAAAGGAAAGTAAATAGTAACTTGATTAATGAGAAGTCAAGAATTTCTTGAGTAATGAATGACTTGGTAAATGTTATTGTTCTATAATCAATAACATGTGTGCCATGTAATATAATGAATGACTTCAACAAAATCGACTAATTGGACAAAGAATTCATGATGCATCTAAAAAAAAACATTTAGAATAGAAACATACAATCGACACCTAGATACTCTCAAACAAAAAGCACCGTATTCATTATATAAAAACAAATGGAAAACATACTTGAGAAAAAATAGCTACTTAAACTTGAACAACATGTCCTTCAATGTTGTCTACTATTGTGAAATCATCAAGTTAAGGGTTGTCTACTAATAGGATGTTATGTTGGACTTGAACAAAAAAAGGGAATAACATTGCATAAGAGAAAACAAGTATATGATTCACATAGTGGTCAAGTGCACAAGATTTAAAAATATGCATAACATTCCACATAACTTTATCTTTTCTATTTTTATAGGATCCACAACTAACTATCATTAAAAGCTAAAATATGAAAGTAATAAAAAATGTATTTTATTTCATGTCCTTATATATGGTATTGTGACAATGCTATATCAACTACAAAACATATAGAAATAAAAAACTAAAAGAAAAAAAGGATACAAACATAACTTGCAGTGTTTGGAAATCAAAAGCCAATTAACATATAATGAATTGAATCAATTATAAGAGTATTTCTAAAGTTTTTTCGTATAAAAATGAGAACATGCCGGTAAAAGATGTATTTTTTATTCATGTAATTAACCTTAACTTAAGTCTTATAAAAGACTCATTACATGTGCTAATTAGATCTATTATAAGGTCAAAAACTAAAAATGTTAAAAATGCATTCAATGAGTTAATTTAATATATTTAGGCTTTGATTCCTACAAAACATATGGATTCAACTTATTTTCCTACTTCCAAACAAATTGGACTTTTTCCCCTAATATATAGTTATATGCTAACAAGTATAATATTTAATCTGCCTGATGGATAAAATCCTCACAAAAGATATTTAGATGCCTTGTTTATATTTTTTTAAAATCTTAGTTAATCAGACATGAAATAAGAATGAAAAAAGAACTCAAAGAAGAACGTGATATGCTTTTATTGAGAATGATCCCAATTGCTGGCCACAAACCAATAACTTAGTACGAAAAAACTAGGTTGTAAAAGCTGGTTGGTTAGAGATTTTGGTCGTTTATTATACTGGTTGTAGGGTTGCAAATAGGCAAAAAAGGCTAATGATGTAGTATTGTTGTCGAGTGTGAGGGTGGTATGTTCTTTGTCTAATTTAAGGGAGAGATGAGGCATTAAATGACTTTGAAAAGTAACAACTCCAATTTTTTTTGGTTGTAATGAAGAAGGCAATGAACAATGCATTTCAAAATGGGATTGTTTTTTTTCTTTTTAATTAACAAAATAACATCATTTTATACAAAAACACATGATTTCAATTAAATGAAACAAAATTGTTTTCATATTTTTGGTTTAAATTATGTTTAAATCTCCTATTACAGCCTTCAACTTATTCAATTAGGCTCTTAATTGAACTTCAATTTTAGGAATCAATTCATTTTTACCCCTATCAAGTTTTAAAATGACCCTATAATTTTACAATGTTTTTCTTATTAGTCTTTGGTCTTAAATATTTTAATTTTATCCCTTATTGACTTTTAAACTTTTAATTTATTCAATTTCATCCATGTTTCAACCAAATCGATTCATTGAATTCACATGTCTTTTATAAAAGGTTATTGGTCTTGAATTTCTTTAATTTTCCCTGAATGGATCTCTAAACTTTATTTTTCTTGCAATTTTATCCATACATTTCTCCCATTTGAGTATGATAAAAATTAAATATGGTCCTCTAAAATTAAATAAAACAAAATTTTATTTATATTTTTTGTTTAAATCAGGTTTAAACCTTTATTTTAATCTTTCAAATTATTGAATTAGGTCCTTAATTTAATTTCAATTCAATTTTACCTGTGTCATGTTTTAAAATGACCATATAAGTTTAGTGTGTTTTTCATTTTAATTCTTGGTTGTAAATATTTTAATTTTATTACTAGTTTACCTTCAAACTTTTTTTTTTCACTCCTGTTTTCAACCAAATTGAGTGCTTGAATTCACACGTCTTTTACCAAAAGGTTCTTAGTCTTGAATTTCTTCATTTGGCCATTAATAGATCACTAAACTTAGATTTTATTGCAATTTTATCCCTAAATTCACCCATTTAAGTTTGATCAAAATTAAATATGTTCCTCTAAAATTTTAATCTTTCAATTTAGCCTAAATTGCCCTTCCATACTTGCATTAATTTCGCCTATTAAAAATCTAATTAAGTCCTTGCATTTAATTATTTTAATTTGAATCAAATTAATTCTTCAAATTAATTAAAAATTGAATAGAGCCAATGATTAAATTTAATTGACCTATGAAAAGTCCAAGTCCTTCGACTTTATTTCTATGCAGATTCATCCAATAGTCATTTAAATTGACCTTGAAGCTATATTGTCTTTTAAATTTGGTTACAATAGAGCAAAATTAGTCTTCCAATCTTGTCCAAAATTCTACTTTAGTTCCTTCATGCATTTGAAACTCTTTTTCGCTTGTTTTTCCCATGTTGCCATTCTTGTTTTTTATTTTTATTGTTGCTTTTCATTTTTCAATTCTCTTTTTGTTTTTAATTTGAAGAAAAGGATAATTTTTTGGGAAACCTACAATTGGAATACAAAAACAGCGGTGAACATAAACTTCTCCCTCTACGAAGAAATAATGAGCTTGTGAAATCCTAATTTTAATATAGGTTGGTTTCACCCTAATCTCATAACCAAATTTTTCTATGGAAGACATATTTGCTTAGGAATTTGTAAACTCAAAGGCAACCTAAAAGGAAAAAAACTATTAGATTATTTAAGGTACCTTGCATTAATCTAAAGCCTATCATATTGTTTACAACTGTCATCTTGAAAATCTTGTATGTTTACAATTTCATTAAAAATACCAAATAGAACATAAATGCAGTAGGCCTAAGTTGTACTTGCTAGAAGGGATGGAGTTAAAAGTGACGAGGAATGGAGTTAAAAGTGATGAGGAAGAGAAAAAGGAGGACACTTATAATTAGGGTAATATGGTGGTTGTCCAGGCATAGCAAGTTGAACTGCTGGTTATCTCTTTATATGTCATATTAGATTATTTAAGGTACCTTGCATTAATCTAGAGCCTATCGTATTGTTTACAACTGTCATCTTGAAAATCTTGTATGTTTACAATTACTGGTTATCTCTTTACATGTCATAATAGGAGTCCCTCCCCAAAGACTATAGGTTAATGGGTAAAATTGGTAAACATTTAGTTATGATCCTTATTGATACCAGTAGTACACCTAGCTTCATAGATATGAAGGTAGCAAGAAAAATAAGGTTACTAATGGAAGAAAGCACTTAGGAATCCAATTTGCTAATGAAACAACTTCTCCTTGTCAAAGTTGTTGTAAGGCAGTATTACTTAGGTTGCAAAGTTTGATGTTTTGGCTAATCTTTATTTACTAACCTTGGAAGGGTGTGATGTTGTGCTAGGGGTAGATTCGTTAAGTAGTTTAGGAACAATTCAGTAAAATTTTGTAGATTTAAGCATGAAGCTTCACATTCAAGGGCGACAACTATTGTTGCAAGGTCTAAAGCCACCTAAGAGCTCACTAGATGAGGAGCCAATATTAAACAAGACTACCTTGGTGGAAGGAAGAGGTATTGGCTGTAGCTAATAGAGGCAGATGACACAAAAGGAAGGGCACCAATAGATCCTATCATACAAGTTGTTCTGGACAAATCCAGGCAATGTTTGATGAACCCAGTGGACTTCCTCTCTCAGGGGTCTTGATCATCAAATCTAGCACCATGAGGCAGCGAAACCCACCTGTGTAAGGCCCTACCGCTATCCTTACTACTAGAAAAAAAAGATTGAGAAGCTGACCAGGGAGATGTTGAAGGCGGGAATCATTTAACATAGTCAAAATCCCTATTCTTCACCAATCCTTTTGGTGAGGAAGGCAGATGGAAACTGGCGCATATGCATTGACTATTGGGATCTAAACAAAGACATTATCAAACATAAGTTTCACATCCCTAATATAGATGAATTGCTGGATGAGTTACATAGGGATGAACTATTTTCCAAGCTTGATTTAAGGTGAGGCTACCATCAGATCAGGATGAAGCTTAAAGATGTGTCTAAAATTGCCTTCTGTACACATAAGGGGAATTATGAGTTTTGGTGATGCCCTTTGGGCTCACTAATGCACCATCAACCTTTCAAGTTTTGATGAATGAGATATTCAAATCTTATCTTCAAAAATTTGTATTGGTGTTTTTTGACGACATACTTGTGTATAATAAGTTTGTTGAAGATCATGTGGTTCATTTATGCATTGTTCCTGGGAATTTTAAAGCACCATATATTGTATGCAAAAGCCTCTAAATGTGTCTTTGGGTGTAAGGAAATGGAGTACTTGGGCCATGTTATTTTCACGAGAAGGGTTAAGTTAGATCCTTTAAAGATTATAGCCATGGTAGAATGGCATGTACCTAAGAACCCTAAGGCTCTAAGAGGATTGCTAGGCTTAATAAAAGTTTGTGAAGGGTTATGGAAGAATTGCAGCTCCCTTAACAATATTATTCAAGAAGAATTTTTTTAATTGGAATGAAGAGGCCACCCAAGCTTTTGCAACTCTTATAGCAGTTATGATGACACCTCCTGTTCTTGGATTACCGTGTTTTTCAAGACCTTTGTGGTGGAGTGTGATGCCTCAGGAAGTGGGCTTGAAGCTGTTTTAATCCAGGGAGGGATAACTTTAGCTTATTTAAGCCAAACTTTAAAGTGGAAGAACTTGTTCTTATCAACTTATAAGAAGGAATTCTTGACTCTAGTTCTGGCCATTAGAAAATGGAGGCATTATTTATTGGGGCACAATTTTAAGGTAAGGACATACCAACAAGCATTGAAATACTTGTTGGAACATAGAGTTGGGACTCCCTTTCAGCAAAAATGGGTTGTGATTTCAGTATGGAATATTGGAGTGGGAAGGAAAACAGGGCAGCTAATGCATTATCAAGGCTTCCTACTGAAGATGAAGGTCAAACCCATAGATGAATGAGACCACCGATATGGAAGTCAAAGCAATTAGTGTGGTCTAAGCTACTTGGTGGGAAGGCCTCAACAAGCATACAGTCAGGAACCCCTATTGCAACAGCTTATCAGTTGTTGTCATCAAGGTGAGCTAGATCCTCATAAGTATCAGATTCTTGATGGCTTGTTATTTTATGAAGGAAAATTGCATTTGGGAACCTAAGGCCCTAATAAGAATTTATTATATAACAGTATCATAGTAGCCTGATGGATGGACATACAGGAACTCAAAAAACACATGCAAGAATCAAATGAGAATTCTTCTAGCATGGTATGCGTAAAGACATCAAGAAATTCATAAGGGAGTGTGAAGTGTGCCAAGGAAACAAAACAAAGAACCTCAAACCAGAAGGACTCTTACAACATCTCTAGTACCAAACAGAGCATGGGTTGACATCAATAAGGACTCTATAGAATGGTTGCCTTTGTCTTAGAGGTATAGTGCTGTCATGGTGGTAATCGACCAATTCAACAAGTATAGTCATTTCATCCCTCTAGCACACCTATACACAACAACAATCATAGCAAAAAAGTTCATGGACAATGTATTCAAATTACATGGCATACCACAGAGCATAGTGAGTGACAAAGATGCAATATTTACTAGCTTTTTTGGAAAGAAATTTTCAGTTTGAGTGGAACAAGGTTATTGATGAGTGCCGCATACAATCCCCAAATGGATGGCCAGACATAAGCAATAAACAAGTGGTTAGAGGGATACTTGCGATGCTTTACTAATGACAGACCCAAAGATTGGGCCAAATGACTAGCCTTATCTGAATGGTCATACAATACATTGGTTCACTCATTAATAGGACTTAGCCCCTTTGAGGTTGTCTAAGGCTAAGCCCCACCACTTAGCCCTTTGATGTGTGGCTTCTTGGGCGAGATTTGCAATGTCTGCTCTCCATATTGCTGCTAAATCATAGCAGTAGTGCCAGACTTGCAGCGCAATCCTATTACACTAGTGATCTATTATTATTTTTTTCTCGTCTTTATATATCAATGCAAGGATTCCCTATTCTTTTTGTTGCTCATTCTTTGCTTTGTTACTTTTATATGCTGTTAGTTTATGTTAAAAATGTCTGGGCAAACAGAGAGTACCTCTCTAATCAGTTATATTAACACAATAAACTTTCTTGAGTGTGACACCATGGGATGAAGAAACAAACTGAAAGGGTGTCCAGAAGACGGTGCTGGAGAGGAAAGGGCCTTCAACATTTAGTTGCGAGTTCATCGCAGTCTAGAAGCAACAGTGGATACTATTCTCTTAGGTGTTTTCTCTTCTGATATAGCAAGACAAAAACATTATTATTTCATGTCTTAGCACATCATTAATTTCTTCAGAGGAATTGTTACGGATATTCCCCCCTGAGTTGTCCTTGAAATTCAATATTGGTTTGAATGAGATGGTAGAAAAGTAGTGGTTGTTTAATCACACTCGTGTGCGAGCACTTATTTTGACGTGGAAAACCGACCATAATCACTCTTGGTTTTCATTTTTTATGAGTAGTTTAAGGTTGATGTTAGCTTTATGTAAAGGTAAGAAGTATTCTATATTGTTGTCCATTGATGTCTAAAAATGCCAAAGCTCTCTAGCGAATGAAGTCAATGATATAGTGAAGAGATTCTGTGGAATAGTTGCTCATTGATATTATTGACAGAGGTCAAGTATATATACATTGAACCTAACCGTTTCATCTACTTGACAGGATGAGTTTGATTTAAAGATTACAACCGAGAGGTGCAGGACTTATCTATGATTTGAATATACATTGTAGAGTCCTAGTGAAAGACTGTAACTGGTTTATCATGCCCCCTCAAGATAGGCCACGATCAAAGAGGCCAATCTTGTCCCTGAATGATTGGAAGGTGGAGGTGGACAGTGGCTTTGTTAGGAGGTCTGCAAGCTGATCAGCAGCAGAGACATGAGCAACCCGTAGGTGACCAGATTGGACTTGATCACGAATAAAATGGTAGTCCACTGCAACATGTTTCATACGGGAGTGAAAAACAGGATTTGCACTTAATTGAGTCGCACCAATGTTGTCGCAATAGATGACTGGAGTAGATGGAAGAGTGACACCAAGTTCTTGAAGCAGTGATTGAACCCAGCTGAGTTCAGATGCAGTGGCAGCAACCGACCGATACTCAGCCTCTGTGGAAGAGCGAGCGACAGTCTTTTGTTTCTTTGAGCTCCAGGAGATTAGATTACGGCCAAGGTAGACTAGATAGGCACTTGTAGAAGAGTAATCGTCTTTGTTTCCAGCCCAATCGGCATCAGAAAATGCATGAAGCTTGTCGGCATATGCATGAAGTGAGGATGGTGAATCACGCTGCAGTAGTAAGCCTTTGTTCATTGTGCCAAGAAGGTACCTTAGGACACGCTTGACAAGAGTCCAGTGGGCATCAGTGGGATTGTGCATGAATTGAGCAAGTTTGTTTACAACAAAAGAGACATCTGGCCTTGTTAGTGAGAGGTATTGAAGGCTGCCAACAATTTTACGGTAGAGTGTTGGATTTTCAATAGGTGATCCAGTGTGTAGTGAGATTGTTGATGCAGAGCTCGGTATTGGAGTGGGCACTGGCTTGGCATTCATCATGTCTAATTTGGTGAGCATGTCTGTGATGTAGCGTCGCTGAGAGAGGAGAAGTCCATGGCTGTGTTTGAGCACTTCAACACCTAGGAAGTATGACAAATTGCCAAGGTCTTTAAGGGAGAACCTGGCTGCAAGACGAGAAACAAAGGCTGCCAAAAAATCATTGTTGTTCCCTGTGACAACAATGTCATCTACATATACTAATAAGTATAATATGTGCTGCGAACTGGTATAGATGAAAAGTGAAGTGTCCGAGTGAGAGTTACGAAAACCATAATCAAGTAAGAATGTGCGCAGTTCATAATACCAAGCCCGGGGTGCCTGTTTTAGACCGTAAATGGCCTTGTGAAGTTTGCACACAAAGGAGGGATTTTTACTGTCAATAAATCCAGGTGGTTGTGACATGTAGACTGATTCTGATAAATGGCCTTGAAGGAAGGCATTATTTATGTCCAGTTGTTTGAGAGGCCACCCTTTGCTTATAGCCAAGCTGAGCACTAGACGAACTGTTGTGGGTTTCATAACGGGGCTGAAAGTTTCATTGTAGTCCACACCTGGACGCTGGTGAAACCCCTTTGCGACAAGGCGAGCTTTGAATCTTTGTATGGAATTGTCAGGATTCCTCTTAATGCGATATACCCACCTGCAACCAACAACATTTGTTATACCAGTAGAGGGAACAAGTTCCCAAGTTCCATTGCTCATAAGAGCATCATATTCCTCAGTCATGGCCTTACACCAGTGTGGATCACCGAGAGCTTTGGCAGTGGTGGTTGGTTCAGTTTCACTGGAAGTATGAGTACTGGTGAGTGTTTCAGATTGTCTAGTTGGTGTTGTACCTGTGTGAAGAGTGAGCTTTTGAATGGGTTTTCTGATGTTGTTTTGTGACCGGGTAATCATGGGGTGGTGAGTGACTAGCTGTGGAGAAGGTGCTTGGGTAGAGGCTGAGGGAACGGGTTGATGGGGAGCTGAATTTAAGGCATCTGTGGTGGATAGTGATGGAGAGGCAGAGGAGCTGAGTGAGGGGTCTGAAGCCGAGGTGACTTCTGCTCGGCACTGTGATGATGAAGTCGTGTTAGCCAGCTGCTGTGGAGGAGAAGGTGGAACGAATATTGTTGGTGGCAACCAGTCAGACACAGGTGTTGAATTTTTAGAAGGAGTTGAACAAGCTAATTTAAATGGAAAAACAGACTCTATGAACTGGACATGACGGGAGATATACATTTTGTTGCTTAATTTATCAAAGCAGAGATATGCACTTTGAGAAAGTGAATATCCAAGAAAAACGCATGGTTTTGATTTTGATTCAAGTTTATGAGATGTATACGGACCAAGCCAAGGATAGCACAAACACCCAAAAACTTTCAATTTATCAAAATTAGGACTTTTGCAAAAAATTGATTCAAATGGCGAAGACATGTTTAATGTAGGAGTAGGCATCCTATTGATCAAATAAACTGCAGTGGAAAAAGCATAAGTCCAGAAAATTTTTGGAATGGAAGCATGAGAAAGAAGAGCAAGACCAGTTTCAACAATGTGCAAGTGTCTTCTTTCGGAGTACCCATTATGTTCGGGTGTGTGTGGTGGTGATGTGAGATGACTGATTCCATTATCGGAAAGAAAAGATTTGAGAGCAATGTATTCACCACCATTATCCGAATAAAAAGAGACAATTATCTTATTGAAGAATTTTTCAACAATAGCTTTAAATTGCTTAAACACTTGCTGAACATCAGATTTTCGTTTTAATGGATACAACCATATATATTTTGTAAAGTGATCAACAAATATAACATAGTATTTGTATCCATCATAAGAGACAATAGGAGATGTCCAAACATCAGAAAATATAATTTGAAGAGGCTGTGATGTTTGCAAAGTTGATTTTGAAAATGGTAATTTATGACTCTTATTGCTTAAACATGAATTGCAACAAAAACTACTTTGGGAGGAAAATTGTAATTGATACGCTGACAAAGTGTGTCTAAGAATGGGAGAAGCCGGATGGCCAAGCCTCTGGTGCCAAATTGAGGATGTAGTTTTGACAGTGGAAAAGGCTAGGATGGGTGGTAGTGATTGGGCAGCTGGCCATACATAAACTCCATCTTTAGTGCCTCCTCGCAGTAGTATTTTCCCCGTCTGCAGGTCCTTCACGTGAAAACATGTGGGAAAAAGTTCAATGGAGACATTATTGGTAATGCAAAATAGCAAAATAGATATCAGGTTTTTATGCATTTGGGGAACACACAAGACATCTTTTAATTGAAACAAAACAGTAGGTGTAGGTAGAGATACTGAACCAGTGTGGCTAATTTGCAGATTTGATCCATCTCCAAGCATAACATCATCGTTCCCAACATAAGGTGTGTGGAGAGACAAATTGTTGAGGTCTGCAGTCACATGATGAGAGGCCCCACTGTCCAATACCCAAGATGTATTAGCAGATGGAGAGTGCGAGGTGTAATTAGCCTGAGGTTGCCATGTTGGGTTCATGCCGAGAGGAGAATTGGCATTGTTAGTGCTCTGCACTGGCACTAAATTGAAGGAAGGACAGCGTTTGGCTGTGTGGCCTTGAGTGCCACATATTTGACAGTGGCCCAAGTATGGGCGTGCAGGTGGACGAGTGTGCCTCGTTTGGGTTGGGTACATGACAGGTCTGTTATTGTTGATTGCTGGAGAACGAGAGTAGTTTCCATTGGTTGGTGGTCTCCAGTTGGGTCGTGATTGACGCCAGGTATTGTTGGTGGAATTTCTGGTCATGGAATTGGCTGTAACTGGACCAAGACGAGAAGACTGTGACCGTGTTTGAAGTGTTGCTTCAAACAAGAGGAGTTTTTCATGTAGCTCATCAAAGGAGATGGCTGATTCACGAGCTTGAACAGCTCGAACAAGTTCTGTGTAGTCTTCATCAAGACCATCTAAGATGCGTTCAACAAGATCATCAGCATCCATGGGAGCGCCAAGAACAGCAAGTTCGTCTGATCTGGCTTTAATAAAGTAAGCAAAATCAGTTATACTCATAGAGCCTTTGGTGAGGTTTTTCAACTGATTTTTTACTTGTCTAATTCTGCCACGTGATGGTTTGGCATAAGTGGAGGCAAGAACTTGCCATGCTTCTCGAGAGGTGGTTGTCTGTGCAATAAAAGATATAAGCTGCGGTGAAAGGCTGCCTATGATTGCATTAAGGATGAGTTTATCTTGTCTCACCCAAAAATTATATGCAGGATTTGGAGCAGATGTGTTATTGGTGGTGATGGTTTGTGATGGACATGGATTTGATCCATCAATGTAACCAAGTAAATCGTATCCAACAAAGAGGGTTTCAAATTGGATTTTCCAGGAAGCATAGTTTGCAGAGGTTAATTTGAGTGGGGCTTGAGCAGCGGTATTGATGGTGATGAGTTGAGTTTCTGTGTTTGTTGGGACTGAGTTTGACATTGTCATAAAGAGGGGTTAAGGGGACGTGAGAAGGAAAAGAAAAAAAGAAGGATCAGGGGAGCTCTGATACCATGATATAGTGAAGAGATTCTGTGGAATAGTTGCTCATTGATATTATTGACAGAGGTCAAGTATATATACATTGAACCTAACCGTTTCATCTACTTGACAGGATGAGTTTGATTTAAAGATTACAACCGAGAGGTGCAGGACTTATCTATGATTTGAATATACATTGTAGAGTCCTAGTGAAAGACTGTAACTGGTTTATCAGTCAAAAGGGTTAACCTTTTTATATATACTTCTATTCTTGATGACTCCTTTGCTCATTTAGTGGTTTGTCATGCACACTTATCTTAGGGAGCGTAAAGTAGCTTACCCATTTTCGAGTTTATTTATTAACATACATATTTTTTAAAGTTGTATATTAAATAATAGTTTTAATATTAAAATAAAGATATATTAAATCAATAATGGACTCTGATTAGCAATTACAATGGCCTATAGCTCGAAGAAGGTTAAGGAAGAGGTAGGAAAGAAGAAAAGAGAGAAAGTTAGAGGAAAAAAATAGCAAAAGTTTTTTAAATGTCATCTACCTTAATTGCTTACCCCTTTAAACCATGCCTTTGTCAAAGGAGAATATAGGAATCTAAGTACCTAGATTTCTTCGAAGAACTCCCACGTAGCTTCTACTAGGGACAAGCCTTTCCAAAGCACCTAGATTTTAGTAGTAGTTTGCTTGCAATGCTTCACAATCCTTTTGTCTAGCAGCTTTGCCTTGGGTTGTAGAAAAGATACTCCAATTCTCAAAATAGTTTTTGTGATTGACTATAGCTCTTAATTAGTAGCTCATGAAGTTTATACATATTATCCATAAACACAGTGGAAATAATGGTTGCAAAATAGGGATGAGATAAATCCACGAAGTGATTATATTTACTAAACCTATCTACCATAATAAAAATAGCCTCATTTCCAGTTGACTTAAGTTTCCCTTAATCTATGCTGACGTCTATAAATCTCTATCCTTATTATGGAATTAATGCTTCTTTTGAACTAATTAGTTTTAGGATTTTATGAAATAATATAATGCTAATTTTATAAAAATGGAAGTTGATGTTTTGGTTGAGTTGTGAAGTCAATTATGATGGGTCGTGCATGTCGGTTGTTATTTGCAGGGCGATAATTTATTTTAATCAATAACTTGGTATTAAATATAGAAAAGAAGACTTTGCCAAAATAAATTTTTAGAAAACAATTACACCGCATTAGTTCATGCTCCTCTGTATGTCTGACAGTTTTAAAAATATAAAGAAAAGGTAAGAATACAAAGAATTTTTTTAATTGTTTTATTCAACCTAACTTAATTGGTCAATTTTGAAATCTCGCAACCTAGTTATTTGTCTAACTTGAGTTTTAAACTAAATCATCTAAATTAAATTGATTGATTTCATGGACTCACATGCAATCTTGATAATTGGTAAGAATATGACATAACCTTTGACAAATTTTAAGATAATAACTTTTTAACAAAAACTATTAAGACAATGACATGTCTATCTTAGTCCCCCAATGAACTTTACCATGGTCTCCATCAAGTTTACTAATTTATTTTTTATAAAATGTTTTTTTAATTATATGATAAAAATATATATGGTAACAAAATTGAGCATCAATCTAAAAATAAAAACTTATTTGAGACAATGATAACCCAATAAAAAGAAAAAACAAATAATAATAAATCATGCAATTTATTCAAGAAGAATCTAGTATTCAAGGATAAATTTTCAACAAAAAACTATTAAAAACAATTAAGAAATTAAGCACCAACCTAATACCATAGTTATTATACCTAACCTATTGACCATATAAACCCGGGTTAACCTGGAAAAAACAAATTGGGGTTTGAATTTCCCATATTAAAAATTTAAGAAGCAATTCCTGTGAATGTAGGTTATACATATTGTATATAATGAACTTTAAGAGATTATTTCAAATGATCTTTTATTAGAAGATTATTTCAAATGATTTTTTATCCCACATTGAAAATATATTTTTTTATTCTTTTAAGTTGAAGTATTTAAACCAAAAAGGGTTTCATATCCCACATTAGAGAAACTTAAGAACTTTTCTAGTGTTTATACAAGGAACATTAAAAAGGGTTGATAACCAAAAACAAAAAAAGGTAGGCTTGCACACATAAGGTTGTGTGGAGCTAGTGAAAAACCATTGATTCTCCCCTCCATGTGCGAGGCAACACCAAAATTTAATTTTAAAAAATAACATTTCAAATAATTCAATATTATTAAAAAAATCACAATTGAGAAAAAGAACTAAAAAAATAATAGGTTAGACTAAGCCTAACTCTTAGCCAATTCCTTAAGGGTCCTCACGCGGACCTGCAATGTCATACCTTGTGTCGCGACGGCGATTTTTGTGCGCTTCGCGCCCCGCCATCTCCCCTTGTGGTTTGTGGGGGAGACAACGGCGCGCGGTGAAATGGGGGTGATTTATAGCCGTAAAATTTACGACTATAATTATTAGGAGTCGCCACCTAGTATTAAGGTTACTAGGAACCTATTGGTCTGCGAGAGTCTTGGGTAAGGGGACTTGTTGTGCAAGGGGAAGACGCATCACCCCCAGTGCACCCTACCTGAGGTAAGCTGCGTTGTTGTTTGATTGTTTTTCTAAGTTAAAATTTTTACACTACATTTCAAAAAAAAAAAAAAAAAATTTTGTCTGCGGGTGTACTTTACAATGTAATTTTACACAGTTATAATTTTTTTTTTATCTACGGATGTACTTTACAATGTAATTTTACACCGTAGTAAAAGAAAATTTATCTGCGGGTGTATTTTACAATGTAAATTTACACTCTGACAGATGAAACAAAAATATTTATAATTATTTTTGATATTTTGGCCAAATTCCAATGGATAATCGCAAACTGGTTACGATATCCAAATTTTCGTTTATAAAATATGGAAAAATATGCAACATATTTTTTATGAGAAATACAATGAGGAAAGTTTTGGAAACCGGCCGTATGCACAAAAAACAAATACAGTTTTTATATTTTTGAATTTTTTTGTAATAACAATAGTGGTAAAAAAAATACTTTTTTTTTGTCAATTTGTATTTTTTATTTTTTTATTTTTTTTGGCTGGGCTGTCAGCCGCAGTGGGCTGACAGCCCACCCTGAGTGGCTGGGCTTCCAGCCCGCTGTGGCGTTTGGGCCGGGCGCAAAGCCCGGCCCGGCCCCCTCAGGCCCAGCCCGCATGCACAGTGGGACGCAAATCACGTCCCACTGCGCATGCAGCGAGCTGGAGGAAGAAGACGATGAATAGGGGGTGTTTTTCGAGTGTGATGAAATGTGTACCTGCTAGCACCGTTGGGTAGAGGAGCTCGAGGTGATGATTCCTGTCGTGGTGGCGTCGTCAACGGTGGCCTGTGGTGGCCGGTGGGAGCTTCCAAAGTCGCCGGGCTTTATGTTGCAGTGGCTGCAACTGTCGTTGTGGCTTCGCCTGAGAGTTTGGTTCAGTTTCTGGCGTCGAGGGGAGGTTAAAGGAGGTGACTAGGGTGGTTTTAGGTGACTGGATCGCCTTTAATGGTGGAGAGAGAGAGAGCTCGTCGGAGCTGTTTTCTTAGAGAGAGAGAGAGGGGCCTGTAGACCGAGAGAGAGAGAAGAAGAAGGACTGGTAGTCGGGAAGATGATGGTGAGGGTGTTACTCCGTGTGATTTTCTCTTCTTCTCCTGTTTGTTTCCTGAGAAATTTCAGAATTTCTTCCCTGTTTTTCTGTCGTTCCTCTTCTCTGGTTTTCTCTCTTTTTCTCTCCCTTTTCTCCTCTGTTTATCTTCTGTTCTCCCCAGATTTTCACGTAACTCCCTTCTTTATTTTTCCCCCCTCTTACTGTGCAGGTTTCT
This sequence comes from Salix brachista, assembly GCA_009078335.1. NCBI lineage: Eukaryota > Viridiplantae > Streptophyta > Magnoliopsida > Malpighiales > Salicaceae > Salix > Salix brachista. The sequence goes on from CM018582.1 coordinate 12,568,671, forward strand.
CCTCCTCCTTCACTGCTCTGCATGCTGTAAATTTATAGGGGGCGAGGCACTCCTCATGCACATTGCATGAGGTTGTCGCCTCTGCCTCTGCATTTGCAGAGGGCAGAGGGCTGCAGCATCGTGTTCCTGCCTCTGCAAATTCGGGTTGCAGAGCTGTGGGTTGCCTTTGCAAAGAATTTGCAGAGGCAGTGGGTTGTCGAGTTGTGCTCTGCACTGTTCCAGTATCGAAACAGTGCAGCACATGCAATCTTGTTTTTTTTGGAAAATTGCAATTTGGTCCTTCAATGTTTGATTGGTTCAATTGCACCCCCAATTAGTTTTAAACTTTTAATTTTATGCAATTGTATCCCCGTCAAAATTTCAACAGCAACCTTAAATGTGCGCCTTTTTTATTTTGGTCTCTGGTTTCCAATTGCGTGATTTACCCTCAATTGACTGTTAAATTCTTAATTCGTTCAATTTGGCCCCTAATTTCGCATTATTGACTTAAAAATTCAAATCGGTCTCCGAAAATTCCATTCTCATCAATTGAGCCCGAATTAAATTTAAGAAATTGATTTCTCATTGACTAAGCCCTTAATAAAATTAATTTGACCAATTTAAAGTATAATTAAGTCCTTGCACTTAATTAAATCCTTCGATTGGACCTTAAATTAATTCCCGGTCATAATTAAACTTTAAATTTGTTGACGATTAAATCAAATCAACCCATAAAAATATAATTATGTCGTTTAACTTAGTTTTTACACAGATTCATCCAACGATAAATTATTTTTGCCTTAAATCTGTATTTCTCTCTATTTTTAGAACCAAAGAGATACGATTGGACTCGCGACAACAGCCAAAATTTCCAGATTGATTTTTCTACCCACGCCGACTCCTTTTATTTTATTTTTGTTATTTTTATTTTATTTTAGGGAGTAACCCAAAAATTGGGTTACGACACCTTGTTGCATGGGCCTTTATTATTTTTTGTTAGATAATGTTGTGGCCTCAAATGATTTTTTTTTTTTAAAAAGACTTGTCAAATGATGCGTTGTTTATCATAGCTAGATTCTAGCCTGAAATTAGGGTGGCTAGAGATTTTCTTTTGAAAACTAATTTTCAACTCATTCTCAACCTAAAATATCTATAAAATACTTTAATAACATTTTTAAGCCAATCATTCACCTCCAAAAACTGAAAATCAATTTGGAAAATAATTTCTTCCAAATCTAAAATTGGGTTTTTTTAGGCATTTAAAAAAAAAACACACCAAAGTTAAACTTCTCTCATCAATCAGAATTATTTGGAACAAAACTATAATGTTTTGGTGGTGGAAATTAAAGAAATTATATTTTTCTCTCTTTATATCAGATTTCAATCATTTTCCCTCTCCTCTCATCCACTAAAGACTGAAAAATAATCAAAATAAAGTTTAGTATCAAAATAATGTTTTTTAGAAATGCAAAGGACTGACCACCTTATAGCAAAACAATATGGGGGGAATACACTTTACAAATAAATTTGAGCACACCACCCATGTTACCCTTATTTTGCACTTAACTTTCATGTCTTTCAATTCAACCCCTATCCAGATTTTTTTTTTAATTAGGCTCTAATTTAGGGTCAATTGTGCTAAAATAAAGGTTGAGGACCAAATTTGGAATTTTTAAAATTCTTACTATTACAATCTATAGTGTAATGGAAAGAGGGAACAATACGTGTGTTCTCATGGCTAAGATCAATTGAATAATTCATATTGATGAAGTAACATGTCTATTTTACATTCTTGACTTGGTAAGTTTTTTCATGTGTTATTTCTAAAGCAAGCCATATGACCTTAGGATTTTTTCAAGATATGACTATTAAATTTTCTTATACTTAATGCACAATACAAAGATTTCATAGCTTTAACAACCATGAAAAGTATTTTTTTTTATCACCATTTGCATACTCACTCCTAGCTTTAGGAGTTATAACACCATTTTTTGTTTTGGTAGGTTTATGAGGTCTATTATTTATGAATAACCATAAATTATAATTAATGGACTGAAGATGTGTGTGTGTGTGTGTATATATATATATATATATCCTAGCATTCCAATAGGCATAGTCATTACCATAAAAAAATATGGCATAGAGGTTGATGATCCTTCACTTTGTATATTAAAACTAGTAGTTGTCATTCTACTCAAAGTCTAAGCAAACTTGTATAAATGAGGACCTTGGTCTAATACAAATTATATTTTTAGGATTAAAGTAACAATTCCAAGTGGTTTGAGTTTATAAAAAAGTTTTTTATGAGATAAGTACAAACAAAGGAAAACATTGTTGTTGATACATTATCATGAAGGTGTGCGCTTCTCTTCAACTTTAAGTGCTAAATTATTTAGATTTAGTATGTGAAATATTTATATGATGATGATGATGATTTTGACCAAGTTTATAAAGCATATGAGAATTTGTCATTTCACAAATTTTACAAGTTTGATGTTTATTTGCTTAAAGAAAAAAAAATTATATGTTCCTAGTTGTTTTATACATGAATTGCTTGTTCAAGAAGCTCATGAGGGTAGTATTATAGGAAACTTTAGGTTTCTAAGACCTTAGATGTTTTGCATTGTTGCGACGATATTTTTTTTTCACGCTTCACGTGCAGCCATCCCTGTAGAGGAGAAGACGCTGGAAAAGAGGGTTTATAATTGTAAAATTATGACTATAAATCTTAAGAGTTGACACCTAGTATTAAGGTCACTAGGAAACCTAATGGTCTGCGAGAGTCCGGGTAAGGGGACTTGTTGTGCAAGGGGAATACACATCACCTCCAGTGCACCCTACCTAAGGTAAGCTGCATTGTTGTATGATTGCTTTTCTGAGCTAGATTTTTTATTTGTTGGTCTTTCCTAAGGCTTGAAGTAGATATCTCTTCATGAGAGAGTCTTTACCTTATTGGGTCAAAAACCTAACTATTCTAAAGTTTGAAAATTTTACATTGCATTTAGAAATCCTTTATTTGACGGAATTGAAGTGTGAACAACGCATCTCAACAAAGTATACTTTACAATGTAAGTTTACACCCTGATACCTAAAACAAAATAATTATTAATTTAGAAATATTTGTTTTTTTGAAAAATATTCTTGGAAAAAACCTTAAAATTTGGTCGTATGCATGAAAACAACATATTTTTTGTTTGTTTTTTCTAAATGCAATTTTTTTATATTATTTTTTTAAAAAAATATTCAGACTGGGTCTGACCCAACTAAATAGGTCGACCAAGCCAAATTAGGCTAAAAGGGCCCAACTTTGTTGGACTTGGGATGGATATGGCCAAGCCAATTAGGTTGCGCTGAGAACATGTTCCACCTGAGAAAAGAGAAGAATAACTTCTGCAGAGTGAATTAATTCATTGTGCACTTTTAAAGTATTACGTGAGCAGTAAAGTAGGGGTTGATGGAGGGAGATGACCGTCATACCTGTCATTGTCGCCGAGTAGAGGTGGTGGCATCAGAAATGATGGCATGTGGTGGCCGGGAGAGGTGTCGGAACCTGCTGCAATGGAGAAGGGAGAGAGAGAATCTGCTGCTGCTGTTTCGCCAGAGATGCTAGAGCCATGTTGCTGCTGCTAGAGGACACGTAGGAGCTGTTGTGAGCAAGGTTGTCAAAATCACAATTTTTACACGACACGGAAAGGGTTTCTGAAACTCAGATCGTAAGTTTGGATCATAAAATCGTAAGATCGTACCTCAATTTGTCCATACAAAAATTGTAAAATCACAACTAAAATTGTGTAAGCAGAAAAATCGTAAAATCGTAAGTAAAATATTTCTAAATACAATACATCATAATTATGGACATAAAACTTCATTAGTTAAAGTTCATTCATGATTTAAAATAACTTCAAAATACATTACAAAACAATTATATCTGTCGCGACGACGATTTTTTACGCGCTTCGCGCCCCGCCATCCCCCCTGGATTTAGGGAGACAACGGCGCGAGGTGGAAATGGGGTTGTTTATAGTCATAAAAATTATGACTATAATTATTAGGAGTCGCCACGTAATATTAAGGTTATTAGGAAACCTATTGGTCTGCGAGAGTCTAGGGTAAGGGGACTTGTTGTGCAAGGGGAAGACGCATCACCCTCAGTGCACCCTACCTAAGGTAAGCTGCATTGTTGTTTGATTGTTTTTTTCTAAGTTAAAATTTACTGCATTTTCAAAAACCATTTTTTTTTGTGTCTGCGGGTGTATTTTACAAAGTAATTTTACACCGCAGTCACAAACCTTTTTTTTATCTACGAATATACTTTACAATGTAATTTTACACCGTAGTAAGAACTCTTTTTTTTTATCTACGGGTGTACTTTACAATGTAATTTTACATCTAGTTAAAACCCTTTTTTTATCCATGGATGTATTTTACAATATAAATTTACATCCTAATAGATATAACAAAAATAAATGTAATTATTTTTGACATTTTGGCCAAATTCCAACGGATAATCATAAACTAGTTACGATATCCAATTTTCGTTTCAAAATATGAGAAAGATGCAACATAATTTTTACGAAAAATATGTATGGAAAAATCATGGAATTTGGCCGTATGCACAAAAACAAATACATTTTTTTATATTTTTTTTGAATTTTTTGTAATAATAATAGTAGTAAAAAAAATAAAAATACTTTTTTTTTCAATTTGTATTTTTTAATTTTTTTGGGCTGGGCTGTCAGCCTAGCGAGCTGGAGGCCCAGCTTATTTTGGGCTGGGCTGACAGTCCAAACCTGATGGGCTGGACTGGCAACCCATTCTCCTATGTTTGGGCCGGGCACAATGCCCGGCCCACCTCACCAACCCAGCTTGCATGCAGGGGGGCGCAAATTGCGTCCTCCTGCGTGCAGCGGGATGAGGAAGATGGTGAACAGGAGTATTTTTCGAGTGTAAAGAAAGGATTACTTGTTAGTATCTTTGGGTAGAGGAGGTTGATGTGATGATTTCTGTGGTGGTAGCGGCGTCCACGGTGGCCTGTGTTGGCCGGAGGAGGCGTCGGAACTTCACGGGCTCACGTCGTTCGCCCTTTGTTTTTTTGTTTTTTTTTTTTACTGCTCGTCGCCGGAGAAGAAGGATGATGGCTGGGGAGATACTGGCGCTGAGAAGGAGGAGCTACTGCTGGTCGAAGGAGTGAGAGAGAGGCAACGGTGCAACTGATTTTAGAGAGAGAGTGGCACCATGGAGTGGAGAGAGAGAGGACTGCAATGTCCGAGAAGAGTAGAGAGAAGCATGCAGAGAAGAGAGGGGAGCTGCAACGGGGATGAGAGGTGATTTTTATGCTTGTTTTCTTTGCCAAAATTCTCTGCAAATTTTCCCAGAATCTCTCCTTTTTCTATCTGTTTTTGCTCCTCACTGCTCTGTTTTTTTTCCAGTTTTCCTCTCCCCTTTTGCAGCGTGCATGGCTGCTATTTATAGGCAAATTCAGCCTGCTACGGTGGCTAGCTGGTCGGTGACGTGGTGGCCTGCAACAACGGTGTGCCTGCAATGGTGGCTGGTCGGCGCTGGGTTGTCGTCAGGCGTGATGGCTGGTCGGCTGGGGTGCAGGTAAAGGCAGCGGCGGGTTGTTGTTTTGGAAGGAAGTGAAAATGCAATTTGGCCCTTCAATTTGTAATTGTTCTAATTGCACCCTCAATTGAATTTAAACTTGTAATTTGTGCAATTATATCCCCGTCAAAATTTCAACATTAGCCTTAAATTTCACGCTCTTTTTATTATGGTCCCTTACTTCCGATTTATACAATTCGACTCTCAATTGAGCATTAAATTCTCAATTGTCTTCAATTTGGCCCCTAATTTTGCACAATTAGCTTGGAAAGATTCAATTGGGTCTCAAAAAATTCCAATCTTCTCAATTGAGCCCGAATTAAACTCAAGAATTTGATTTTTTATCAATTAAGCCCTTAATAAAATTAATTTGACCAATTAAAAGCATAATTAAGTCCTTGCACTTAATTAAATTCTTCCATTGGATCCTAAATTAATTCTCAAACATAATAATATTTTAAATTAGGCCATGATTAAATCAAATTGGCCTAAAAAAAATATAATTATAATTTTTGACTTAATTTTTACCTTGAATTTGTATTTTCTCTCATTTTTGGGGCACAAAAGAGATATGATTTAGCTCAGAAAATATTCAAAATTTTCACCGCGATTTTTCTAACAACGCCAAACCCCTTTTATTTTATTTTTTTCATTTTTATTTTATTTTGGGGAGTAACCCAAAAATTGGGTTACAACAATGTCCATAAAATTTTATAAAATAAAAACTAACAAATTTAAAACAAATCTTCAGCTGGCGTGCAATGTAAACTAAAACCAGCCTCAGTTTCATCCCCCTCACATGTCCAAGACTTGCATCAATAACATCTCTATCAAAAGGATTATTAGTACTACCACTGGTGCTAACACTGATATTGCTAGTACTAGATCGAACTCCACCAATATTTAACCCTAAACTCCTTGAATTAGAAGTTTCAAAATCAACTTCAGTGGCTGGAGTACTCATCTCAACACCATTAAATATTTCTTCATCACTATCGTCTTCTTTTCTATTTTTTCTTTGTGTTGCACTATCAATAGCCTGAAGTAAATTAATGTTCGATGAACACCATGTCCTTCTCTTTTAGTCATCTCTTTTAGTCACCCATTCATCATCAGATGGGAGATCATCTTTACCTTCATCAAAATCAATAACTTGCCTTTTGCCCTTATCATTCATTTTTAAATTACACATCACAAAAACCAAGTCATTCATTTTTTTCTATTGTAGATGATTTCTTCGTTTCGTATGAACCTATAAAAAAAATTCACAATTGATAACATATAAGATTCTTATCAAATATGAAAACAATAATTTTATACTTAAAAAAAAAACTTACCATCTCAAATGCACTCCAGTTACACTCACATCCAGATGAACTACAAGTCAAGCTTAGAACTCGAATTGCAAGATTTTGTAGATCTGGACATTCATCCCCATAAGAAGCCCACCATCTAGCAGGAGTTTTTTTATCCCTTGCTATTACGTCAGCCTCAATACCAAATAACCCTTTTGCTTCCGCGAATATATCAAGTTGTAGATCAACTTTAGTCCTTTCTTCTTTATTAGGCACCATTCAATTTAAGCAGTCATATACTCCATATTTAATGTTGTCGTACTGTCTATAATCAGTAGTATAATGATAATGAGGATTCAAAAAATAAGCAAATGCATGCAAAGGTCTGTGAAGTTGAAGTTCCCATCTTGCATCAATAATATCCCATATAGGTATATAACTACAAAAAAAAAAAAAATTTGGATAATAACATCAACATTAAGTAGCATAAGATAAAAAAATAGTTATATTAAATAAATAATTGGCATAAAATATAATTTGCACCTTTTTTGCACAACCAAAATTCACTTGTATCTTTTCTTTTGCTTCAATCATTGCTCTATATATAAAACCCATGGCCGGTGTCTCATCTGAATCAAAACTTTTATAAGAGGATATGCTGCCTTAATGCAATCAGAGACATCACGCCAAAACTTGCTGTCCAAAACATAATTTTGAATCTGCTGCCCTTCTTCACTTTTTGAATACCTACTTGACCTCCATTGGACGAAAGTGAACATTGTCATTAATTGAATCTTACAATCATTCAAACATCCAAGAGTCAAGTATGCTGTGGCAAATCGAGTGGCAACATGCCTGATTAAATCTTTTTCTTTTGTGAAATGTCTCAGCATGGAAATAAGAAGAGTTCTTGAATATATGTATGTGGTGATTCTCCTCCCCTTACCAATAGTTACTTCATGCACCTCTAGTTTCTTCTCAAAATCTTCCAAAATCAAATCAATACAATGAGTAGCGCATGGTGTCCAATACAAGTATTTTCTTTTTTCCATCAATAAATGCCTTGCTGCCTTATAATTCGCAGCATTATCAATAATTATCTGCACCACATTTTCCTCTCCAATCCTTTCCACAACAGCATCTAACATCTCAAATACTTTATTAGCTGTTTTGGATACATTAGATGTGTCTACAGATGGTAAAAAAAGAGTTCATTTAGGACTATTAACCAAAAAATTACAAATAGAGCGCTTTTTCTTATCAGTCCATCCATTAGACATTATTGAGCAGCCTATTTTTTTCCATTCCGACTTATAGTCACCAAGCAAATGCATTGTGTTATCTACTTCTTGCTTTAAGTACTTCTCTCTAATATCATGGTAAGATGGAGGCTTAAATCCTGGCCCATGCTTTGCAACTGATTCAAGCGCTTTAACAAACTCAAGATTTTTCACACAATTAAATGGAATCGCACTAGTGTAAAAAAACATTGCAATTTGTTGACATGCTTCTTCTTTAATATCCTGCTTTAGCATCTGATTGATGGTCATTTGAGTACTTCCACTTCCACTTATTGGTTTCTTTCCCTTGTTAACTTAGTTGATTTCATTATCTTCGTCTACCTCTTCGTCACTTCTAAAAAACTGAAAAATCTTTCTTTTCTTCTCAGATGCTTCTTGATTTTTCTCCAAAACATTCAGAATCATCTGCTTCACATCTGCTGGTACTTGCTGGCATGACTCAACATCCTTTCGAGTGCAAGCCAAATGATGTTTGAAACGATAAATGCCTTCGCTGAAAATTTTCTAACAATACTTGCATTGAACTTTTCTTGAATTATTTTCAATATCTATACCATGCTGCCATCCCATATCAAGTCTATTGCCACTGGTAGTTTTTTTGGATGCCATGTAATTTGCAATTCATTGAAATAATAAATGTGTCCATTTTAAGTTTCGTGAATCTCAATTATAGATAATTTATTTCAAAATTGCTAGCTCCTCACATTTGACTCAGTCACCCATGAAAAAACCACAATTAACCAATATCAAAAGGACTGCAAACTAATTAATTCGGCCTAGAATGAATCAAGGTCGAATTCGATATTAAACCAGCTATAGAAATTACCACAAGAATATCAAAAATATTATTCAGAAAATAGCATTCGTTTCTAAGAAATTACCACAGTATCATTTAACTTTAAGGCAAGAATGGCTTACTCTTACGCACAATTTAGGCCTATTGTTTTACCATGATTAATTCTCTTAACAAGGGAAAACACAAGGATTGTGTTTTCTAATGGGCCAACTATATTCATGCCTTAAAGAATCTTGATTCAATTCCTCTAATCCACTTCAAATTATGAGCTAAACCCATAAGCACACACTCAATGAACATCTTTTCTAGGCCAGATTGCTTTCTGGAAGTGCATCATTTCATTTAAATGAACTAGCAGATTGGTTATAAACTAAACCCATAAGCACACACTCAAGAAAAATCAATACATATAAAAATGGTCATTTAAATACCAATTTGCTAAATCATTAGTTATGGTCATTCCATTAACAACATTGGCAAGTTGAAAAACAGTGAAGGCAATCATCTAATCACACAAACTAGGACTAGAATTATTTCAACATGAAAAGCACAGGTATTATCAGTTAATGCTAACCATATAAAGCCATTATTCCAATTCAAGCACGCCACTCTTTTTTTGTTCGATGTTCCTTGAACTGGGCAACAAAACCCTTTTTCTAACTTAAGAAAATGACAGTTAGGAAGAAGATTTAAGGGAACAACTAGCTTTGATTTGATCAATAAATAACAACAAACCTCATTACGATGCCATCCCCAATTCTTAAGGGATAAGAAATGCTGAAAATTCTTACTGTTCCATTCCCATTAGATTCCACTAAGAAATCATCCTATCATTTTCATCACAAAAATATCATTTCAATGACACTCACCCTCATTTCAGTTTCAACACAACTGTGGTGAATTAGGCACAATTCAATAAATTCCTTAACCAAAATAAAAATTCCCACAATTGTTTCTACACAGATCTGTTTCTAATCACACAAGCATCAGCTTTAAAAACAAAAGGAGCATTAATAAAGGGCATAATCCTGTGATAGCTCCACACAACACATAACATGTAAAATCAATACCCAGTCACAGACTCACAACATCAATATTTTTACAGTAGATATTTTCACAGACTCGTGTAAAATCAAGATTGGACTAACCTTGAACGGCGACGACAACGACAACAACAAAGATCGAAGATCACCTTGATGAATTGAAGTCCGACAGCTCTTAGCCTCTTACTAGAGAAGACGATTCGAGAGATGAGAGGAGAGGACAATTTGGGGAAGAGAAGGATGAGAATAACTGGGGAGGAGATCGACCGAAGTGTACCGTCGGTGAACTGAGAAGAGAAGAAATGATTTGGGGACGACTGATGAGTGATGAGAACTAAGAAGAGAAGAGAAGATTTAGGGCAAATGAAAATGAAAATGAGAAGAGTTAATTCAACCCCGAAGTCCAAAATTCCGAATCACTTAGGATCCGATCCGGTCCGATTTTACTATTCCGTATGATTTTGACCGAGTTCAATTTTTCTCCCCGAGCTGACACGATTTGATGAGTTGACTCGCAAAATCGTACGATATTGGGAGTTAACTCGTGATTTTAACAACATTGGTTGTGAGTGCCGAAGGACTAACCTCAGGTGCTCGCTGGACGGAGTTGCTGAAGTTGGTGAGGGAGACAAGGCCACCTGTTACTTGTTTGAAGAAGAAATTGTGTTTGTTGGCTAGAGAGAACATACGGGACAGTGGTGACGGTGGAGGAGGGAAAGATGTTGGTGCTGAGGAAGGAGGTGGAAGTGTTCTGTTGGTGGTGGGAAATTTTGTGATCATCCCCTCTATTCCCTCATGTGTTTTGTTCTTTCTTCTTGTTCTTTCTTTTGCCTATGTTTCCTTTCTCTCCCCCTTTTGATTTCATATTCCTTGTTATTTATAGACGAAGGAGGTAACCCTACAGCTGCTCATTGTGTACAACGATGGGTTGCCTCCTTGTCACCTGCAACAGCGTGTCGGCATGGTGCAGGTGAATGAACAATACAGTCATGTCTGCAAAACTTGGGAGAAGGTGCAAATGCATTTTGGTCCTTTAATTTGAAATTATTCTAATTGCCTCCAATTGGCTTTAAAAATTTAAATTTGTTCAATTGTATCCCCGCTAAAATTTTAGTTGCAACCTTAATGATGCAACTATATTATTTGATATTTTCACCAACATTTACCTAGTATTTTGCCTATGTTTTTGATATAAAATTCATTGATATTCTTTGTTTTATGTTTTGAAGACACTTTTAGATGAAAGATGTAAAAAGGAGTAAATTGGAGGTAATTGGCAAATTTGATCGTTAGTCAATGTTTTGTGCAAAGCATGAGATCTAGAGGTTGTAATAAAATGATTCCAGTGGCATTCAAAAGCTAACATCCATATCTTTCTGGAAAACTAAGGCAAAAAAATAAAATAAGGAAGAACATGGAAATCACAGCCTTCAAAGTCAAATCTTGCAATCTGCTAATGTTGACCTTTGTCCATTCCAACTTAAATAACTGGAGCTGCAGAAGTCCAATTGATGCAAACTCAACATTGTTCGATTCCAAACTCAAAGACCTATCACCGATCCAAATTTTTTCTTAAAATAATGTCTTATGAATGAGATGATTTTTACAAGATGACAACTAATTTTTTCCAACTTAAGGGAAGACTATTTTGTAAAACACTAGGGTTTCTAAGCATATATAAAGGAGGAGAGGAGCCGTCCAGCTAGAGGAGAAAAGAAGCAGAAAAAACACCCAAAAAAATCATGTTATCTTCTTTGTTTTTAATTAGTTGTTCAATAAACATGTAAGGCTAAACTATTTTTCTTGGTTGCAAAGATACGGAAACCTTCAAATTTCAAGAATTGTGAGATCTATTTTACCTTTTTTTCTTTTCAGTTTATATGATGAATATGTTTTTTCTCCTATGCTTATTTTTCCTATGATTTTTTATTTAATTGCTAGAGCAAACTCTAAGTTATTATTGTAGACAATCTATTGCTAAGTTTGATATCAAAACCGGAGTTGTGGTATATGAACTTTGAAGTAACTAAGTTGATAATTATGGTGGATCTATGCTATTAATCTTTGGGAGAACATTCAATCAAATCAAACATAGATTGAGGACAATTATGTTTCTTGATTAATCAACTTATCTAGTTCTTAAGGTTGTCATTGAATTAAATTACTAGCGCAGACAATATGGTTGTTTGATGGTTAGGGTAAGCTATATGGGGGACCTGTTAACTAACCAATGTTAAAAAAAGATAAATATTCAGAATATAAATTGATGTTTCATTTCTATGATCAGTTCTGATTTCTATAGGTGGATGTTTACTTGCGACCAAGGTTTGTTTAATTGAAAAATTTTGGTTTTATTTGATTTTTGCTTAGTTTTCTTTATCCTTTGCTTTAGCCTAGATCCAACCCCCCAATTGCATAGTGTATAGAGCACAATCTGAACTAAAATGTCCTCATGGGATCAACCCCTTGCTTGCTCTATACAATCTTGTGTAATTTGTTTTAAGCTAAGGTAATTTATTTGTGCGACCGCGACATCGCAACACTTAACTTTACGCGCCTTTTTTACTTTGGTCCATGGTTTTAGATTTATGCAATTTAACCCTCAATTGATTATTTAAACTTCAATTGTCTTCAATTTCATCCCTAATTTCATCCAATTAACATGGTAAAACTTGAAATTGGTCTCCAAAAGTTCCAATCTTCTCAATTAGACCCAAATTAAGCTCAAGAACTTGATTTCTCATCAATTAAGCCCTTAATAAAATTAATTTAACCAATTTAATGTGTAATTAAGTCCTTGCACTTAATTAAATCCTTCAATTGGATCCTAAATTACTTCTTAAACATAATTATACATTAAAATTGGCCCATGATTAAATCATATTGGTCTATAAAAAATATAATTGTGCCTTTCAACATAATTATCCAATAATAAATTATTTTAGCCTTAAATTTGCATTTTCCTTCATTTTGGGGCACAAAAGAGGTATGATCGGCTCTCAAAATCTCCAAAATTTTCACCTTGATTTTTCTACCATATCTTTCCCTTTTTATTTTTTATTTAGTTATTTTTATTTTATTTTGGGTAGATGTTGGGAAATTATCCAAAAATGGGTTACGACAGTTGCCCCCCCTCTTTACAATGCTTACGACTAAATTCTTGTAGGAGACTTTAGATAGTAAGTGTTGTAAAGAAAAAAAAGAATGGATTTACTAGACCAAGAAATGGTTGATCCATCTGGAAGTAAAAATGGGGGCTATAAAGTGCACTCATAAGAGAACGATAAGATAAGGCTAGAAAGCGCACCACCTAAGAATTGAATCTTAAATAGGACACTCAAAGGATGAAAAGGTGATGATGTTTGTGAAAGATACAAAATGGTCTCATTGTAATGGGTGACCTTCCCAAAGGAAGATGATGATGGTAAGAAACACAAAGATGATCTTGTTGTAATGGGTGACCTACCCAAGTGAAAATGGTGAAGATCTCAAAGTTGGTCTCATTGTAATGGGTGACTTACCAGAAAATATAATGAAGATGGTCTCATTGTAATGAGTGACCTACCCAGGTTAAAGTGTGAGACAAAGATGGTGAAAATCTCAAAGTTGGTCTCATTATAATAGGTGACCTATTCATGTGAAAATAATGAAGATGAAAGTGATAAGGGTGGTGGTATCATTTTAATGGGTGACCTACCCAGGTGGAAATGGTGAAGATGGTCTCATTGTAAGGGTGGCCTACCCATGTGGAAACAAATAAATGGTGATGACGATTTCATGGAATAGAACATAAGGCTAGAAGTGCACTATCTGAGTTGATGGTCGAGGGTTGGAAAAGCGAACTATCTGAGTTGGTGGTTGAAGCCTGGAAAGCGCACTAATTGAGTTGGTGGTTAAACTCTGGAAAACGCACTCAAACAAGAAGGAGAATAGGGATGGAAAGTACACTATCTTAATTAATGGTTGAGGGTTGAAAAACACGCTCGAAGAGAGGGGAAATAGGGCTGGAAATCATACTATTTTAATTTATGGTCGAGGGCTTAAAAGCGCACTCAAATTAGGAGGGACAATAGGGCTTGAAAGCGCACTATTTTAATTAATAGTTGCGGGATGGAAAGTGCACTCAAATTAGGAGGGATAATAGGGTTGGAAAGCACACTATTTTAATTAATGGTTGAGGGCTAGAAACCGCACTCAAATAAGGAGGGGGAAATAGGGTTGGAAATCGCATTATTTTAATTGATGGTCGAGGGCTGGAAAGAACACTATCTAAGTTGATTGATGGCTAGAAAGCGCACCCAAATACAGGAAAGAGATTGGGTTGAAAAAGCATGGTACCTGTTTGATGAGGACTCACAAGCGCACTCAAGGAAATGAAAGAGGTGAGAGCTCGAAGGCGTACATAAAAATGATGAATTAAGGTTTATAAACTGCAATCTCTCCAAAACATTCCTTCCTAGTGAGGATGCAATGCATGATGATGCATGTATACTTACCTGAGAAATATAGGTCCCCTTTATTTTCATGGTCCTCTTGTTTTCAGGATTTGGATCTTTGGCTTTAATGGCTTCTCGTTTCTGCTTACTCGAGTTGAAACTTATGATTTTGACCTTTGGAGATGACAAATCTTCACCATATCCATATGCCCCCTCTTCTGCTTAAGGATCCTCAGTTTTGTTCAACATTCTTTGCCTTCTCAAGAAGGGAACGATGAAGCTTGTTGTATTTTAGATTGCCCCTAGTTTGGTCATGCCCTACAAGTGTTTTAGGCTTCAAGTGCTTGCAGGAAAGGGTTGGTTATTTACAAAGATTGCTTTCAAATAATTTTTTTGGATTTTCAAAGTCATTTAAAGCACAAAATCCATTTTGATGTCTATTTAAAACAAACATGCTCTCGAAAGAATTCAAATGATCTCATAGTAAGGTTTTATGTTGCTTTTGACGGGAATGTGAAATGATGCTTGTTTCATGTCTTACATGTCAAAAAGGCTTTGATTAAGTCTTGTGAAGCATGGAAAAGCATTGCCTATCAACCCATATTACATGTATTTGATCAGAAAATGCTTTATCAAGCTCGTGATGTAGGCTCAAGTTGTTGGCTATGAAAAGAAAAGATATTTATAGGCTCAAAAGGTGTTTAAGGGTTTTCTAGACTAAGGATCACTAGTGCTTACTCTTAGAGCTTCGTTTGGTCCATAGGCTTTGAGAATCTCATAATTGATTTGCATAATGACTTGACCTACCCCCAGTATTTGTTTGGGCTTTTTATATCGGTTTTTAGCACTATTATCATGTTGAATTGACATGGCCCCATTATTTTCTTGCGCTTTTTATCATGGATAAAAATTCTTGCACTTTTGATTCCTTGCTCTATTCGCTCTGCCACGGCTACAACATCCATGAATTGTTGTGATGAGCTACCCATCACGTGCTCATAGTATGGTGCCTTGAGTGTGTTAGCAAATAATGTCACCATTACTTTATCTAGAAGCGGGGGATGGACCTGTGCAGCAAGATCTCTCCATCTTTGAGCATATTCTCTTATGCTTTCTTCGTCCTTTTCTCCAAGTTGGACAAACTTATTTTATCAGGAGCAATGCCCATGTTGTACTTATATTGCTTGATGAAAGCATCTACCAGATTTTTCCACCTATGGATCTTGGTGTTCTCTAGTCTCATGTATCAATTTAATACTGCCCCACTCAAATTGTCTAAAAAAATGCATCAGTAATTGTTTATCCTGCACTACTTTCGCCATTTTGTTACAGTATGATTTTAGGTGAGTGATGGGGTATTGTGTCCTAGTATATTTGATAAATTCAGGAACACGAAACTTCTTTGGTATAACAACATTTGGGACTAGCCATAATTTTGCAGCTTGTATTGGGCCGTATAAGTTTACCCCTTCAATAGCTCTTATTCCGGCTTCCGCATCGTCATCTTATCTTGTGGCACTCATTGGCAAAAGTTTCTATAACCACAGAAGTTGGTGCATGTGTTGGCGCTGCTGATTGTACAAAAGCTGGATTTTGATGAGGATCTTGAACCCTTTCTCCTATCATTTCTTCAGGTGGTTCAATGCTTGTGTTTGAGCAGTTTTTGTAGGTCTAGTTGAAGGACCCTCACCAGAGGTATTTCTCAGTGTTTGCTTGAGTAAGCTGGTAAGATGAGCTACACTATCTTTCAAAGCATCATGGTGTACACATTCTTCATCCCCCTACTTCTTTGACAGAGTTGAGTGTTCTGAACTTTATGGGTAGGAGCTCTTCGGGGACCTATATTTCAATATGTCACTTATTTGTTATGTACTAGTGGTGAAGGCATGTGGATGCAAATGTATGTATATACACATCAACTGTGAATTATTGGGAAGTTAAGGACAAGTTCTAGGTCATTACATGAGAGGTAAGCTTTCTACCTAGTCTCAAAAGTCTATGAACTGCCTAGTGACTGCCTTACGTGAAGGTGGTATATGGGTTTACAAGAAATGGTTGGGTCACGTTGTGACCGACATTAACTTTCAGCTTATAGTTGGACATTTCATAAATCTGAACCCAACCATTATCTCATTAAGTCATGAGTCAGACCGCTACTCCCCACCTAACTTAGAATTGAGTTAATTTGTGAATTTAAAATACATGATATATTAATTCATACTCGATGTTATGCGTGAATTGAATGTAAAAATGCATGCTAAAACAGTAAAAATATGTGTTAAAAATAAAATAAAGAACAAACAATCGAACAAACAAAGCTCAGTCCATCATTGTGACCATAACGAAGTCACCATCTGTCATGATGGTGTTTTTTTTTGTGCTTCGTTCGTTGCCATTCCCGGAGGTGAGACAACGCGCGGAAAAGGAGGGTTTATAATCGTAAAATTATAACTATAAATCTTAGGAGTCGTCATCTAGTATTAAGGTCACTAGGAAACCTAATGGTCTGTATGAGTCTGGGTAAGGGGACTAATTGTGCAAGGGGAAGACGCATCGCCCCTAGTGCACCCTACCTAAGGTAAGATGTATTATTGTTTGATTGTTTTTTTAGTTAGATTTTTTATTCATTGATCTTTCCTAAGGCTCAAGGTAGATCTCTCTTCGTGAGAGAGTCTACCTCATTGGGTAAAAAACCTAACCGTTCTAAAGTTTGAAAAAATTTACACTGCATTTAGAAACCCCTCTTTTTAATTATCTGTGAGTGTACTTAACAATTAATTTTACACCCCGATAGCTAAAACAAAATAATTATGATTTTTTTTTGTATATTTTGGCCAAATTTCAACGGATAATTGTAAATTGGTTACGATATTCAATTTTCATTTCAAAACATGAGAAATATGTTATATTTGTTATTTTGAAAAATATTCTTGGAAAAACCTTGAAATTCATTTGTATGCAAGAAAACAACACTTTTTTTGTTTTTTTTTAAATGCAATTATTTTATATTATATTTAAAAAAAAAATCAGATTCGACCTCGACCAACTAAATGAGTCGGCCTAGCCAAATTGGGCTATAAGAGCCCAACTCTGCGTGACTTTGGCTCAGCTAAGAACATGTCTGGCCCAAGAAAAGAAAAAAAAACTTGTGCAGAGTGAATTAATTCACTCTGCATTTTTCACATATTGCATTAACAGTGTAGAGTGAATTAATTCACTCTACATTGTTCACATATTACGTGAGCAATAAAGTGGGGGTGATGAAGGGAGACGACCAATGTACCTGTCACTGTTTCCGGGTATGGAAGGTCGAGGTGGTTCCGCTAGTGGTGGTGGCGTCAGAAATGATGACATGTGGTGATCAGGAGAGCTGTTGGAACCTGCTGCAATGGAGAAGGGAGAAGGGAGAGGGAGAGCCTGTTGTTGTGTCGCTAGAGAAGCTAGAGCCTTGTCGTTGCTGCTGGAGGACATAAAGGAGTTGCTACCAACTACATGTGCTCACAGGATAGAGCTGCTGAAGTTGCTGAGGAGACAAGGACCACTTGTTACTGGTTTTGAAGAAATTGTTGCTGTTGGCTGGAGGGAACAGAAGGGACCGTGGTGACGGTGGAGGAGAGGAAATCTGTTAGTGCTGAGGAAGGAGTTGGAGGTGTCCTACCGATGGTGGGAAATTCTGTGATCGCCCCCTCTAGTCCCTCTTGTGTTTTGTTCTTTCTATTTGTTCCTTTTCTTTATTTCTTGTGTTTCCTTTCCCTCCCCCTTTTATGTTTGTTTTCCTTGTTATTTATAGATGAAGGAGGTAACCCTTCACCTACTCATTGCGTGCAGTGATGGGTTGTCTCCCCGTCACCTGCAATAATGTGCCTGTACTATTCAAGTGACTCAACTGTGCGGTCACATCTGCAAAACTTGGGAGAAGGTACAAATGCACTTTGGTCCCTCAATAAATTATTCTAATTGCGCTCCCAATTGGCTTTAATTTTTAAATTTATACAATTGTATCCCCGCTAAAATTTCAATGGCAACCTTAACTTTATGGGCCTTTTTTACTTTTTGATCCCTGGTTTTGGATTTATGCAATTTAACCCTTACTTGATCATTAAACTTTCAATTGTCTTCAATTTCACCCCCAATTTCATCCAATTAACTTGGTAAAAATTAAAATTGGTCTCTGAAAGTTCCAATCTTCTTAATTAGACCCAAATTAAGCTCAAGAACTTGATTTTTCATCAATTAAGCCCTTAATAAAATTAATTTAACCAATTTAATGTATAATTAAGTCCTTGCACTTAATTAAATCCTTCAATTGGATCCTAAATTATTTTTTAAATATAATTATACTTTAAAATTGGCCCATGATTAAATTAAATTGGCCTATAAAAATATAATTATGTCATTTGACTTAATTTTTATGTAGACTTATCTAATAATAATTTATTTTAGCCTTGAATCTACATTTTCTTTCATTTTGGGAATAAAAAAAGGTATGATTGGGCTATCGAAACCGTCCAAAATTTCCACCTTCAATAGGCTATAAAAGGGTTATATATAGACAAGGAGAGGTTTCATGAATATAGAAGATCTAAGTTGATGCCGAGAGGAAATGGTTCATTCCAATTCCTTGAAATAATAAATGATAATGCTTACAAAGTTGATTTACTATGTGAATATGGTGTTAGTGTTATTTTTAATTATCATTTTATCTCTCTTTGTTTGTAGTAGGTGATGATATGAGATTGAAATTTTTTAAGAAAAGAGAGAAGATGATGCAATTCAAACTTCACCAAATTATTCATTAGAAATTCTAGTTGGGTTACAACATCAAGACTAAAGAAGAATTTAATGATCTTATTGATAGTAATTGAGCCATGATGAATTCCAATGAGGCTATATCTTTAATAAATAATAATCAGACCTTAGTCAGTTTAATATATTTATAAGAAGGGTCTAATCCATCTCTTTCATAGGCTTTTTTATCTAATGCATAGTTTTGTACTAACAGGCATAAGTTTTGATCCAACCATTGGATTGACCAAGAAGTTTTCCAAATATTCCGAAGGCTTTATTTTATACTTTGTTACAATTTTATAATGATCAAACATTAGGAATATCTTGAGAAATTATGAGTATCATGAGAAAAGATCCAGAAGCTATTATGCAAAATTTGTATTAATTTCCTAGTTGATTTAGGTTTTTTTATTTTATTTAGAATTCTTTCTTGTTTGTAAATTCTAACTTGTTATAAATAGATTTATTTAGTTTTTTTTCTCTTTTAACATACTTTGATTCCAAAATAATATTTATTATATGATTTTGAGAGAATTCTTATCATTAAAAGACTCTTGATTTATCGAAGAAATAACCGAACTTTGTGGTTCCTTCCATTCTTATCATTCATGTCTTTTCAATTGCATTAAATGAAAACATTTTTCTTAACCTTTGTAGCTTACATATGATGATCTTCCGTCACAATTATAGAATTTAAAGTTAATCATATTCTTCTCTCCACCTTTCCCCCCATCTATGGTGTTTGGTTAGTCACCAGCACTTGGTGTCTAAAATGCAGCATCACCTGGTGCTGGTCGATAAGATCAGAGTTATATAATTTAATTTAAAATTCGAGCAAATCAAAGAATTGGGTTAAGATTTTTCAAGTTTAAACCACTTTACCAAGTTTAATAATAATATCAAGGTCTAGATAGTATTTGTTTATGTTCTATAAAATTTTAATCAAACCTCAGCCAAATCACGAGTAGTAAATTTGTTATATTCTGAATTTAATTATATAATAATTTTTGTGCATATTAAAATAAAAAAATGTGTTGTGGAAAATTGGCAGGCACATAACTCATAGCTCCATGATCACAACCTAGCTGCACTATCTAGTGCTGAAAAAAAAAAAACATTTGATCTTTTTTATTACTTGTAGAAAAAAGTGTACTAAGAATATTGTTCATAAAAATAATGATGTGCTTTTATTCAAGAAGATTAACTTTATTCAAACTCGTAGTCTTAACTTTCCAAACTTAAAATAAGCCTCCATCACTTAACACAATGTCTATGGACATTTATAATATCAGTTACGAAAAAGAGTAAAAAAAAAAAAGAAAAAAAAAAGGTGTTTTTAAGTATATATTATTTACGGATAAGTCAACAAGACTAATTGTATATTTGAAAGTGCACTTGAGGTTATTTATAAAAGAAATTTTTTTTAGAAATGCATCAAATAATATTTTTATTTTATTTTTAAAAAAATATTTTTGATATCAACACATAAAAATTATCTAGAAATACCAAAAAATTAATTTTTAAAAAAATAAATTATTTTTAAAAACGTTTTGAAATAAAATGTTAAAAAGAACCTGTCTAATCAAGCAAATAAAACAGAAAAGGCAAATATAGTTAGCTTCCACGATCTCGAAAAGCCACGCAGAGAGGACAAAATGTAATTTATCTCGAGAGTATGAGTTGGATGGATCTCCTCCTACAATAATAGTGAAGAGAATAAATATATTGGGTTGATGAACTCCTTTAATGCTCTCTCGCTTATCCTTTTCCTTGGTGATAAGATTTGCCAGGTAGGAAAATTTTAGTTCATTCTAATCTGAATAGTATGAATTCCGACAGCAAATGATGACAAAGTTTGACCCTCTAAGCTTACCTAGCTTCTTTTTGTAGGTCAATAATATTTGTCCCTTCATGCTGTCCACTCTTTTGACCTCTCTCTTTTTTTTTCTTTTTTTTTCTATAATTACTTGAACACTCGTGTATCAAAATAAATACACCAGAAAAATAAATGGTTATTTTAATAAATCTAATTACAAGAAAAGAATAAATTCTTTTGAAGTGCTCTTCATTTGTATAATTTTTTTTTTAATGATCAAATCTAGATCTTGTTTTGGATAACAGGATATTCATATATGTCCAAAAACTTTAATCGTGTAAGATATTAACTTGACTTGATTAAGATTATTCACATGAGCCTGAAAATTTTAATTTTATGTTATCTTAACTTGATTTGATTTGATGAAAGAAAGAGTTTTGGTCATTTGTTTTCATGGCTTGATTTAGTGAAAAAAAGGACTTATGATCATTTTATTCCTTTGAAAGAACTTTCAAATATTTATGTTTGGTCTTTAGTTTGTGCTTCTTCTTCTTGTTGTGAACTTGGATGTTTGTTCTTCTTTTGATTTGATAACTTTGTTGTTTATTCATAGATATATCGAGTGCAATTTAAGTCAAATATTCTTTAACCAAAAGATATTCAAGTAAAATTGATATAAAAGTTATTTAAAATAACGTAAACATGAAAAATATTGAAACATGATACTTTTTAATTTAATTTTGGGCTCAAATCCAATAAATTTAATAATAAATTATTTTATTTGTTCATAGAGTTCTATTGGGGTCATGATCAATACTGGACTAGTTATTTAAGAATTTCTAAAACGAACAAAAATTTGATGGTTTCATAAACCTTCTCGAATAAAGCTCAGAGAAGAAAGCAGGCACTGGAGTACAGAATGTCACCTTTGCTATATCCGTGCACGTGGTCAACTTTGAAGATCCCGTGTCGGCATGGCGTGTTTGCGCATGATAGTTTGATTATGTAAATAAATCCTAACTACTTTAGTGCCGAAATAGTGCTCTAATGGTGGATGATGTGTTGTTTTATGTCTGTATCTGGTATTCAAGCAAGTGGAAGCGAGCAAAAATGACTCGATATGGAGAGCCATAACGGCTAGTTTGGCTGGTAGTGCCGGTTTGTTTGTCTAAGATATTTTTGAAAAAAATGAAAATTGTTTTTATTTTTTATTTTAAATTAAAAAAATTGATGTTTTTGGATCATTTTCATGTACTGATATCAAAAATGATTTTTAAAAAATTAAAAAAATATCATTTTGATGCATTTCTAAACGAAATACACTTTTAAAAACAACTTCAACCATATTCCCAGACAAGTAGTACTTGGTGAAAGCATGGAAGAACGAGCACAGTGATTTGCTGCTCGAATGAGGAGGAGTCACAGCTCATGAGAATGGAGATGACTGTGAAAGCAGATCGATTCAACTCGTTGTAGAGATAAGACTGCAGCCTCTGCTTAACAGTGTGTTTCCATTAATTTCCTGTCCTGATTTGACTAATTAAGGAGCCATCTCAAACTCTCTCAAACGTGGGTGTATATATATATATATAAGAAGTCTGTCGTTGTTCTTTCTTAATTTGCTACCTCACGTAACTAGTTCCCTCTATCATCATAGTATTATCTGATCTCGTGATTGCCAACTATGGTAACTTCGATGAAAATGAGGATCCTGTTACTGTCCATACTGTTACTGTTAACGCTTGTCGGAAGCTCTGGAGCTCGTATTTCTCGTAAGTTTCCAATCATGCCAAAGAAAATGGATAGCCGCCATGTTCTACGTGAGTTTGAGCATCATAGAAGATGGATGCAAGACGCTGATAGACTCTCACCGGGAGGACCCGATCCTCGGCATCATTAACTGTTACTGGCTGCTAATATTGCTGCTGCATGTGGTTTTCATAAGGGGTCTTCGTGCAAAAACATATTTTCGCCTCCACATAGCATCACTACCTTACAGAATAAATTGCAGAGTTAATAAATCTTGCTCACGTTTGTAATGAGTTAATAAATTGCTGAGTGTTTTTTTGCTTGCTTTGCAGCAATTACTATTGAACCTGAGAAGTCACCATTGAGCTACAAGTGAGTTTAGTCTTCATTTGACACTTGTGGCTGTAACACCACCACTATTTATAATCTCCAATGCATGCTTGTTTATGTATCACAATTTAATACGTGAAAATATTTTATATCCAAAATCTTTCTCATGTGAAGTTATTTATATTCATCACCCATAATACAAATTAAAACTCGTATAATTATCCATCATGGAGAGAGATTTCTTGTTTTCACCCATAATACGAATTAAAACTCGTATAATTATTCATCACCCATAATACAAATTAAAAAAATTTATCCCTTTAGCACATGTATTCACTTAGCACGTCAATTGTTTAGTCATTCATTTATTGATATTCATTTTAATGCATATATATTTCACCCAAAATGTATCTTCTCATTTCATGTTTTACCGACTTGCCAAACTAAACCTAATATATACATAATCATCGCAACACCATTAAGACATTAATTAATATCTACACAATTCCACCGATTACCTTCCTTTCACACATTACAACAATAGCCTAATACCTTAACATTTTATTTCACATGGATCTCAATTATGCCTAAACAAAAGCCTGTCATTATATCAAACACATCATTTTCATAATATCATTACAAAATCACCCTTAATACAATTGATTCATTTTTTCACATTTTCATCATTATTAATAGAATCGTCATCTAGTTGTTTGATTTAGGGTTGCTAAGAAAACCCAGTTGTAAAGGTTTTATCATAGATTCAAGAGTAAGTGAATAGTTGCGTAAGGAAAAGATATTAGCATCTCTAGTAAGTTTTATTTTAGGTAATATGCATTGTTTTTGTATGTTTTGTTGTGGTCTATTGATGTTTGTTTTTTATTGGTCTATCATGGCGGGTTTGCTATGATGAACAAGCCCTAGTTTTTTTAAGTTGAAAGCTTGGTTTGGAAAGGTAAGATATCCTTAATTATTTTTAAGGCTTCTTTTTGGTAAAGTTTTATTTATTTTGCTAGTGCATCATTCCAAATAATATTTTAGATAAAATCCTTTATATTTTTTATCCTTATATTAAAAGTAAATGAGTTGTATTATTCACGATAACACTTTGGATATATGTTTTTAATCCTTATATTAAAGTGAGTAATAAAATTATTATCACTAATAATATTTTAGATATTCACTTTTCTTAGGTTTTTCATTCTTATATTAAAAGTACATAAAAAATAATTTTTAAATATAGACCAAAATTCACGGAATCTTACAAACTTGTTGTAAAATCCTTGTAGTATATTTTTTTAAACATACCAAAATATTTAATTTTTCTTTTTTAACAAGATACTCATATAGATTTTTGACCATATGCAAAAAAAAAATTAATTTTTAATTTTTTAATGCTTTGTTTGGTGGAAAAACAATATCTTTTTGTAAAATAAAACTATAAAAATAGGCTAAATGGTGTTTAACAAACACCCTTATGCTAAAAAACCTTTTAACAAAATCATGTCAAACCAAATAAGGCACAAATTATGTGACCCAAATTTGTTTTTTGACCCGACCTAGTTGAGTTGAATCGATTGGGATGACATGAAATCTTTGGTTCGACCATAAACCAAACCAAAAATTCTAGTTTGACCAAAAATCCCTAAAACAAAATCAAAGAAAAAAATGGATTAAATTTTCCAAAAACACAAAAACTAAAAAAAACTTGAATAAAACATATCAAAAACACAAAGATATAAAGAACACAAAGAATAACAACCTAGATAAAATGAACCCAGCAACATGGATTTAAAACTAGACCATATCTAGTTAAAATAAAAGAGCATACATGTTGGGAATCATTACACCATTTTTTTACTTAAAATGCATGATTTTGTCAAAATAGATTTAGGTTCAAAACTGAAACTCAAGGATTAAGACCTATTGTAAACACATTATTAATGCAAATAAACACTAGATTACATGTTAATCATGTATGATGAAGTGTTGTGGGCGAAGACATGGACCCGAATTGGTCTTGGTCATGTAGTTAAGGCCATGTTCTAGACATGGACCCAAATTGGTGTTGGTCATGTAGTTAAGGCCATGTTCTTGGTAAGAACATGAAGAACCCCAAAAGAAAAAACCTAGAACCTGAAATGGAAACCTAGGATTAAGACCCATTAAAACATGTCATTGATGCAAATAAACCATTGATTATTGACTAGTAAAGTCTAGGGAAGAAATATGGGCAAATAAATGAACAAAAACTTGTATGAAACATAGATATAAGGCAATATTCTTCGTAGGAACATCAAAAATAAAAACTCAACTAAAACCTAGAATACTCAGACATTGTCAAGCCTTCAAATTTAGCTTTCTTAGCCTCTAAAACATGTTTTTTTTATCCCAACAGGTCACACTTACACATATAAGCACATTTTAATTGAAACACTAATAAAAAAAATCAAAACACCAAAATCAAGTTTGTTATAACAAATCCAAAACAATAACTTAACATAGCGTATGTGCTCATGAACATCGATTCAAGATTGGTTTTCTGAATCTATTTTGTGCATGAACACCTCAACATGCTAAGGATAAACACATTTGCATTACCATGCATAAATGAGGTCAAAACAAATAAAGCAACATTATATATATATATATATATATATATATATATATATATATATATCACAAAACAAAACTTAAAACAATAGCTATATATATCAAAAACACAAAAGAAACTTCAAAATAACAACATTAATATTTTAAATGTAAACACCCAAGAGAAAAACATAATATATATATATTGGGAAATGAAGACAAATTCTGTTTTAAAAAAAAAAAAAAAGAAGAGCAAAACCGGTTTTAGATAGAGTGAAACAAGGATTAGGACACAATTAACCCAAACCCCAAACAACCCCCTCATTTTATGAATATAAATACAAGGAGGAGGGATTTTTTTCTCCTTTCTTTTCGTCACTTTCCATCTCTTCTCCTCATAGCCGAACCTCCTCTCTTCACAGCCGAATTTCCATCTCTTCTCCTCACAGCCGAACCTCCTCTCTTCACAGCCGAATCTCCTACCTCTTCTCTTCACAGCCGAACCTCCTCTCTTCCCAGCCGAACCTTAAGCTAATATTAGGGGAGAGGACTTTGTGAAATGTGTGTGGGAAGTTGAGACCTAGAGAGAATAGTGGTCATTGTCGAGAGGAAGAAGAAAAGGAAGAAGAAGAAGTGAAGCAAAAAGAGAAGAAAAAGAAGAGTTTCAAAGCTTTCAAAAAAAATAAAATAAAATTGTGAGATACGAGAGGTAAGAGACATGAAACACTCTTCCTTTTTCTTCTTAAGAGATGAAACAAAATGAATTAAGAGAACAAAGAAAATATGTGAAAAACAAAATTAACAAATCATGTGAGGGGGGGGCTGATTTTTGTTTAAGGGGGGCTGCCGGCATTATGTGTGTGTTTTGTTGGAATTATTGAATGACTATGTGCTGAATTTCATGTGTGGATTTTGCTGGAAAATTGTGGGTTTATGATGAAAATTGATGAGTAATTTTGCTGAATTTCATGTGTGGATTGTGCTGGAAAATTGTGGGTTAATGATGAAAATTGATGAGTAATTTTGCTGAATTTCATGTGTGGATTGTACTGGAAAATTGTGGGTTTATGATGAAAATTGATGAGTAATTTTGCTGAATTTCATGTGTGGATTGTGCTGGAAAATTGTGGGTTTATGATGAAAATTGATGGGTAATCTTGTTGAAATTCCATGTGTATTTCGGCTGAAAATTTTTGAGGGATTTTGTGTACCGAAATTTAATGATTTTAGTTGTGAATTATGATAGAGATTGGGTGTGTTGAACTGGAAAATGCAGGTTGGTTATGTGCTGGAATTAGGTGTGTAATTTTGCCGAGAATTGTAAGCATGTTTCGGCTGAAATTTGTTGAAAGGAGTATGTTGACGAATGTGAAATTGAAAGTAGAAATATACTAATTTTTTGACATTGATGTCGCAGGCAGTGCGGTCGGGATTGAACCATCGACCAGACAGGAACAACCCAGAAGTAGAGCAGGTAGGTGATTTACACCTCTCCTTTCATATGACATGTAATAAGTATTTTAAATTGAATATTATACAAATACAATGGGGTTTACATTAGATTGTTGAATGCTTAAATGTGAATAATGATTGATTAGCTTCGGCTAATGGTATCCGAAAGGATGGCCGGGATAAACGATTGATTAGCTTCGGCTAATGGCATCCGAAAGGATGGCCGGAACAAATGATTGATTAGCTTCGGCTAATGGCATCTGACAGGATGGCCGGAACAAATTATTGATTAGCTCCGGCTAATGGCATCTGAAAGGATGGCCGGAACAAAAGAATGTTAGTTTCGTCTAACGACGTCCAGAAAGAAGGACCATGGGGGGGAAAAATAGTTGACCTCAGATATGAGTGCCTTATATGAATATTCGGAGTAATGATATTGTTGCTCGAAAAAGAGAAATGGAGTTCCTATATTTCTACAATCGAATTGCTTTATGTATATGCAGAAATTTCAACTTGCTAGTGTTTCTTTTAACCGATAGGTCATTTGGTCAAAATTATTTAATACTATCATTAAGTAATTGCATTTCATTAAATGTTTGTACTGTTGCAGGGACGTCACAGCCACGAGAGGTCTAGGGAACCTAATACAAGGGAACCTACTTTTGCAAAGAACCACGTAGATTTCATTCTAATTTAAGATGTGTTTGGGTTGAAGCAATGTATTGAATGCTTAATTTGTTATCAGACCCTTTTGTGAAAATTTGTAAATACCACTAGTAGGTTAAGAACATAAACTCATATCCATGTATGTATATTTCTAATCTAAATCTTTAGTTGTGAAAACTGTAGTATTGTACGCTTATGCGAACTTTATTTTCTTTAATGGAATGTTTATTGTATGGATGATATTTTACCGATGTGAATGGATATGGATCGTTGAGTATCGACACAAAAAAAAAAATTACGGGTTGTTACATTAAACCTCTCTTTATATGTTTGTGAGCATAAATGTAAAACAAAAGTGATTTAGATAATGTTGAAAATCTTGGCTAAGGATTCACCATCTCGATAAATTGAGATATCATAATTTTTTCTCAACTTCATTTATAAATCCTTTGAACCTTTCAGATGATTCAGACTTATATTTAATTAAATACACAAACATATCAAGAATGGTCATCAATAAAAAAATATATGTATATCCACTTATGACATAAATATTTATTGGTTCATATTCTGTATGTATCAAACCTAACAGTTTTTTCAACCTTTCACTTTTTCCCAATAAAGGAAAGAACATAAGATGTATTAGTCTTAATATCTCCAATAAATATTCATTATTAAGAGAGCATTGACAAGGAACATTTAGGAATAATATCTTGATGCAATAAGAATCCTATAATTATATCTTTATTATTTTCTTTGATAAGTGTTTTTGTTCCATGGACTTTATTGTTGTGATGTCATGGTCGCACAAATTAATTATCCTAGTTTAAAATAAATCAAACAAGATAGTATAGAACAAGCAAGAGGTCGATCCCACGAGGACGATTTAGTTCAAATTTTCGTGCTATATGCTACGCAATTGGGGGGGTGGGGGGGGGTTGGAAGTTGTCTAGGCTAGGCCTAAAGCAAACTAAGTGAAAATTATATAAAACTGAAATTTATCAATAAACAAAACCTTGGTTGCAAGTCAACATCCACCTATAGAAATCAAAATTGATCATGGAAACGACACATCACTTTATATTCTGAATATTTATCTCATCTTAAAATTTGTTCGTTAACGGATCTGCCATATAACTTACCCTAACCATCAAACAACCACAGTGTCCGCACTAGTAATTTGATTCAATGGCAGCATTAAAAACTAGATAAATTGATCAATTAAGAAACATAATTCTCCTTAATATATGTTTAGTTCGATTGAATGTTCTCCCTAAGATTAATAATGTAGATCCGCTATAATTATTAACTTAGTTGCTTCACAAGTTCATATACCACAACTCTGGTTTTGATATCAAACTTAGCAATAGATTGTCTACAACAATAACTCTACGTCTGCTCTTATCAATTAAATAAACAATCATAGGGATAAGCATAGGAGAACAAACATATTCATCATATAAACTGAAAAATTGAGGTAAAAATAGATCTCACAGTTCTTGAAATCTGAAGGTTTCCATTTTCTTGCAACCAAGCAAAAGAATCTAGCCTTGCATGTTTACTGAACAACTAAATAAAAAGATGGAAGAAAACATGATTTAGGGTTTGGAGGAGGAAGATTTATGTTTTCCTTGCTACTGGTTGAAGTCCATTGTTGCCTCTCCTCTATATATGCTTAGAAACCCTAATCTCTATTTTACAAAATAGTCTTTCTTTAAGTTGGCAGAATTTAGTTGTCCCTTGTAAAATTCATATATCATTCATAACACGTCATTTTGAGCTGAAATTTGGAGCGTTTATAGGTCTTTGAGTTTTGAATCCAAAAAATGGGTTTGCATCAATTGGACTATTGTAGCTCGAGATATTGAAGTTGGAATGGACAAAGGTCGACATCGGCAGATTGCAAGATTTGAATTTTGAAGGCTGCGATTTCAATGCTCTTCTTTATTTTATTCCCGTGCCTTATCTTTACAAAGAGTTATGGATGTTAGCTTTTGAATACCATTGGAATCACTTCATTTCAATATTTAGAGCTTCTGCTCTACATAAAACATCGACTGAAGGTCAAATCTATCAATAAGCTCCAATTACCTCATTTTTGCATCTTTCATCCAAAAATACCTTCAAAACATAAAACAAAGAATATCAAGGCATTTTATACACAAAACATATGCAAAACACTAGGTGAATATGGATGAAACTATCAAATAATATGGTCGCATCATTTATCTTTTCTCAATTTTCATTTATCTACCATTAAATTCATAAATTAAATATAAATATTTCTTTTATTTAATAAATTTAAATATGTTCCACATGAATAAAATAGTATGACTTATGACCAATTGATTGGTTATCAAGCATATAAACCAACAATGCATTGATTTCTATATGTAAATTAATTATCTTAGTAGAAATTAAGTTTAAAATGTTTTTTACTCAAAAAATCACTTAGTTAATATATTTTTTAAAATTTATTTTTGACATCAACACTTCAAAATAATTTAAAAATACAAAAGAAATCAAGAAATAAAAAAACATCGGTTTAACCCAACTCCAAAAGAGCTTAAATCTTTGTGCACAAGGGATAACATATATTAATATTAAAGACACATCTCTAGTTAAAGAAAATAATATATATATATATATATATATATATATTATACTATATACTAAAAGAGGTCAGTGTTTTACTGTTCATTGTGAGTGTTTTTACTGTGGATTGTAATAGTTGTTTTGGTTTTGGTCGTTTTTGGGCTTTGGGTTGGTTCGATTCGAGTCACGGTTCGTTTTGGGTTTTTTCATGTGGTGGTTGCTTTGCCACGTGTCCTACCTTTTTTAAATGCTTTTGTTATTTATCTCACGACTTGTATTTTGTCTTTTATTTTGGGTTATTTGCTTCTGTTTATGGCTCTTCTTCATTTCTTCATCTTTTCTGGATTTTTGGTGCTTAGTTTGGTCCTTCTATTGCACCATGAAGGGGCATCGGTGAGGGTTTTGGCATATTTTGTTATGGGTTTTAGGACTTTCAACCGCTCTGAAAGAAGGCATCAACTAGTTTTTTTTGGTATCAGTGGCCTTTTGTTATTTGCAAGGACATCGGCATACACTATGTAGGCTGACTTTTTGCTTTTTCCAGCCTGATTTGTTATTGGAGAGGGGTGTGATTGGTTTCTTTTCTCTTTGGGTTGTGTGGGTTTGTTTTGGAAGCACTAGTTTTTTCAGCCTTTGTGGTTGTTTATCTCGATTTTAAAAGTGTGTTGCTTGGGTGTGTTGGCATTAGAAGGGTTGATTTTTGTGGTGGCAGAATCATTGAGCGACACTGTTTTGTGGGTTTGATTTGTTGTTGATTTTGATTTTAACGTGTTCGTTGTTTCAGTTTTGTGGGTGTGTGGTTTCGATGTGTTGGCAAGGATGGGTTATTTGTATTCTGGCATAATAGTTTGGGTTGGGTGTGTGTGTGTGGAGGTTTCTGCCAATGTGTTGTTGGTTTGGTTAATTGTTGTTTTTATTTTTTATGTTGTTGATCTTGCTTGGATTTGTTAGCAATGTGGGCAGATGTTGATTTTTTAGTGTAGATTGCTGTCATTGTTGCGTGGGATTGGTTGACAAAACTGTTTGGTTGTGTGTGTGTGCAACTGCTGCTAATGTTTGGTTTCTTATTGATTTTTTTTATGCATGTTTTTGTTTTTTATGTTGTGTGTGTGCAGTTTTGTATGTTGTTTCTCTTCTGCTTTACGAATATTTTTTGGAATAGATTGTTTGTGGATAGCAATTTGCATTAAATGCACAAATTACCTGTTGTGTACTAGCAAAGTTGATTTCGACTATTTTCAAAATTTGTGTCTTGAGCAAATGGGTTTGGTATGTTATTGATATTATTTACTATTGTTGATCTTTGTTACGCGTGTGTCTTATTTTCTATCAATTGCATTGTGTTTGTTTCGAGAGTTATATAAACCTATGTGCAAATTTTAGGATTTTTTTGTTAGCTATCAAGGCTAAATTGATGAGTTTTGTGTTGTTCTATTTAGCATTGTTTTATCTTCTCCTTTGTTGTTCAACTTCTTTTTTGTTCTGTTTTTCGATTTTTTTCCCTATTTTTTTATAGGAATAGATTATTGTTATTCTAGTCTTTGTTTGCTTTGTTGATTCTCTCAGGGTATATGTGATTGTTTTTTGGTTTCATACTGGTTGAGTTTTGTTTTTGTTTTTGTTTTTTACATTATTAGGTTAAATGATGGATGTTGTTGGGTTGGTTTATTCTTTACTGATTCTTTTGGTTGTATCCTCATTTTGTTGATTGTTGTGTTGCCTTTTTTCAATTTTATGTTGTTTTCTTTAATAGTTTGTTGTTTGTGGTGTTGATGTTGAATTTGTTGTTTTTTTAGGGGCTGGGAGTTGTAGCTGCTTCTATTTTGGTTCTCCTTACTTTTCTTTTTGTGAGGTAACTCTTTTATTTCATAAATTATTTATGTTGATCATAAGAAACAAAGTTGTGTTTTGATTTTTAGTTTTGATTACGCTGAATTTAAGATTTTTGGTTTTGATTGAGTTGAATTTAATGGTAGCACAAGTTGTGTTATATCTTGAAACAAATTTTTTTATGGGTTTTATGTTGATATAAAACATGACACTTGATTTTTGGTTATTATTCATGCCTTTGTTGGCAACTTGCTTGCCTTTTCATCCTTTTTTCCCCATTTTTAATTATTGGTCTTGTTGTTATGTTTTTTAGGATGGTTTTCAGTTTATATTTTAGGTTTCTTACCTTTGTTTTTTTTTTTTTTGAATGACTGTTGAGTGTTGTGGGTTTCTGCTTTGTTGGTTGTTGGGTATATATGTATTTTTTCAATTTTGTCTTGGTTCAATTTTTCCAAAAAGATTTTTAGGTTCAATGATAGTTGTTGTCTTAATTGACGGTTTTGCTGATTGTTTGTTGGTTTCGACAAGTTTAGTTTGGTTGCATTGTTATTTTTGTTATTTTTTTGTTATAATTTTTTGATTGCAATGTTTTCTCAGCTGGTTCATTGATTGTGATGTTAGTGTTTGGTTTGTTGATTTTTTCAGGGGCTTGGAGTTTTTGTTGTTTGGTTTTCATTTTACTTTGTTTTTTGTTATGAAGGTACCCTTTTTTTGTATTTGGAAAATAATGTTTTGTATTTGTCAGCAAAGGCTACAACAAATACAACACAATGACACTAATTCATCTCATAACTTCAATGAAGCTTTTTATGATTCTGATTCTATGTTGATTAATGATCATGAGACTATTGAAACGCAAGAACATGTTTTGATGGAACCTTGCAACTTTTATCTAGCCATGCACAACTATAGCAATGAAGAACTTGGTTGTTGTCAACCGCAATCAAATAATCCCCAAACTTCGTGTCAGGTTCAATTGTAAGGGCTTCAACATCTAACTCACTTGATTTTAGTGATAAATATGTCACTAATAAGCATGCTTTTCTCAATTCAAGCAATCATGAGCCTAATTTTAACCATCATCAATATGTCATATGGTTAAGTTGAATATCAACGGAAAAGAAAATGTATGTTGTTTCTTTTTGGTTGTATCACTTTTTCCTTTTTTTTTGCTTTTCCATCACATTGCGTGCTGTTTTTATTCTTATATTCTTGTTAACTAGCGCTACTTTTTTAGGAGTCTCTCTTTGTTATTTCGATTTAGGTGAA
Organism: Salix brachista; assembly: GCA_009078335.1. Lineage (NCBI taxonomy): Eukaryota > Viridiplantae > Streptophyta > Magnoliopsida > Malpighiales > Salicaceae > Salix > Salix brachista. The sequence continues at coordinate 12,602,209 of CM018582.1, forward strand.
AAGAAATTTATGGCTTCAAGAACGTTTTACACATTCATCATAAACAAACTCAGCTTTCTCACTTTGTTGCCTTAGTGGTAAGGTTTCATTGCCACACGCACATTCAACCCTAGAGCTTCTTGACTATCTTCTTGATCCATCAAATAGATCTACATAGAGGAAGTTTCAAGATAATATACAAGCATACAACTCTATGTTTGCTTTCACATTAATAGGAGCAAAGCTTGACCACTCTGTTAATGAAGGACATGGTCCATACGACTATAAGATTAATAGACATTGTCATCATTTGATGGGTTCTCTTTTGCCAACTGAAGGTGATGCACCTAAATTTGCACAGTTGTATGTCTATGATACAACAAATGAAATTAGCTCTCAAATGAGCACATTCACAACAAATAAAGGTTCATCTTCTTTAGATGCAACTATTGTTGGTGATTTAATGCAGATGCTAGATGATATTAATGAGCTGGTCAAAGTTTTTAGATATGCTAAGCAAAGGTTCTCCAGTGATTTCCAATCAAATTATAAATTATGACTGATTGGTAAAAGAGATAATAACTTATGACAATATGATGATCCATCATTAAATGATATTGGTGGTTTAATTATTGGAGATATTGATAATTTTCAATCTGAATGTGATATTATCATCGAGCATTGTTGTGGCTCTCTTCAAAAAGTTTCTAAGTTGCACCCAAAATTCATGGTGTTACAATATCCATTGCTTTTTCCTTATAGCGATGATGGGTATCGATGTAACATAATGTTTGCTGATCAAGATCACCAGCCGCAAAGAAAACATCCACGAGTCCCCATGAGAGCATATTATGCTTATCTTATTCGTAAAAGGACAGATTTTGTAAACAACATCATCAAAGGTGGATGTCTTTATCAGCAATTTTTGGTTGATGCTTTTGTCAATGTAGAGGAGGATCAACTTGATTATATAAGGGCTAGTCAAAGTGATCTAAGATCATAAATCTATAAAGGTATACATGAAGCGATACTTAGAGGAGATGTTGAGGGTTATATTCCCAACCTCTCTTAAGGAAATTGGGGGGAAAGGGGGACTAACCGACGACTAGCACTTTAACTTGAAACAATCTAGCTAGTTCCAATAAAAAGGATTCTTCCATTGGATATCTTTCATAGGAATCCTGAGGAAAAATGCATTATTTACTTGGGACTTTCCTGAAAGCAGGAATCTATACCATAAGCTGCTATCGAACCGAAAATCAAACCCTGACGTGCCTTTCCTTCCCGACTGTGCGTTCTACTTAGCTTTCGACTTTCCGTTGTCAAGCCAGCCCTTCTCAGGCCTTCTCTTATCAGGCCTTACTGTCAATAGTGCTAATTCGGTTCTGTTTTGCTGGGAAAATTAGTGTTCCCTCTTCCTTAATTGGTAGCCCACATTATATGATAAATAATTATCAGGATAAAATGGCTATCTATAGAGCTTACAGAAATCCAGATCTTTTTATTTCATTTACATGCAATACATATTGGCTAGAGATTCAAAGAGATATCAGAAAAAATAGACCTTGCAGGCAAGAAGACAAGCCTGACATTGTTACAAGAGTCTTTCGAGCAAAAGTAATTGATGTGATCGCTTATATAAAATCAGGCAAACCATTTGGCAGGACAATCGCAGGTGCTTATATCTTTTTTATTCTTCTTTTCTATTATTAGTTTATTATACATTCAATACCATTTTCATACTTTTTTATGTTTCTACATTTCAAAAAAAGATGTTTGTGCATTTGAGTTTCACAAAAGAGGACTTCCACACACCTATCTTCTTATTTGGTTAGATGCAGAATTTAAATGTCCAAGTGCTGAAGATATTGATTCTATTGTTTCAGTTGAAATTCCTAACAAAAATAATGATCCCATTTGTTATGATATTGTATCCAAATTTATGATTCATGGGCCATGTGGTCTGCCAAATCAAAAATCTAAGTGCATGAACAAGGGCAAGTGCTCCAAATCTTTTCCGAAGACATTTAGAACAACAATGATTTCTTATGACAATGATTTTGTTTACTACAAGCGTCACCCGCAACATGAAAATTTTATGCTTAAAGATGGAATACAGCTACACAACAGCTATGTTGTTCCATATAATAGAGTTGTCATTAAGATACATTGCACACATTAACGTTGAGATATGTTGTTAGTCAATGCTTGTCAAGTATCTTTTCAAATATGTTAGCAAAGGATCAGATAGGTGTCGAATGGTTGTCCAAAAATGAATGATAATGAAATTAAAGCTTATCTTAACTGTTGTTTTATATGCCCATATGAGGCTATTTGGCGACGTTTTCAATTTCCTATTCATTTAAGAAATCCTCCAGTTGAGCATTTACAGGTTCATCTACCATCACAACATAGCATTGTCTACTTGGGAAATGAATCATTGCTAGATGTAATGAAAAGAACTGGGGTTCACAAAACAATGCTTACAGAATGGTTTAAATGCAATAAAAATGATTTAGCTACATGAAACCTATATTATATGGATTTTCCAAACAAATTTATTTGGGATTCCAGGAAGAAACAATTGTCCAAAAGAACAAAAGGTTTCAGTCTTGGTCGTCTAACATATGGTCATCCTGCAATAGGAGAATTATATTTTCTACGATTAATTTTAAGCCATGTTAAAGGAGCATTATGTTTTGATGACCTTAAAAAAGTTTCAAGGATTTTGTATCCAACATTCCAGCTTGCTTGCAAAAGCTTAGGGATTTTAGGAGATGATAATGATCGGGCGGATGCTTTAAGTAAAGCCATTACGACGGCTAAATCTCCACAGATTAGAAAAATGTTTGTTAGTCTGGTTCTTTTTTGTGAAGTTAGTGACCTAAATGAGTTGTTCCTTCAATTTTGGAGATCCAAGCATAATGATATTATACACCTTTTTAGACCAACTTTGAACATGCCAAATATTTTAATGTCTGATGATGAGCTGAGAAACTATGTGCTTTATGAACTTGAATTGCTTTTCAATGCTGCATCAACTTCTCTTGAAAAGTATAAGCTTATGATGCCTAATGAAAGGTTGCTAGCAGAAATAAGAAATAAGTTGCTGAGGGAGGAGCTAAACTATGATATACTAGATCTTAAGCATTCCATAGCTTTCTCATTGCTTAACTAGTGCCAGAGAAATGTCTATAAATATGTTATTACAGCTATCATGCAAAAAAAAAGCTTTAATATTTGTCCATGGAGGGACAGGAAAAACATTTTTATGGCATACAATAATAAGCAAGGTTCGATCTGAAGGTTTGATTGACCTTATAATTGCATCATCTAGAATAGCATCATCATTATTATTGTTGGGTGGTCGTTCAGCATACTCGTGCTTCAAAGCCTACCAATGGTTTCTGAAATATCATCGTGCGAGATAAAAAAAAAAGAACACAAACCTTTCACATCTCTTAGAGATGACATCTCTCATTATTTGGGATGAGACTCCAATGAATAATCGATGTTACTTTGAAGCATTGGATCGTTCATTGCGGGATGTCCTTACTCATAATTAGCCATTTAGTGGCAAATCAGTATTGCTTGGTGATTTTAGGCAAATCTTGTCGGTGGTTGTTGGAGAAACAAGAGAAGATATTATTTATGCTTCTTTGAGTAGCTCACCATTGTGGCATGAATTTTAAATTTTCACACTAAATTAGAACATATGTCTTTCATCGAATGGACTATCTGATGCTGAGAAGATTGAATTGCAATTATTTGTTAAAATGGATTCTTATGATCGGCAACTGAGAAATATCTGACATCCCATTTGAAGATGACTATTATACATCTTTAATCAAGATACCACCAGATCTGCTTTTAAATGCAAATTCTAACCCTATTACATCTATAGTTTCTCCAGTTTACCCCTGTATCAGCAATCATCGCCTAGATTCCATCTATTTTCAAGAGAGGGCAATAATCACACCTAAAAATTCTATAGTTTCCATGATCATTGATTTCATCCTTGACATGTTGCTAGAAAACAAACATGTTTATTTAAGCTACGAGAGTGTTTGCACATCGTCAACTAATGCAGAAAATGTTGATTTATTGTATCCAATTGAATTTGTAATCAACTTGAATTTAATGGAGTTCCTTCATATAAGCTTTCATTACAAGGAGGGACACCAATCATGTTATTACAGAATTTAAACCCATCAGCAGGTTTATGCAATGGAACAAGGTTTTTAGTGATGCAGCTAGCTGAGAAAGTCATTGAAGCGCAAATAATAACAGGTTCTGATGTTGGTAGCCATGTATTCATTACAAGAATTACATTCCTTGTGAATGATGGAAGATGTGCATGCATAATTAAATAAGACGGTTTCCTAATCATCCATGTTATGCAATGACGATAAATAAAAGTCAAGAGAAATCTTTAAAGGTTGTTAGACTTTTTCTTTAAGAACAAGTTTTTACTCACGGCCAACTTTATGTTGCTCTTTCAAGAGTTACATTGAAAAAAAGGACTTAAAATAATTGCACTTGATGATAAAGGCAATTTATTTATTATACAAAGAACATTGTCTACAAAGACATTATTAGCTCGGTCATAAAAAGTTGATATTATAGCACTCGGAATGCTAATCAAAATCTTTTATATGGTGCATTTAGTTTAATCGCTCTTTCACAGGTTCAACATCAAGTCTTAGTTTTGTTTTAAATTTTGAAATTACATTTAATTATGATATGTGTTTGCTATTTTGCTTTGCACATTTCATACAAGTTTGTACTCTTTTGTGTGTTGTTTTTTATCTCTTCTTATTTTTTTTGTTTTTCTTTGTTATGGATATAGTTTTTCAATCCTATTTTTCCATTATCAACATAACAATTTTTATGCAGGAACATGGTTGTGCGAATTAAGGATATCAAAACGTACATCTTCTATCCATTGATGCGAGCACGAGACTATTATGTATGGATTTCAAAATTTGAGAAACAAGTCAGTAGTTTTAATTGTGTTTTCTACAATAATCAAGTGTGGTTGTTTTCTTTTGTGCATTTTTCTTCATTTGCATTGAAAGAAGAGAATAATACCTACACATATTATTTTTTTCCATTTTCTTTTCTAGTGTATCCAATAATCAAACAAAATATATTATTTGCTTTATTCTTCATTTTGTTCTAACTCACCCTTCACTTTTATTTTGGTATCAGTTTCTTTCACAATGCAAATGTTATCATTTATTTGGACTTTAATTTTAATTTTGCGCTTATTTTTTGTACATAACATAATCATTGTTGTTAAAAGGGTGGAGCTTTTCAAGTATTGTCAAAAACAAGAGATGTTGCTCATCATGTTGATGTAGTTATTAAGGGTCTTTACTAGGAAGTCAGGGGTTTTTACACCTATGAAAACAAATCAACAAATATAGTTGTTGAGCTTAAACCTTCCGTCAAAATTAAAACCATTTATCCTCTCACTCCTGCAATGCCAAGATATTACTTCAACTTCATTGACTTTCCACATGTTCTCTCTCTAAAAAATGGTTCAATAGTTCTCACATGTTTAATTGGATCCTTTTATGTTATCTCTAATTTATACATAACTTTGCTATATTGTTTATTATCCATATATGTCAATCTAAAATTAACATGTATATTTTTTTTTTATTCAGATGTTCTAGGAATGCTTAAAGCTATTCAACCGCTTCAACATGTATTGGTTCAGGCCCAAACATTATAGAATAAAAGAGATTTTATACTTGAAAATATAAGGTTTGCTAAAAAACTCAATACATTTTTATACTATATTGTTCTTTAACATGTTTTGTTGATGTTTGTTGTCACAACCCAATTTAGGGTTATTCCCCCAAATCTACCAAAATGAAACAAAAATAACAAAAATAAAATAAATAGGGCTGGTGTTGGTAGAAAAATCAATGTGGAAATTTTGGATGTTTTCAAGAGTTCGATCATATCTCTTTTGTCCTAAAAAATAGAAGAAATGCAAATTTAAGGCTAAAATAATTTATTATTAGATAAATATATGTAAAAATTAAGTTGAAAGGCATAATTATATTTTTATGGGCTGATTGGAATTAATCGTCAACCAATTTAAAGTGTAATTATGTTTGAGAATTAATTTAGGGTCCAATTGAAGGAATTAATTAAGTGCAAGGATATAATTAAACTTTAAATTGGTCAAATTAATTTTATTAAGGGTTTAATCATTGAAAAATCAAGTTCTTGAGCTTAATTTGGGTTCAATTGAGAAGATTGAAAATTTTGGAGACCGAATTGAATTTTTCCAAGCCAATTGTACGAAGTCAAGGGTCAAATTGAAGACAATTGTGAGTTTAATGGTTAATTGATGGTCAAATCGGATAAATCAGAAACCAAGGACCAAAATAAAAAAGGAGCACAAAGCTAAGGTTGCTGTTGAAATTCTAACGGGGATACAATTGCACAAAATTATAAAATTAAATCCAAACAAGGGTGCAATTATAAAAATTAAAATTCAAGGACTAAATTGCATTTGACCAAATCCTCCCATCTTGTAGACATGACTACACTATTCAGTCACCTGAACAGTGTAGACACGTTGCTGGAAGAGGCAACCCATCGCTACAAGCAATGGGTAGCCGAAGGGTTGCCTCCTTCCCCAATAAATAGCACCGATCAAACTAAAACAAGGGTGAGCAAAATATTTATAGGGGGAAAATTTGACGAACGGAAAATTTGGCAAAAAAACAAGGCAGAATCACGCAAGGAAGAAAAAGACACCACGTGAAAAGAAAAAAAACTACACCACCATCCTTCATCTTCTTCGGCACTGGCAGGAGCTACCACAGTCCGACCATAACTCTCTCTCTCGTCCAGCAACTATCTCTCTCTAAACTAGTCATGCTGACAGCCCTCTCGCGCCTCCAATAGCAGTCGGCTGACCACCTACACCAGCCCCGTCAGCACTAGCATCTTCTCCTCCACGCTAGCTTTTTCATGAATCCACAAGCACAAGGTCCAATTTGTTTCTTCATATTGTTTTTTTATTTCTTTGCTTTTTTTTACTATACTTTGTGAACCATTTAAAATGTATCAGAATTTATCCATACTACTTTTTATGTGAAACATGCACTAAATCTATTTGCCCTCTCTTATAATAGAATATAAGATTCACATGTCGTGATCAGTTGTTGATTTCGATATTTTTAATGGATGGTAGTACCCCAGTTGTCTCATTACGACAAAAAACTAGGTGGCACTGCTAGCAATCCAATTTGCATGGATCATGATGCAATAACATCCTTGTCTGTTCCATGGTGGGTTTTTTTTGAAAAAATAAAAAACTTGATGATCTAGTATCTGTTGTTTATGGACATACAATTTTTTTCTTGGTATATTAAATTTCATACTTCATTTTTACAACTTATGTAGGTTTCGTCTTGATTGTATTGTCACTGCTGAAATAGATGGGACAAACTTTCTCATGGTTGGCAAAGTGGTAGAAAACTTTTTTGGATCATCAACGCATCACTGTGTGTGATAAAGGTTACGATAACCCCTCAACAATCGCACCACCTATGGCAACCAAGCTAAATTGGATATATATATTTCAATTGCAATTTGGAACATTTCGATCAACAATAAATCGATGTGGTATACTCATAACAAATGTTTTTGATGATGCTCCAATTGAACTAGCTGACATCCAAGAAGACCAACCACCTCAAATATCAAATGTTGATGAATCTATCAATGTGTCTGTTGTATCGAGCGTTGCATGCAACACTTCATCCGACCCCCCTAAACCATCAAATACTGCTCAAAAAATCAGCTCCTCAACTGCACCATTAACAAGTAATCCACCTGACACACAACAGGTGCAACGTATTACTTTGGATGCTGGAGCAAAGAGGAAACTTGACTTTGATTCTAAGGATTTGCAGTAGAGGTTTGCCTCTCTTATGCTCTAAACAAATAAATCATTTTAATAAATTTTATTTTTCTCTTCACATTTAGCTTATCCTTTTAATAAAATATACTTTCACAGTAATTCACAATCAGACAACGCATTGGAAAAGGATATTCAAGCACAAGCAGGAGAATCAACAGATGATCTTTCAAGGAAACAAAAAGCAAGTGCTTTGACCCAAAAAAAGTATTGTTCCTACCATATATAGCATGCTAGAAACTATAGATGATAATGGTCATAACATGAAACTAATGGGACAAAATTGGTCGGATGCTTGGAAAAAACTAAGAACAACAACAACAACAACAACAAACACATATTTCTTAGCATTTTTTATTGTTTTAGATTAAATCATATTTTCTTTACACTTATTCCTACAATTTGTTCTTATATTCATGATGCTAGAACAAAAACAAATTATAATTGTCACAAACTATGCTAATTATATATTGATGCATTCTTTTATTAAAAGAAATGGCAAACAACACTGCTATTGTAGTTATGATTATGCCTGTTTTTTTCTTTCTTCTGATAAATGTGAAATGTTTTGTGACAAGTTTAAACAACCATGTTATGGTTGTTTTTCATAGTATTTCATTTTCATGCAATGTTGCAGTTATTTTTTTACATTGATAAAACTTTACAATTTCAGTTTCTAAGTGGCAACCTATTGCTCTTATTTTTTTGCATATCATTGCTGATGATGACAATTAATTATATAGCTACCAATATGATCGTATTATATTTGCTGAAATTTTGACCACAAAAATAATTGTTTTTTCTTCTGTTGCAGAAACGCTAGACTCAAGGCGGAGTAAAAGTTTATGAAATTGTTGGAAGATCTGCGTCGGTTTCCTCACTTTTGTGCTAAAACAAATTTGGAGTAATTATCCATTTCCATGTCTTCAATTATGAGGCTTTTGTGTTGATATTATTATCCTTAAATATATTAATATGATCCAGCAGTTATGTATTTTGTCTTTTATTTCTATCAAACAATGTATGTAAACTGACAACATCATGAAGGTTGATGTAGATGTTGGGAAAAAAAATATGTTTTCCCACACCTTTGTTCTGAAAATATTTTGAAGCAATTAGTTATTTCCGTCTCTTTGATGTTAAAGCTTTGATGTTGTTGTTGTTGTTGCTGAAATTTTCACCACAAAAATAATTGTTTTTTCTTCTGTTGCAGAAATGCTAGACTCAAGGCGGAGTAAAAGTTTATGAAATTGTTGGAAGATCTACGTCGGTTTCCTCACTTTTGTGCTAAAACAAATTTGGAGTAATTATCCATTTCCATGTCTTCAATTATGAGGCTTTTGTGTTGATATTATTATCCTTAAATATGTTAATATGATCCAGCAGTTATGTATTTTGTCTTTTATTTCTATCAAACAATGTATGTAAACTGACAACATCATGAAGGTTGATGTAGATGTTGGGGAAAAAACTATGTTTTACCACACCTTTGTTCTGAAAATATTTCGAAGCAATTAGTTATTTCCGTCTCTTTGATGTTAAAGCTTTGATGTTGTTGTTGTTGCGATAAGGTATATTAATGTGTTTCATTATATTAAATTTTGCATGTGTAGATGTTATATTTTATTTTTGAATTAGCAAAACCTATTAATTAATTCAAACCCAATAATTATAAAAATTATTTACTAAGTCCACAACGTAGTGCAGGCAATCTAACTAGTACTATATACTAAAAAAGGTCAGTGATTCACTGTGTATTGTGAGTGTTTTCACTGTGGATTACAATAGTAGTTTTGGGTTGGTTTGGTTCGAGTGTCTAGGTCCTGGGTTTTTTTATTTTTTATATTTATTTGCATAGTAAAATAATCATTCTAACCTCATATAATACAAAAACAAAGAGTTACCAAAGGGGGTGTCACAATAATTTCACATTCCATTGCATAGTAAAATAACCCTTTTACCCTCCATTAAGACAAAAATCAAGGTTTTGCCTGCGGGGTGTTTCAGATATTTCACATTTTTTTTGAAAATATCTAAATACTAATCTTCCCCCCTAATAAGACAAAATCAAAGAGTTGGCGAAAGGGTGTTCCTGTAATTTATCATTTATTATTATTATTTTCCTGCGGACATTATGGGCACGTCTAACACGTGCCAACGGTTTTCTTCGTGACGCTCCATTCGAGCATCGCATGTGGCATGTTATTGTGTTGTAAAATGTCCATCTGGCATATCAGTTGATGCTCCTCCATGTCCTCTTCTTTATGGTATGGCGCGTGGAAGCACACGATGGTCGGAGATGTGAAAGTGGTATGTTGAACCTTTTTTCCCTTTTCTCTCTCCTGCATGCTAAATTACATGGCAGGCCCTATTTTTTATGGTTGTTTCATTTTTCAGTCCCTGATCTTTTAATTGTGTTGTATGATCTTAATTTCTATTATGTAAGTATTGATTTGTTTCAATTGTGTCTTTTGATTGAAATTGATTATATATTATGTTTTCATTTCAGTCCTTATTCTTTTAATTTTGGGTTTGGTTTTCAATCACTTAATATTTTCAGTGTAAAAGGTTTGATTTTTTGAATTTTTTCCTTTGATTGAAATTGATAATATATTGATTTTCATTTCGTCCCTTATACTTTTAATTTTTTTTATTTCAGCTCCTTTATTTATTTATTTTCTCAAATAGTTCCTATTTTTGTCCATGTGTTATATATATGTGCTCTCAGCTTTGGTTTTTAATTTTTATTATTTTCTCTTTTGTTGAGGTAGTATTTGTTTTTGAAAAATTTTGTTCTTAAATTTTAGTTTGTATTTATGATCATTTGAAAATTGATATTTCTTTTTTTTCCCTTTTTTCTTTCTTTTATTTTTTTATTAGTTTTTTATTTATTTTCAAGTCAAATGAGTTTTTTTCAACTGATAATTTTTATTTTTGTTTTATCATTTTTTTTGTTTGCTCTTTTGTTAAAGTTTTTAGGCTTTTTTTATTCTTTGATTTAATTTTGTTTTTTCCATTATTAACGCGATAATAATAATAATAATAATAATAATAATAATAATAATAATAATAATAATAATAGTTTTAGTTTTAGTTTTAGTTTTAGTTTTAGTTTTTTTTCTTGCTTCCTCTTTTGTTAATGTTTTTGAGTTTTTTTCCTCGGGGTAATTTAATAATTTTTATTATTTTAGCAGTAATAGTAATGATATTTTTAGATGTTAAGGTTTCGATGTTGTTGTTGTTATAATATGATGTGTTGATGTGTTTCATTATATCAAATTTTGCATGTATAGATTTTATATTTTATTTTTAAACTAGTAAAACATATTAATTGTTTCAATCCCAACAATTATAAAAATTGTTAACTTAGCCCACAATGTAGTAAGGGCAATCTAACTAGTATAACTAATATGTATATATATATATATTCGCCAGCACCTAACTTTTCCCACTACTGTTGTATTATTACAAGAAGTTTTCTCTTAACAATGGACAATAATAGTGTGCTGCCATGAGGATGTACTTTACGTTTGTCAAAAAGGAAATATATATATATATATATATATATATATATATATATATATATATATATATAATTAAATCATTTATTCAAGCTCAAAAAAGAAAATATTTATTAACAATTGACGTCCACCTATGCTTTGCATTGCTCCACTTGGTCCTAGAATTAAGTGGCCAAGATTCCACTGTATATATTTTGAGATCTAATTCCCAGTAATTTTTATCTGTGCTTGCAGGTGATGCATTCTGCAGCAGCTGGCACAGAGTAGTAATAACTCTGCTTCCACAGGCACGTTGCTTTGCCACAGAAACAATGGCTGTCATCTAAAACTCAATATAAAATAAGTTATGGTTGCCATTACGACTTGTAATTTTCGGGAAAAGAAAACTTAACAATCTGTGGAAAGAGGATACTGACAATATACAGAGTTTTTCATGCAGAGGAAGAACCTCTCGTAGGCTGACGCCATTTTATCTGCAGTGAACATGGAGAGAGCGTACTCCCTGCAGGCAAAGCCCCATCTGGATTTGTATAGAGCTCTTCAAACAATTTCAAGTGCATGATTTCGTACCAAATCCCATGCCATGTTACAGCCACATTAGGCACCAGTTTAGCCCTCCAATGTGGCAAGGAAACACTCTCAGTATGCACGTAATCAAACTCCCCATTTTCATTTATTCTGCTGAATATCTTGAATGCCAGAGAGCAGTTGAGCGAGCCATGATCATTGGCAGCGAAGTAAACATGGAGATTACCTTCGTGGATATCAAGGTGAGGCTTCCTGTCTGACGGAGCAGTAAAAACATGAATTTCATGTCCCCTGCCAGCAAGAGCATGGTAAAGAGTGGAAGCATGGCGTTCCATACCACCTGGGCCGGCACCAGTCGGCCATGTCTTGGAGAAAACTGCGAGTTTGAGCTTCTCAAAACTCGGTCCGAAGCAAAGCTTGTTCCAAGCAAACTTAACATCTCTGAGGTCACCATTAAATGTGTCTTCCCCCGACAGAACAGGTGGTTCTTGCCTGTATCTAAGCATGGAAATGCAAAGAAAACACGAGGTAAGGAGAAAGGCTAGAGTGAGAATGGTTGAATACCTAACAGAAAAGAGAATGGAAGATGAAGAGGTCTTGCAAGCTTGGTATTTCAACCCCATTGCAAGAAGAAGTCTCTATAAGGATTCTTGATTTGTATTTATATATCACCAGGGTGTTGGTGCGCCTGATTTTTAATGCTTGCGGCCATTGATGCCGGATCTCGTCGAGCTTGTGCAATCTCTTGTAGCTGCACATGGCCTCTTGGAGATTTTGTCAACTGATCGCCACTTTGAAAATTTGTAGTGCTCCAAGTCTCTTTTTTCAGGGAAAATGTAGCTACCTACCTTATTTTATATCTTACAAAAGCTTGGTGTTGATTAGTTTAAGATCATGGATGGAATAAACATAATATTAACTTCTCTCATATTTGAATGCAATTGGATCTAAGTAAGAGAAGTATTTTTTTTTCATTCTTTAACGCATACCTTTCGGTTTCTCTCTCATATCCATTATTGTCCATGCCCCATTTCTTAATTGTTTTTTTTCTTCTTTTTTTTTTTTTTTGGAGTATAATGTTTCTACGTTTTAGATTAAAGTATAAATATGTTATTTTTATTGAATATTCATTTGTATTTTAAGATATTATTTGCATGGTAGGCTCATATATAGTTATTCTAAAAGTACTTGCAAAAATTACCATAAAATACTTTAAAGAGGATTTTATTTAATTAAAAAAATTAAAAAAATAATGGTTGGAAAGGATGATCTAGATGTGCCTAGGCTTCCAAGACAAGGGGAAATAGAATGAGCATATGACGTGTCTAAAACTTTAAAACTCAAATTTCAGTCTATTTTCACAACAAAAAAAACTCAAACCTTAAAACTCATTAGCAACCAGGTTTAGTGCCTGTTTGGGAGTGTGGTTGCGGTAGCTTTTCAAAGTGTTTATCGTGCCGAAATACATCAAAATGATGTTTTTTTTATTTTTTAAAAATCATTTTTGAAATCAGCACATCAAAATGATCTAAAACACACAAAAACATATTCATTTAAACTAAAAAAAAAATATTCAAATTTCGGCCAAAAGCCGGTGGGATCACAATGCTTAGTGGTTTTAATAATCAACTTCTAGGAATTGGAATGTAAAAGAGATAAAAATTGATGCTGAAATGAAAGAGTTTTAAAATGTAGTCAATTAAATCTTATTACTTAAGATTGATCTTCTAATATTACGAATATTATCTCTATTAAACAACAAGTGAGGACTTTTGATCTTGAAAAAGATTACTAGCTCAAAGAAGCAACAATTGCAAAACAAGACTAGAGTTTAATTAGAGAGATTATAGGAATCTAAAGTGCAGGAAAATTATAGATAAATAAATAAAGAAAAAGCAACCAGACATTGTGAGAAAAAAATAAAAATAAATATATTTTGTTCTATTTGATACACATGAATTATATGATAATCTTTGAGGACGGGTTATTTTATTGGGAACTACTATTCTAAATAGGACTATATCTTTTGGTTATACATTTGTATTCAATTTATTTGTCAATCCTTGTTTTTTTGCGCATCATGACTCCTAGTTGATTATGACCTTTGATCAATTTCACCATTGATGATCGATTTCATCTTTCTTATCTAATTTTAAAAAATAATAAATGTCACATATTTTGATTTAATGATTTTTAAAGAAATCAAGGTTTGATTTTAGGAAAAACATGATGGAAAAGAAAGAAAAAAAAAAAAAAAACACGATACGCGGGTTCTGGTGGCTCAGCACGCCTAGCCCATTAAAAATAAATCCACCTGTGGGATTGCCAAGCCGACTCATGAACCTTTTCCTTTATTCTTTTTAAATTGGGTGGTCAACTTGATTTAAAAAAATAAAAACAAATTAGATGCGTTATAAACTATCCTCATTTCTAGTAAAGAGGTGGTCAATAAATGATTTTGAGGTTTTTAGACTTAAAAATCAAAATGTTGACTTATTTTCATCTAAAAACCCTTGGAAAAAAACTCTTGTAACCTCGATACACTAATTTTCTCAATCCAATAAAAAATGCAAGTTCAATAGAAAACAAAAATTCTCTCCACCCAATCTACCTTTGAACTCAACATTGAAAACAAAAACACCCCAACAACAGCCCCCCTCCTTAGTTTTTCGGCAACCCTCTCTTGAATTTTGAGACTACACTATCCACTGAAGGAAAAACAGACTGTTATATCCGTCAGATTGATTATCCAATACTCCACTGCTGAGTATCGACAAATACATTTGTGAACCGGGGAATGGCACATTAATACATCACACGAAATGCATAATGAATGTATGTACAGGTTTAATACATACAGAGTCAACATATAAATGACTTAGTGTGACGGTTAGTGCGTATATTTGCAGGTGCATGTACAAAATACATATACCAAAATATCAACTTTGTTATAATAAACAAATTATGAGAAAGAACTGGCAGTGCTTTGAATGCTAGAAAACTGTCACCTCTTTCCTCTACTTTATTTTTCCTTTCATTTTATATCAGCAGAATCACCACCTTAAACATCCATTCTGTCCATGTTTAAGGCTTCTGATTTGCAGATGGGGCAGACATTCTTCAAGCGTAGCCACTTCTTCAAGCAAACTGCATGATACTCGTGTCCACAATCAAGAGTTGCAATCTTCTCCTTGCTCTTATAATCATCCTGTAAAGTCCCAGAAGATCCAAAAAAAAAATGCCATCCATTGCATGAAAGAGAGAAGAATGACATTTCATTTTAATATGCAGAATACCAGGTGATAAAACTAAACTGCATTCTAGGTAATTGAGAATAATTTTAGTGTCCAAATACCAAATTCACAAGGTTGCTTTTACAATACCTGGCAAATGATACAAGAATCAGCTTCTTGATCCATACAAGCTGCCTCTTCCAAATTGATTGTAGGGGATGATAAATAGGTTCTTGTTTTTAATTGGCTTCTGATGGTTCCCTCTGATAATCCAGTATTTACACTGCCAATTCGCTCCCCTAGTGCAAGAAGCTCCTGTACTCGAAGTTGAAAATTTCATATTACAAAGCATAAAGAAGATGCATTTCAGGTTGTTGATGTTTAAAATCAAGACATGTCAATCCTCCATTCATCTAGACAATCCAAAACCAACTGAATGCTCATAAAGATTCTCCTCACTACTTACTACATATTGAGCTTTGCATGTTAAAAGAAAGATACTGCTGCCAAAGTACCTCAAGCTTACCTCATAAGACATGTCCTCTATATCCAAGCGCATATCTCTGTGGTGGTCAACATAATTCTGTACTTCATAATAGTCAGGGAATCCTAAAATTGCTACCCCCTATACACACATGAATAAGAAAAATTTTAGCCACTTTACAGATAGAAGAATTATCAAAAAAAGGATTTTTGTTTCACGAATAATATCATCATGAACAAAGGATAACTTGTTTCACGAATAATATCATCATGAACAAAGGATAACCAATCATAATAATGAACGAAGAAAAAGAATTGCAGATATGAAAATGAAGATGGAGTCTTACATCTGTTGGCAATACTCTCAACTGAGGGAGGTGGCGATGTCTTAGGGTCGTCTCAGGTAGAACTCCCTCATGGTGAGGCCTGTACATTCTAAGGCCAGTTGGTTGGACTGATGCTAGATGCCTAAGTCCAACATCTAAACCATCTTGAGATGGATTCATAGTGCTTTGTGGGGCATTAGCTGTAGGAACTCTGAATGAAGCTGCTGGTGCTTGAGGAAGAATATTAATATTGTGGCCTCTCATTCCTTGAATTGGTGGAGACAGATGATGAAAATTGTGGTGCTGAAGGTTCACTGTAGAAGGGTGGGAGAAACTGGCATGACTTCTGTTGCTAGCTGGTTCATGATACTGCTGTAGACCCATATTTCCAATTTCTATAGGACCTCCATTGAGATTGTTCCCTACCAGAAAATGAGCCGCGGTGCTTAATATTACCATAACTGGTCAATTTATGGCTCATGAAACAAAATTAGAGAAAAAAAGTAGTTGATCATACATTAGGAGAACAAAGAGTAGAAATAATAAGTAGAAGATACCATGCATGTAAGGAATAGAAGGGGTCTGAGTCCATCCTGAAGTGCCTGCATCAGCAGCACTGTTGCTTAAATGTTGATCTAACCAAAGAGAGCCACTTGGCTGATAGGGTTGACCCAAATAGTTTCCTTGAATAAAATGGTTTGGATTGTGCGCCAGAGCAGGATCTAACCCAGCAGCACCTAATCTATTCCTCACACTTCTTTGAGATCCCACATCTCTGATTGATGAAGCACTGCTCCCTTGGTAATGTGGCGGGGTGAATGATGTAGCATCCATCACAGCAACCCCCTCAGGATGCCTTGTATTCATTGGGGCAACTGAAGAACTAGAGCTTGCCAAAGCATTCGGATACTGGAAATTCCCCAGGTTTCCTTCAGCATTCTTTCTCTTGAATGAACCTCTAGCATTATCCATGAAAAGACTGTTTGTTCCATACTCACCAGCAGAAACTCCAATCACTCCATAATTGTTGGAAGATGATAACTGATCACAAGACCCATGAGTGGTAGGAATACCAGAAGTTGTAGTCATGTAAGGAACATAGAAGTTGGGTGCAGTAGCAACACTTAAATCAAGATTTGGGCCATGATATTGAGGATGAGGATGAAGACCATGGTATTGGGGCATACCATAAAACATAGCACCATCATAATGATCCACAAGATGGGCATCATGATTGATAGTGTTCCCTGAAACTGCTACCATGGTAGGAATATCAGATGGTCGGAAGTTTGTCACACCCCCTAACAGAATGCAAGGCTCAGGATGTAGATATCCCTGGCTTTGTTGATCCATTTCTAAATCAATCATCTGATTGGTGCATAGCATGTTTCTTTGTCCCATATCTCAAAATATCCTTGCTTCATAGCCAAGATATTCACATAGAAATGTTAGAATCAGTTGAGAATGATATGCTGTGATATAAGTTGCCAATGAGAATTGGAGTGGGAAAACAGGACAACAATTATTCACCATCCAGAATAAGGATGGCCTGTGTAATGAATACATGCATATCCATATTCGAAATATATAAACCAAGAGAGCAATAAAAAGTCCAAATACCATCTCAGACATTAGGAACACATGAGGAAAGACATTAAATAATATATTAAGCAATGTTGCACACATCAAGCAATATGTACAAATTACATCTGTGTAATTACATAATTCCTTTCCACTAATACCTTTTATACTACAGCTTGGTGAAATGCATCCCATATCAGAAAGAAAAGAAATAACACAAACAAATAAGTTAAAGAAGTTTCTGATGATATTAAAGTAAGCTTCACACAAGTCCTATTCAAACTTGGGAAAGAGGAAAATTTTCTAAACTCTACACATGGTTCAACCTAAAGGCAGAACACGAGAAATATAACACATAAGACCAAAAGATTCCCATGTTATTTTCATGTAAATGTCAAATTGCAAAGCATCCCATTGTCTAACACATCAATTCACCTATTTCATGTGTAGTATTAGAAGAGAAAAAGAAGGGACAGGGAGGATGGAGAGGATCTCTATGATGAATCAAGAATGAGACATGAGCACAATATCACACTGAACAAGGGGAGAGTATGCAAGAGAAAGAGAGTTATACAACTCCCAATGCGAAGCTCAGTGTAACCCATTTCCAGATTCCTATCAAGCATTTGGTGCTTTCATCATGGATGAAAAACTTTACATCTATCTTCAATGATGACACTCATCTCACTAATGCAGAAAGCTGTTGAACTTTATCTCTGACATCTAAATGGAGATGCACCATGTCTCATCACAACTGAAACTCAAAATGCATTGAACTTTGGCTTCTGAAATACCTTCTCTAAGGAAAAAGGCCCCTAGGTTAAAACACAACGCAAAGTCTCTAGAAGTACTAGCATAAAATTCTCAACGGTCAACAACTACATGTAACCTCAATGCAATGAACCTATCCTTATAATTCAAAGGTGGATCCATTTTTTTTTGGTGCAGCATAAGACTTGTGCCCCAAATGGATGCCAAAAGAAGATGCCCAACCAAAGCAACCTTAATAATCAAAGTACTCCTAAATCCTTCTCTAGATTTTACATGGCCATGTTAGAGATAAATCATATATTCTCGATTCTATTCAAATTTAAGCCCAGCCTCTAATTTCTCTTCTTGGAGCAATTCCAAATTTTACCCCATATGTACAATTAACAAACACACAACAAGATTTACAAGTAAAAACGAAATGAGATAAACAAAAAGTTAGGAACAGTATGTTGCCAGAAAATATATCTCATGCAAATAACAAAACGATGTACAATAACAACCAGCAATTGAAGCAGCTCTGCAAGATAATATTATGTAATTGAAGGCTTTCTTCTTAATTTAACAGATTTTGGTGCCAAAAATCTAGGAAAAACACAAATGAATTGCATGAGAATCTCCATTCTTCAAAGGAGCACTTTCATCTATCAGGCTAAAGTGAAACAGTGTCCTCCATTCACCAAAAGAATTCAATATCATGCTACCAAAGTACATAGCTACTCCTTTGTGAATTTGTTGCTGCCAACCAAAAAGAATAATTTTCTCCAAGACCAGTAGATGTTCCAACTAAAATGCTCAATCTAAATAACCTAATCTATGTTCCAACTTCATCACGCATTACATTCCAAGAATTCTGCAACTAATGGCTCAATCTACAACATCAGGTAAATTCATGTGTTGGAGATTAATTAACTTAACAATGACTATAACTTCATCCCATTCACTTTTGTTTCACATATTAAACAAAAGAACACCACACATTCGTCAGCTAAAACATGATCACGTGGGCAGACGGGAAAACTTAAGCTAACACTTTTAGGTTAATAATGCTTCAGCTATCGCTTACCCGTTCATCCTATCCTAGAAATTAAGAGAGGCCCAATACAGGCGACACAAGAAGATGCTTAATTAAATTACTTCAAAATTGTACCAAGGTAATCTCAACTTCAACGGAAAAAAAAATCTTGCCCAAAGAGTCCAACATTTCCCATGTAATCATTTCAAAACAAACATATAATTAGATTCAATTATCATCAAAATCTAAAACTACAAAGAAGGAAAAAAAAAACTGAAGACGTACCTTGTGATCATGAAAATAATCAATTATGAGCTGGAATTTCACCAAAGGAGGGATTATGCAAAATAATAAATACCTGCAAAACCAAGAAATCAAAATCAAAGATAAACCGTACATTCCAAAACTGAATTTAAGAGAAAGTAAAGCAAGAATTGAGAGAGAAAAGAAAGCAAACCTAAAAATGGAGAGAGAGAGAGAGAGAGAGAGAGAGATTGTGGTTGTGAAATATAAGGTAAGGCTGCCAAACGTGGACGGAGTGGAGCTGTTATTTTTTATTTATTTATTTTTCTTTTAACCGTTGGAATTAAGGTTATTATTGTTATTAAAGTCAGTCAAGTTGTGATATTATTGTATTTTCTTACGGTCGTTGCTGTTTAATAAATACAGCTTTAACTGAACGCGTGTCCGAATAAAGCATATTCCTACCCTTGAACTATATTACAATAAAAAAAATATAAGACGAAACAAAATTGAAACCATTTTTATAAAATTATATATTGTATATGTAAATTGAAAACCTAACCATTTTTATAAAATCATACATTGTATATGTAAATGTCTAGACATATTTCTATATTTTCTTTATTATATTTATTTATTATCAATTCAAGTTTATTTGAATCTATTTAGCTTACGGGCTAATAACTCAAAATAAAATGAAATATCCTTTGTAATTAAGGTATAAGAACGCTTCATAGTTCATACCATTTTTTTTTTTTGTTTAATAATTTCATCTCACTATTTTATTTATCGTGAATTTTTATGAATTTCTTTATATTTTTATTTGTGTATTTGTCTAAATTGAAAATATATAGAGATAATGTCACTGATATGTTAAAAACATTCTTTATTTTTCATGTCTCGAATTGAATTCATGTCTGCTTGTGGCTGAATGGAATAATAAATTTTTAATGAAAAATCATGAATTATGATCGACTAGTTCAACTCTATTCTCTGAAGTGAATGTTACAAGATATAATATTAATAATTATGGACATGAATTTATCGTGGCAGAAGCCATGGATTAAAACAGTTTAATTACCATAACTATAACAACCATAATTTGTCAAATTCTAACAAACTTTCATAGAATGAGGAGAAACAAGAAAGTAAGAAGAACATACATAACAAGGATACCAAGAAAGCAAAAAATATTTGTTATCGGTGTTGAATAAAAGAGCATTGGTTTTGTACATGTTGTACAACCAAATATCTTATTGATTTACATGAGTTATCATTAAAAAAATGACAAAAACATAGAAATTAATTTTTCCTCACACATGTCTAGATAATGATGATAATTATTTTGACTTTTTGGAAATGACGCATCTTGATGATGCAATTGATTTTGAACAAACTAATAAAAAAGTTATATTCATTGTAATGATAATAATTAGTTTAGAATTCTATTAATTCAAAAAGTGCATTTTTTAAGCTATTATATTTTGATGTATAAACCGAAATGCTTTATGCATGCCTAATTAAATAACTTGATATTTAATCAAGAGATAACTAAAATTAAGATATTTCATCTTGCAATACAAGTAATATATTCACTCGTGTCTAGTAACTTTATTTCTTAGGATAAAGTTTTTGTTCAATCAAACTATTATTTGTTACAATAAAAGGTAAAAAAAAAATATTACCAAAAGCAAATTAAATAAAATATGAAGCCCAACTATAAAACAATCTAATATAGAATAATGAAACTAAAAAAATAAAAGCAATGAGTAATATTATGTGGATCAACCTTTGTTTACTCGCCAATCATACAACCTTGGGGCACATGATTAAGATAAACCTATAGAAAGGAAAATTAAAAAAAAAAAGGATGCAGATCAATTTAAAAAAAAAAAAAAAAAAAACTAAGATGTTAAAGGATTAAATTGAAAATAAAATCTAATTAAAAAAAATCTAAAAAAAATAAAAGTCAACCCGTGTTAACTTTCAAAACTTATGACTGTAGTAATGAGATTGAAACTCATCACATAGAGGAAATGTTTGGAGATGAAGTTAAAAAAAAAAATTAAAAGTAGTGAAAAAATCTAATTCAACCCAGGATTGAGATAACCCCACATAAGAGAAAGTGAAAAAAAAAACTTGAAAACCAAATCTAAAAATTCAAATGTTAAAGAATGAACTTGAAAATAAAAACATTTTATAAAATAAATTAAAAAATATAACCAAAGTCAACCTATAACCTTAGCTATAAGGTTGAGACTAACCCTATTGAAGACAAAAAAAAATGAAGAAAAAATCTTAAATAAAAAAAATATCAAAGGATTAAATTGGAAAAAGTATAATAAAAAACACTCAAATCAAAACAAACAACAATAAAAAAGAATATAGACTAAATTCAACACAAAAATAAATTCAAAATCAAATTATTAGGGATGAAATTGAAAAGTAAATTTAATTAGTAAAAGGGTAAAATTTTAAAAAAAATAAGGACTAAATATGGTATGAAAATCAAATTATACTCCATGACAAAGATGGAATTGAAGAAAATAATTAACAAAAAATAAAAATGATAACTAAACTACTTAAAAAATAAATGATTTGATATTGTTATACTTTGAAAAGTAAAAGAACAAGGAAAAAGGGAGAAGTATAAAATGCTTAATCACAACTTCATTGTACACACAAGTCACACAATTACTTGGAAGACATCGTTGTCGTCTCAACACCATATTAGAAGTCGACATTTGACCTCGGGATGTTGTTGCTCGATTTATTCCAAAAAACATAGTTGATATCCACTCATAAATGCATGCAACTTTTTTTTTATTCACATTATATTTACTACAAGATAAAGGTTTTCTAAGTTTTATTGCACAATAATAAAAAAAATCAATTTTAAAAGATGAAAAAAAATAGTAAATAAGACTTTACTTTTAAAAGTTAATTTAATTATTTAACTATATATCAAAAATTAAAAATATAAAACAATTTCTTAACATCATCTTTAAAATATTTTATTTTAAAGATATTGAAATCATTTTACTTGCACATTAAATGAGAAAAGATTATTATATGAGGTACTAATAAATTTAGACTTTATAAAATGAAAAGTAATTTAATTGGTTTGTTTTAAAGGGGTAAAATAGTAATAAAAAATATTATAATATTTTTGCATTTCATTTACATTATAGTTAATAAATTACTATTTTATCTATGACTTTAAAAAAAGATAAATGAACGAAAATGAAAATTTAGAAAAAAGAAAAGTCATCTTTTCTCTCTCGATGTCAACATAATAGGAGAGGTTGTCCACATAATTCTGAGATTACTATAAAAGCCTCATTTGAGGTCTCAATATGTTACCCTTAAAATATTAAGCTTGAGAAATTGAATAAAAGAATTAAGAAATTTTTTTGGCAGTTTAAGGAGCCAAGGCCCCCACCTTGAGTAATCTCAATTAAATGAATAAGCTTGATGCATTTCCCATAATTCCTTAGCCTTTAATAGGCATTCGGTACATACATGGTTACCAATAATAATAATTGATGCACTACCCCTTGAATAACTCCCCATTTATACACTAATACCACTAACTATAACAAATCTACATAATAGTATACTAAGTTAATTTAATTACTAGTACATACCCTTAATTAAACAATAATCTAATAACATATCCCATTACTAACACTAATTTAATATTGACCCCTTGATAAACACTACTTATGTTTTGCCCCACCCCTTTATTACACAAAAAATGCATTAATTAGGCATTGAATGGTTGGCGTGTAACATAACCTTCCCCTTTAGAAAAGCCCACCCATGAGCTCAGAGTAGGTTTGACGTAGCTCATCGGCGTCCATCCACATGGCATCCCCTTGTCGGCTCTCATGACCTAGATACTCTACTTCACGACATCTAAAAACATATTTGAATCCCTTAGCATATAATTAGTGATGTCGTAAAACTTCTAGAACAGATTTTAGATACCCTGCATGCTCCTCTACTATCTTACTATACACAAGAATATCATCAAAGAATATTAAAACAAACCTCCTTAGATAAGATCTGAATATGTCATTCATTAATCCTTGAAAGGTTGATGGGAAATTTGTGAGACCAAAGGGCATCACTAAGAACTTATAATATCTTTCATGTGTATATAATGCAGTTTTTGACACATCTTCAAGTTTCATCCTGATTTAATGATAAACTAACCTCAAACCAAAATTAGAAAAGAACTATGCACCATTAAGTTCATGTAAGGAGATGCCTAACAATTCGGCTTATGGAACAACAAGTATTGGATTTGTGTTATTTTGATTTATATTCTCTTATTCTTCCAATTCCTCTTCCTCCTCAAACTCCATTCCTTCTAGTAAATATAGGTTGGGCTTGTTGCATTTGTGTCCTGATTGATATTTTTCATCATAGGAAAATTGCACAACCCTTTGTCTTATTTCTTGTATTTGGTTGTGACTTATTTGTCTAATAGGTTAAGAGTTTCTTATTTGGAATGTAAGATCAGATATTTCGACGGTGTGGAGGTGGTAATTTGGTTACAAGATTTTGGGCTAGTGTTTTGAGTGGGGGCTTAAATGTGGGATTGTAAATGTTATTTTGTGTTTGATTGTTTCGATAAGGGTACTACTTCCTGTTAACTTCTTCTTCTTATAGACGTGCTAATCCAAAAGTAGCAACAGGGTATTAAGTTTGAACATGGTGACAGTAATTCACAGCTCATCCCTTAAGCTACTTAAGAAGGTACTAATGCGAAAATCCTCATTTATTCCACTGATTTTGTTAGATAGGTTTTTGAAATCAGTTTAGTAATCTTCTACACTTCCTTTTTGTCTCAACTTGATAAATGCACCTACTGGATCTTCATAAGCTGAAAGTCCAAATCTGGTACGAATGACTTCCATGAATTCACCCCACGTTACTGTTGGACTTGATTTCTTCAACCAATAATACCAAGTCAGCGCCTTTCCTTCCATATGGAAGGAAACAATCTCCATCTTATGATCATCTAAGGTCTCAAATAGTTAAAGAATTATTGTGCTTTCAAAATCCATTTGTTTGGATCTCCCCCATTAAAAAAGGGAATTCCAATCGAAGAGATCGAGCTTGAATTCCTCCATATCCTTCAAACAAAAGATTAACATGAACCCTTGTATTATTAAAAGTACCTTCTCCTGAATTCCTTCTGGTTGTGACTTGTACCAAGCTATCATAGCTTGATGCCAACTTGTTAAGTTGTTGCAACACTCCTTCCATTAGTAGCCATGCTTGGACTACTCTTTCTTCAAAATCGTAGTTATTTCTTTTAAATGTTTCATTGTGTCGGATAATTGTGTTAGTTGAGTTCCTTTATCTATATGCAACTCTGATACCACTTGTTACCCTTAAAATAATAAGCTTGAAAAAGTGAATAAAAGAAATGAGAAATTTCTGGCACTTTAAGGAGCCAATGCCTTCACCTCGAGTAATCTCAATTAAAAGAACAAACTTGATGCATTTCCCATAATTCTTTAGCCTTTAATAGGCATTCGGTACAAACATTTGGTATCAAAGTTCTAATTTGTTTCAATTTTATCCTTCAATTCAAATTGATTATATATTTTAGTTTCATTTCAGTCCTCAGTGTTTTAATTTCCAGTTTTGTGTTAAATTCTTTAATTTTTTCTGTACCAAAGTTTAGATTGTTTTCAATTTTGTCCTTTAAAACAAATTTATTATATATTTGTTTTTCATTTCGGCCCTTATGCTTTTAATATTGAATTTTATTTTAATTCCTTTATTTTTTCTAAATATTTCTTAAATGGTTCCTATTTTTTTTATATGTTTATATGTTCATGCTCTTAGTTTTTGTTTCCAAATTTTATTATTTCCAATGTTATTAAGTTTTTTTTATTTAATGTTTAAATTTTAATTTGTGTTGGTGATCATTTGAAAATTGATATTTATTATTTTTCCTCTTTTTTTTTTTATTTTTTATTTTTATTTATTCTTCAAGTCAAATAATTTTTAAAATCTAATAATATTTTTTTTCATTCGTTTTGCTTTTTAATTGCTTTTTTTCTTAATATTGTTAAGTGTTGAAATTTCTAATTATTATAGATAAGACATTCAAAATAATAATATTAATTATTTGTAAGTTTTTTTTTCTTATAAATATGTGAGAGTAATTATATATTTTGATATTTATTTAATATTAGCATCTTAATACATATATATATATATATATATATATATATATATATATATATATATATAAATGACCTAGGCTTTTAAAAAAAATTAATATCAGTGTTTTGAAATTATTTTAATATAATAATATGAGAAATAAATCTTATAAAATAAAATTTTTTTTTTCTAACAATAATTATGGTTTCATCGATAGTATGAACAATAATAATTAGAATATGAATTATTTATAATGACGGTTACAATAATTGTGACAATTTAACAATCATGTTAATAACAATAACAATAATAATCAAAATAATTCATCAATTGATGTTATTTTTCTTCAAGGTTGATTTTTTCTACTTTTTTTATGTATAATATTTCATATCTAATATTACATAAACAAAAAAAATATACGAAGTCACACGCATACAAAATAGGTGGAAACATTGGGGAAAATTATCAATAATAAAAAAATATAAGAGTCAAATGCTCTCCACTTTGCCGTAGCCATAAACAAAAAAAATTAAAATACAAAAAAATGTTAATAATCTTAGATGTTTTTTATAATAATATATATTTGAGCAAGATAATCAGCTTAAAAGTTTTTTTGTTCTTACTATAGCAAAAATATTTACAATAATAATAATAATAATAATATTTATTATTATTATTATTATTATTATTATTATTGTATATTAGGTTTTTATATATTCATTTTATTATGGAAAATGCGTTGAAAATAATGATAATGATTATTTTTAAGGATTTTTCTTTTAAAAATAATTATATATTTTGATATTTTTTTAATATTAACACCTATATATATATATATATATATATATATATATATATATATATATATATATATATTGAAGTAAGTTTCTTTTTAAAATTATGATATTAATTTAATCTTAGTATTCTAAAATACTTCAGATATAATAAGAAGAAGAACAAATCTTGGAAGAAAAAAAATGAATTGTTTTTATAACGATAATGACAATGGTAGCGATAATATTGTTAGTAATGATTAGAATATTAGTTATTTACAATATAGCTATAATAATTATGACAAATTAACAATCATGATAATAACAATAAGAATAATAATCAAGATAATTCATTAATCGATGTTGTTTTTGTGAAAAATGAACTTCTGCAATTTTTTTATGTAAGATATTTCATATCTAATATTACATGAATAAAAATATACAAAACTACACATAGACAAAACAAATGAAAAAATTTGGTCAAATTATCTACAAATAAAAAAATATATTAGTCAATTGCCCTGCATTTCGCCGCAGATAAAACCATATTTTATAAAATGTCAAAAAATATTAATGGTTCTTGATTTTTTTTAATAACACTATACATTAGAGTGAAATAATCAATGTACAAGACTTTATATTATTTAGTTTTTTATTATATTCATTTTATTATAGATAATTCATTTAAAAATAATTATATATTTTGATATTTATTTAATATTAACGTCTTAAAAAATATAACAAATAACTAACAACTGAATATTAACTATACATGTATAAGAGATGATTTTACTTTCATTTCACACCACCAAAGATGAACTTACTCTATTTTTTAAGCAAAACTACATTTAATACAAAAAAAAAATTCTAATAAAAATTAAAAGTCAAAACTAAGAGTATAGATATATAAATACAAACAAATTATTTAGAGTTATACCAAAATTACTTAAAAAATAAATGGATCAAAACTAAAGCAAGAGATAAAAGAATTATTTATTTTTTCCTTCCAACACTTTTAATTATTTTAATTTAATCCTTGGGTTAAAATTATTTACATATTTTGTTTTCATTTCGGCACATATACTTTTAATTTTTTATTTTAATTCCTTTATTTTTTAGATATATTTTTAAATAGTCTCTATTTTTGTCCATGTTTATATATATATGCTCATAATTTTGGTTTTTAATTCTAATTATTTCCTCTTTTGTTTAGGTTGTATTTCTCAGAAAAATTTATTACTTAGATTTTAGGTTGTTTTGGTTAAAAAATTATTTTTACAACATTTTTATGTATAATATTTTAGATATAATATTACATACACAAAAAAAATACGACGCAACATATAAATAAAATGGATAGACAAATTTGCCCAAGTTATCTACAATGAAAAAATATACGACTTTTCCTGCATTTTGATTACAATGTTCTTTTTAAATGGAAAAAAAAATAATTTCTAACAAATTTTATCTATTATAATTTTACTAATTAAATATTAAAATAACTAATTATAACATGTAAAAAATCAGTCAGTTCTCTACATAAAAAAAACCCGGCACAACATTCAGGCAAGTAACCTCGTAACAAACCTATATAATATTATACTAGGTTAATTTAATTAGTAGTACACACCCTTAATTAAACAATGATCCAATAATAGACCATATTACTAACACTAATTTAATACTGACCCCTTGATAAACATTAATTACGTTCTGCCCCACCCCTCTTATTACACAATAAATGCATTAATTGGGCGTTGACTGGTTGCGTGTAACGCAATAGCCCAACTATTATTCTCTTCTGCTGATTCTGGCAAGCTTTCTTTTCCTTTCTTTTATTTCCATTATTTGAAGGAGCGTTCTAGGGTTTGTTGTTTCATATTCTCCCATATTGTTTTCATAATTCTTTCTCTTCATCTTCATTGATATTTTCCCCTATTTTATTTTATCGATTTCTTTTGAAAAAGCAAAAACAGAGCTTGACTGGCTAAATTCATTGAAATCAAGTAGAGAGAAATCCTTGTTTAAGTTGTTTTGGATAGTTTTCCAGATCAAAAGAATGGGCTTTGATTTTCTGTGTTTCTGTATAAAACTGGAATGTTCAACAAATAAGGTTACTGTTCATTTGTTAGATGCCTTTTGTATGCCAAGATGAATTGAAGTTTGCAAAGACCAAGTGAAAAGCTTCGATTTTGGATGCTTTATTTGTATGAAGACTGGTTCTTTTTGTTGCTAATTCTTATTATTCTCGCTGTGTTTTGCATGCAAGATGGTATGAGGATATGCTGTAATGATATGCATGATTTGATGTGCAGATTTCAATTTACAAATGGGGAAAAGAAAGTCAAGTGCAAAGCCACCGCCCAGGAAGCGGATGGACAAGCTTGATACTGTTTTCAGTTGCCCTTTCTGCAATCATGGCACAAGTGTCGAATGTCGCATGTAAGTTCTCATTCACTTTCTTTTCCATCTGGATTTTGCTGTTCTTATTTTACTGGAAAATCTTTTTAAGAATCTGTATGATGTTGCGCTCCCACTTTTGAGAAACATTTGCTATCAATAATTGAATAGGATTTATGCCTCTTGTTATTACGCATTGAAACCAATCCCTTTTCCTTTTCCTACTTTTTTTTCCCAGTGATATGAAGAACTTGATTGGTGAGGCTGTATGTGGGATTTGCCAGGAGAGCTTCAGCATGACCATCACAGGTATTTTGCACTGTAAATGAATGCCAAAAGTAGAAGAAATCAAGACTCTTTAACTAGAACTAGGGGTTTTCCAAACTTAAATGTGAAGGTAGAAATTAAATGTGAAATATAGCTGATGGGCGCTTGCATCAAAGTTATTTAAATAAATATGTATGCATTATGTCCTATAGCTCAGGGGATGATAATGCAAATTCCCCTGTCACTTAATTGTTTTTATAATTTGGAAGAAGAAATTTAACTTTCATTTTGATCTCGAGCTGGATGTGTAGGATCTGGCCTGCTTGCACTCCATCTCAGCTTGTAGTACTCATTATCTCTTTTAGGCTCGTATTTAATTAAGTTTGGTGAACTTTAGTTTATTTAGAATAATCTGACTTCATTTTGAGAAATTAAATCAATTTAGTTACTAAGCTGAAACTGATACTGAAACTTAATTTATAAACCACGCCACTCTCTATGGTGTGTCAAATAGAATCGAATAACATCGTGATGGTATTGTTATGATATGATAAATCCAGCATCAAGTTTTGTGCTAGGAGACATGTTTTTAATGAGTAGGAAACCAAAGGGAACTTGAGAAAAAGAACTAAGATTGGAGAGAAATAAAAAGAGGGAAATAATTAGGAACGAAAAACAAGAAAGGGATGGTATGGATTGAGAGAGGTCCAAAGCAGAGGAGAGGAGAGAGTGAGAAAAGTAGGAAAGAGAGGCAAGGAAACATATCTTCACTTGTTATATGGTCACTGAAAAAATAAAAAATTGTTCTTGTAGGATGTTAAAAAATAATGAGTTAGTCATTCTCCTCCATCCTCGAGTCACCATCTACCAGTTAAAAGTTGCACCGCCTTAGTAATGCATGCTTGACTAACCTATGAGTAGATGTTCCGTTTCCTATGTCTTAGTTAATTTGTCAATTATGTGATGCAATCAAGAGCATTTAATATGTTTTCATTACTGGTTAATTTTTACACCTGAACGTTGTGGTGTTTCATATGATCTGTCCTGTGAGGTTGACAAGGATGATTTGTATAATTATTTTACCAGTTTATAAAGTCATGGTTGTTTAGTATTGAAATTAGGCTCAAAGTTAGGGATTTACTAAGATATTCTTAGTAATGATTAGTAGAAGAATCTGGCATTATATGCCAAAATAAGCTTTCCTAGATTAGGAAAGATTTCCTAGTTTATTATTTCCTGTTTATATGTTGCTGCCTTGTATATATATGGAAGGATGTGCTATGCATAAGGTAAGTTGAATAAAATGACCTCTTTTCTCCCAAAATCTCACATGATATTAGAGCTTGGTTCTTAAACCTAATTAGCTCATACAGCATGGTTGCTGAGAGGCAATGCTCAACCTCTGAGGTCACCTCTCGTGTTGAAAAACCATCAACCACCATCAACCTTGGAGGAACTGGAAGTTCTTCCATTCTCATCACATGTCACAAACTCAATGGGTATAATTACCTTCAATGGTCCTCATCAGTAATGATGTTCATTTGTGGGAAGGGTAGGGATGATTATCTCACAAGAGAAGTCATCATACCAGAGAAGAATGATCCCATTTTCGAACATGGAAAACAAATAATCACATGGTAATGTCATGGTTAATCAACTCAATGACAAACAAATAGGAGAAAACTTCCTACTCTATGGAACAACAAAGGAGATTTGGGATGCAGCTAGGGAAACATACTCAAGTTCTGATAACACATCATAATTGTTTGAGGTTGAAGCTGCACTGCATGATCTTCGCCAAGGAGATCTCATCGTCACTCAATACTTCAACACTCTGTCCTGACATTGGTAGCAACTTGATATGTTTGAAAGTTATACATGGAGATGCCCTGAAGACACAACTCTATACAAAAGAATTCCGGAGCAGAAAAGAACCTTTAAATTTCTTATAGGACTCAATAAAAACCTAGATGAAGCTAGAGGAAGAGTAATGGGAACCAAACCTCTTCCAAACCTCAGAGAAGCATTCTCAGAAGGGCGACATGAAGAAAGCAGGAAGAAAGTTATGGTGGGACCTCACACCTCAACACCATTGATGGAAGGATCTACTGTTATGACAATCAAAAGAAAAAAGGGAGACCCTAGTGTGAGCACTGTCACAAACTAGGACATATAAGAGAAACTTGCTAGAAAATTCATGGCAAAGCTACTGATTGGAAGCCATCACGATCAGCAAATGACAGAATGTCGAGCCAATGTTGTTGCACTACAGATGACAATCGACACAAGAGAAACAATATACCAACAAACCCTTTCACTAAAGAACAACTTGAGGTTCTACATTAACTTTTCAACCAAAACTCTCTACCAAATCCATCAGTCTCTAGTTCTAGCATGTTAGCATAAAAAGGTAAAATCTCAACTCCCCTTACAGTCAAAACAAACCACTCAAAAACATGGAGCATCAGATCACATGACAGGAGATGAAACTATCCTTAATGAATATAACCAGTGTAGAGAGAATTGTGCAGTAAGAATTGTTGATGAGACTCTATCCAAAATTGAAGGAACAAGCCCAAGCAGAATTTCAAAGGACATGAATCTCAAATTTGTCCTTCATGTTCCTAATCTGGGCTGCACCTTACTCTCAATCAGCAAACTGACTCATGATCTAAATCGTGTTGCTAAATTTTCCCCAAACTTTAATGTATTTTAGGATTTGTCTTTGGGGAAGAAGATTGACAGTGCTAAGATGTGTTAAGGACTCTATCTCCTCAACATTCCTCTAAAATATCAATCTCAGAACATAGTGTTTATGAAATCTAAGAGCCAGTCATCTTTAAATTCCTATGTCAATAAAGATAATGATGCTATGCTATGACACTATTGTCTTGGTCATCCAAACTTTATGTATCTTGAGAAGCTCTCTCCTTTTTTATTCATCAATAAAAATTCAAAGTCTTTTAGTTGTGAAATCTGTCAACTTTCCAAACACACTCGCAGTAGCTACCCTAACATATAATATAAGCCATCTCAGTCTTTTGCAATGATTTACAGTGTTGTTTGGGGTCCCTCAAAAGTAAAAAACATATCAGGCTCATGATTGTTTCTCATTTGTTGATGATCATGTTAGGTTAACTTGGTTATTCCTTATGAAAGAAAAATCTGAGGTGGGTCAACTATTTCAAAGCTTTAACTCCATGATACAAACCCAATTCCAAACCAAAATTCAAGTCCTAAAAATTGATAATGCCAAAACATACATCAACTCTGTCCTAGGTACTTGCCTACTAAATCACGACATGGTCCACATAAGTTCTTATGCTGACACCACGATAAAATGGAGTTGTAGAAAGGAAGAATAGACATCTGTTAGAGGTAGCTAGATCCCACATATTCTCCATTGATATCCCAAAACATTTTGGGGGAGAAGCTGTCATGACTGGTGCTTGTCTCATTAATAGAATGCCTTCTAGGGTTCTCAAATCAAACACCTTATCAGACACTCCTCAAAGTTTTCCCCTATACAAAACTAATTTCTAATTTAGATCCCAAGATATTTGGTTGCTCAATCTTTGTCCATATACATCAGCAACATCATCCTATCAACAGATTTGTTTCATATGAAGGACTATCACCATCTTATGATGGATTTATCTTAGCTTTTGACGGTATATAGATTCCTAAGTCTATCCAGGAGACACTCAAAGATTCAGAATGGACAAAGACAGTTAAAGAAGAAATAAGTGCATTAAAGAAGAACAACACTTGGATAATGACAGAACTCCCACATGGAAAGAAACCAGTAGGCTGTAAGTGGTTATTTACCATCAAACACAAGGCTGATGGAAGAAGAAATAAGTGCATTAGAGAAGAACAACAATTGGATAATGATAGAACTCCCACATGGAAAGAAACCAGTAGGCTGTAAGTGGTTATTTACCATCAAACGCAAGACTGATGGAAGCATTTAAAGATTCAAGGCTCGACTGGTTGCCAAAGGGTTCGCTCAATCCTATTGTATAGACTATCAAGAAACCTTTGCTCAAGTAGCAAAGCTTAATGCCATCAGAGTACTTCTGTTACTTGCAACTAATCTAGACCGACAGTTACATCAGCAAGACATCAAGAATGCATTCTTGAATGGTGATTTGGAAGAAGAGGTATACATGGATCTACCTCCAGGAATAGATAGAAACACCTGTCAACTACAACAAGGTGTGCAAATTGCAAAAATCACTATATGGACTCAAGCAATCCCCTCGAGCATGGTTTGATAAATTTGCAAAGACAGTAGTCCAACTAGGATACTCTTAGTGTCAAGTAGATCACACACTATTTGTTAAGCTCTCTATAGAAAACAAAAAAGCTATACTAATAATGTATGTTGATGACATTATCCTAACTGGTTATCATGCAGAGGAAGTGGTCAGACTGAAGACATTGCTAGCAAAGGAATTTGAAATAAAAAACCTTGGCACCCTTAAGTATTTTCTTGGCATGGAGGTAGCACGATCTCAAAAAGGTATATTTATCTCCCAATGAAAGTATATCTTGGATTTACTAACAGAAATAGGGATGATGCGATGTAAACCAACAACCACTCCAATGGATCCAATGAAGAAATTAGGAGCAGAAACAAGTGCTCTAGCTGACAAAGGAAGGTATCGAAGACTTATAAGTCGACTCATCTATCTCTCACTAACTCGACCTGACATAGGCTCAGTAAGTGTTACAGGTCAGTTCATGAATAATCCAATTGAAGAACACATGGAGGCTGTGAACAAAATCTTAAAATACATGTAAATGACTCATGACAAGGGACTTCTATACAAAAAGAATGACAACAGGAAAATGAAATCTACTCTGATGCAGATTGGGCAGGAAATATTTCAGATAGAAGATTGACTTCTAGGTACTGCTCCTAAGTGTGGGGAAATCTTGTAACTTGGAGAAGCAAGTATCAATCAATGGTCTTTAGAAGTGGTGCTGAATTAGAGTTTAGAGCCCTAGCCCTTGGTATTTGTGAAGGAATGTGGATACTAAGACTGTTTAAGAAACTAAAAGTAGATGTTGAAAATCCTATCAAGATGTTTTGTGACAATCAAGCTTCCATAAGTATTGCCAAGAATCTTGTTCACCACGACAGGACCAAACACATTGAGATAGACAGGCATTTCATCTCAGAAAAGATTGAAAAATGAATCATTTATCTAGATTACATCCCTATAAAATTACAGATTGTAGACATCCTTACTAAAGCACTTTTACAGCCTAACTTTGAAGAACTAAGTCACAAGATGCACGACATCTACAACTAAACTTGAGGGGGAGTGTTGAAATCAGGCTCAAAGTTAGCAATTTACTAAGATATTCTTAGTAAATACTAGTAAGAAGCATTTGGCCTTATATGTTAGAATAAACTTTTCTAGTTTAGGAAAGATTCTAATTCTTTCCTGATTATATGTTGTTGCCTTGTATATATATATATATATAGAAGGATGTATATGCATAAGCTAAGTTGAATAAAACAACCTCTTTTCTCCCAAAATCTCAGTCTGCAGTATTTATTTATATCTTTGAATTTCTGCTCGTATCCATTTATTTTCTCCTTTTTATGTGTCAGAACAAAGATGAATTAACCTTCCATTTCTGCCATGTTTTGCAGCTTTGACCGAGCCCATAGACATGTGAGTTGAAATGCATATTCGCTTAGAATAAGACAAAGATCTCTATATATTTACTTTTCTAACCGGTTTTTTTTCTTTTAAAATAACCAGATATAGCGAATGGATTGATGAATGCGAAAGGGTCAACAACCTGGAAGATGACGGTGTTTAACCAGCTAGTGGTGTACAATAGATGGCTATATTCTCTTATGTTGCGGGAGATAAAGCTTGAAATTAATAAGTCATTATATTAACACGCCAAAATCTCAAGGACGTTTCGTGGGGGTCACTACTCTGAAAAGCTGTGCATGGTGCATGTCCAGTGGAGTAATTCTTGGTCTTCAGTACGCTTTAATAATTGAATTTTGTATTGCATCATCGATTTGTAAGAATGATGAACTTCCATGTGCTTTGTGTGTTTAAAACATTCAATGAACAGCGCTTCTCTTTCGAGGAATGTTGTATCTAAATTTGTCTTTTCACGCTCATTTTCACTGCACGAGTAGCTTTTATCTAGTCTAGATTGGGGTGTTAGCCAAATTTGAGCTCAACAGGTAAAAGCATATTTGCATGATTTTGGGATCAAAACCCACAATCGCTGGACTAGGTCTGCAATTTTTAACTTGGGTTTTGGCTCGGAGAATCCATGTTCTTGGAGAGAAGAAAGAGAATTTAGAAGAGCGAGCTATTCACAATGAGTAAAATTAACAAAAAAAAAAAAACCAAAAGCCCCTCCTCACATTAGTGTATGTTTTTTCTTTATAAAATTTAATTATTTAAATATCAAATTATTTAGAATTGAGTTTTATAATATTTTAATTGATAATCCACTTCTTTTTCTCTGGTCACCAGGATTTCCAACTCAATTTGAGTAACAAAAAACCATTTAAGTTGATAGCAAAAGGTGCATAAGATAAGTCATAAATCAATTGTGACTTTTAAACAACAAGGGACTCTCTTGACTGCCAGTCATTTAGTGAGAGTCTCGTGGATTATGCATAAATTATGATAGCTAACTCAAAATATGAAAGTGAGATGAATTGTTAAGATAGCTGTGATAGGGTTGTGAGAGTGAGGACTATATGGAGATGTGTTTGATGGGGAGATGAATTGTTTTCTAGATGGACTTCAAAGGATTCTTAGGGAGGACACTATCATGGATAATAAGTATTATCTTGAAGGTTAGAATCATGAAGAGTAACATTGAAAGGATAACTATTATCTTTATAGCATCATAAATATGGGAAGCATGAACATCCAAATGTTTTTCAAAAAACTATATGGTATTTCCTTTTTATATAACACAAAATAAGTAGATACATTGTATAAGAATTTTAATGGCCGTAGATTTTTTTATGATGCTATGCATTTGAGCGAAATAATCAACCTACAAAGCTTTTGATTATTTATTTTTTATATATTTTAATTTTATTATGAATAAGGAGTTTAAAATAAGGATAATGATTATTTTAAAGGTATTTTTTCTTAAAAATATGTGAGACTATTGACGCTTGAAGAAATATATAAAAAATGAACTATGTTTTTTTAAAATATCAAATTAATTTAATCTCAGTGTTTTGAAATCTTTTAATATAATAATATGAAGAATAAATCTTAAAAAATAAAAAAAGTTTGATTTCTTTTTATAACGATAATGATGGTGACAATGATAGTTTTGTCAATAATAATTAAAATATTAATTATTTACAATAATAGTTACAATGACAGCTATAATAATTATGACAATTTAACAATCATGATAATAAAAATGAGAATAATAATTGAAATAATACATTAGTCAATGTTGTTTTTGTAAAAAAAATGACTTTTGCTGCATTTTTATGTATGATATTTCAGATTTAATATCACATAAACAGAAAATATATGAAGCTACATGTAGACAAAACGGGTGAAAAAATTAGGTCAAATTATCTACAATGAAAAAATATACAAGTCACTTGTCCCGCCCTTCACCTTAGCCATAACCCAAGTTTTTTTTAATATGTAAAAAAATATTAATGTTTCTAAATTGTTTTATGATGCTATACATCTGAGCAAAATAATCAGTCTACAAACATTTTAATTATTTAGTTTTTTTTAATATATTCATTTTATTGTAGATAAAACATTTAAAATAATGGTAACGATTATTTTTAAGTTTTTTCTTTTAAAATAATTATATATTTTGATATTTATTTAATATTAATGCCTTTATATATATATATATATAATGAATTACGTGCTATTTTTTTTAAATCTAAAATTAATTTAATCTTAGTGATCTGAAATACTTTTAATATAATAATATCAAGAATAAAACTTTTAAAAAATAATCTAATTTCTTTTTAAATAAAAATTAGCTCAAACTAAAAATATTTCAAGTAACATATAGACAAAACAAATGCAAAAAAAACACAAAGATAACAAATCAGTAACAATAGAAGATTCACTATACATTTATAAGAGAGAGTTTCAATCTCATTTTACGTCACCAAAGTTAAACTTACTTTGTTTTTTAATACAAGTTGCATTAACACAAAAAAATATTAAAAGTTAAAACTAAGAGTATACATATATAAATATAAATAAAAAAACTATGAACTATCTTAGAAGCACCGAAAAAATAAAAAGATCAAAACTATACTAAACAATAAGAAATAAAAATTAAAATACAAAATAAAAAAATTACATATGGTGTAATGAATTTTTTTTTATCATGGCGCAGTGTAGGACAAGGACTGGTATATCTTAAAACATGTGTATCTCTCACTTTTTATATGGTATTTTAAAACACGTCTATCCCTTTTTTTAATAAGTTATCATCAGCATTTTTTTTCTTTTTATTTATTGTTATAGATGATTATTAATTAAATATATAGTAAAACATTGTTGTTTTTGGTGGAAAAGTTTTTTTTTTCTTGTAAGATTTTTATATATTTTAAAATTATTTTAATGTATTAATATAAAAAAAAAGTTAATATATTTTTAAATAAAATAATAATCTTAAGAAATAACTGTCATTATAATATTAAACTGTATCTGAAGTGATTTATCATTTTGAGCGACGATATCTAGGGCCGAGTTCCAAATCACGCCTCTATCACACCCCTCTCTTTCTCCCTTTTCTTTTCTTTTTCTCATGCGAGATTGTCCTTTGACTTTCCCTCTGTTTTAGTTTTCCTAAAAAAAAAATAATCTCAACAAGCATTTACTGTAACAAACAAACTGGGTTTTTTAATTGTTCAAAAAAGCGGCGTGCCTGCTTCGAAATTGAATTGCTGATTGCAGAAGAAGAGATTGGTAGTAGAGCGAAGTGATGGGTCGCCCTCCCAGTAATGGCGGTCCTTCCTTTCGCTTCATGCAAAATGAGGTATGCTATCTTTTCGGTCAATAATATATATGTATGTATGTATGTATGTATGTATTATGGATGAGGGTTGGATTCAAAGTTTGAAATATGAAGTGGGCTGGTTTTGTTTCCGGATTTATGTGCTTGATTTTTCTGGGTTTCAATTATTTGCCTTGTTTTTATTACGATAAATGATATGATGTTTGCTTTTTCTGAATTTTGTATCTGATGCCATTTGTGTTAATTTCAGCAAATTTTTATTTAGTCTTATATTTGTTGTTGGAAGTCTGGACCCTTTTTTTCATAAAATTTCTGTGACATCAATGCTTATAAAGAGGGTCTTAAATTGATTAGAGATAAAATTATAATGTTTTTCTTTTCTCTACTAAAATAAATTCAATTGTGTTGCATTGGGATTTATCTTGTTTTGGGTCTCTAGGCATCAGAAACGATATTCTAGGACGCAAAGAAAAACATACTCCTTTTCCTTTTATTTTTCACTTCCATTCCTTTTAGTAGATGAATTAAATTTTCTTTTTTTTGTGTAGTATATTTTATGTTCGTGATTTTAAATTTTTGAGAAATGCTCTGTGCTTATCCTTTTATTTCAAGGTTACGGAGATGGAAGCTATTTTGCAAGAGTACAATAACACGATGCCTGCTCGTGAGGTTCTTGTATCTCTTGCAGAGAAGTTCAGGTGTGTTTGTTTTCTTCCAAGTTGCGATATATAACCTTTTCTCCTTATGTTGCGGGCATTAAAATTATGAGGTATTTATCTCTCCTTTTAGTGAGTCCCCAGATCGAAAAGGGAACATTCAAGTGCAAATGAAACAAGTAAGATGCAGTGAGTGCATTTCTTTCCTGTACGATTGGGATTCATCAACACTCATCTCTTGATTGGATTACTACTTATAGGTTTGGAACTGGTTCCAAAATAGAAGGTACGCAATAAGGGCAAAATCAAGTAAGACCCCGATGAAGTTAAATATAACACCTATGCATCGCGATGATTTAGCTGCAGCTAGGGGTACATCTCAACAAGTAGCTGCTCCTATACCTGGTGCTGTCCCTGCAACTACACCTGCTTCCTCAGGTAGAATGAATTCTGACGTGTTGAGGACCTTCTCCTTCTTGAGTATTGCGCATGCCTGTTAGATTGTTTCTTTGTTCTTGGGTTAATTCATTTTTTTTGTTCTTTTCTAAATTGAATATTTTTATTTTCAATTTTATCTTTCAACATTGAGTTAATTGAGAGTTACACATTTTAGGTACCATGCTAAAGTATTGCCCATGCCCAAGTGCTAGTGTAAGCGTATATTGGTCTATATTTACAAACACTATATATCCGTCTGTTTGAAATGGGTTTACTCATTGCTGTTTTTAGGTATCATGCTCCATGTTGCTTATGCTGCAAGCAGTGTCTTCCTGTAGTTTATTTATCAACAGCTTCTCTACATCAAAAATCTTTTTTACTTGATATTCATTTTCCTTATTCTTTTGCTTTCTTCCCTTAATAAAATCCTTTCTTTACCGGTTTACCCTCATATTTCTTGTTTCCTAGCAATCAAATACTAGAGTGGTGGTTGCATTAAATCTTCATGTGCATGTACATGAAAACAGCAGAGATCATTGAGTTTAAATAATTATTTATTCACCCATCTTGTTCTCCCTCCTCATGTCTTTGTTTTGTATAATGTCTTGATGTTTGTTTAATGATTTTAGTAAAAACTCGAGAAACAAGTCATTAAAATTTAAAACCCCTTTATTTCTCATAAGACAAATATTTCTGCCAATCACAAAACTTAGAAAAATAAAATTCAAACTGATCAAATGCTATTTTATATTTTCCAGATGAACTGGAAATGGTGTTGTGTTGTATATGTGGACTGATGCTTAGATTGCTTCAG
This sequence comes from Salix brachista, assembly GCA_009078335.1. Classification (NCBI taxonomy): domain Eukaryota; kingdom Viridiplantae; phylum Streptophyta; class Magnoliopsida; order Malpighiales; family Salicaceae; genus Salix; species Salix brachista. The sequence continues at coordinate 12,642,386 of CM018582.1, forward strand.
TGGAGGGTGAATTACATGCAGGCTTCGAAGTATACATCCCTGTGAAATTATCCATTTCTATATGATGCTCTTTACTTTCTCCCCATTTTAAATTCATTGCTGGATTAAAGTGACAGAGCTTGCCATGTGAACATTATACAACCTATGTTGATTTTAAAGTGATTAGTTGTGTGGCTGCATATCCGTACAAAAAAATTGGATAAATTTGAGTCATTTTCAATCAAAGTCCTTTATAGCATTCTCTCGGGGATAATTTCGTATGCTCTAATTTGGAATTTGTAACTCTCTAATTTCTCTCTTGCTCTCTCTTTCTGAGATATCACTTTTTGTGCAACTGGTTTTGTTCTCTTCTTTCATGTTGCTTAATTTCTTCTCTCATGTTCTCTCTTCTTTAGTTCCTAACTCCTCTCTTAGCTTCTAGATGTGTATAATAGGTATAAAATGAAAGAGAAGAAAGGACTAGTAAAAAATGTTCCAAATCTAGATTAAAAAGAAAAATCAGCTATTTTATTCATTCTTTTTTAAAATAAAGGGCATTTTTATATAGAATTCTAAGATTCGTTGTGAAATCATTACGAGTAAAAAATGCTCCAAATCTAGAATAAAATGAAAAATAAGCTATTTTATCATTTCTTTTTTAAAATATGGGCCATTTTTATATATAATCCTAAGATTCATTGTGAAATCATTATATACTTCTAGTCCAAGGCGGCACTTGGTCATGAAAGGGGGGGGGGGGGGGGGAGTTCAGGTGGTTAAGGATATGTTTAGAGAGAGGAGGTTGTATCACATGTCACACTTCTGGTCTGAGTCTGTCATTTTGCAGTACCTTATGAGGTTTTGCCATGATGCACCCAGAAGATACAGAACATGGAATTTATGCAGTAAAGTTTAGCGAGGAATAATTGCATAGTTGATATTGGAAAACTGAATAGGATAAACTCCAATTTATTTTCCTCAAGCGTGCATAATTGCATCTTAACTGTTGAAAGTTCTATTGTTCATTTCTTGGCCTGCTCTAGAGAAAAAAAGATGTTAAAGATTAAGTGCTGTTTCATAAACAATTTCAAATAATCAATTTTAGTTTTCTTGCATGTCGACGTGGTTGGCTGAAGAAAATATGCATCTCTATATTAGAATTGCATCTTCCAAACTGGTGATTTAAACGCTGCCTGCTATCCTGATTAGTCATTGAGAACCATCATTAAACTGCATCTCTATATTAGCTGAAGAAAATATGATCTGTTGCTAATGCTTCTAGTTGTTGTGGAGCTCATTTTTGTTAAATGCGTAAATTTAGTAATCATTTTGTAGATTTATTTGGCCACCATTTTTTTGACAGCTGCTGGTGCTGGAAGGGCAACTTCAGAAAACTCTTACATGGAATTTGAAGCCAAATCTGCTAGAGATGGTGCATGGTGAGAATTTAATACTTTTGCAATTGACAATTCGAGTGGTTGAGGTTTTAATGTTTCTTCCTGTTCTATTTTATTTGATAGTTAATATTTTCCTTCCTTAGATGAATGATTATTTGATTCACTCCAATTTTGCTTTGCCAGGTATGATGTAGGAACCTTCTTATCCCATAGATATTTGGACAAGGGGGATCCGGTAACATATGATTTTTTCTTGCATATAATAATGCCATGATTAACATGAACTAACTCTGGATATATTTTTGTTGTCTGCTGGGACCAATACTTTCATTATTATTGTTGCTTTATTTTTTCATCCATTGCATCTTTTAATCAACTGGATAACTTATTTTCCATTTTCATTTTCAATAAAATTCTGTGAGATGGTTTCAAGCTAAGTATGCATAAATCATCTGTATTCCATTACTAAATTGTTAATTATGTTAAAGATATGATTTCATGGGGTAGATACACCTTTCAACCTTGTCACTAGGGCTGAGAAGGAATAATCACATTTAAGTTTTTTGCCTAAGATAATATTTGGCTTGATGGCCCATGAACATCTATGTTAGGATTGCTATCTTATGATCCTATTCCCTAAGAGAATTAAATAACTGCTGATAACTTTGTTAAATATTTTTTCAAATTTTAGTTTTCTTAGCTGTTTGCTACATGGGAACAACTGTGCCCTTTCTTTTGGTTGCTTTGCCAATCTTCTTTCACTAAGCTCATGTTCTACTGTTTCTGGCCATTTCAGGAAGTATTAGTTCGGTTTTCTGGTTTTGGACCGGATGAAGATGAGTGGCTTGATGTTCGCAGGCAGGTCAGGCAGCGGTCTCTCCCTTGTGAAGCATCTGAATGTGTTGCAGTTCTTCCTGGAGATCTCACACTCTGTTTTCAAGTGGGAACATCTACTTATGAATGAAAACAAATGATCAATTAAGCCAATATTTGGTGAAACTACTAGGAACATCTTTATAAAACGTTCTTAAATTTTCAGGAAGGCAAAGATCAGGCTCTGTATTTTGATGCTCATGTTCTTGATGCCCAAAGACGAAGACATGATGTAAGAGGTTGTCGTTGTAGGTTTTTGGTGCGCTATGATCATGACCAATCTGAGGTATATTTACATTGCTATCTTATCAATTTTGAAATTCATTTTTCCTGTTTCTGATGTACAATGACCACTGGAACACCTGGTTTATTATATGACCAGTGTTAACTAAATTGTTTCTTTCATGGTTTGGGTAATAACTTTAACTAGGATCATTTTTATTTATCTATAGAACTCTTCATCTATTCCCTACCATTCAAATGGTAAATGTTAAATTCCTTTTCTTTTTTTAATTTCCCTCTGAGGATCATTATTATGTTTATATTGTTCTCAATCATGTGTTCCTCAGGAAATTGTGCCACTGAGGAAGATTTGTCGCAGGCCTGAAACTGATTATAGGTTGCTACAACTTCACGCTGCAAATGACTCAACAGCTACTGACCAGAAGGAAACGGGCGTTGATCCGTCCACAGCCAATGCCCAAACAGTTGCTGCTTCAGCCTCAGAAACAACGCCGCGGCAACAACATAACTCAGATGTAGCCATGGTGGTTCAGGCTTCACATGCCAATGTTTCTCAACCTGTCAAAACAATGTAGAGGGGACATTCGCCTGTAATGATACAGTAGAGGTTATTGCTGTCCATGTACAAGAATAGCAAACAAATATTAGGATCTTTGGGCCTGGATCAAGATTCAAGAAACTCGAACCTTCATTAACAAGTGTTCATCGTTTCTCCATGTATACTGGTGAGTTTAATTTGCTTCAGTCGTATTCTTGGTGGGTGCGTTTTCCGTTGGATTCTTGTAACATCTCGGTCGCCCGGACATGGCGTTATTCTTTTCCACGATCCCAACCAATAAATATCTCATTACTCACCAGTAAAAATACCTCATGAAAAAATCATGTCCTGGCATTGAATGGTGTATTTTGGGTTCTCGGCCAAATAAGTTTAATCTTTACAAAAACAAAATGAATTTACATTTCAATGACTTCATCCTAATGAGACATACAAACAGACAATTACAAAGACAATGAGACATACAAACAGACAATTACAAAGACATTTCAATTTTAAATTAGTGCTAGAACATCAATCTTGCATCAATGGACTTCAAACCAGCATTAGAAGTACTAAGAGGTAGACTTTGAGCTCCTGAATTTCAAACTAGTGCTAGAAGACTGATTATGCATCGATGGATTTCAAACAATCACCATAATTACTAAGAGAAAGACCCTGAGTTATTAGATTTCAAACTAATTCTAAAAGACTAATTATATATTGATGGATTTTAAACCATCACTAAAAGTACTAAGAGGTAGGTCTTGAGTTCATGAATTTCAAACTAGTGTTATAAGACTTGACCTAATAAGGTTTATATAATTTCAGGCCCAATAAAAGCTCTAACATATTTCGAATTCATAAAGGCTTTAAAAGAATGAACCCAACAATATTCATTACAATTTAGGCTCATCAAAGGCTCTAATAGATTTTGAGTCTAGTAAGACTTTGGTAAATTTAAACCTAACAAGGTTTAATTTGATCTTAACAAGGTTAAAGCAAATTTCAAGTCCAAAATAGCTCAACCAAATTCAAACAAGGTAAGATTGCATACAAGTCATCTAACTTAATAAGGTTTAGTGTTGTGTAGTGTTTTGTAAAGATTTAATAGGTGAAAGTCCTTAGTAGAGCATAATAAAGCTTTAATATATCCAAGTCAAAAAATATGTGATGAGGCTCTTTTAGCTTAAATGTTTTATCAAGTTTCCAACCTTACGATAAGGGAACATCAAGAAATTGATTGTTTTATAAATACAATTTTATGATAGTATTTAATCTACACTATGAGATCTAACTTTGTATCAGAAATTAACTTGTATTGATAACCATATTCTTTTGAAGAGTCAATACTATAATGATGGAATTCAAACCATTACAAGATGTATTAAGAAGTCAAGCCCTGCAATTAGGAGGTTTAACCCTACCATTAAGAAAGTAGCCTTATAATAAGGAGAATAGACATTACCAATAGGAAATTAAACCCTGCAATTAATCCTTGTAATAAAAAAGTACTATGAAGTTGATCTTGTATTGATAGAATTCAAACCATAACCAAATTTTGTATAGAAACTTTGCTAACAGGCAGCACTGAAATGACCCCTACAAGAATCTCAAACAAGAAATGCACCGGAGTTGGAAAATGAAGCTTGCTTCATAATTGCTCTTTGTTTGGTTACGTCTACATATCGTGTTTAGATTTAAACCTGTTTTAGCCTTGTCTGCAATTTTACTTATCACTATAAGACCTTTTTATAAACAAGTCTTTCTTTCCAATAAGATGATGTATTTTCTTTTATGGCGTGCTCTTGCTTTTTGTTTAAATAACAAGAATACCTTATACCTTCATCCAAATTATACATGATCCCATGATTTCTTAAAGATTTTTGGCAAATCAAAGTTTAGTACGAAAAGAAATGCCAATTTGGTTTGTTTAACAAATGAGTTCTGGGTATTCAAGAAATTTCATTGAAAGGTGATCTTATACCTCTAAAAACCCACATAATAAAGCTAATCCAAAAAAAAAATCATTTTGCATGGAAAAGCAAAGCTTATTGATCCCGGATTCATGTTTTTGAAATGAGGAGAGGTCATCTTTGATATGCCTTCACAAGTCTCAAATATTCTTTGTAGTCCCAGTTTGAGCCGAATAAAATTTTCTTGATAATTAACCCTGACAAGGATCACTCTGTATACTAAGAATGAAAACAAACTTTGTAAACAATCAACCCTTTTCATACAAACACTTGAAGCCCAAAGCACTCATGGGACATGACCATACTTGGGGCAATCTAAAATGCAATTAAAGTTGGCTTCATCATTCCTTTTCAAACAATGTTGAGTAAAACTAAGAGGGGCATGTGGACATGGAAGATCTATTCAAAATCATAAGTTACGGCCTCGAGTAAGCAGAAGCGAGAAGCCATTAAAGCCAGAGATTTAAACCCCAAAAAGAGAAGACCATGAAAAAGAAAGGGGACCTATATTGATGCGATCCAACCATCAAAGGATCCATTGGAGGTTCCAGTTGGTCCAGTTACTAGGCTTAGGGCTAAGAAGTTCAAAGAAGCTTTCAATGGACTTCTTCAAGATACATGGGCTAAGGTGGACTTCAAGAGGATTTGTAATAATAAAGATCAAGCCTTGAATAATCTCATTCATGTTCAAGAAGGGCTTGTTGGTGGAACCAAGACCATTACACAAGGATTGGGAGAAGAAGACTAGATTCGGACAGTTTGACCTTTGGTTACTCTTTTAGTCATAACTGGATCTACATATAGAATTTTGATGTGATTCTAGTTGAGATGGAAACTAGACTTCAATACCTTTCCAACGGTATATGGAATTCCTTCTAATTCATTAAGATGAGAGAGAACCATCCGTTTTAAGTTGGGTCTTGCTGCTGCCCGACAAAATGCGGAAACGACAAACTTGTCTTATTTAATTAGTTGGGCTATCAAATTTTAATTATTTTGAGAGGAGAAAATTTGTTTGGGTTTCTAGACTTGTTTATTTGTTTATTTTAATTAGTTTGGGCTAGTTTTAGCTTGGGTTGATTATTATTTATTATGGGCTTATGTGAGACCCATTAGGGAAACTAGGGTTTTGGCTTGGAGTATAAATACTCTTTAGGAATAATGTTAGGGGAACTTTTTGAACAATATTTTCTAGCATTGTAGCCATCTATGGTTGCTTCATCTTGGTTCTTGATTGAACTTTTCAACTCTTCAAAGAATTGACCATTCTTTGTTGTGAATTTATACTTCCTTTAGTCATCTCCAGACGTAGGCGTTGTGATCGAGTTGGTTTATAGTCTTGTTGCCTTGGAGCAAGTCTTCCATTGTGATAAGCTCATTCAATTCTCAACAAACTTGGGTTAGATTGATCTTGGGATCGCGAATACCATTAAATTCCGCTAGGGTTCGCATCATATATTTATCAAGTTAGTATACATGTATCATCATGCATTTCATCTCCACTAAGAATCTAGAAAATATTTTGAAGGGATTGTAATTTACAAACCTTTATTCATCATTTTGTGTACGCCTTGAGCTCCCACCTCTTTCATTTCCTTGAGCGCGTTTTTCAGCTCTATCTCTTTACTTAATTTGAGTGTCATCATGCATTGCATCCCCACTAAGAATCTAGGAAATGTTTTGAAGGGATTGTAATTTACAAACTTTCATTTATCACTTTCCTGTGTGCGCCTGCAAGCCCTCAATCAAGACAGTGCGCTTTCCAGCCCTATTTTCTCTCCTCTTTGAGTGTGTTTCCTAACTTTCAAACATCAAATTAAATAGTACTCCTTTCAGCTCTATTTTTCTCTTTTCAAGTGTGTTTCCTAACCCTTGACCATCAATTAAAATAGTGCGCTTTCCAGCCCTATTTTCCCTTCTCTTTAAGTGTGTTTTCGAACCCTCAACCATATATCATAGATAGCAAGCTTTCTAGCCCTATTTTTCATTCCATGAAATCTTCACCATTTATATGTTTCACCTGGGTAGGTCACCCATTAAAATGAGATCATCTTCATAATTCTCATCTGGTAGGTAACTCATTTCAACGAGACCATCTTCATTATATTTTCTGAATAAGTCACCCATTAGAATGAAATCATCTTCACCATTCTCACTCGGGTAGGTCACCCATTATAATGAGATAATATTCACCATTTTCAGTTGGGCAGGTCGCCCATTACAACAAGACCATCTTTGTGTTTTTACCATCTTCATCATCTTCAATGGGGTAGGTCGCCCATTACAACAAGATCATCTTTATGTTTCTTACCATCCTCATTCTCTTCACTTGGGAAGGTCACCCATCACAATGCTGCCATTTTCTTGTTTCTTTCAAGACAATCTTCCCAAATGGCATGAAGGGTGTTGCATGAGAGGACATAGTCAACTAATTCTAGCTTAAGGGAATTCAGAATCCATGAAAGCACCATGTCATTGCAACGCTGCCAAATAACATGTTCTTCAGGATTTGAAGCCTTATGGGTTTTTTTGATTGTACCAGTAATAAAACTTGTCTTGTTTTTTGAAATCAGAGAAATCTTCATGGCATGGTGCCAAGAATGGTAGTTATCATCATTCAATCTTTTTGAAACAAGAAGCAAGCGGGGGTGGTCTAAGTGATGAAGAAATAAGGGAGAACCAATAGGACTGGGAAGAGTAAAAGCAGAATCATCGGAACTGCAAAACTCAATATTGTTTGCAACCATGATGTTTTAAAAAGAAGAAGAAATCAAAGATAAGGTGGAGACACAACAGGTGCGTTGAAAAAAAATTTAGAGCGTAACCTGCTCTGATATCATATAAAAAAAAATAATTCAAGTGGAATGAGTTATTGTATTGATTGTACTTATTATATATACAAAAGTGTCTTAGAGTGCTCCTACAAATCAGGAAATTGATAACTAATGGCAGCTGATTTTATAATGATTGATACATTATACTAACACATCTTTCCTAATTACATCAAAAGGTTGCTTTCCTATTTATATCAAAATATTGTCAATATAATTTCCAACAGAGACAAATGAAAAATATTGTAGAGGATGAAAGGTCATTTACCACAATAGACAACCTATTGCTCAATATATATATATAAAAGGAGAGAGAGAGAGAGACTGCAAGAATAAAAAAAAAAGCTTAGGCTTATCAATGCAGGTTTTAGGTCTTTAAATAGGTCAATTTAGTCCACAATGGTAGATCTATTATAGTTATTTTCTAAGAGTATTTTATACTCTCTATAAGCCTAAAATTCAATAGTTAGTAAATAATATCATTCTTACAATATAATGATTATTTTGCTCTCAAATGCATAAAAAAAAAATCTTTGGGTAAGGAGCTTTCTTGTCTTTTTAAAAATAAAATAAAAGGTACAATTATGGTTATGCCTTTCGAAGAGAAAACATGCATAGAGGGGCTTCTCCATCCCTTTTTTTTTTTCTAAACGGTGAGATAATGTAATTAACCTTGCAATTAGAAAAAATAAAGGTTATTTAAGAGGGTGTTTTGATCCTTTTAAACTTTTGTTTTTAGGTTTTGTCATACATTATATTTTTTAATGTTATTTTTAGGTTTTGCAATCATTTGTTTTTTGTTTTTTTCTTGAGATTTCATTGTTCTTTTGTTTTTTTTCATGTAAAATTTAACCCTTTTTTTATTAGTGTTTTTGTACCTTGCATAAAAGTTTTATTGATTTTTTTTATTTTATCATCCAATATTTATTTAATTAGCTAAGTGTTTAGCTTTTTAATTTTGGTTGAATCTAATATTTTATAGGTTGAGAGCTTAAAAAAGTAACCTTTATTTACAAAGTTGACACAGGTTTCTTAGTTTTTTATCTTTTTTTTTATTCTTTAGCATTTTTTTATTTTTAATTAATTTTCTATGGTATCTTTTTAGTTGTTTTGAAATAACATGAGCTGCCCTTTTTATTTAGAATTGGATATCAAATCCATTTTAAAACAATATTTAAAAATTTGTAATTAATCACTAGTTTCGGTATGCCCCTTTCAATTTCTTAATTCTTATTGACATAAAAAAAAAACTTCATTTTAATAGGCCTTGTTTTTTTTTTTGTATTTATTTTTTAGAAATGTTATCTTTGTAAGAAGGGTCAGCAATATGTTGTTTTTTTTTCAAAAAACATTTGGTAGGTCATAGGATTTATCTTTTTCCAATCTTTGTTAATTTTCACTTCTTTATAAGAATTATTTTTAATTAAATTAAATTTATTGACTTCATTCTTTAAATTCTACTCGAGGCATTGCTTGAAGGAATTTTGCCTTATTTTCTTGCAATTTCATTGTTGTTTTTTTTTTTTTGGGTTTTTTCATGTCAAATTTAACCCTTTTTTATTATTGTATTTTTTGACCTTGCATAAAATTTTATTGATTTTCTTTATTTCATCATCGAATATTTAATTAGCTGTGTATTTTTCTTTTTAATAGTGCTTGAATATAAAATTTAATAGTTTGCAAGCTTAAAAGACTAACCCTATTTACAAAGTTGAAAATAACATAGGTTATTTTTATTTGTTTGTTGAATTTATCTTTACTGAAAGAATCTTGTTTTAAAACTGAATTAAATTAGTTGATTTGATCATTTAACATTTATTTTTTAGGGGTTGAGCTCTTAGGTTGATCATTTAATATATATGTATATCATTCCACCGCATATTATTCAGGTCAGTGAATGCTGCGATAAGAAAATAAATGGTGACGGTAAAGACAGTCTAATAAGATATATAACTTTGAGGAGGGTACAAGATAACCTTCCACACCAAACATTGTATCTTCTTCACCAAATCATCCCCCCTACCATCATTATAGCCAGTTGCTTTCACAATTCACCTATCAAATTGTCATTTTCATCCAATCAAACGGCCCAGAATTGACCCCCAGTGGACCATATAGTAGCATGCACTCTGCTCTCCTATCATTTTCTCCGTTACGGTACCTTTATCAAATTTGATGCTTATAATGGCAGAAATATCACCCACCACCACCACACTATAATGGCGGAAATATCCCCCCCCCCCCCCCACCACCACCACACTATAATGGCGGAAATATCACCCACCACCACACAAGGTTTCATTGTCTTATTGCAGGGGGAGGGGGGGGAGGAGATGAGTAGAAATAGAAAAAAAAATCGCATCAAATTATCAAAGTAAGATTTACAAGAATGCATAGGAGTAAGACAGTGAAAGCACTAACTAGCACTATGAAATGACTACAAAAACTACAGTGACCAGTACAGCCTTACCTCTCCCAAGGAGATGAGTTTTTATCAACATGGGCTTTAAAACCCAACCCCAGCCGCACCGACCCCGAGCGTCGCCGCTGGTCGATGCGGCTCAAGTTTCCTATTCTTCCAGAAACAAGCCTCTGCCGCAAGCTTAGAGGCTGACCTCATTGGCTCAGACTTGCAGCGCTTCAGAACAAACGGCTCATATGCCTTGGCTCCTGCCAGCTTCTGCTCTATCATCCTGGACATGGACTCAGTCCCGGCTCCACGAGAAGGCGGCTTAGCCGGGTATGAGCAAGAGGACCTAGGTGGCTGCTGCAAGCTATTGCTGTTATTACCATCATTATACACCTGCGCAGGATTAATGTCGATGCTAACTCTTTTCCTGGGCTTATCCTTACCGTCCGTTTTGTTGACTGGCCTTGAATGCTCTGGTAACCATCTGATGAAGTCTGTGCTGCAAACCCAAGTTTCTTTGGATACCTCCATTGACAGCTTGGGCTCGCACATCATTAACAACAAGCAATCTGGTAAAAGTGGTTGACTATTATTTCCTTCCTTTGACTTCTCACCTGTTTGACCATTTACGTGGGTTTTGGGGTCTCCGGGTCCTTCCTCCTCTGCTTGCTCGGTCTCATTCTCTTCCTTTGACTCCTGTACTTGTAATTCAGCTACAGAAAGGGACTCTGGTTCCTGTTCCTGCGAGTCTTGGACGGCAGCAACTTGTAAAGTTTCATGTTCGAGCCGTACAGACACTAAATTCTCCTCAATGTCACCACTCAACTCTTGCACTACCTGTTCTTGATCTGCCTGGAATATCCTGTCCTCTTGATTATCCTCCTCATTTTCTTGAACCACCTCGTAGTCATTTTCGTCATTCATCAAGGCCTCTGGATCTACAATTTCTTGATCATGTGAAGAAGACCCATCACTGCATAGACTAACAGTTTCTTGTGTTGAGGCTGTTGGCTGCAAGTTCATTACCTCATGAGTTTCCGACTCCTCTTCTTCCTGTTTCTCTAGATAAACTTCTTGTAGAACACCATCAATATTATCGTCTGTGCTTCCAATTTCTTGGCTATCTTCTCCAGCTTCCAAAAGATCCAAACTTTCTTCAGTTTCTTGAATAATTTGATAATGCTCTTCATTGGTTTCACAATAAACCAACCTCTCAGAAACAATCAAATCCTGTTCCTGCTCAATTATAATTTCTTGCTCAACTTTTATTTCCTCTTCTTCCTGACTTGCCTCAACTCCACTTTTATTTTCTATGTTGATAAACTTGTCTTCTTCTGCTCCCAAATCTTCATTATCTTCTTCCTCGTCTTCTTCATCATGTGGAGCAGGGGATTCCCAGAACTTATTAGCAAGAGCAGCCATTTTAACAGGATCAGATCTACACCTCATCAACAACAAAGCATTCTTTGGTGGTATACAAATACTTACCCTTGCCTCTTCTTCTTGCAAACTCGCATTTCCTCCAAATTTCTCATCTTTAATTTCAATATCTTCAAAAACATGTCTCCTATAACTCCTCTCATCTCTTTCTTCTTCTTCTTCTCCAACCACCAACTCTATCTCCTTCCCTTTCCCCTCTCCCTCCTGCACTGCCACTAACCACCTTGCAAATATCGCCCCGCAAGAGCTGCCACCGTTGTTATTAGATCCTGCTGCAGCGGTCTTCTCTTCTTTCTCTTTCTCACTTGCCATACATGAAGACCGGCAGGGTAAAAAGCAATTAAACTCAGCCCCAAAAGCCCTTAAGGCTTCACATATTGTCACGGGCAAATGTACCCATCTTTGATTCCTGTGTGACAAACCCTCCTCCTCCTGCTGCTGCTGCTGATTCAAGAACTGATTGTTTATCAAATCATGATGATTGGTGCTCCCTTCAAAAGTATTGCTGTTTTGGTCTACTCTTCTAAAACTTATTTCCCCTCTTCTCTTTGATCTTGTCCTCAGCTTCTTCCCTTGTTTCTTGGTCTTAACTCTCACTTGACCAATACAAGTAACCTTCGGAGAAGAGGGTTCTGGATTCTCAAAAGCACAGCCACGTTTTTTGCCATTAGTAGGGAACATTGGTGAAGCTTGTCCACCTTTCATGCTGCCATTGCTTCTAAGTCTTCTACTGAGAGAGTTAGAGAGGGAGATTTGTGAGGAATCTCTGTGACGGCCAGGACTGAGAATAGATTTTGAAGAGAGCTTCATGGAGGAAGAAGAGAGGCGTGAAGTGAAACAGATAAAAAGCTCACTGGTGGTGTTGTTGTTACTAGAGCTACTGCTATTATTGCTGCTGTTGCTTCGATGGGGTCTGTCTCCATATGTGTCCATGTTTTTTTTTTGTTTTTTTCCCTTGGTGGTTTAGTAATTGATCATTGAGGAGGGTAATAATGCAAGATTTGAAAGAAAGATGAGATTTTTATTGTTTTTGTGGATGGAGAGGGAAAACCCTGATCTGACCCGAAATAATGGTGGTCTTTGTTAGGCTGTCTTCCGTATGATTTGCACAGAGAGCTGCTCTACAGTACTGATAGATAGATCGATGCAGGAGGGCCGAGCCGAGGCCGATGAAGAGAAAGAGAGAGAAAATGGAGGAGGGTTTAATACGATGAAAGATTTTACACGATTTATATTATGCTCTTTAAATGACCTCACTCTACCCCGTGTGTGCTGTGTGAAAAGTGTGGTGGGCATTGCCAACCTTTTTGGTGACTTTTTTTTTTATTATTGATTAATTTTATAAATTTTGAAATTAATAATTTTATGAATATATACAGTGATTATTATATTAAAACTACATACTAGAACTTGATATTTTTTATGATTTTAGTATGTTTTATTCAAGTCTTGATATATTGGCATGTTTGGTAACGTGGTTGAAGCTGTTGTTGAAAGTGTTTTTTCGTTTAAAAATATATTAAAATGATTTTTATTTTATTTTTTAAAAATTATTTTTAACATCAGCACATTAAAATATCTAAAAGCACTAAAAATAATAATTTAAATAAAAAAAAAAAATTTAAATTGCCTTATAAACATATTGACAAGCACCCCCAGAGCAAGAAAAATGAAAAGATACCGAACAGAGTTCGGTCCCAGTGGTTGAGGAGGGCGCCCCCCTTCCTCGGGACCAAGGCTCGAGTCCCAGCAGGTCCTTTGGGGGGTGCCTCCCTCATGTGGCACCCTGGTTTGCTTCTCTGTCACCCCCGCGGTGTCTTACATGCTCATTTGGGCTTGCAGGGTGTTCAAGTGAACCCGGGGAATAGTCGAAGTGCGCGTAAGCTGGCCCGGACACCCCGGTCACCAAAAAAAAATAAAAAAAAATGAAAAGATTCAAGTGGGTCTTGGCTCTGCACCAGAGTTCAAGCCCCACCATGAACGTCTTTCAATCCCGTGGTGTTTTATTTATTGGGCTTGTAGAATATTTGATGGATCTAAAAATTAATTGAAATCCGTGTAAACTGATCCAGACACCGGTTATAATTTTTTTTTTGAAAAGACAGGGCTTTCTCGCTTCTTCTTCTTTTCATCTTCTTCAACGGCTAAGCATGATCGAAGTCCATGAACGTGGCCAGTTCACGAATATAGAGGGCAGGAAATCAATGGATGGAATCAACATGTTGGGAGTATCAACATCTCCGTGACAGGGATGCCCCTTCTCTTCCCTACCTCAACACCAAATTCTTAGCCGTTTTCTTTACCTGAAATACAATGTGAATGGCAGTTTTGATATTAAGTTAGAGAATGATGCCTTTTTTGTACTGGGATCACATGGGAGATCGATGGCGACGGGGTGAAAAACACAGGGAAGAATCCAAGGCTGCACGTGACCAGAGCTCCATAGATGATATAAATTTTATATTATGGAATTTGTTCAATTCACTTGCATTTGCATGGCTTGCTATAACAATCCCACGCGTCAATATAAAAATACCAAATTAAGCCAGCAGGGTGTTAGCCTGACGGTCAAGAAAGACTTCTCCTTTTCTCTCATCCCAAGTTCAAGCCTTGCTAGGCATGTCAGTCACCCATACGGTGCCTTACATGCTCATTGGGCTTGCAGGATGTTCAGTGGACCCGGGGATTAGTTGTGGTGCGTGCAAGCTGGCCTGGACATCCCGGTTATAAAAAAAAATACCAAATTAAAAGAAATATTGTATACCATTCAAATTTTATTAAAGGAGAAATCTAAAAACAAAACAATATTTTACTTTTTTAAAAAAAATGGAGTTAAAATTTTCATCCAAAAAAAACAAAAAAACAAAAAAACAAAAACAATAAAAAAATATTATTATTATTATTATTATTATTATTATTATTATTATTATTATTATTATCATTACTAACACTATCATTATTATTATTATCACCATACCACTACCATCTTTATTATAAATAGATTTGTCTTATTTTATTATCATAATTTTAAAACCATGAATATAAATAATTTATTTTACAACAGAATATTTTTTTAAATGTGTCTAAATAATAAAAATCACCCCTTTTTAATAAAAAAATATTTTTTTTTGTAAATTACAAAAAATTATTTGCATGAAAGACGGCATACTTTAAGTACCGATACTATTACAATATCCATTTTGGATTGTGATTATTATATATTTGATGTATGATTTTTTTATATAATAAAGTAATATTAAATTCAGAAAAGGAAATACTAAAACATTACCAAAAATTTTAGTAGAGTAAAAACTAATTTGTGATTTTTATTTTTTATAATAAAGTTTTACCAGTGAGATTTTAATATGTTATATCCACAGGTAAGTCCTTAAATGAGAAAAGAGAAATAGCTAATTTCATTTTACTCTTCATGGAAAACAAGAATTAAAAAATAATTTAATTATTTACTCTCCTAATTTGTCTAAGATAATTTAATACACATATATTTTCTTTGGTAATAGCAAACATATTAAAAAATAATTTAATTAAAGGTGATTACCAAAAGAAGAGAGCAGGCAGTTTGAAACTTTGAATATTTCAAGATATTCTGTCATTGGATAATGGATAATAATCACGGCTTCGGCACGCGCATAGATAAGCGAGTAGCAATGATACAGATTCATTTACAGAACCAAAGTCCTCGGTGGCAGAGAGGCCTGTTCTGTACTGTCCTTCAAGCACACGCATTTCATAACACATGAAGCGAGCGAGTGAAGCTTCATCAAAATCAGGAGCTCACTTTTTATCCACTGCGGAGAGGGACACAATACCAGCAACCTGGCCACCAATAGAGACTTGCACTTGTAAGGCCACGCTACTTGGCAGGCGTCGAGTGGATGTGACTTTTGACACGTGGAGGGAGGCTACTCGCGAGTGATGAGATGGAGAGAATTTAAAACCCCAACTTCCAAGGGAAAATGATGATGACCAAAATAATAGCAAGTGGTCAGGGGTTTGCTTGAAAAGAAGTGGTTTGACCAAGCATTTACACCACAAATATATTAAAATAATGCTCACAAAAAGCAGCTTTGAAGTGAGCATTGGAATCTTTTATTTTAAAATATATATTTTTTATTTTTAAAATCTATCATTTTTCATGGAAATCCAACCGTAATGTTTTATTCAGTGTAATTGTTTTTTAAAGTATTTTTTATTTAAGAATACATTAAAATAATATTTTTTTTAATTTTTAAAAATTTATTTTGACATCAGCATATTAAAATGATATAAAAACACCAATTTTTTTAATTTAAAATAAAAAATAAAAATAAAAAATTTCAAATATTTTTTCAAAATCGCTTTCTAAAAGCACTTCCAAACACCCCCTTAGTCAGTACCTAGTAATTATAAAAATAAGTGACGTTTTGGTAGTGATGTTGAGGTCATGTTTGTTAATTCTGTTCTGTTCCGGCCGGAATGGCTGGAACGTTCCATACCATTAAAAACCAAGACGAAACGACGTCGTTTTCATCTCGGTTTTAATTTCGGTCTGTTCCGGAAATACCGGCTAAAAAGCCTCATTACCATTCCGGGCATGCCGTTCCGGCTCAAAATCAAAACGACGTCGTCGCCGCATTGCCACTCTGTCTTAACTCTTAACACACACACACACCAGCACCCCAAACCATCAACTCAAAGCCTCAAATCTCAAATTCTCAATCCCTAACCGTCAACGAAAAATCTCAATCCCTAATCCCTGGTGGACTCCACTTCTTCCTCTTCTCCAGTTCTCCCTCCTTTATAGTTTATATACTCGAAGATTCTCCCTTTCTTTCCTCTCACCAAAAAACCTTTTCCAAATCCCCAGACCCAAAGCTTCCCAGACATCTTCTACTGGAACAATACCAGGTATGTCATTTGGACTCTTCAGTTTAAGGATCATAAATGTACTATTTTTTAATCCTTATGGAGAACAAGTGTTCTGTGTCAAAATGAAAAACAAAAGCTTTGTTGTTGACTAGGAAAGAATGTCCAATCATGCCTATGTGAGTGCTACTTAGGATGTTTCAAATCTTTGGCATAAAATATTTGGACATTTCAATCAAAAGGGCTTATCAAATCTAAAACAAAAGTAGATGATTGAAGCATTGCTTGTTAGGATTTTTGATGATTTGTAGAGAATTAGAGGAATGTAAGGAAGAAGAAGAGTATTAAGAGGATAGGAGAGAGAGAGAGGAGAATTTGAATTGTAATTCTGTTATTCTTTTATGTTTTTCATGTATATTTTGTGGGTTCAATCCTCCCTATTTATACCCACAATCATCCTCTAAGATACACATGTTCATTTATCATTTATATTATATCATCCCCCCCTCAATCTCTTGTTTTGGTAAACCAATTATGAGATTGGTATAGTGGGTGCGAAACAAAGAAGTACTCAAGCCTTTGGTGAGTATGTCAGCAAATTGTTCTGAGGAAGAAACAAACTGAACATAGATTTGATTGTTGGCCACCCGTTCATGAAAAAAAATGAACATCAATCTAATTATGTTGTCTTCTGGTGCTGTACTGGATTGAAGGACAATGCAATGGCCGAGAGAATATCATAAAAGAGAATTGGTGGTTGAGCAATGGGAACACAAAGGAACACTAATAACAACTTAATCCAATCAATTTCAGTAGATGTAGAAGACAAAGCGTGATATTCTGCTTCAGTAAATGATCAAGAAATTGTATACTATTTCTTTGATGACCATGAGATAGGATTAGAATCAATAAACACAACCAGACCAGTAATGGATCTGCGATCATTAGGATCACCTGCCCAATCAGAATCACTAAAAGATTTGAGATCCAAGAAGCCATGATGATAACTAATTCCAAAATTGACAGTGCCCTTGCGATATGAAAGAACCCTCTTCACTGCTGTGAAATGAATTACCATAGGATTTTGCATAAATTGACAAACTTGATGAATGGAGAACACAATATCAGGATGAGTGAATGTATGATACTACAAAGCTCCAACAACATTGTGATATAAGGTGGGATTATCAAATGACACACCATCATCCTTAGATAACCTTTGATAAGAGAGACACGGTGTGGCACAAGCCTTGATATCAAGCATCTCAGTTTTGAGAAGAAGCTCCTAAATATATTTAGATTGAGATATAAACAAAGTGTTGCGGCAACGACAGATTTGAATTCATAGAAAGAAACGAAGAACCCGTAAATCTGTTATTTCATTCAGCAGCAAAAGAACAAATAATGTTGTGAATCTCACTAGAATTGCTTCTAGTAATGGTAATATCATCAACATATACTAGAAAAATAATAACCCCAACAACAAGATGCCTAACAAAGAGAGAGAAGTCAACATATGTGTGTTGAAACCCCAAAGTTGGTAAGAAAGTAGTAAGCCTTTCATTCCATGCCCGTGGAGCCTGTTTGAGGCCATAAAGAGATTTATGAAACTTGCAAACTGATTTGGGATGAAGAGGATCCTTAAATCCTACAGGTTGAGCCATATAAATCTTTTCTTTAAGAATGCCATGTAAAAAGGCATTCTTAACATCCGGCTGCCTTAATTCCCAACCATAATATGCAGCAAGAGCCAAGACAAGACGAACAATAGTGGGTTGAACCATAGGACTAAAAGTTTCACTATAATCTTGACCTGGTTCTTAGCTGAAACCTTGGGCAACCAATCTAGCTTTATGACGAGCAATAGAGCCATCAACATACTTCTTAATTTTGAAAATCCACTTACAGCCGACCAAGTTTTTTGATAAGGCAGGGGTACCAAACTCCATGTTTGCTGGGTGTGAAGAGCAGCAATTTCCTCTTTCATCGCAGCAAACCATACCGGAACTTGTAATGCACTCTTATAATTTGCAGGCTCAATTAAGGATAAGTTAGCTGACGAAGATTGGTTGATAGTGGTGAAACAAGATTTCTGTTTGACAATTCCAGTCTTGCTGCGAGTTTGTATTGGATACAAATTCATAGAAGGAATATGAAGAACCACAGAAATTGCCTCAGGATTAGAGAAGAAGCTACAACACTCTTAGACGAAGATTGAACAAATGAAGGAGGCATAGTAAAAACATTTTGATTTGTAATAATAGGTAGCAAAGATATAAAATAATGATGAGAGACTGTAAGGGATGATGAAATGTGTTTGATTAAGTCTGGATAAGGAAACACAAGTTCATTGAAGACAACATGCCTAGAAATATATGTATGTTTCCTTGGAACATCATAGCATATATACCCTTTATATTGAGAAGCATTATCCTAGGAACACACACAATTGTGTTTTTGGCTACACTTTATGAAGAAGATAGGGACACAACAATGGAAAACAAGCACAACCAAAAATACATAAATGAGAGATAAGGGGAATAACTTCAAACAAGAGCTCATAAGGGGATTTATTATGTGGAATTGTTGAAGGCATCCTATTAATCAAATAGGAGGTAGTGTGCACTGCATAAGTCCAATATGAATAAGGCAACTCAGCATGCTCCAATAAGGTAATGGCAGTTTCAATGAGATGGTGATGCTTACATTCAGCCGTCCCATTTTGTTGATGGATATGTGGACATGATATATGATGAGAAACCCCCTTATCAGCAAGAAATCGTTGAAATCGTTTGCTCACATACTCCCCCCATCACTCTGAAGTATTTGAATAGAATGAGAAAATTGAGTCTGGACATGAGCATATAAATTAAAAAGACAAAATATACATTACTTTTATTGACTAATGGAAACCACCAACAAGTGTGAATTCATCGACAAAAATCACATAATATCTATATCCATCAACCGAGATACTTGGAGAAGGACCCCAAAACATCACTGTGGATAATGTGGAATGGTTTTACAGACTTATGGACATTGGGATGAAAAGGAAGTTTACAAAACTTACCTTGAAGGCAACTAGGACACACAACAGCAGTGGAGTCTGTTGAGCATGAAATTATTTGTCTTTTGTAACATTGTGTGTACAATTGTATTTGCTAGATGTCCTAACCTATGATGCCAGGTAGAGGACAACACTAATTGACCAAGAAATGATTGAGGTTGAAAATTGATCATAGATTGACCAACATGAGGAGAAAAATGAAGAGGATAGAGTCCATTACTGTAGTTCCCTTTGTAGATTATCCTCCCTGTGGCTTTGTCCTTAATCCAAAAATGAAAGGCATCAAAAATCAAATAACAATTGTTATCCAAGCAAATTCGATGGAATGATAACAAATTTTGAGCTAGTTTAGGAACATATAGCACTGGATTCAACTTAAGTGGTTTACTGGATGTAAGGATGATGAAATTCCCAACATGTGTTACTGATAAACCTTCACCATTTGTTGTTTGAACCGTGTCAGCTGTGGGATAAGGTGTGCTTAATTGCAAATTAGACAAATCACCAGTCATGTGATTTGCGCACCATAATTCATAAGCCAAACTTGAGGAATCGAAGATGAGAATTGTTGAGATGACTGACAGGTAGTGTTCATAGCTGACATTGCAGGTTGTTGAGAGAACTATCGAGAAGGATGAAGGTTAGTGTTCATAGCTGACATTGCAGGTTGTTCAGAGAATTGCTAAGTATGAAAGACAATGTTCATAGCTGACATTGCAGGGATTTGAGTGATGAGCTAGAGCTTGAGAGTGATTAGCAGCACGAACAAAATTTGGACCATTATCGTTATAAAAACAATGCCATGTGGTATGATTGTTTGACCACAAATATTGCACTGAAACCTCTTGACTTTTGAGTCCACAAAATGGAGCAGTATGTCCTTCAACATTACATAATCGGCAAATAAGAGTAGTTAAAGCAGACGAAGGAGTAGGAGAAGTGCCAAGAACACCTGGAGATGTGAATGGCAACACATGTGTTTTGGCATGAAATTGTGATCTTTGTGAAAAGTGTCTCTGTGCTGGATTAAATTTACCTCTTCCTCTACTCGTATTAAATGGTCTATAACCACCATTACCATAGGAATTATATCCATGAGAGCCACGGTACAATTGAGAAAACGATGTGGTTGAGGCAGTAGGCTTAATAGCTGTATGCATTGCAGTAAGATAGGAAGGATTAATGTTCTCCACAATTGTTTCTTCAATAAGTAGCTGAGATTGAAAATCTCTTAGAGTAATAACACTCTCTCTTCCCCTAACAACACATCTGAATGTATTATATTTAAAAGGAAGACCATTCAATGCCAAAATGACAATGTCTTCACAAGCAAAATATACCCCTGCAACAGTCAAATAGTCTCTAGCTTCTTTTAATTTAAGAGGATATTGGCTTATAGTGTCTGTGCCTTTTCTAATGTTTTGCTGGTTTGATTTTATTTGAAAAATGCTTGTCTTAGATACGGTAGAAAATTGGTCTTTGAGCCGAATCCAAAGATCTCTTGAGCTATTGCTACCAATCACCCAAGACATTGCAACTGGAGATAATGTTGTAGTAATGAGCTGCATGACTACTCTATCATGCATTTTCCATATTAACACATCATCATATTCTATAGCAGAAAAAGAAGAATTCAAAGTATTTGTACCACATTCACCCGTAGAGGTAGAAGGAGGACATGAATGAGAGCCATCAACAAATCCAAAAATTCCATTGCTTTCCAATAACAGTTGCGTTTGGAAGTGCTAGTTCAAGTAATTAGCATCATCCAATTTTACATTCACCGATGTTGAGATTGTTGAAATGAGATTTGTTACTGGAGATTATAGAATCTGAAGTTGTGCAGTATTCACCATTGTAGAATTCAGATGAGTTCTTAGAAACCTTTTATCAAGCACTGCAATCAGCACAATGAAGGTTCAACAGAAAACGCAGCAAATTGCAAAAACTGAAGATTAGATCAATCAATCCGTTTGCATGAGCACAATAACTCTGATACCATGTTAGGATTTGTGATGATTTGTAGAGAATTAGAGGAATTGTAAGGAGGAAGAAGAGTATTCAGAGAATAGGAGAGAGAGAGGGAGAGGAGAATTTGAATTGTAATTCTATTATTCTGTTATTCTTTTCTATTTTTGATGCGTATTGTGTGTTCAATCCTCCCTATTATACCCACAATCATCCTCTAAGATACACATGTTCATTTATCATTTATACTCTATCATTGCCCACATTGAATGGTGAGATTCATTTGTGTGAAACATGTTAACTTGGCAAGCAATCAAGGCCACCATTTCCTAAAGGGCAAGCATGGAGAGCCAACCAAACGCTTCAGCTTATCCACACTAACGTGTGTGGACCTATGAAGACAACCTCATTATGTGGTAACAAGTATTTCATTCTCTTTATTGATGATTATACTAGGATGTGTTGGGTGTATTTCATCAAATTTAAGAGTGAAGTATTTACAATCTTTTAAACATCCAAAACTTTAGTTGAAAATCAAAGTGACATACTAATTAAATGCTTAAGATCTGACAATGGTATTGAATATACCTCAAATTAGTTTCTTAAGTATTGCAACAACAGAGGCATTTTGCACCGGTACACTACACCATACACACCACAACAAAATGGTGTGTGGAATAGGATATTAATGGAGATAACTAGATGTTTCTTACCTGAAAAGAAAATGCCAAACAAATTATGGGTAGAGGCAGTCAATACCTCTGTTTACTTGCTGAACAGACTTCCAACCAAAGCACTAGAGGACAAGACATCACATGAAGGCTGGAATGTTGTCAAACCTGCTATAGATCATCTTTGAATCTTTGGCAACATCTGCAATTATCATTTAGTTGAGCCAACGAGGAGCAAACTTGACAACAAAGCTCAAAAGAGGATTCTTGTGGGCTATGGAATAACAACCAAAGGATAAAAAATCCTTTGCTTACAAACAAATAAGGTTATTCTCAACAGAGATGTGAAGATTGATGAAGCAACCACATGGGATTGGGAAAATTAGAAAAATATGAATTCTGATCATCTATTCACCATTCAGCCTCAAATTGGAAGTTGATGAATCAATGGATGACCTTCCAGTTAGAGGCATAAGATCCTTCGAAGACACTTACCAAAGATGTAACATGACAATTCTTGAACCTATTAGCTACACTGAAACCCAAGAATCTCCAGCATGGAGAAGTGCAATGGAGGTAGAAAAGGAGATGATGAACAAAAATGCAACATGAAAGCTAATTGAAAGGCCCAAGCATCGCAAGGTGATAGGTGTAAGATGGGTTTTTAAAACAAAACTCTATCCAAATGGGTCAATATACAAACATAAGGCTAAATTAGTGGTAAAGGGCTATGCTTAGCAATATGGTATGGACTACCTAGAGACCTTTGCTCTAGTAGAAAGGTATGATATTATTAGACTTCTCATTGCACTTGCATCACACAACTCTTAGCAGATTCACCAACTTGATGTAAAGTTTGCCTTTTTGAATAGATTTCTTGCTGAAGAAATTTTTGTAGAGCAACCCGATGGATATGTTGAAAAAGATAAAGAAGAATTGTGTATCTACTTAAGAAGGTCTTGTATGGGTTGAAACAAGCTCCCCGAGCTTGGTATGATAGAATGGACACACATCTGCTTCAACTTGGGTTCAACAGAAGACAAAATGAAGCAACTTTGTATGTGAAATCATGTGGTAACCAATTTTTAATTGTATCTATTTACGTAGATGATATGCTCATCACAGGAAATGAACTTGGAATGATTCAAGAGTTCAAAGATGGAATGAAGAAGATGTTTGAGATGTCTGATCTTGAATGATGAAGTACTTTCTTGGAATGGAGGTGATGCAATCCAGCCATGACATTTTTACATGCCAACAAAAGTATGCTTCAAACATCCTAAAAAGATTCAAAATGAAGGATTGTAAACCAGTAGGGATTCCTATGACAACAAGTTTCAAGCTAAGCAAGGATGATGAATCTGAAAGAGTGGATGAAAGTTTGTATAGAGGCTTAATTGGAAGCCTTCAATATCTCACAGCAAGCAGACCTAACATATTGTTTTTTGGGAGTATTCTTTCAAGGTTCATGCATTCTGTAAGTGAGACTCATTTCATTGCAATAAAAAGGATACTTAGATACATCATAGGTACCATTGATCTTGGTATTTTTTGTCCAAGATCATCAGAAGGGCTATGGAACTAATTGGTTATACTGACAGTGATTGGGGAGGCTATGTTGATGACTCAAGAAGCACTTCAGGGTATCTATTTTCACTCAATTTAATTTTTTTCACCTTGACTTTAAAGAAACAAGAGACAACAACTCAGTCCACTGCAGAAGCAGAGTATATTGTTGCTGCCTCTACTGTCAACAAAACAATTTGGTTGAGGACAATGTTAAAAGATTTGGGACATGAACAAATTGAAGCTACTAAAATAATATATGATAACAGTTCTGTAGTTTCAATTTCAAACAATCTAGTCTTTCATGGACGTACAAAGCATATCAAAATCAAGTTTCATTTTATTAGAGAAGTTCAACAATCTAATGAAGTCATGTTGATTCATTATTCTTCCGAAGAACAACTTGCAGATATATTTACCAAACCACTACCTAAAGAGAGATTCGAGACATTGAGACAAATGATTGGAATTTGTCATCAAAATGTCAAGGAGTGTTATACAATTGACATTTTAAGTAGTGCTTCAGTTTGTTTAATTGTATTTTAATCAAGTGTTGTCTGTTTTCTTTTCTTTCATTTTTGTTTTGATTTCATCAAAGTCAGTTCCTTGTTCTTTTGACGTTGTTGCTGAGTTAGTGGCAGCACATTGTCCACTAAAGTTAGTGGCTGATAACACGGGAAGTTTGTTAAGTTTTTCATGTATTTAAAGACATGCAATCAATGAAATAAACACTGACACACTTTATCAAACACCTGGTGTGTAGTTCGTGTTCTTCAATACCCAACACTGTTGTTCTTGATTGTGCATCCCTTCACCTACACAAGATATAACAACAAAAATCTCAACACATCTTGCACACACAAAAGACCAATTTTAATGCATTTCAAGGCTTTTTGAGGATGATACAACACCTAACGTAATGAATCGACTATCTACAATGCTCTGTCTTCCTTCCACAGCCCCCACACCTATGTGATTCATAACATTAAGCATACAGGAGATCAAAATTTAACTCTAGGTATAGTGGTGAGAGTTTCTTACTAGTCCAATCAAGGTCTGGGCAAGATTTTTGAGGGATTAAATTCATTGTTCTTCTTTCACTCGTCTCCAGGTAACATGACCTAAAACTAAAAACACACATATAGTTTGTGAGAATTTTCCAAACCACTTGCATACTCGGGTGACATGATTCTTTACTGAAAAAATATTGAAGATTGTCGATTAATGTTGTCATTGGCGAAAAATCCATGCATAGTAAAATTGACATAAGTGATAAATGTACATACAATGTTCCTACAACTCCTTTGTCTTGTCCAGTACAAAATTTATTTGGAGAATATTCTACATAGTCTAAAATCTAAAATTTTAGGTCATCTACGCATCTAATAGAATATTCTTTATGGACCAATTTCAATTGATATTAGAACCTCAATGATTGATTTTGATTCCTAAAAAAAATTGAGTTAGGTAATTTTTCTTATGAATATACACCTTTTATTTTATAATTTATTAATTAACACGATTTTTTTATCAAACTTGTATAATTTTTTAGTTTGTAGAATTTGGTGGAAAGTTACATGTAGCAATATATGATAATTATTTTGAAAATCGAGGCATTTATTGAAAACTTATGATGAAAATACTATTTTTTTTATTTTTTATCTTTTAATTTAATTTATCATGTAATAATTCCAAAAAAAACATATTTATGAGTATAGACAAGTTAGTCACATGATAGGATCAACCTTAAACTTGAAGCAAGAGTAGGCCTTGACTAAGATT
Organism: Salix brachista; assembly: GCA_009078335.1. Taxonomy (NCBI): domain Eukaryota; kingdom Viridiplantae; phylum Streptophyta; class Magnoliopsida; order Malpighiales; family Salicaceae; genus Salix; species Salix brachista. The sequence goes on from CM018582.1 coordinate 12,667,990, forward strand.
CTTAATATCCAAAGTGACAACATTTTTTAGCTTTTAGATATGCCCAATATAAGTCTAGAAGTAGTGTCTTATAAATTGAATGTTAATCTGACCCTTCCATCAATAAGATAGAAGTAAAGAAATTTTAGAAGAGAAAGATAAAAGACTATAACTAAACTAGTGAAAGTTTTGTAAGTTGATTATTTAGCTCAGATATATAACATTATCAAAAACAAATTATAGGACCATTATTTTTTTCTTACATGCTATCCACAATAAAAATATAAATAAAACTGAATAATCAAAAGTTTTGTAAATTGATTACTTCGCTAAGATGTATAGCATTATAAAAAACAAATATCAAACCGTTAACATTTTTTCCAAATGTTAAAAAATTTGGTTCTGGCTACGGCGAAGCATGGGGAAAGTGGCTCATATATTTTTTCATTGTAGATAAATTGGCCAAATTTTTCTACCTATTTTATTTACGTGTTGCTTCGTATTTTTTTGTTTATGTGATATGAGATCTGAAATATCATACATAAAAAGATTGTAAAAGTCTTTTTTCACAAAAACAACATCTACCAATGAATTGTTTGGATTATTATTTTTATTGATATTATCATAATTGTTAAATTATCACAATTATTATAGCTGTTATTATAACTATTATTGTAAATAATCAATATTCTTATTATTATTAACAATACTATCGCTACCACCATTATTATTGTTGTAATCATTGTTATTATTATAATAATAATCATAACGATAATCAACACCCTTATTTTTATTAATATAATCAAAAATATAATTAGTATTATCATCATTATTATAATTTTTTTTGTCATTATTGATATTTTTATATTATTTTACGAGTTATTGTTATTGTTATTATTATCATCAAAATCATAATTATTAACATCATAAGTACTATAACCATTATAATAAATAACAATTGCTATCATTATTATGATTAATAATGTTAATATTATTATCATGATTATAATAAATAAAATTATCATGATTATAATAAATAAAAATATCAAATTACTTTGAAGAATATAAAAAGCATAATTTTTTTAACAAAAGAATAAGCAAGAAAAAAAATAAAACTATTATTCTTATTGCGTAAATAATTAAAAAAAATACAAAAGAGCAAACAGAAAAAGTAAAATAAATCATAAAACAAAAATAAAAATTATTAGCTGAAAAAAAAAATTACTTGAAAAAAAACAATTTAAAAACTAACAAAAAAAAACAGAGGAAAAAAAAAGAAATATCAAATTGCAAATGATCACAAATACAAACTAAAATTTAAGAATTATTTTTTTCTAAAAAATACCACCTAAACAAAAGAGTACATAATAAAATTGAAAACAAAAACTAAGAGCGTATATATATAAACATGGACAAAAATATGGACTATTTAGAAATATATATATATATATAAAAGGAATTAAATAAAAAATTAAAAGTATATGAGTTGAAATGAAAACAAAATATGTTATTAATTTTAATCAAAGGATGAAATTAAAAAAAATAAAAACTATTAAACAAGAATTAAAATCAAATATTAAAAGTTTAAGGGCTGAAATGAAAACAAAATATGTAATCAATTTCAATTGAAGGATAAAATAAAAAATTTAAAAACTAATGTACCGAAAATATTGAGGGATTTAATAGCAATAAAAAAATTAAAAGATTAAGGATGGAAGTGAAAATTTCATATATAATCAATTTTCATCTAGGAACACAATTGAAACAAATCAGAACTTTCATCACAGAAATTAGGACCATACCAATCAATCGAAAGATTAGGGACTGACATGAAACAACCATACAATACGGGGATTGACGTGCACTTTGGGTTGCAAGAGAGAGAAAAGGGGAAAACAAAGTTCAACCAACCACTGTTACGTCTCCGACCATCTTTACACATCACACGCATAACCGCGAGGTGGAGACATGGGGGCGCATCCGTGGAGACACCGGACAAACATTTTTAACCGCTGAACGACACCGCACATGCTAGCTGAAGGGGGTGAGGCCAAAACCGTTAGCGCGTCTTTCGGACGCGTCAACAATAATCGACAAAAAATAAAATTAAAAAAATTGTAAATTATCTCAACACCCTGCATCCAACTCTTGTATTTTGTCTTATATGGGGGTATATTAGTATTTATACATTTTTAAAAAAGTGAAATGGTCGAACTATCCCCGTAGGTAATACTTTCATTTGTCTTATTGGAGGGTAAAAGAGTTATTTTATGGTGCACAAAAAATATAAAATTACCGAGACACCCTCGCCGGCAATTCTTGCCTTTTGTCTTATTAGGGGTATTATAGTTATTTTACTGTGCACAAAAATATATAAAATCAAAAATATCTCGAATTAAAACACTAAAATTCAAATATATTGAGAGATAAAATAGTAATTATATTATTGAAATTCACAATAATTTGTGTCTAATACTCCAGTGGAATATTGGGATGTTTTAGCTGTATGTATAATAACATTTTCTAACACTTAATAAACATATTAGAAAAAAATTGTACCTCACTTCTCTCTCCATTGATCAATTCTTGGTATAATTTATTTTTCATAGCGTAGGCATTGAAAGGTTTCATCGGTAAAAATAACGTTTAGATCTCCAAGTATACCTTTAGGTTCCATATTCCATGCATCCATATTCCATGCCATCATCATGAAACACATACATAGATGGAAGTACACCGGAACCCATACACGCATGTAAACGAAGTGCATCACAATCCATAAAATGCACTGCTGCTGAGGGAAGCAGCCAGCTAGCAGCCTGCACAGTATTGAGTGGTGTCTCGGGGCTAAGGAAAAAAAAAATGCCATGGTTAACAGCTTCAGGCAGGCAGAGAAAAGAAAATTAATAGAAAAAAAGCCTAACCCCAAATGGAATCAATAAAGAAGAACCGATCTCTGCAAACAAAATCTGCTGGACAATATGTGTGTGTCAGATAAAAGATATCACACACTCCCGTAATCCGATCTGCCTGCTGCCTCTCATTTATTCCCTCTCTACCACCTACATTTTCCTTTTCTTTTCTCTGCCAACTAAACTATGATATATCCGTAGGGTAGGAGTGTAATCGATAATATATCCAGCTTGTCCTGCCATTGTTTCATGTACCATTTGCCTGCTTCTCTATGTGCTTTCTCTATCGCATAAACGCACAAAATTTCACTCTCTCTTCAGCTCGGTTCATCCCAAGCTCTTTCCTTTCTGTGGGTTTTCCTGTTTTGATTTTTATTTATTATTAACAAGAGTAAAGAATCTCGAGATTGACGTCCAAGTTAAAAGGGCCACAACAAGACCCTGTCCCTTCCCTTATCTTTCCATCACTGAAACTACATCCACTAATCACTCCTTGCCTCTCTCTGTAGTATGGTTTCTTGAGTGAGAAATCAAACAAAACACCCACGATACTTTCTCGAGTAACTCATGAAGGAGAGAGGAGGCTCTCTCCGAGAGAGCCTGCCTGTGGACACCAACAATAGCACTGCTACAGAATCCCTTTTCATTTAAGAGAGAAACATGCATCCCATCAACTTACTATTCTAAATCTCAGAACTTCAAAAACCACAATCCGGGTCGTCTTTGAATATTTGGTTAAGCACTTGAAAACAGTATCTGGGTGGTCGTTGCTGTTGCTTTCTTTTAGTTTTAGATCTTTCGTTAGGTGTTTTCATTGCTTTGTATGGCGCTATCTATGCACAGTACGGACAAGCAGATGGATTCAAGTAAGTATGTTCGGTATACACCTGAGCAAGTTGAGGCTTTGGAGAGGGTCTATACAGAATGTCCAAAGCCTAGTTCCTTGAGAAGACAACAACTCATTAGAGAGTGTCCTATTCTCTGCAACATTGAGCCTAAACAGATCAAAGTCTGGTTTCAAAACCGCAGGTACATTAATAAATTACGAGACAAAGCTACGTAACCTTAAATCACAGTCTTCATGTTTGTTTGGATCAAATGGAAATCCTTGGTTTGTTTCATTTGGATCCAAATTGGGTCTATTTTTCTCTTCTACTTTTTGATATATATATATATATATATATAAGTACTTTCATGTTAATGTGTGTTGTGTGTTTTATATTTTAGTCAGAAAATGACGAATGGGATACTGGTTTCATACATCTTAGCATTGTAAATTGGATGTTTTGTTTTCTTGTTCGATTTTTGTTACTAGCAAAGGAAGTGTCTTTCTAGTGAAATTTAGTGGTGGCTTCCATGGATTTTAGGAGAGAATTGGAAATGGGTTTGTTTTAATTGCACTTGGTTTCGTGCGCTAACTTTCCTCTCATTGTTTGATAATAACTAGGATGGTTCTGGGGGTGCTTCCTATAAACTGCGGGCTTGGTTTGGATTTGTTCATCATGATAAAATATGTAAATTGACAAAAAAAATTTGACTCCTGTTTGTTTTTCCTTTTGATTAATTAGCTTCTTGTTTTTTATCTTGGCTTTCGGGAAGATTCATGATCTCAAGTAACACTCCTCGAGTAATGTAGCTGTTATTTGTTTTTTGATCCTTTTTTGAAAGGTTTTTAATTTTTACCCTGTGATTTTAGTATCCTTCAAATTGAATGGATGACCAAACATGTTTTGGGCTGCGCCTTTCGTTTCTCTCAGTTTTCATTGAGCATTATCACTTTTGTCCTTATTTCTGTTTCCTTCGCCGTAGAGAGATTAAGTAACTAATCTTTGTTGACAGGGAAGCACTTTCTTCCTCATTTTTTTCTTTTGCATGATTGTGGTTTGGCTAAAAACCGGGGACTTTCTGAAGATTATATTTTTTTGAAAAGCTTGGATGCTCGTTTTTATTTATTGAATGTTTGACATGAAGTTTGAAAGAGCTCCTGCGACTTGACCTTATAAACCATCTTATGTCCGTTCTATTCTGGCATGACCATTATCGTGAGACAGGTCTCATTTTTGTTATGCTATTATGTTTGTGGAATGGATTTTTTCTGCAAGTTTCTGCATTCTTTTGGTGATCCCATTGAAGAAGTTTGATGTGTAAGTTAGTTTTTTGGGTTCTTCATTGTTCTATTTTGTAGATGTCGTGAAAAACAGAGAAAGGAAGCTTCTCGTCTCCAGACGGTGAATAGAAAGCTGTCTGCCATGAACAAGCTGTTAATGGAAGAGAATGACCGTTTGCAGAAGCAAGTCTCCCATTTGGTTTATGAAAATGGATACATGCGCCAGCAAGTTCATACCGTAAGATACTCTGCAATTTTTCTGTTAGTTCTTAACTTTAGGACTAGGGTCTTTGTAGGTTCACACTGGTAAAGATCTCTTCTTTGGGAAATCATCATGTCACTGTGTCTAAAATCGTATTTTATTTATCAGCAAATTACTGATATCTTTCTAACTTGATGATAGTTTACTGCCAACATGTGCTTCATAATTTAATCGAATATTTGAAACTGTTAATATCAGCAATTAAGTTACCTACTTCGCTAGTTTTCTTCTTTTCATTGATCATGGGTTAGGTTTTGTCCATGTTGTATGGCATTCGCTGACATTGCTTTTGTGAAAAAATATTATGTTTTTTTCCATGCACATGCTCAGTAAACCTTCATTTTGGTGTATTCTACACAGGCTTCGGCAACGACCACAGACAATAGCTGTGAGTCTGTGGTCATGAGTGGTCAGCACCAACAACAGCAAAACCCAACACCTCTGCAACCCCAAAGGGATGCTAACAACCCAGCTGGGTAAGAAATTACATTTGCTTTGAATCAATGTGATCTAGAGACGCAATGTATCTCACAGGCTTAACTGGGTTTTGAACTATACTTTTGCTAGTCTTCTCTCAATAGCTGAGGAGACCCTGGCAGAGTTCCTTTCCAAGGCAACTGGAACTGCTGTTGACTGGGTCCAGATGATTGGGATGAAGGTAACACCCATTGTAGTTTTTGTTTATCTTATGTTCTGTGTGTTTATTGTTTTTGTTCATTTACTTCATATTGTGTGGTAAAATCTGACTTCCAATGGCAATGTAGCCTGGTCCGGATTCTATTGGAATCGTTGCTGTTTCCCGCAACTGCAGTGGGGTAGCAGCACGAGCCTGTGGCCTTGTGAGCCTGGAGCCCATTAAGGTGCATATCTATATAAACAGTTCAAACTATTCAGGTTTTTATGTCCTTTCTCTTTCATAGCATGTGATGAATGTGTATCTGTTCAGGTTGCTGAAATCCTCAAAGATCGTCCATCTTGGTTTCGTGACTGCCGATGCCTTGATATAATGAGTGTGATTCCTACAGGAAGTGGGGGGACAATTGAGCTGATATACATGCAGGTTTGTACATGTACATTATGAAATATGTTTTTTTATGGTTGACCTTTGAAATAACTGTTTTTGCTATGTATATTAATGTTTTCATTTTTTTCATCAGACTTATGCACCAACAACACTGGCCGCAGCACGTGACTTTTGGACACTAAGATACACCACAACCTTGGAAGATGGGAGTCTTGTTGTGAGTCATTGGTGTTTTTGTTTCTCTTTATTTCGTTTCCTAATATAAGCTGCTTAAGATCAACAGCATTCACTTGTCTCAAATTGTTGTGCAGATATGTGAGAGGTCATTGACTGCTTCTACTGGTGGCCCAACAGGACCTCCTCCTTCAAGCTTTGTAAGAGCTGATATGCTTCCCAGTGGCTATCTAATCCGACCATGTGAGGGTGGTGGTTCCATCATTCACATTGTTGATCATGTTGACTTAGATGTAAGAATAAGCTCTAATTCAACGTTTCAAGTTTTCCCCTAAATGATTTTTGATTTAATGACTTTATGCATCAACTAAAATCTGTAATCTTAGGTCTGGAGTGTTCCTGAAGTTCTGAGGCCACTTTATGAGTCATCCAAAATTCTTGCTCAGAAAATGACCGTGGCGGTAATAACATCATCATCATGACTGACCTTTTTTTCTGATTCAATTAAATATGTTTCATGATTGTTTCATAATTTGATGTTCAGGCCTTGCGGCACATAAGACAAATTGCACAAGAGACTACCGGAGAAATTCAGTATGGAGGTGGCCGTCAGCCTGCTGTTTTAAGGACATTTAGCCAGAGGCTCTCCAGGTAAAGATGATATCCCATCATAGCAATTGATTCATGTTGAATTTTCAACCATCTAAATTGGAGAATGATCCCACTAAGCCAGCTGCAGATTTAAGCTAAGGAGTAAAATATCTGTCATATCTTGTTGAGAGAGCATAAGAACCTGCAATGATTTGTAACCTTTGTGCTTTCATGAGCATTGCTACTCACTAGTTTGGGTTTCAGGGGTTTCAATGAAGCTGTAAATGGATTCTCAGACAGTGGTTGGTCACTTCTGGATGGTGATGGTGGTGATGATGTGACCATTGTCATAAATTCATCACCAGCTAAATTTCTAGGATCTCAATACAACGCATCTATGTCACCTACATTTGGAGGAGTCCTGTGTGCGAAGGCATCAATGTTGCTGCAGGTAATCTCTAATCAAATCATTCTGGGGTGTTAGTGTTTCTGATCTGTGCTAATACGGTACCAGAAACTCTACTGCTCCTTGCACTATTCTTTTTTGCTTATCAATAATAATGTCACATGTTACCTTACTGTAATAATAATAACTGTGCATTTCTCTGTAGAATGTTCCTCCTGCTTTGCTTGTTCGTTTTCTGAGAGAACATCGATCTGAGTGGGCAGACTACGGGGTTGATGTGTACTCTGCTGCATGTCTTAAAGCAAGTCCTTACGCAGTTCCATGTGCAAGACCTGGTGGCTTCCCTAGTAGCCAGGTCAATTTACCTCTTGCACATACCGTGGAGCATGAGGAGGTAAGCACTTTGAGTGTATATACTTCTCTTTTTAGTTTCTATTTTAGAATGTCTTGAAAGTTGATGCACCATGTGATTATTTTGCATTTTCTTCACTGGTAGTTCTTGGAGGTAGTTCGGTTGGAGGGCCATGCATTCTCCCCAGATGTAGCCCTGGCACAGGATATGTACTTGTTGCAGGTTGGTGTACATGTTTTTTGGTGGAGACTGAAACTGGGTGTATTTGTTTTATATTTTTTACTTGGGAATGTTTCTCCTGAATAATGGAATAACATTTTTAAAATCTAACTTGGCAGCTATGCAGTGGAGTTGATGAAAATGCTGTTGGTGCTTGTGCTCAGCTTATCTTTGCGCCTATTGATGAATCCTTTGCTGATGATGCACCATTGCTGCCATCTGGATTTCGTGTCATACCATTAGATCCTAAAACAGTTGGGTGACCTCTACCTTTTAACTGTCATAATCATGCCCTCTCAAGCACTTTTGCATCATTTCTCTTATTTGTTCCGGTGGTCTTGTATCTCAGGATGCACCTGCTGCTACTCGAACTTTAGATTTAGCCTCTACACTTGAAGTAGGAGGTGGTGGTGCACGTCCACCTAGCGAAGCTGACACCAACAGCTATAACCTTAGGTCAGTGCTGACAATTGCTTTCCAATTTACATTTGAGAGCCACATCCAAGACAATGTGGCTGCTATGGCTCGCCAATATGTGCGTGGTGTTGTGGGTTCTGTTCAGAGGGTTGCAATGGCAATTGCCCCTTCTCCGCCCAGCTCCAATATGGGTCCAAAGTCCCTTCCTGGCTCTCCTGAGGCCTTAACTTTAGCACAATGGATATGCCGAAGCTACAGGTATCCTATCTTTATTCATTTAAACATTGTCAGTTTTTTCAGGTTCAGAACAGCAAAAATGAAAATCAAGAAGTATATTTTCATTGTGTACGCTAGAAGAAAATAACTTTTAGTCTTTGAAATTTTAAAATTGTGAATGGTTGATGAAAATATGATGTATTGCTGTTAATATTGAAGGATTCATACTGGAGGAGAACTATTTCGGGTTGACTCCCAAGCTGGCGATGCTTTGCTGAAGCGACTGTGGCACCATTCAGATGCAATAATGTGCTGCTCCTTGAAAACAAACGTAACCACTCTATTCTTTCTTTCTCCGTTCAGCTAGAGGGAGGGAGCTCTTCAGGTTTTGGCAACAAGGAATTTAACATTATTTGGTTAAAAATAATTTTGCAGGAATCTCCAGTTTTCACTTTTGCAAACCAGGCTGGACTTGATATGCTTGAAACTACTCTTGTGGCCCTTCAAGATATCATGCTTGACAAGATTCTTGATGAAGCAGGCCGGAAGATTCTCTGCTCTGAGTTCTCAAAGATCATGCAGCAGGTGAAATTCTCTATTCCTGGAACTCTGATGAGTTTTTATTCCATCCCTTCTGCATATTACACCGGAATCTCTAAAAGAATTTGCCCTCGAGGGATATTCCGAGGCATCACCGGGAGCCTGTTCTAAAGTGTCTTTTCTGCTATTATATACATTTCAGGGATTTGCTCATCTGCCGGCCGGAATATGTGTATCCAGCATGGGGAGGCTGGTCTCCTACGAGCAGGCCATTGCATGGAAAGTTCTTGATGATGATGATTCCAACCACTGTCTGACCTTCATGTTCATCAACTGGTCCTTCGTGTAATGGCTGGGAAAGATGTTTAGAGAGAAATTTCACTATCTTTTAATTAGTTCCCTATCTATTCCAGTTAAAATTTTCTTCTTGCTAGCCTCCAAGACTTCTATGAATGATATGATGTATGGATGCAAGTCATCGCAGAAAATCATCAGTATAGTGTATGCTTCATGTTTCAATGAATAGGGTTATGTTTCTGCCGTTTTATCTGAATTTATGAGGCTTTTTTCACTTCAAAAGTATCTACCTTTTTATGTTTTCTTATGGATTTTGACAAGTTGATATAAAAAATAAATTATACATAGAAAATCCGGTGAAATTTCAATGAAGTGGGATGATATGTTGCGGTGTAGGGTGACAGTAAAGGGACACCCTGCTGGTAGGGTTGCCGGCTTAGTTTTATTCAATTACCTAGACTGATCGTTATTTTTAGTGTGCTGAATTTCCTTGGGTCGATCCATGTAACAAATAATGATGGATGGAAAAGATGGGTTTTTCGAAATATATGTATAATGAAAATTGTAAATTTAAAAGTTTCAAGATTTTGTTAAGATTTAGAATTACACGATTGAAATGTGTTTATTGTTTTTGAAAGTGTGTTTATTTTGATAAATGTGTTTCAAAATTTCTTAAAATCTTTTAAGAGAAAAATTGTTATGCCTCAACCTTTTTATGTATATGTTAGATGTTTATGCATTGTACTCGAAATCTAAAAATTCGTATAAATGAATAAAAATATCAATATCCTTTTAAATAACATCACATATTATCTCAAGACTAATTTTAAAAAATTATTTAATTAAGTCCTTATTTGATTGTTTATTGATCTAGAATTGTAATAATTTGTATTAATTATATTATAGTACTCAATTTTGATTTCTTTTGCAATCAGTCGTATTTAAGGATTGAATACACAATTATCACGGGAGCTCAACACAAATAATTTCTCTATATAGAATTTTTATGTTGTCATTTTAGTGTATAAAAATATATGGGATTTTTTTCATAAACATTAATAATTTCTCTATATAGAGTTTTTATGTTATAATTTCAGTATATATATCATATAACAAAAATATATATTAGTCATAGTTATCTTTTACATCTTAGTTTATTAGAACAATTGTTTTTTTTTATAAAAAAACATAATATATATAAATTAAGAATAATATTTTGATACAATAAGAGTCATAATTATTATAATTTTATATTTTTATTTTTGCAAAATATTTTTGCTTTTATTAATAGAAATCTCATAATTATAATGATTTTAATCCCAAAAACTCTATCTTTATTTTAGATTCATTAATCAAATATTAAATTTATTAAAAAACATAATGGATATTAAATATAAATAAGTTTTTATTAATATATTCATATAAATAACGTCAATTATATATATATATATATATATATATAGACACCCACACACCACCTGTAGCTACATGACATATGCACAATCAATGATTGATAGCCATATTCCTTTACGTTATGCGAATACAAGAGTGGAAAATCTTGCAAACCTGTGGCTAATGCTTTTTTTTTTTTTTTACTGAGATTGTGGCGGAAGTTTTGATATTATTATATTAAAATAATTTAAAAATATTAAATATAATTATTTAAAACAAGAATAAAATTTCAATTTTTTTTAAAAAAAAACATTTTTTAAATACTTCCCGTACATACCTTAGAATGATGCTGTTCACTCCTTGGTTCGGTAAAAACTTTTTGATTCTCATTTTTTTTTTCAATTAATATTTTTTAATAAATAAATATTCTTTAATATTATATTTTTTTAATGGAGTTATCAAATTCTCATAGCACGGGCAAGTTTAGCAATTTAATCTAGTTGATTAAGTTTTTTTTCTTAAATATCTTATTTTTTAATTCAATTCTTTTAATTTGGGGTTAATTGAGAATTAAATCTTATAATTTTTTTTGTTCATTTTCTATTATGTAGTTTTCACCTCATGAACCGAAAATATTACTTAATGGATTAACTTGAGTTGACTCCTGTTGTTTTTTATTTATCTTTTTTTATTGATTTTGTTTTCAATTTCATCATTCAACATTAAATCAGCTTAAAATTGAGCTTCACGATTTGGGTTTGATTTGCTTTGTCTAGGGATATATTAGTCTCATGATCAAGTTTGTAGATTATAGCATTTTAACCCTTAGTAAATCGATTAATTTTTTATTTGTTTCTAAAAAAATATATTGATCTCATGTTCTAGATCATCGACCGTCAACAAGGAATTTTATATTTATTGGGTTGTCCTCATCTCATGATATGAGATGTAGGTTTGGTGGGTTATCCCAATTGATTCAATTTTTTTTAATTGATTTTTTCCCAAATTCATAATTTAATATTACTTTAGATTGAAAATTAGACTTTATGATTTGTTTTGGTTTTTTTATTAGGTTATTTCATTCTCATAACTTGAGGATAATAAACCGGAGTTGACTTGGTTATTTTTTTGTCATTTTTTAAAATTACAATTCTTACAAATTTTATCATTTAATATTAGAAACGAAATAAATAATTGAGAATTGAACTTCATAATTTATTTTGGTTTGCTTTTAATGAGATTATCTAAGTCTCAAAACGAAAGTCACGAGTTTAGCTGGTTAAAATGGATAAATCATATCATTTCTTTTTCTATTTTTTTCTATGAGATTGTCTCGAATTGATAACCCATATCATGAGTTTGATGGATTGACTTGGGTTAATTTTAATTTTTTTATTTGATTAAGTTTTTATTTGATTGTTTATTGATCTAGAATTGTAATAATTTGTACTAATTATATTATAGTACTCAATTTTGATTTTTTTTGCAATCAGTCGTATTTATAAGGATTAAATACACAATTATCACGGGAGCTCAACACAAATAATTTCTCTATATAGAATTTTTATGTTGTCATTTTAGTGTATAAAAATATATGGGATTTTTTTCATAAACATTAATAATTTCTCTATATAGAGTTTTTATGTTATAATTTCAGTATATATATATATATATATATATATATATATATATATATATATATATAATAAACATATATATTAGTTATATAACAAACTTATATAGTTGTTTCATAAACACAAATGACTTCTCTATATAGAATTTTATGTTGTCATTTCAGTATATATATCATATAACAAACATATATATTAGTCATAGTTATCTTTTATATCTTAGTTTATTAGAACAATTGTTTTTTTTTATAAAAAAACTTTAATTAATATGTAGTCTTAATAGAGTATAAATTAAGAATAATATTTTGATACAGTAAAAGTCGTAATTATTATAATTTTATATTTTTGTTTTTGCAAAATATTTTTGCTTTTATTAGTAGAAATCTCATAATTATAATAATTTTAAAATTTTATTTGCAAAATCCTAAAAACTCTATCTTTATTTTAGATTCATTAATCAAATATTAAATTTATTAAAAAAAACATAATGGATATTAAATATAAATAAGTTTATATTAATAAGTTAAATATATTCATATAAATAACGTCAATTATACACACACACACACCACCTGTAGCTACATGACATATGCACAACCAATGATTGATAGCCATATTCCTTTACGTTATGCGAATACAAGAGTGGAAAATCTTCCAAACGTGTGGCTAATGCTTAATTTTTTTTATTGAGATTGTGGCGGAAGTTTTGATATTATTATATTAAAATAATTTAAAAATATTAAATATAATTATTTAAAACAAGAAAAAAATTTCTTTTTTCTTCAAAAAAAAAAAACATTTTTTAAATACTTCCCATACATACCTTAGATTGATGCTGTTCACTCCTTGGTTCGGTAAAAACTTTTTGAGGAAAATTTACTGGATAACATCGAACCGTTTATTGATTTGGGTTTATTGGCGATGGCAACATGCAATAATTTTTTAATAAATAAATATTCTTTAATATTATATTTTTTTAATGGAGTTTAGCAATTTAATCTAGTTGGTTAAGTTTTTTTTTCTTATATAACTTATTTTTTAATTCAATTCTTTTAATTTTAGGTTAATTGAGAATTAAATTTTATAATTTTTTTGGTTCATTTTCTATTGAACATAAAATATTACTTAATAGATTAACTTGAGTTGACTCAGGTTGTTTTTTATTTATCTTTTTTTATTGATTTTGTTTTCAATTTCATCATTCAACACTAGATTGACTTAGAATTGAGCTTCACAAATTGGGTTTGATTTGCTTTATATAGGGATATATTAGTCTCACAATCAAGTTTTTAGATTTTAGCATTTTAACCCTCAGTAAATCAATTAATTTTTTATTTGTTTTCTAAAAAAATATATTGATCTCATGTTCTAGATCATTGACCGTCAACAAGGAATATTATATTTATTGGGTTGTCCTAATTGATTCGATTTTTTAAACTGATTTTTTCCCAAATTCATAATTTAATATTACTTTAGATTGGAAATTAGACTTTATGATTTGTTGTGGTTTTTTTATTAAGTTATTTCATTCTCATAACTTGAGGATAATACTTAACAAGTTAACCGGAGTTGACTTGGTTATTTTTTTGTCATTTTTTAAAATTACAATTCTTACAAATTTTATCATTTAATATTAGAAACGAAATAAATCATTGAGAATTGAACTTCATAATTTATTTTGATTTGCTTTTAATGAGATTATTTAAGTCTCAAAACGAAAGTCACGAGTTTAGCTGGTCAAAATGAATAAATCATATCATTTCTTTTTCTATTTTTTTCTATGAGATTGTCTCGAATTGATAACCCATATCATGAGTTTGATGGATTGACTTGGGTTATTTATTTTTTATTTTTTAATCTCAACCTTTAATATTGGATTGATTGAATATTGAAATTTGTAACTTGTTTCAACTTGTTTTCCATAAAGTTATCGTGGTCTTATAAATTGAGTCAGGAGTTTGACAAGTTAATTACAATTGTTTTTTTAGGTATTTTTTAATTGATTTTATTTTATTTTTATTCTTTAATATTTAGGATAATTAAGAATTAACATTCATAATTTATCTTTGACCTTATATAAAATTATTATAGTTTTATAACTCAGGTCACAGATTCACAAAGTCAATTCAATATGTTATTATTTTAATTAAACTATATTCTCACCAATTGTAATAATATTTTAAAACATATAAAGTCTCATGTAATACAATTTCTTCTTCTACACTAGCAATATCTAGATTTTCTTATACTTAAAAAAGATATGATCCAACAAATAGATAGCGTGAGTTAATAATCTAATAATAATTTACATATTCTGATATCTTAATTTCACTGTGGGAACCTTCGTAAACTCTCACGGTTGAAATATAGGCGCTGTTTCGAAAGATATTTCAAAAATATTTTAAGAGAATATTTTTTAATTTTATTTTAAAATCAATTTTTTTTTTTTAAAAAATAAAACAATATTATTTTAGTATATTTATAAATAAAAAATATTAAAAAAAAAAACTGTGACTTCGGAATCACATATGGCTTAGCACGTAGAGATTGCTGGTGGCTACTGGCTAGCGTTGGAGCAAACACTGTTTGCAACTTTTGTCAGCAAAATTACGGCGATGTTACAGAACTGATCAACATAAAATAAAATGGGTTAGTCGAGGCGAGAGATCGAATCAAGATCCCACATGAATATCGGTGATCATTGAAGAATCCAGGAGGAGCTAGCGAGGCTTACTGTCGTGCAATCCAGGATGAATAGTCTGAGTCCTGGTTAGGTTGGCTAGCCAAATCTGTCAGCACTTAGGACCAGCGAAACTCGTTATAAAGAAGAGCATCTACAGGAACCCATTCATGCATCGCCCTGCCAAGGAACAAACAGCTGGGTAAGGCTAGCCAGCCACCCAGCCACCTATCGCCTGGCTAGCATTCCCTGCAATTTATCAACCCATATCTTCCTTATTAAATGAAGCTATCTAATTGCTTTTTTATTGAATTTCAAGTTGACTCGGTGAGTTGCCTAAATTTAAGAATATCAATTGCACACTCATGTTTCCATTGCTTAATTTAAAAATAAAATATTAATGTATGCAAAGTGAAATCCTGATTTCTCTTGGTTTTTGTTTTAATATATCAACTCAGTTTCTCTATTAATACTGATTTCTCTTTTTTATACCTCTTTTAACATGAAATATTTATTATATGGTAAGATTTAAGTTGATATTTAATAGAGGATATAACAATTTACAAATTATAAACTCGGTCCGTTCAAGATTTTTCAATACCCAAACAGGTCGGGTGTATTGATTGAGCTGAAATCTTTTTATAGATGTTACGTACATGTTCATGAGTTAGACCTGACATCATAATTAAATTCTACTTACCCATTCCTCTCCTCTAATAAATAAGAAACTCTTTATTTGTCATGTTAGATAAACATAATAAGAAATCAAATAACAATTTATTTTTGATATTAGTATATCAAAATAATCTAAAAAACATTAATTTTTTTTTTAATTTAAAATAAATAAATAAAATTTATTTTTTTTTAAATGTTTTTGAAACAAAGATATTTAAGAACATATGATTGTTTTTAAAGAAAAAGGGTTCATGGGAAACAGATGATCAGATAATTAACATCTTTCCTTTTTCTTTGTCATGTTTTTTTTTGTTTTTATTCATTCAATTTGCTCCTCCTATACGTAAGAATTGTGATTCTTTACTTCATTTCCATTTCAAATTAAAGAAGAAAAAACAAGCTTTTATTAGCGGATATTCGATATCATCTAGGTTTAATTAACACACTCCACGTTCTATATTTATTTTTCAAAAAATAAAATAAAAATAAAAAATCACTTGTTTTTGTATCCTGTTTTCAAAAACATCGAAACTCAAAGATATTTTAAGACAAAAAACAAAGGGGGGCACTCCTGTAGTTGTCGTTTTTATTAAATGGAAAAAAAAACAAAAATCGTTCATGATTCATTTTGTAAGCTTTGTCAAACATCCGGCAATCTAACGGTTGCCGAATTTTGTGACGGGTCAGATCCGACTCCAATAATAAGTAGATGGGGTATAACCGGAATCAATTCTCACCCTAAAAGCCCCAACACTTTCTGACCAATCAGACAACGGTACACTCCTTTTCTTAGCACTGGTTCCATCCCAAACCAAGAAAATCCGGATTCTTTTCATCTACATGATCTCCACCTGCTAGGCTTGCACGCTTTATAGCACCCGCGTGCACAGTAAGCATGTATGTGTCTGGAGGCCATACTACCCATGCATGCATGCTAATGCCACTCCATGCTATGATGGTATCAAAAGATGATGTAAGTGTACGTTTTTTCATGAGCATAGGAATAAATGGTGGTATGGTAGAGCCCGAGGCAGGCCGTATCAAGGATCTAGGTAGAGTGAGGCTGAAAAATAGAGGGGCAGGACAGGGTTTTAGCCCTTTTCAGCGTTTGAAATTCGAGGCAATTTAAAGGTGAGAGCGAAAGGCACTGTTTTCTCGAGGCTCGTGCTTTCTTGGCCTCTCCGGCTCTCTACGGTGTTAACTTTTCATTTCTTTCTTGTTTAATTTGAGATTGTTTTAAATTAAAGCATAGAAAATGACAAACTAACCCAGTTTAAAAAATATTTTGAAAATAGTTCACGGTCCATTTTTTTTAACATAAAGATTGTATTGTTGTGAGCAGATAGGTTAAGTAGTTCACAACAATGTAACCCACTGAAATTTTCAGATCATATTGTTTCCAATTAAATAAATGATTGCCCAAGTGAATAAATATATTGTTTTCAACTACGCAACATTGACAAATGTATTTGTATTAGTCTAGGATGCTGAGAAATAACTTTTTTCCTTTTTTTTAAGGTTACATTGTCGGTAATAGTGAAGCTTCAAAATTTCATAGGTTCCGTTGGTGGAACAGCTATGATCTACAGACAATGCAACTTTTATATTTGGAACAAGTGTAGGTTTTAAGAAATTTCCTATCACTTTTTATTTTCAGAAAATATTTAATTTTGGTTTAATTCGAGAGAGGGCATGGCATAGAAATTAAGTACTGTTACTGTTCCCGCGTGGAGGAGAGGCCATGTCTCTTTTAGGTTTCGCATCCACTTTTGTCGATTGTAGTATCATTTCATGCTTACACTTTGCTCTCTCTCTGTTTTTTTTTTTGTTCTTCCCTTGCCCAAGATTCAGATAAGCGTGCTTTAAATCCTTTTCAGGGCACTGTGTCACTGTTCCTAATTACATCACAGTCTCCAAGAAAAAATAAAAAAAATAATGAAGCCTTCGGTAAAGCGCAAACATATATATATAGATACCTTTTCTATGACCAATAAAGAGCATATAATATACTTAATTAAACAAAGAGAGGAAGCTAGTAGCTAGGCTCTAGATATTTTACGTTCCAGTACTGGTGTTTAGAGTTGAGTTTGTTTTTGTTTTGTGTGTAGCGAGAAGTTATAGTAAGTGAAAAAGATCTTTTAGGTTTCAGACGCAGTCTACTGAGATTTAGTAGAGGAACAGATAGACTATCATGGTTCGGGTTAGACTGCGAGCAGACTAAAATCATAGCTACAGGATTTAGGGTTTGAATGTGAAGATACTAGGAGTTTTCTCATCAGTGGATGGATAAAAGTGGCGTTAGGGCCTCAGGAGGCTTCCATTTTGGTGGTGGTTTTGCAGAGGGAAATGATGGTGGTGGTGGGTTTTTGTGTTTGAACTTTGAAATGCTTTCCTTTTGTTGTCGCTTTGTTTGATGAGGAAGAACTGAAGGTGGCATGAGAGTCTGGGGTTTCTGCAGGGTGGGTATTAAGGGAAATCTAAACTTGGTGTAGAGACGTAGGGTTCATGATTGATTCTTTGTTTTTAGGGTTTTGTGTTGGACTTAGAATTTTTGGGATTAAGAACTTAGAACTTGTTCCCAATGGAAATGTGCAATTCCGATGGTTTTCTCCTTGGACTAGTCTTTCCCATTTGCAGAGCTCCATCACAATCACTTCTTATAATGAAAAAAAGAAAAAAAACTCCAATCAAAATCAATAAGAGTGGTAACATTTTATCTGCAAAAGCTAGGGCAACTTTGGTGGCAGTATTATTCCAAAGCAAATACGTTTTTATTTGTTACAAAGTGCAACAAATGGATCAGATATTGTTTCCTTTTGCTATCCACTTCTGTAAAATCCTGGTTGGCAATTTGCTAGGACATAGAATAATTAGATGCGCAGAAATTAGCGAGGTATTTAGGTTAGGGTTCTAGCTTTTCATATCATGTAACTGATATATGTCGAGCATTTGAAAAAAAAATACAGATACATGTCGAGCATTTGTCGTAGATTAGCACATCACAGGGAAAGAAAGTGAAATATTCTAGTGAAAACAAGAAGAGAAGACATAACTATCACAGAATTGTGATATTGTTTAATAAGAACGTATTTAGCCTAGCTAGCTGGTGTTACGTCTAGAGACTGAATTTTTATTTATGTGAATTTTGTTTTTATTTATGTGATATTTACGTTTAGATTAGCAAATCATAGATTATGTTTTTATTTATGTGAATCTTTGTTGGCCCTGGTTTTCACTCAATCTTTCAATGACAAAGTCCTAATCATCATCCCCGTACTTAAAATCCATGCAATGTGAATCAAATATGTTTTTTCATCATTCTGAAAAAAAGTTTTTCTTTTTAATCCTAAGCATGCAAGTTTAGACATGTTTAACCTTTGAGACCAACTCCAATGCAAAAAGCCGTAAATTGATTAAATAGTTTTTTGAATAGTGTAAATAATTTTTTTTGTTTATATGTATTCCAATGATAAAAATAATTTAGAAAAGCTATTTTTTGTATATCATTTTAAATATAGTGTAATTATTGTGTATATGATATAAATATGCAATTAATATGATTAATTTATATAATTAAATATTTACTTTTAAAAAAACCTCCAACATTTTAATTTTTTAATTTTATTTAAAAAAAAATATTTTCTTAAAAAACTCGCAAACATTTTAAAACTTAACTCAAGAGTTGATTCTAGGCAAAGCCTAGGTCATTGTTCAAGGCCCAAGTCATGGATCAAGTAGACCCAAGTTACCTTAAGAGTAAAAATAATTAGTATCGTAATTTTGAAACTCGACTTAGGGTCGATTGAGACAAGACATTACTCTTGTTGAAAGGGTCAACCCATGTTGACTCAAGTCAATACATGTATATCATAGTTTTGAAACCCTACTAGAGGCAAAGTTCAAGTCAAGGATTGAGAAGGTCGACTTGGATAACCCAATTTTTTTTAAAAATAATCAAAGTAAATTTGTTTTGACTAATTTTTTTTTTAAAATAACTAGTTTTGACCCGTGTTTCATCTTGTCTCGACCCAAGTTTCTTACTAAAATAGGTCAAGTCAATCATATTTCTATTTTTTAAAATCCAAACTAGTACATGGCCTATGTCAAATCGATTCTAGATCAACCCATTAGGTCATTCTTGATTTTATAAAAAATGTTATTAATATATAATTAATTTATATTCTCCCTATAAACTAAAAGAAAAAAAAATCTAATTATTTTTTAAATATAAAAGTTTCATAATAATATATATTAAAAATTAAATAAATTGATTAAGATTTTATCATGATTTGTTTATGATAACTAAATATGTTATATAGATTATTATTTTTTCTTGTATATAATTATCAAATACATTTTTGTTTCAGTCCTATTTTCTTGTGCTTTTACAGTCTTTGTATTTTCCGTAGAAACGCTAAAGTAGAGAAATTACAACTTCCCAGCAGAACAACACTTACTCGAGGTCTGTTGGCTATGTGTACTTTTTGAACTTTTGGCTTTGCTTTGAAAATGTGTAGGAATAGTTGTTCAGTAAATAAAAAACTATTTTAGCTATCAATATAGCTACAATGTTGGAGACATGAAAAGTAAACATAATAGGTAAAAGGAAAATTTTTTAGCTTCTCTATTTTAGCAGATGGCTTTTGTGTTAGAGTTGCTCTGATAATTTACAAATTGAGCACAACATTCCATGAATGGAGAAAGTTAGGGCTCACCGTGCAACTCTATCCATGGCCTCAACAAATATATATTTCTTCAAAGATTTTCTTCCGTAAAAATTGCTCCATAAATTATCAGTCTCAAAGTTTCTTAATCATCTTTGACTACTATATTTATTAGTTATAATTATTGTAACAATGTTGAATAAGTCATATATGTAGGACCATTATTGTTGTGTCAAAGACATAACAGGTAGTGACAACCCGTGAGGTAGTGTCATGTCGCACAAAATTCATCAGCAAAATTAGTGCCAATAAATTTAGCATCACACATTGGTTCATGCAGGTCATGGGAGGTGACTTGGCATGAACATGAGGTTTGGATAATGAATGTTCCAAGGTGACAACAAACACATCCAAAACTGGCAGTTACTGGCAGTTAGACATGTAGATTGTGGGTTAGTGATGGTAGTTATGGCTCTAGATCATAGGGGATAGGTGGCTGGAGCATGGGGCATGATTGGGATTGCTCTACAAGCCACTAAGATCATAGGAACATGGGGTAGAAACTTTCCAATAATTGCTTGAATAGAAATCACTAAGTGTATGGAGAACATGGGAGAGAAATGCCCCACTATATCGTAGAAAATAGGGATGATGGTTCTGCCTTGTAACTCACTTATGTTTGTATATAAATAGGATGGAAAGCCTTGATTGTTTAACATGCAATCTTTGTGCAGAGCACACACACTTGTATATGGTGTAATTCTTTTGTTTATGAGATTAATAAAGGTTGAATGTTTTCCCGTATATGTTGTGCACTTACTTTGCATTCCTTCTTACTTGTGTGTTCTGCTTGCTTATAACTTGTGAGAGTGTTGAAAACCTCTTAGGTGTGGGATACACTTAGCTGTAGGAAAACAGAGTAAAAGGGTGAGAAAAGGTTGAGTTTAGTAGGGGGTTGGGTTGCCGTATAAGGGTTGATTTTAGACTGGTATTAGAGCGCAATTGTGTTCTTGGTAGAATAACAAGACTATTCAGTGGACAAATCAAAGGGCTAATTTGGAAGAGCCATTATTGGGATAGTTTGGATAATTGGTGACTAAGCTTTTCACACATAGAGCTATAAAGATAACTTGTGAAAGGTTGACGCGTCTTGAGACATTGATATGGCTACTGGAAGAGGATGAAGAACACTCTATCACTGCTCATTTGAAGGAAGTTATGAAAAGCGCTGAAATGGCTGGAAGTTTGTACATCTCTCTCGCGTTAGAATCAAGTGAGCGATTGGAAGTTGCCAAAGAGATGATTGCCATTCTAAAAAAGGAAATAACAAACAATCCAAATAGGGTAAATATGTTTAAACCTAAAGTGTCTAAACCAAAGTCTTTTGGTGGGGCAATAAGTTCCAAAGAACTTGAAAATTTCTTATGGGACATGGAGCAACTTTAGTATTGCAAAGATCGACGTGACTGAACAAGTGGATCTCACCGTGATGTATGTCATAGGTGATGCTAAAATTTGGTGGAGGATGAGAACTAGATAAGATTTGAATGTTAGATGTCCTAAGGTTGAGCCGTGGGAACGCGTGAAGCAAGAGCTAAAGGAACAATTCTTGTCGAACAACACATCTTAGACTATGTGGGAGGAATTGAAACAACTCAAACATGACAAAACAGTCCGTGAGTATGTCAAATCTTTTAGTTCTCTAATCCTTGTGATGCGAACCCTAGTAGAATTTAATGGTAATTCGCGACCCTAAGATCAATCTAACCCAAGTTTGTTGAGAATTGAATGAGCTTATCACAATGGAAGACTTGCTACAATGCAACAAGACTATAAACCAACTCAATCACAACGCCTACACCTAGAGACGAGCAAAGGAAGTATAAATTCACAACAAAGAATGGTCAATTCTTTGAAGAGTTGAAAATTTCAATCAAGAACCATGAAGCAACCAAAGACATCTACAATGCTGGAAAATATTGCTCAAAAAGTTCCCTAACATTATTCCTAAAGAGTATTTATACTCCAAGCCAAAACCCTAGTTTCCCTAATGGGTCTCACATACGCCCAAAATAAATAATAATCAACCCAAGATAAAACTAGCCCAAACTAATTAAAATAAACAAATAAACAAGTCTAGAAACCCAAACAAATTGTCTCCTCTCAAAATAATTAAAATTTGATAGCCCAACTAATTAAATAAGACAAGTTCGTTGTTTCCGCATTTTGTCGGGCAACAGCAAGACCTAACTTAAAATGGATGGTTCTCTCTTGTCTTAATGAATTAGAAGGAGTTCCATATACCGTTGGAAATGTATTGAAGTCTAGTTTCCATCCCAACTAGAATCACATAAAAATTCGATCTGTAGATCCAGTTATGACTAAAAGAGTAACTAAAGGTCAAACTTCAAACTATCCGAATCTAGTCTTCTTCTCCCAATCCTTGTGTAATGGTCTTGGTTCCACCAACAAGCCCTTATTGAACATGAATGAGATTAATCAAGGCTTGCTCTTTATTATTACAAATCCTCTTGAAGTCCACCTTAGCCCATGTATCTTGAAGAAGTCCATTGAAAGCTTATTTGAACTTCTTAGTCCTAAGCCTAGTAACTGGGCCAACTGGAACCTCCAATGGATCCTTTGATGGTTGGATCACATCATCCCCTCGCTCCTCAAAAGGATTCGACCTCGAATCATCACCTACATTAAACGAAGAAAGATCAGAAACATTGAATGTAACACTTACACCATACTCACCTGGTAGATCCACTTTGTAGGCATTATCATTAATCCTTTCTATGATCTGATAAGGACCATCTCCTCAAGGCATCAACTTTGATCTTCTTTGTTCAAGAAACCTTTCCTTCCTCATATGCACCCAAACCCAATCACATGGTTCAAATCTCACTAATTTTCGTCCCCTATTGGCTTTGTTTGCATAATGTTCATTCTTCTTTTCTATTTGTTGCCGAATCTTTGCATGGATGTCTTTCACCACCAGGCACACATAACTTATTTTCCTTAAACAAAAATCCATCATGCCTAAAATATTTATCTTTGGCCGAAACCTTGCATGTGTCATAATAGCACCAAAATCATGATCATCAAGATACAATTCCTTAATATACTCAAATCCTAGCAATTTAGTATTAAGAGTATTAAGAAGAACATATCTTCGCGATAAGGCATCGACGACCACATTTTCCTGACCTTGCTTGTATTTAATCATATATGGAAAAGTTTCAATAAACTCAACCCACTTAGCATGTCTCCTACTTAACTTACCTTGACCTTTCAAATGTTTCAACGATTGGTGATCAGTATGTATGACAAACTCTCAGGGCCACAAATAATGTTGTCAAGTCTCCAAAGCCCGCACGACTGCATACAACTCCTTATCATAAGTGGGATAGTTAAGAGTTGCACCATTGAGTTTCTCACTAAAATAAGTGATAGGTCGTTTTTCTTGCATTAAAACGGCTCCAATACCTATTCTTGAAGCATCACATTCAATCTCAAAAGCCTTATTAAAATCAAGTAAAGATAGTAAAGGTGCCGAAATCAACTTTGATTTTAACAAGATAAAAGCATTTTCTTGTTCTTCTCCCCACTTGAAACCCATGATTTTCTTAACAATTTCAGTCAATGGAGAGGCTATCGTACTAAAGTCTTTGACAAATCTCCTATAAAAACTAGCCAAACCATGAAAACTTCTAACGTCTGTTATGGATTTTGGTGTAGGCCATTCTTGAATAGCCTTAACCTTAGCCTCATCCATTTCCATACCTTTTGCACTAACCACATATCCAAGAAAAACAATCCTATCCATGCACAAGTCACACTTTTTCAAATTAGCATATAAGGACTCTTTTCTAAGCACATCAAGAACTTGTCTCAAATGACTTATATGCTCATCAATCTCCTTACTATAAATTAAGATATCAACAAAGTAAACGACTACAAACTTACCAATAAAAACACGCAACACATGATTCATCAATCTCATAAAAGTACTAGGTGCATTAGTAAGTCCAAAAGGCATAACCAACCACTCATACAAACCATATTTAGTTTTAAAAGCACTTTTCCATTCATCCCCTTCTTTCATCCTAATTTGATGATAACCACTTTTCAAATCAATTTTCGAAAATAATTTAGAACCATGTAATTCATCCAACATATCATCTAATCTAGGAATGGGATGTCGATACTTTACAGTGATGTTATTGATGACTCAACAATCCACACACATTCGCCAAGTTTTGTCCTTTATTGGAACAAGAAGCACGAGAACTGCACAAGGACTCATGCTCTCTCAAATGTATCCTTTCGACATCAACTCCTCCACTTGCCTTTGAAGTTCCTTAGTCTCTTCAGGATTGCTCCTATAAGCCGACCTATTTGGTATAGATGCTCTTGGAACAAAGTCAATTTGATGCTCAATACCTCTAATTGGCGGCAAACCACTAGGAATGTCATCTGGAAAGACATCCTCAAATTTCTGCAAAAGAACTTTAACAACACTAGGAACACAAGAATCTAACTCATCTGAGTTAAAGAATGCCTCCTTATACACAAGTAAAATCACAGGCAAGTCAGAAAGATAGGCATGTTTAAGATCATTAGATTTTGCAAAAAAATTAAGGTGTTTCCCAACTTTTTCTACACACTCTTCTTTTCTCACCCTTTCTTTCTTCTCTCCATTTATTTTCTCTCCACTCTCGGCCTTCTTTTCATTTTTTTGTTCTTGGCCATGACCCTCCCCTAATGTCCTAAGGGCCGAAACTTTGTTACCTTTGGTTTTCAACTCATGGCTCACTTTCTTTTCTCTCTTCCTCACATCCTCACCATGTTGTTCAACTTGTTTTTCCATTTTGGCCAAATCTTTTTGTTCCTTCACTTTGGCCAAAACATGTTGCTCTTCTTCATAACCCTTCTTCAATTGAATTTAATCTTCATACACTTGCTTTGGTGAGAGTAGGGCAAGTGTATAAATCCTTCCATCCTTCTCTAATGAATACCTGTTCTTAAACCCATCGTGCTTGGCTTTTCTATCAAATTGCCAAGGCCTCCCTAGTAACAGATGAGTAGCATGCATAGGCACAACATCACATAACACTTCATCCTTATATTTGCCTACTGAAAAAAAAATCATCACCTGTCTATTCACCCTAACAACACCACATTCAGTCAACCATTGAAGTTGATAAGGTCTCTCATGCTTTATGGTATTCAATCCCAACTTTCTAACCAAAGTAACACTAGCAACATTAGTACAACTACCACTATCAATGATCATACTACATACCTTATCATTGATTAGGCATCTAGTATGGAAGATGTTCTCCCTTTGTTGCTCCACATCATCCTCCTTAGTTTGAATACTAAGTGACCTTCTAACCACCAAAACTTTATCACCAACAACATACTCTAAATCACTAGCATCCTCAAGTGGGGGCATGTCATCACAATCAGACTCCTCACTAGTGGACACAATCTCTCCATCATCCCTTAGAATCATAACTCGATGATTTGCACATTCTGATGCATAGTGTCCCAATCCTTGACACTTGAAACACTTTATATCACGATTACGCTTCGGTTGAACTTCTCCCTTAAGTTTTTGATCATTGGTTGAAACTTGCTTCTTCATGGAGTTAGGTTCGACAACTTTAGAAGTCACCAAAGGCTTCGATGATGTATTACCCTCTCTCCTATAATTCATCTTCCAACCCGAAGAAGACCCCGTATAAGCTCCAGATCGTGTATTACCCTTCCTTTTCAACTGTCCTTCAACCTTAATGGATAAGTGTACTAACTCCTCCAAATCAACATATGATTGCAACTCCACAACATTAGCTATGTCTCTATTCAAGCCATTCAAAAACCTAGACATCGTAACTTCCTCATCTTCATTAACATTAGCTCTAATCATAGCCACCTCTAATTCTTTCTGATACTCCTCCACACTCTTATTACCCTGTGTAATCATTTGTAAGTGATTAAACAACTCCCGATAATAATGTTTAGGAACATACCTCTTCTTCATTATTGTTTTCAACTCCTCCCTTGTGCTGACTGGTCTTTCTCTATTCCTTCTTCTTTCTACCACCAATCTCTCCCACCAAACCATGGCATAGTCAGTAAACTCCACTACAGCTAACTTAACCTTCTTTTCTTCAGAGTACCTATGGATGTCAAAAATCATCTCCACCTTTTTTTCCCAATCTAAATAAGCTTCTGGATCAGTTTTTCCCTTAAAGGCTGGGATTTTTAACTTAATACTACCCAAATTTCGGTCTATATCTCCCAAATCATCAAAATCCCCTCTATGCTCAAAATCCCTATGTGGCCGAATATGTCCCCTCCTTGGCCGATTCTCATACCTCTCTCCCCTATGTGTACGGAACCTACCACTACGGTTAAGATCATCCTCGGCTTCATCTGCAGAGTTTCCAGCAACACTCTCCTCTTTCCTAGCTTCTCTACCCCTTTTACTTCGTCCTCCATCAGACCTAGTCTCTAATTTTTCAATCCTATTCATTAGCTCACCAAACATAAATTCCATCTGTTGTTGCATTCTCAAAATCCCATCTTCTTGGATTTCATGGATCTTCTATGGCACACTATTAGAAGACATTTTTTTTGAAACCTGCACGAAAATCGTTAGCAATAAAAAAAATCACCTCACACACTCGTGTTTCACACAAATTTATAGGCTTTTCACTCGAATATGCTCCCTATGCCTTTTTCCACTCAAATTCCCTTTCTTTAGTTCATGAGATCACTTAGCAACAATTCAGAAAAAGCAACCAACTAAGCAGTGAACTTATAAATTTGATATAGACTCTAGAAGCAAGAAATTACAAAACTAACAAAATGAAACTCGATGACAAATTCACGAATAGCAATGCAAATTTGTACGAATAATATGACGATTTGAAGACATGAAAAAAAAATCAGAAAAGAGAGAAATAATTTTGAATTATCAATAACTAAGGATTTAATTCAAGAAAATTCCAGCAACTCAAAAAAAATAAAATCAACTAAACAACCCAAATTTTCAAGGTACACAAACAAGACTACTAAGTGGAAGACTAAC
Organism: Salix brachista; assembly: GCA_009078335.1. Taxonomy (NCBI): domain Eukaryota; kingdom Viridiplantae; phylum Streptophyta; class Magnoliopsida; order Malpighiales; family Salicaceae; genus Salix; species Salix brachista. Next base: position 12,695,630 of record CM018582.1, read on the forward strand.
TAATTTCCCAATGATCAAGTTTTTCTCAAACATGTATTCGGCCAAAACAACAACAATAAAAGTGATTTTTCTTCTTTTTTTCTTTTCTCTTTTTCTTCTTTTTTTCTTCTTCTTTTTTTTCTTTTTTTTTCTTGTTGCTTTTTTTTTTGTTTTTGTTTTTCTATGTAGCAACAATCAAGATTTCAAGATCAAGCACCTCTTTTTTTTTGGATCTATATATGTATATATTTTGGCAAGAACACTAACTTATGATTAAGTGTTCAACAAAGCAATAACAAGTAAAATCTCTATTTTTTTTGGTGGTCGAATCTATCAAAAACAAAACAGGAAACAATAAAAACTCAAATTGAAGGATATAACCTGTGATTAGATTAGCTTTGATACCAACTGATGCGAACCCTAGCAGAATTTAATGGTATTCGCGACCCCAAGATCAATCTAACCCAAGTTTGTTGAGAATTGAATGAGCTTATCACAATGGAAGACTTGCTCCAAGGCAACAAGACTATAAACCAACTCGATCACAACGTCTACACCTAGAGACGAGCAAAGGAAGTATAAATTCACAACAAAGAATGGTCAATTCTTTGAAGAGTTGAAAAGTTCAATCAAGAACCATTAAGCAACCAAAGAAGGCTACAATGCTGGAAAATATTGCTCAAAAAGTTCCCTAACATTATTCCTAAAGAGTATTTATACTCCAAGCCAAAACCCTAGTTTCCCTAATGGGTCTCACATAAGCCCAAAATAAATAATAATCAACCCAAGATAAAACTAGCCCAAACTAATTAAAATAAACATATAAACAAGTCTAGAAACCCAAACAAATTGTCTCCTCTCAAAATAATTAAAATTTGATAGCCCAACTAATTAAATAAGACAAGTTCGTTGTTTCCGCATTTTGTCGGGCAACACAAGACCCAACTTAAAATGGATGGTTCTCTCTCGTCTTAATGAATTAGAAGGATTTCCATATACCGTTGGAAAGGTATTGAAGTCTAGTTTCCATACCAACTAGAATCACATAAAAATTCAATCTGTAGCTCCAGTTATGACTAAAAGAGTAAACAATTGTCAAACTGTCCGAATCTAGTCTTCTTCTCCCAATCCTTGTGTAATGGTCTTGGTTCCACCAACAAGCCCTTCTTGAACATGAATGAGATTAATCAAGGCTTGCTCTTTATTATTACAAATCCTCTTGAAGTCCACCTTAGCCTATGTATCTTGAAGAAGTCCATTGAAAGCTTCTTTGAACTTTTTAGCCCTAAGCCTAGTAACTGGGCCAACTGGAACCTCCAATGGATCCTTTGATGGTTGGATCGCATCACCTTGACATTGAGAATATGTCAGAGGAGAAAAAATTGTTTAATTTTCTATCAAGACTCTAGCCATGGGCGCAATTGGATTTGAGGAGGCAAAAGGTTTTAGACTTGTTGTCTACCATCGCAGCTACCAATGGACTAGTGGATTTTGATGCAGTGGCTAGCAAGGGGGATAATGGGGCAAATAAAATCTCATCCAAGATTAAGGATAAGGATGAGATGAAGAAGAAGAAATTTGGTGGGGGAGAACCCAACCAAGCTGTTGGCAATGGAAGGTCAGAAGGGAAGGCCATAGAAAAGGGTTTAAAGCCAATTGTATGCTGCTTCATTTATGAGGGGAATCATTTCGCAAGAGAGTGCCCAAAGAGGTCACAACTCAATAATATCTAAGTGGAAAGGTGCTGAGGATATAGCATACGTAAGTCCCATGCGTGTGCTTAATAACTAAGATGAATTTCAGTCTTTGTGGGCTGGTATGTCAGTGAGGATTTTGACTGGCCTTGTTACTTTTTGGCAGTAGAATTTGGGTTTATTATATGCACTTTGATGACGATACAAATTGGGGTGATGGAAGCAGAACAAGTATGTTATGCATCTTGGCGAACAAATGGGATGAGATGAACGTAAACAATGTTTGGGAATTCTAGGCACATTGACGGTGGATTTCACAGTGTCAGGAATTCGACAGCCAAATTGGGGGTTTGATTGTGGAGCCAAATCATCAACGAAAATGGTTTAGCATGCTGCCTTGGTGGGAAGGTAGTATGGAATCTGTTTTGTACCTTGGATGATGGATTATACAGGGTATTTGAGCAGATAATAGCCTTTGTTGGGAAAGCATGCTAGGAATTTTGATGGTCAAAACATGTGACAAAGGTTACATATGGAACAATCAGGTGAGTTGGATGTTACGAGGACTCATTTAAATGCTCAATACAGGTTCTATGTGGTTATGTTTTGAAATCTATAGAGGGATGTTTAGCATTTTTGCGAAACAGGCTTGTGAGTGGAGTATTTGGCATGCAAGATTGCCAAAGAAATAGGCATTGTGTTGTGTGTGACTTGGGAGTTACATGCAATATTTTGAAGACATGCTAGTTTGTGGCAGTGTTGCACACTAAAAGAATAGATCACAACTTTTGTTCAAAAGCAAGTTTACGATGTGAGTTTCAGCTGGACATGACAGGATTAGTGGACTGGATACTGGATGAATGGGGGTTAAACCAAGAGGCTCAATTGTGTAAGGGGGTACATATGAGTGACAGTGGACAAACTTGGCATGAGGATAGTTCAAGCTTATTTTGATGAGGTCGTCGAGTTATTTTGGTATGAGAGGTTTGTAATAGTGTTGAATAAGCCATATATGTACTGACAAGAAATGTTGTGTCAAACACATAATAGGCAGTGACAGCCCGTGAGGCAATGCCACATCACAACAAAATTTGACAGCGAAGACAATGTGAGCTGATTCAGTAGCGAAGATAGTGTCAACTAGATTCAGTAGCGAAAGCAGTGCTAGTGAGTTCGACAACACACATTGGTACATGCAAGTCATGAGAGGTGACTTTGCATGAGCATGGGGCATGGACAACGATTGTCACAAGGTGGGAACAAACACATCCAAAACTGGTAGCTGGGTTTTGGCAATTAAACATGCAGATTGTGGATTTAGTGGTGACGATTATGGCTCTAGATCATGGGGGATAGGTGGTTGGAACATGGGGCATGGTTGGGATTCCTCTACAAACCACTAATATTATGGGGCATGGGGAGAAACTATCCAATAGTTGCTGGAAAAGATGTCGCTAAGTGCATGGAGAACATAAGGGAGAAATACCTCATAATGTCGTAGAAAATAGGGATGATGGTTCTGCCTTATTGTTGTTATCCAATTGTTGACCCACTTATTTTTAGGTTTCGGAAGAAAAAGAAAAAATATTAAAAAAGATAAAAAAAAAGAAAAAATCCAAAAATCTTGATGAAGGGGAAAAATTAAACAAATTGAGAGTTTAATTGTCAATTAATGGTCAAATCGCACAAATTGGAAATCAAGGACCAAATTGAAAGAAGCGCGCAAGCTGAGGGTTGATTTTGAATTTTACCTATGACAAACTCTATAAATAGAGTTGTCCAGCCACAAATAAAAGGGACCAAAAAAAATATACACTCACAAAACCTAAAACAACAAAAGAAAAACCCTAGTATTTTGAAGGGCTGCAGCCGCCGCCGGCTGCAGCCCTTCCTCTCCATTTTCCCTCACTCTCTTGTCCACTCTCAAAATCCTTTACCCCTGCACCCGTCAGCCACAGCAGACCGATGATCTCCTTTTTTTTTCCCGTTCCAGCCACCATAGCCTTTCCTCTGCCAGCCACCTTCCCCCCGTTTCCCTCATTTCCTTCAGCCCTTCTCTCTGGCGACCCATGTTCTCCTTCCCCTTCACTTTCCTCCCCATCTCCAGACCAGCTACTTCTCCCATAGCCCCACTCTTTTCTTTTCCATTTTTTATCTCTTCATTGGCAGCCCTACAGCCACACAGCTGCAACCTTATTTCCCCATTTTCTCTTTTGCTTTTCCCCTTTCACTGTCCTTCTCCGGCCAGCTGTACCCAACGGCCACCACACGACAGAAGCCCCAACCGTGAGCAACCTGCCAGCCATCTGAAGAAGAACAGATCCGAGAAGAACAGAAACCAACGAACAGAACCAAGATTTGAAGAAGAGATGGGTTCTGATTTTGTGTTTTTTGTGTGTGTCTCTTCTGTTTGCAGGTCATTGTGGATACCCTCGCCGGCGAGAAAAGAAGAGAAGAAGAAGAGGAAGAAGAGGAAAACAGAGAAGAAGAAGAAGAAGGAGAAGCAGAGGGAGCACAAACCGAAGACCACCCCAAGAGAACAGATCTGAAATCCGAAATTGATTTTTTGTGCTTGTGTTTGTGTTTTGTTTGCTGTATTTTCAGGTCGCCGTTGAAGTCACCACCGGCAAGAGGAGAAAAGAGAAGAGGCAGACCTGTTTCCCCCTGCCCTGCTGGTCACCGGCGGCAGCGCGTGGTTCCACGCGCCGCTAGTGACGGTGGCGCGTGGGCAGACGCGCCACCAGTCTTCCTCCTGCGGCCACTGTTCAGAACTACCCCCCTAAGGCCTTTTATGTAATTTTTATTTTATGTTTATGTGTTTATTTGAATTTGTATTGTATTTTTAATTATTATTTGTAAAATGTAATGAAAAAATATAAAGATAATGTGTGTGTGAGTTGTGGTTTATTTGAAAAATATAATGAAAAAGAAATAAAAAAGAGAATGTGTGTGTGTTGCGTTGTGTTGTGTTTACTCAATTTTATGTTTGTTTTGATAAAAAAAATATAAAATAAAATAAAAAATGTGTTTTCTTTGCATACGGCCAATACACTAACATATTTTAAAAATTATTTTTCTTTCAAAAATATATATTATCTTGGAGTTTGAAGAGAAAATGTGTTTTAGCATGGATTTCGCAAAGAAAAATCATTTCTTGCATTTTGAGATTTTACAACATATTTGTAAAAATCCAAAGGGTATTGGCCAATATTTCAAAAATATAAAAATCTTATTTTTTGGGAATTTATTATTCACTGTCGGTATTCGGATAAATAAATCTTAAGGGGTTAATATCCAAAATATTCGGTGGGGATGGTATGCTATTATTCACTGTCGGTGTTTGGATAAATAAATCCTAAGGGGTTAATATCCAAAATATTCGGCGGGGATGATATGCTATTATTCACTGTCGGTGTTTGGATAAATAAATTCTAAGGGGTTAATATCCAAAATAGTCGGCGGGGATTATAATAATCAATAAAATTCACAGGAGTATTCTAAGCGGTGATCGATTCTTTTTTCAATCAAAACATTTTTTTATGTGAATAAATACGATCCATTGAAGCATTCAAAATCACATCGAAATAGACAATGCAGTTTACCTCAGGTAAGGTGTACTAGGGGTGCTAATACCTTTCCTTTACGCAACTAGTCCCCTACCCTTGAATCTCTAACCAGACTAGTGCAACCGGGTGTTCCTAGCGACCCTCAACAGCTAGGTGGGGACTCCTTCTCAACTCCATTGCGAGAGCCAGGATCCCTCCCGGGACGCCGCGCGGCGACGTGCGACAGTAATGTTGTTGTGTGGGTGTGTGATCGGAGGCTCTCTGCAGGGGGGAAGGGCTGTTGTGGTGGGGCGTGAAAAGCATCTAACATATACTTTTCAAACTAAGTTTCAAACTCAATTTTTTTAGGTGGGAACCCTTTGACAAACCTCTGTTAGGATTGAGAGAGTTTGCAGATAATTAAAAGAAGAATTTGTTTAGATACGGGAAGAGGGAGAAGAGAGAAAAGAGAGGGAGACTGAAATTTGAATATTTGTTGTATTGATATTTTGTTTTGCATCATTTGTTGTGTGTGCACCTTTCTATTTATACACATACCTCATACCATCTTTCATACTCTAGACTACAATACAAGATTCTAGAATACATCTTCTATATTCTAACATCCCCCCTCAAGCTCATGCTTTGATGAACCAAGCATGAGATTGTAGCAATGGAGAAGAAATACATGAGTACTGAATCCTTTTTGACAAAAATCACTATGTAAAAGAAAGATGAGTTTGAATGTGATTGAGAAGAAAAAAAAAAGCTCAAATGGCAAAGAAGATAGAAGAGAGAGAGAGAAGACATTTCATTTGTCTATTTCTTGATTGAAATTTCATTTGTCTACTTCCGTTTTTCTGAAGTTTTTCATCTTTGAGAAGAGAGGGATGAGAAGAAAGAAATGGGAGGGAAGAGAGGTGATAGAATGGGTTTGAATTTCATTTGTCTACTTCAGTTTTTCTGAAGTTTTTCATTTGTGTACTTCAATTTTTCTGAAGTTTTTCATTTGTTGATGAATTTCTTACACTGTGTAAGAATTCATTTTCTAATTTTCAATTTTTTTCTTGATTTTTTTTCAAAACGACAGTACAGGACACATAAAATGACACCACAATACTAATGACGACACACAAAACGCAAAACACAAAACCTACAAAACCTAGGGTTTCTACTTATTTCTCTCTTAACAACGCCGCAACCAATAGTGATAATGGCTTCAAATTCAACAGCGAGAGTCTCGAGCAGAGAGGCAACTGCTACAAACACAAATTAATCCTCTCCATGGATCTTCTTTTTCAAGTTCCAGAAATGGAAATTCACAACAAAATATCAGTAACAACGATAGTAACAACAGCTATTTCCTCCTTTCCTCCTCTGTTGCATCTGCATACATGACTCAGAAACGAGTTGATCGAGTTGACTCGCCACACGAGACCGAGTTGAGTTACTACTAGTACTACCGCAACCGCCTCCATTGTTACTCACATTATCAGAAACTGCTTGATTCACCTTGCTTGGGTACTTCTTTATCCCTGCAACCAAACAGTGTCTGTACGCGCTATAATGTGTACCATCGTCGAAGGACCTGACGATCATTGCTTTGCGACCTGCGTATTTTCCTTGCAAGATTATCACGTATTTTCCTTGCGTATTTATTGCTAACACCGCCGACAATAACATCCTCCACAAAACTTGACTTGCCTTTTGCTGATTAACTTCCACACTTGATTACTGAAATTCTTGCAACTATTCATCTCTCTCATCTGGATTATGTCACAAAAAGAAGGCAAATTTTTTTGTGCTTCACCGCGCTCTTCATTGGACATGAAAAGTGAATCAAGCTTGGAAGCACTCTTGTCAAAACACCAAAGTGGAAATCATAAAAAATTTCATCATACGATGAAAAGACTCTTTTTGCGGCAAATTCGTTTCTTCGAGTAATGTAATCTTACAGTGCACATGCTTTGACCTCTCAGATATCAGAATAGATTCAACAATCCCATATTATGTTTCCACACTCGGGATATTTTATCTTTGCTCGCAAAATAACATGGTCTAATGTGTGTGGAGGCATAAAACTCCTTGATTGATAGTGCCGCAAAAACCCACATGATCAGGAGAGAAAAAAGATCAATTGATACTTAAACAGACTAACAACTTCTTTGACTGATGCTTGCTTTCTGAAAATGGACTACTCGCACTCCCTCAAAAGAAAACCCGAATTTTCCACAATCTCCATTGATGATTGCATTAACAACTTGCAGACAATATCTAGGCATATGTCCCAACTGATTTCACTAGAGAGCAGAGAACTCCTTTGATGCCTTGCAGAAAAGCACGAATGATGTTTCTGTATCGGTGTGAGTTCTTCTCAGCAATGTCAAATGTCAATGACTCTTGACCCTTCGGAGGATAACAAATTGAGGGACCCCTATTTCAAAACTGTGGGAATGCATGTTGAAATGTATATGCATGTTTTTTTGGTTTTTTAGTTTTTTTTTGACAAACTCGCCCTTTAAGGAGTGACACGTGGTCGTAACGACTGCATGCTAAACAAAAACTGTTAGAATGCATGTTGAAATGTATATGCATGTTTCTTGTGTTTTTTTTCACAAAGTCGCCCTTCAAGGAGTGACACATGCTCGTAACAATTGTATGATAAACAAAAATTTGATTTTTTCTTAAACCCTACAATGCAAATTTCTTAAGTGATGACTAATGTGTCACCCAAAAGTCTTGAATTCAAGATGCTTCGAGAAGGGTTTGCCTTAATGCAAAACAAAACGAAGAGAACATACACCCTAATGATTGGTTCTAATCTTTGCACAACAAATGATGAGTTTGCTACTTTGGCCTTAAAACAGGGTCTCTTGTTGTCCCAGTGTCGCCTTCGTGAAGGCAATATGGGGGCTTAAAAGATAATGGGATGGTACGTATACAAATCACTACCAGTCTAAGCACTCAACAAAGAGTTTGCTACTTTGATCTCTAATCAGGGTCTCTTGCTGTCCCAGTGATCACCTTCGTGAAGGCAATATGGGGGCTTAGTAGATAATGGGATGGTACGTATACCAATCACTACCACACTAAGCACTCAGCGAAGAGTTGGGGTTTACACAAACTTCAACCTTGACTCAAGTCATAGGTAAGCTGCTAGTCCCCCACGTAACTTAAAGTTGCAAACCACAATGACGTAACTCAAATAAATTAACAATGCATGAACATATGTACATATGCATGAAATAAAAATGAAAAAAACTTACTAAAAATAAACACACATAAAATTCAAAAAATCACATCAAAATATTCAAAGCTTAGTCCAATATTTTTCAGAGAAAATACCTTCCCCAGCGGAGTCGCCATTCTGGCGCACGTCGCCGCGCGGCGTCCCGGGAGGGATCTTGGCTCTCGCAATGGAGTTGAGAAGGAGTCGCCACCTGGCTGTTGAGGGTCGCTAGGAACACTCGGTTGTACTGGTCTGGTCAGAGATTCAAGGGTACGGGACTGGTTGCGTAAAGGGAAGGTATTAGCACTCTTAGTACGCCTTACTTGAGGTAAGCTGCAATGTCTATTTCGATGTAATTTTGAATGCTTCAATGGGTCGTTTTTATTCACATGAAAAAATGTTTCGATTGAAAAAGGAATCGATCACCGCTTAGAATAATCCTGTGAATTTTATTGATTATTCATCCCCGCCGAATATTTTGGATATTAACCCCTAAGAATTTATTTATCCAAACACCGACAGTGAATAATAGCATATCATCCCCGCCGAATATTTTGGATACTAACCCCTTAGGATTTATTTATCCAAACACCGATAGTGAATAATAGCATATTATCCCCGCCGAATATTTTGGATATTGACCCCTTAGGATTTATTTATCCCAACACCGATAGTGGATAACAACATATTATCCCCGCCGAATATTTTGAATTTATTTATCCGAATACCGACAGTGAATAATAAATTCCCAAAAATAAGATTTTTATATTTTTTGAAATATTGGCCAATACCCTTTGGATTTTTACAAACATGTTGTAAAATCTCAAAATGTAAGAAAATGATTTTTCTTTACAAAATCCATGTTAAAACACATTGTCTCTTGAAACTCCAAGATAATATTTTTTTTTTTGAAAGAAACAAAACTTTTAAAATATGCTAGTGTATTGGCCGTATGCAAAAAAAACACATTTTTTATTCCTTTTTTCTTTATCAAAACAAACATAAAATTGAGTGAACACAACACAACGCAACACACACACACATTCTCTTTTTTCTTTCTTTTTCATTATATTTTTACAAATACAATACAACTCACACACATTATCTTTTTCATTTTTTTCATTACATTTTTTTTAAAATAAATAAAAATACAATAAAAATTCAAATAAACACATAAACACAAAGAAAATTACAAAAAGTAAACTGATGAACAGTGCTGGAATAGTGGTGGCAGCAGCTAGAGGATTGGTGGCGCGTGTGTCCACGCTCCGCCGTCGCCGGTGAAGGTGCATAACAGGGGTGCGCAGATCTTCTTCTTTCCTTTCTCTCTCGTCGGAGATGGCCTTCCGGTGACCTGCAAAGCAACAAAAAACACACAAACAGACACAAACAGGGCAGCTGGGTTCCTCTCGGTGTTCTTCTTCTTCTTCTTCTCACCGGCGAGAGTGCTCCAAGGTAACCTGCAGCAAACGCAGCAACTCAACCCAAAATCAATTTCATTCTTCTCTTCAAAATCTCAGGTCTGTTCTTCTCGGGTCTACTCAAATCTCGGGTCTGCTCTTCTCCTTTAGATGACTGCTAGAGAGGGAGATGGAGAGAGCCACCATGGATGGCAGCTGGGGCCGTGTAGATCCTCCCTTTTCCTCTCTCCCACCGGCGGTTTCCTTCAACGATGACCTGAAAAAGAAAAGCAAAGCACAAAAAACAACAACATATAAACGACACAAACAACACGCGAAGGCAACTGGGTTTTTTTTCCTTCAGATCTCTAGATTTCAGATCTGTTCTTCCTCATCTCGGTCTGTTCTGACTGCCAACGATTTGGGGCTTCCTTCGTGTGGTGGCCGAGAAGAGAGGAAAGGAAAAGAGTGGGGCTGAAGGCAAGGCTGAAATGGGATTTTGAGAGTGGACGGGAGAGTGAGGATTTGGGCTGCTGTGGCGCAAGTGACAAGAGAAGAGGAAGGAGAGGCTGTAATGGCTGAGGTGGTTGGTCGGAGGCCGGTGTAGGTGAGGAAGGGAGGTCTGGCCGGAGGAGAGAGTGAATGGGAAATGGGGAGGGGCTGCAGCTGCTGCCAAGATGGGGGTGGCGATTGCAGCCCCAAAATGGAGAAAAATTTAGGGTTAGGGTTTTTTAGGTTTAGGGTTTTTTTTTGTGTATGAATATTTTTTGGGTCCCCTCAATTATGGCTGATACCTCTCTATTTATAGAGCTTTGTCGTAGGCAAAATTCAAAACCAGCCCTCATCTTGCGCGCCTTTTTCAATTTGATCCTCATATGTGTGTGCCTACACCATATTTTTTATTCTTTTATTTTTCTTTCTGAAACATAAAAATAAGTAGGTCAAAATTTGGGTAGCAACACTTATAACCCATTTATGTTTGTCTATAAATAGGTTGGAAAGCCTTGGCTATGTAGCAAGCAATCTTTATGCAGAGCACACACACTTGTATATGGTGTAACTCTTTTATTTACGAGATTAATAAATATTGAGTTTTCTCGTATATGTTGTACACTTACTTTGCATTCCTTTTTACTTGTGTGTTTCGCTTGCTTATAACTTGTGAGAGTATTGAAAACCTATTGATTATGGGATACATTTAGTTGTAGGCAAACACAAGTGAAAAAGTGATGAAAGACCGAATCTAGCAGGGGGCTGGCCTGCCGCATAGGGGCTGATTTTAGGTGAAAAATTTAATCCCTTGACAATTACCAACTTGATTGATGAAAAAATTACCAAATTTATTTTATCTTTAATACTGATCATATCGAAAAGGGATAATTACCTTGAACTATTTAAAATCTACCATTTTTATGAAGAAAATCTTCTAAACATAAAATTTGAGCAATATTTAATGACACTTCGACTTGTTCATATAATTAGGAATTAAAATAAAGGATAATCAACCCCAAATTTATTGGTCAAAACGTCATTACTTTTTTAAAATGAATTTGTGCTATAGTCCTTAGATAATTAATTTGATTTAGTTCACCATCATATCAAACTACAATTATACCAATGAGTTTAACAAGATATGTGCTCAGCATGTTTTGTTTTTGTTTTTGTTTTTGTCATGGTGTATTTATATAAGCTATAAAATATAGTATAAAATAATTAGCGGTTTGAAATTATTTTAAGATTAGAAAAAATATATAGAAGAATTTATTACACTTTAAGAAAAGTAAGAAATAGTCTTTTATTTGGAACCCCACCCCTTTCCATTTAGCTATTGATGACCAACAATTCTTTTTAGGTGAAGTTCAATTTTTCTAAATAAATTTTAAATTGAAAAGTAGAGCAAGAAAACAGGGTTGAGAAAATTGCTTGCAACTAAGAAAATAACACAACAAAATATCTCTTACATGCAAATGGTTAAGATATGCAACAAACATATCAATAACGAAAGCCACTTAGATTCGCAATTCCAAACATTAAGATTCGATAGTTTAGATTTATTTATCTTAAAATCAATTAAAGTGTTACAAAATCTAAATCAAGAAAACTTTGTTGTACCCTCCGCGAGAGCACGACGTCACGATGACCCCCCCGGGAACTTGGATTCATGTCAGGTTTTTTTCTTTTGTGAGCAAGGGAATTGCCACCTAGTATTATGGTTATTAGGAAAGCTAACTTGTCTTTTAGAGATTCTAAGGCAAGGGACTAGTTGCGTAAAGGGAAGGTTTTAACACCCCTAGTATGCCCTCCCTAAGGTTAGTTGCTTGGTGTTTTGGTTTGCCTTATGATTGCTATGGTGTTGGTGTTATCTAATTTCCTAGGATAGGTTTGCAAGGAAAATGAACAAAAGTTTAGACAATAAATTTACAACCTGTGAATTACGACATAGCTATAATAGAAATCTAAGGAAATTCAATGGGCTTTAAAGCTCATTTTTCCTTTAAGTATTTCTAGTGTTCATGACTCGTAAATTGCAAGTAAAGAATGTCCCCAATTACAATCAAGACTTCTTTCAAAGATGTATTGATTAAATAATAATGACTTATAATTCTTGGAATTTTTTTTTGGATATTTACTACTTAGGGTTTCTTTATCCAAATAATAACAGTAAATAATAACGAATTATCCCCACTAATGTTTTGGATATTAACTCCTATGAGATTTCTTTACCCAAATATTAACAATGAATAATGCAAGAAAACAATTTTTGTGTACAAAATCCATTTGAAACACATTTTCTTTTAAACTCCTAATATTTTATTTTTAAAAAGAATGTTCAAGATATGTTAGCGTATTGGCTATATGCATGAAAACATTTGTTTTTGGTATATATGTATATTTGCCGCATCGTGCCGAACACCAGATATTCTAAATACGAGATTGATATTTTTAAAATATAAAGCAAACACATACCTTAAACTAAATATGCCAGAAAATCAGATATCTCTTCCTCTTATATTATATTTTTTAGAAGAAAAAACAAAGTGTCGAGTCACTTAGCCAAACCAGTGACCATACGACAAACAAGAGGCATGCGTGAGCTATCTCACACATGCCTCCTTAGTTACTGTTCAAGTGAATTATAATTCACTTGAATAGTAAATACAAAGGCAGCACAATGATTGTAATTAAAATGCAAAAAATGAATAAGAATGCATGCGGGGTTACCAACGGGCAGAGGCGATGCTGCTAGAACTCTTGTGCAACTGGTGACCACTGCTTTTAGAGACAATGGAAGACACCTGCAAATATGGTGGTGCCGATGGGAGGATGTCTGATTAGGGCTGTTACCGGCAGTTGTTGGTGAGAGAGAAGCTGGGGTGAAGGGCGAAGGGCTGGATGTTGTTTTTCTTGTTGGTAGTCTCTCTCTCTCTCTCGTACTCTTCCCTCTTTTCTCTCTCTCTTCTCTCTTCTTTCTTCTCCCTTTTCTCCTTATGTTTCCCTCTCTCCTTTATTTTTCTTTAGGTTTGCAGGGGAGGGGTATTTATAGCCTAGACATAGCTCTTATTTAATCTAGGATGCAAAATTATGTTTTTTTTCTTGCAATTAGATAAACTAAATAGAGAAAGAAATATTCTACTTGATATCCTATAATTTTGAAGAAGAAAAAACATGATATGCAACTCAAATATTAAGTGAGAAAATCATGGAAACCAAACGAGAAGTTTCAGAGAAAAGGAAAGAAGTTGCAGGCAGGGGTTGTTTCAAAGTGACGATGAACAATAACTATCGCGATATGATTTTCTGCTTTTACACTGGACATTAAAACAAGGATATCTTGCGATTCTAATATCCAAATTGGGCAATTCAAAACCTCAAATTCATATAAACATGCAAGAATACAACTTTCATGAGGGATGAAAAGTGAGAAAAAAAATTTTTGAAGGAAAAAATCTACCCATAATCTGCTTGGTCAAAACTGTATTGAAGAAAAGGATTTTCTGTTTTTATACTAGACATTCAAATGGGAATATCTTGAGATTCTGATATCCAAATCAGGTTATTGAAGGCCCCAAATTCATTTAGACGTGCAAGAATACAACTTTCATGAAGGACCTGAAGTGAGAAAAATCATTTTGATGGACATAATCTACCCACAATTTGCTTGGTCAAAACTGTTGTGAATAAAGAATTTTCTGCTTTTATACTAGACTTTCAAATAGGAATATCTTAAGATTATGATATCCAAATCAGACAATTCAAAACTCCAAATTCATCTAAACATGCAGGATTACAACTTTTATGAAGGACTCAAAATGAAAAAAATATTTTTAATGGACAGAATCTACCCGCAATCTGCTTAGTTAAAAATTATTTTGAAGAAACAAATTCGTAGTAGTGGCAAAAATCATTTTTTTTAGTGAATATTCTGAGGGATTTATCAAAACTTAAAACTATGGTAAAAATAATAATAAAAGTAAAATGCCACTGGTTTTGCAAAAAGAAACAAAATATAACCTTGCTCGATTGTCGAGCAAAATAAATTATTGTGACGTTTTCTAAACCAATCCCCTGTTTTTTTTTAACAGACTAAATAACTTTTCCCAAATTTAAAATTGGTCTTTGGTTATCCTAATATATCTTTGAAACATTAAATTGAGTCTCTCGAATAAAAACCTCCAAATCTTGAGTCAGAATCATTTTCGCGATAAGATTTTCTTTTTTTATGCTAGACACTAAAAAAAGGAATATCTTGAGCTTACGATATAGAAATCAAGCGATTAAAAAATCTAAAGTCATGTATACATACAAGAATACAACTTTCACGAAGGATCAGAAGCAAGAAAAAATCGTTTTGAAGAACAAAATTTGTCCTCAATTTGCTTGGTAAAAAACCAAACAGGACTAGACAATCAAATGGGGATGTCTCAATCTTCTGATATCAAAATTAAGTGATTCAAAAAGAAAAAGTCATCTGTTAATACAGGAATAGAACTTGCATCAAGGATCCGAAGTGAGAAAAAAATCATTTTGAAGAGCATAATCTGCCTGTAATTTGATTGGTCAAAAATGAAATAGGATTGAACATTCAAATGAGAATATCTTGATCTTACTATAGTGAAATCTAGCGATTACAAAATAATAGTAATCTATACATATAGAAATACAAATTTAATGAAGGATCCGATGCGATAAAAAATTATTTTGAAGAACAGAATTTGCCCACAATTTGCTTGGTAAAAAAACCAAGCAGGACTAGACATTCAAATGGGAATATCTCAAGCTTCTAATATTGAAATCAAGCGATTAAAAAATCACATTTATCTATAAGTTCAGGAATACAACTTTCATGAGGGATCTGAAGTGAGAAAAGTCATTTTATAGATCAGAATCTTCTCACAATTTGCTTGGTTAAAAACCAAGTAGGTTTGGATATTCAAACAGAAATATCTCGAGCTTCCGACATCAAAATCAAGCGATTAAAAATCACATTCATCTATACATACAAGACTACAACTTTCATGAATGATCCAAAGGAAAAAAAATCATTGAAGAATAGAATCTGCCCATAATTTGCTTGGTAAAAAAGATCTCCCGATTTGATTCAGAAATTGAAAATGTCGATCATCCCTATTTGACTGGGCATTTGACATAAGAAAGTTGGCTCTAGGATTCAATAAAAGTTCAAATAAATTCTTGAACATATCATAGATCATAGAATATAGTTGGGATGGTTAGATATTGCATGAAACCAAATCAGATTCAAAGTTTAAATATGAAGAACAATTTGGTATTAGAAAAGAATTGTGACAACAACAAAATCAATGCAAATTCTAAGGGATTTATCCAAACTTAAAGAAAGAATGAATTAAGCTTTATGAAAATTCCTAATTGGTCTATAATCTTGATAATTTCTGTAGCAAAGGAGGAGGATAAGAAAAATAGAAAGCAACAAAGATAAGGTTCAAAAAAACATTTTTATTTTGTACTTTTGTCCATCGTCCAGTAACCATGAGCTAAACTCTTGCATTTGGTTTTAAAGGGGTGTACTCCATTTCCAATACGTCGTCACTTAAGAAATTTTCATTGTAGAGTATAAGCAAATATCAAATTTTTTGTTTATCATTCAATTATTATGACCACGTGTCACCCCTTGAGGGGCGAGTTTGGAAAAAACAACTTGCACATGCATTCCCACAGTTTGAAATAAGGATCCCTCAAATTTTCATTCATTAAATAATCAAGAATTGTTGACATCTAAAATTGCTAAGAAGGATTCACACCGATACAAAACATCATTCAGGTATTTTCTGCAAGCCGACAACAAAGATTTATGCTCTACCATGAAATCACTTTGGACATATGCTCAGATATCATCTGTGAAGTGCTAACAAGTTCATCAATGGAAACTGTGGGAAATATAGGTTTGTTTTTAAGGAGTGCAGCAAACCCACATATGAATCTGTTTTCAGAAAGCAAGCATCAGCCAAATAACCAACATTGTTTATGAGTTCTTTATACAAAACATAATCGATAATGAATATCAGATTTCCGGATGATTGAGATGAATAGTTGCAAGAATTTCAGTAATCAAATATGGAAATTAATCAGTAAGAGGCAGGTCAAGTTTTGTGGAGGATGTTATCATCTGTAGTGTCAACAATAAATCATCACGAGCATAACAGAGATCAATGCGCATAACAAGACATAAATGATTGTTTGAAAAGTCTTGAGAAATGTGTCACGTTGTCAATAATTTTGTTATAGAATATCATTGGTCAATGCTTTGTTTTGGGGTTAAATCATCATATCAATGAAACATGTGTTTTCCTTGTCTTTTTCCTGTTTTGAAATCAAGAGATGTTTAACATTCTTATGTTTGAAAAAATATTTTGATTAAACTCCAACATGCAAAATTTAAAGCTGATCATTCTTGAAAATTAAAAGTGTTTTGATTACATAATTGATCCAACTTTTATTAAATGACATGATCCATAATATCGGGTGACCAAACAATTTTTTGAGCCCGTATACCAAGTTTTTGAGCCCCATCATAGAACTAAGCTTTATCAGTATGCATATTGACATGTAATGGATTTGGTAGTTATAGACCTGAGAATCATGACTATTACACGTCCAAATCATTAAGTTGGACGAGGTCAAAATTTATCAGTTATAACCAACCTTTCTTGAAATGACAAAAGGTCATTTTTGTTTATTCTTGAAATATATATCCCTTGTTGATCCTGATTTGAGTCCGACAAGATATTTCTTTGGAAAAAAACCCGACATAGATCACACCCTCACACTAGGGGCAAATGAGAGATTTGTAGTTTGAAGATAAGGACAATAGTAGAGAATTTGCAAAAGGGGGGATGCTAATATCAAAAGCCCAACATTGGAGAACAAGTTAAATTGAGGGAAGATATGACAAAAATCAAGAGTCGATGCCAAGGACAAGTTTTAAAAAAAGAAAAATACAATGAAAAAAATAATATTGAACTACACCATGTCTATTGGTGTCTGTGATCGAACCTCATGTTGGAAGAAATGTTATTGAGATTATTGAGTCTTCAAGATAGGTTATCCATCAAATGAAGATCTTTTAGAGTTGTTTTGCTAGACTTTACTAAATACAACAAAAGATGGAATAACATCAGATGACAAATTATGGGTTGAGTTTTAGTATTTCTCTTTTAAGTTTGAAATTGTCAATGAAAGGAATGAAATAGTTATGGAGCTTCTTAGAACATTGATATTGATAAAAAAATCATGTTAAAATAATTGACGTATTTTCATGTTATTTCTTCTACAAACACAACAAGAGAAAGAGAGTTAATGACTAGCTGATGGTAATCTTAGGTCTGTGAAACCCTTAAACACCTTTTTGAGCCTATGGATTCTCTTTTCTTTTATAGCCATGAACCAAAGCCTCGCTACATACTTTTAAAAGTCCTTTTTGATCAATCAAACAATTTTAACTGAGCTGATAAGTGGCATTCAAAATTGTTAGAGTTTTTTCATAAGGGTTATTATTTCATGAACTAAGTTACGAGTTTTATGCATATTGATAAAGTAAGTGTTGAAAAATGAGACAAATTTTCAATTGAACCTCGGGTCCTTACTCAACAATCTAATTGTTTGAAAACCACAAATGGTCACCTCATCATGTACCATCAAATGACATACCCAAAAATCAAAGATTAGAATTGAAACAAAAAATCCCCATAGAAAAACAATTTTACTTTCACAATAGGTCAATTACTGCTTGGAAAATACAAGATAATTACAAGTCTACATGCATTGAATATTATGTGTTGGGTCTTTGACCAAATAAGTTTGATTTTTTGAAACTTTTTCAACAAATGAAATCTCTTGGATTTTATTTCAATTATTAGATTTTGAATGCACATGATCTTTGAAATTGGTGACTTAATTTTAGAATAAGAATGATTTACAAACAAAGAAAACATTGACCAAATTTGCAGAAATCTTGAAATTGATAGTTCTCGATTATCATTGAAAAACTTAGTAGTTTGAGGCAACGATATGGATCTTGAAAGGGATGCGAGTAATTTCACATTAGCTTGGGGGCAAGGCAACAAAAACAAATAATGATTAAGTGAAATTCATCAAATTTAATGATAAATATTTTTGGTGATAAACAGATGAATGAGCACCAATAGATCAGCTCAGGGGCATTATTGTTTAATAGATAACAATGGTTTAACAAACTCCAACAATAGTTGAGAATAACATTATATTTGAAGGGCATCTTTAGATTCTAAAATATTGGCTTACCCACAGATTTGATTGTCTTTAGAAAGGTGTTACCACATGGGTGCATTTTGATAAATGTTGAAGAGTATGCACGCCAACAAGATTGATTGTGGGGTAATCTTTTTTGAAGCCTGTCGACTCAAGCTCCACTTCACTACATGAATATGGGCGATAAAAAGAGAGATGTTATCGCTGAGTTGCATTGTGATTAATGATAAAGATGATTGCCACCAAGATTGACCATGGAATAATTTGTTTTAAAGCCAATCAACTCAAGGTTCAGTTCACCGCATGAATATGAGAGATAGAAAGAACCTTATTAATGACATCATTACAATTCTTCACAGAGGCTAAGAAGAGTCTGTTAAGAAAACATATTAAAGTTAAAACAAAGAGTTTTGAATTAGACCTAACAGTTGCATCAATTCTAAGCACAATTTATTACATGATTATGGGTGATGATAACATTACATCTCTTCTCACGAGCTGAGAGAAATTTATTGAGGATAACATTGAGCATACAATGATGAGTTTTGGATGCAATTCTGGATGACTTGACAACACCTTGAAGGTTAATGATGACATATGATGGAAGAAATATGATTCAATTGATGACAAATCCATGACTGATTGACAATCTAAGATGAGGTCAACATTAGCAAGCCTTGCAATGATCATTAGCAGAACACAAACAAATCAAAAAACTATTATTAAGAGAATCCAAGTAAATAGATGACTTGTTACACTCCTTCACGATGAATCAAGCAACACCACTCTTAGGGGCAACGTTAGACTTGATAAACAATGAAAGCAGAGATCATCACAAATAGCCTAGAATAGACAATGTGCTTTTGAGTGGATGATTGACATATGACAAACTTCAATAAGCCATCTAATAAAAAAACCAACAAGGCTTTGGAGATCAGGCAAAGGCACCCAATGGCATTAGAACATTAGAGAAAAGGGCCTTATATTTCAAATCAGGTAAGGATGCATGCATGACATCTAACCCCAAAACATTGTATATATGATATTGAATTTTTTAAGGAATATTCTTATTAAAATCCAACAAGATTTTACTGAATCGTAGCAAAACAAAAGAAAGAAAAGAAGAAAGAATTCTTGATATGAAATAAGGAAACATCAAGTTTTTGAACCATATAGTCGAGAAACATTAGTTCAAGCCCTACAAAAGAGGAATTCCAGATTACCGAGAAGCGCCGAGTGGCCAACCATTGCTACTAGAAAACTCTAGCTAGCAAGAAGCGCCCAGTTGATAATTTTGTTGCTAGGAAGTTCTAGTTGCCGAGAAATGCGTAGTGGGCAACCTTAGTTACCAAGAAAATTCAATTATTAAGAAGCGCTGAGTAGCCAACCTTTGTTACCAAGAAATTCTAGAGATCGAGAAGCGTTGAGTGGTCAACCTTTGTACCAGGAATTCTAGCTAGCAAGAAGCACCGAGTGGCCAACCTTATTATAGAAAGTTCCCAGTTAATTCTAGCTAGCAAGAAGTGCCGAGTTGCCAACCTTGTTATCAAGATTTGCAAGACTGTCCAGCTGCCAAGAAGCGTCGAGTTGCCAACCTTATTACCAGGAAATTCAATCATTAAGAGGAACAAATGTCAACAATATAACCGTACAACAACCAGGAAAATTGATGAAGATCTTGATCATAGCTCATCATTAAGGAAGAAGAGAAGAAATAACCCTGTCACCGGGAACTTTAGTTTTCAACCGTGCAAAGAAGGAAAGAAAGAAAAAACAACAAAACATTACAGAATCACAAATGCCATAAAAATAGAAAGAAGAGAACCATTTTTTTAGGACTTTCTTAAAGCACGGAAAAGTTCAAACTTGGGCATTAAGAAGAATGATAGTCATCCGTCAAGAATTCGAGCCTTATTATCAAGAATGTCAGTTTTGATTGTTACAATCAATTTATTTTAGATTCAACCGTATATAAAGTTGAAGTTAAAGGAGATCACTAGATGGGATCTCACCTCACTCAAACAAAGAAAAGGTTCAGGTTAAAGGGGATCGCTAGATGGGGTCTCAGGTTAACTGAGCTAAGAACAAGACAAAGTTTAGGTTAAACGGGATCGCTAGATGGGATCTCGGGTTAATCAAATTTAAGCGAAGAAGAAGGTTAAGGTTAAAGGGGATCGCTAGATGAGATCTCAGTTTAACCGAACTCAATCCAAGTAGATGTTCAGGTTAAAGGGAATCGTCAGATGGGATCTAAGGTTAACCAGGCTCAGGTCAACACAAATTTCAAGTTAAAGGAGATTGCCAGATGGGATCTCAGTTTAATCGAACTCAAGTCAAGAAGAAATTTGAGGTTAAAGAGGATCGCCAGATGGGATCTCAGGTTAACCCAGCTCAAGCCAAGAAAACGTTCAGGTTAAAGGGGATTGCCAGATGGGATCTCAGTTTGACTATTTATGCTGGAAAAAAAAGAGAGAAGAAAGGATAGACTGAAATTTGACCTTTTAATCTCTCTTTTTTTTTTTTTTCTGGAAGGAGCCCCCTTCCCCGCCGTCCTGACTACCTCCTTCCTCTCTCTCAACAAACCATCCTCCCCTCCTTTGGATGTCCATTTGATTCCATTATTCATTGCCTTCATATAGCCTCCTCCCATTTGCGCCGCCATTGCCAGCCTCCCCTCCCCTCCAGCCAACCTCTTCCCACTCCTCTTCCCCTTTTCTACACACATCCCCTCCTGCCAAACAAACACAACCTCCCCCTCTATCTCCTATTCTTGTTGTCTTCCTCTTCACTAGTCATTCCTTTCTCTATCCATCCCCTAAACTAAGTAGTAACTCCCTTCTCTATTACCTTTAAAACCACAACTTTCCCTGCCTTCCTGTCAGCCTTCCTCCACGGCCCTACAACAGACCCATTGTTGACCAACACATCATCCACCACACACCATCAACTTCAACCAACGACAACCTCCTCCAACTCCTTAGTCAAAGTTAGATTTTTATGTTATATGATATGTAATTTGGGGGGGGTTGGAAGTTGTCTAGGCTAAAGAAAAAAAAACTATCAAGTGAAAATTAAATAAAACCAAAATTTATCAAGAAAACAAACCTTGATTACAAGTAAACATCCACCTACAGAAATCAGAACTAATAATGAAACAAACCATCAATATATATTATGAATATTTATCTCTTTTTAACATTGGTTAGTTAACGGTTCTGCTATAAATTACTAGTGTACACACTAGTAATTTAATCAAGAAAACATAATTGTCCCACAGTCTATGTTTATATTTGATATGATTGAATGTTCTCCCTAATATCAATAACGTAGATCCACCACAATTATTAAACTTAGTTGTTTCAAAATATATACCACAACTCCGATTTTGATATCAAACTTATCAAGAGATTGTCTACAATAATAACTTAGAGTCCGATCTAGCAATTAAAATAATCAATCATAAGAAAAGTAAGCATAGGAGAAAAAACATATTCATCATATAAACTAAAAAGAAAAAAAGGTAAGATAGATCTCACAGTTCTTGAAATCCCAAGGTTTCTTTGTCTTTGCAACACAAACCAAGAGTTTAGCCTTGCATGCTTGTCGAACAACTAATCAAAACGAAAGAAGAAAACATGATTTTAGGTTTGTGGAGAAGAGATGGCATTTTTTTTTATCTTTTCTGGTCAGCCATCTTCCTTATTCTTTCTTTTCTCTATTTCTTTTTATAGCCTAGGAAACCCTAACCCTACTTTACAAAATAGCCTTCCCTTAAGTAGATAGTGTTACATTTAAATACTTCAATAACTATTTTTCTAAAAACGAGAAAAAACTTTGTATAAAATCTTCAATCCTTGACTTAGAGGAGCTAAATTGCCAAAATAAAGACTTGGATATTGACTTAAATGCTTTGAAATGTAATTTGGACTTGATTCTTCACAAAACCTGTTTGGTGACAAAATTCAGTTGTCATCTTTGAAAAATCATATCTCTATAATATGACAGATTTTTAAGCTGCAATTTGGATAGTTGATAGGTCTTTGAGTTAGGAATCCAAAAATATTGAGTTTGCATTAATTGAACTTCTACAGCTCCAGCTATTCAAGTCGGAATGGCCAAAGGTCAACATTGGGAGATTGCGAGATTTAACTTTGAAGGCTGCGATTTCCATGCTCGTATATTTCTTTATATTTATAGAAAGGTATGGGTGTTATATTTTTAATTCCACTAGTGTCGCACGTCGCCATGCGGCATCCCGAGAGAGTTTTTTCTCGCAAGGGAGTTGAGGAGTCGCCACCTGGCTGTTGAGGGTCGCTAGGAAAACCCGGTTGCACTGGTTTGGTCAGAGATTCAAAGGTAGGGGACTGGTTTCATTAAGGGAAGGTATTAGCACCCCTAGTACGCCTTACCTAAGGTAAGCTGCATTGTATATTTTGATGTTATTTTGAACGTTTCGACGGACCGTATTTATTCATGTGAATAAATCTAGCTTTTGAGATTTTATTTTGATTTCGTGAACCCAAATAAAATATTAGAAAAAAGATCCATGTAGATGCCTTAAAAGGATCATCTATCGTGGATGATTTTTTTCTCGCAATTTTATGCCTCGAAAAAAAATGTTCCGATTAAAAAAGGAATCGGTCACCACTCAGAAAAATCCTACTAATGTTTTTGGTTATTTCTAGATATTTAAATGCTAGCCTACTTGTAGGTTCGACATTTACTATCTTAATTTAACCATTAAACCTCTTGAATTAATTTTGCGATGTATTTAAATGTAGACCAGTTCACAAAAAATCGGTCACTGCTCAGAATAATCCAGTGAATTTTTGTTATCGTTTCTATATATTTAAATGCTAGCCTACTTGTAGGTTTGCCATTTACTATCTGAACTTAACCATTAATCCTCATGAATTAATTTTTCAATTTTTCAATATAGGCCAAATTCTCAAGATTTAATAAACTTGTTATTAAATCTAAGATAAATTTTTGAAAAAACACTTTGGCCAAGCAAAATAAAACATTTTTTTTTATCAAGTTTTATATTCTTTTTCTTGCCAAAACAACATAAATAAAATGCAACATGCACACACACACTTTTTGTTTTATTTTTTCATTTAATGTTTATACAACATTTACAAAATACATAAAATTAAATGCATGAAGTAATTAAAGATAAAAACAAAACAAAACATAAAAACCCAAAACATGGTCGGGAAAGTGTTGGAATAGTGGTAGTAGTAGCAGGAGGACTGGTGGCGCGTCATCCCACGCGCCACCGTCATTGGCGGGGCGTGGAACCACGCGCCATCGCCGGTGAAGGTGCAAGACAGGGAGGTGTGGATCAACCTCTTCTGTCCACTTTCCCGCCGATGATGGCCTGCACGGAGACATGCAAAACAAAGACAAACACACAATAAGGGTTTTATCTTTATTTTGGTAGAAAAGGGAGTCGCCACCTAGTATTATGGTTACTAGGAAACCTAAACCTGGTCTTTAAGAGATTCTAAGGCAAGGGACTGGTTGCGTAAAGGGAAGGTTTTAGCACCCCTAATACGCCCTACCTAAGGTAAGCTGCTTGATGTTTTGGTTTGTTTATGATTTGTTATGGTTTTGATCTTTCAAAGAATATGTTGATTAAATGATGATGGTGTATTACCCCACCGATTATTTTGGATATTAACCCCTTAGGATTTATTTATCCAAACATCGATAGTGAATAATAGCATATCATCCCCGCCGAATATTTTGGATATTGACCCCTTAGGATTTAATTATCCAAACACCGACAGTGAATAATAGCATATTATCCCCGCCGTATATTTTGGATATTGACCCCTTAGGGTTTATTTATCCGAATACCGACAGTGAATAATAAATTCCCAAAAATAAGATTTTAATATTTTTGAAATATTGGCCAATACCCTTTGGATTTTTACAAACATGTTGTAAAATCTCAAGATGCAAGAAATGATTTTTCTTTGCGAAATCCATGCTAAAACACATTTTCTCTTCAAACTCCAAGATAATATATATTTTTTGAAAGAAAAAGAATTTTTAAAATATGCTAGTGTATTGGCCGTATGCACGAAAACAACACATTTTATCTTTTTTAAACAAAAAATATTTTTTTGCAAATTTTATATTTTTTTGTATCTTTTTTTTATTTTTTATTTTTTTCTTTTTCAGTGGGCTGGCTGTCAGCCCACCTAAATTCAGGCTGGGCTGTGTCTCCAGGCTGGGCTGCTAGCCCAGGTGGCTTGCAGCCCAGACCCATCTGGGCTGGGCTTCCAGCCAAGACGGGTCCGTCTTGCAAAACGATGATTTGCAGTAGAAATGGAAGATTTTCGAGTGTGATGAATGGCGTACCTGTTAATACCTTTGGGTAGAGGAGGTCGACGTGGTTCTTATGGTCGTGGTGTCGTAGGAAATGGTGGCCTGTGGTGGCCAGAATGGGCGCTGTAAAGTGCACGGGTTGGTTGGCTGTCGTTGGGGCTATCACCGTTTCTTAAATGAAGAAGATGAATGAGCTGCTGAATTGATGGTGGAGAGGCTGATGATGACGAGATGGTGCGTGGTGGCCGGAGTTGATGGCTGTTAGAGGAGAGAGAGAGACATCGGCATCTGGTTTTAGAGAGAGAAGTTGAGCGAACCGAGAGAGAAGAAAGAAAAAGAAAATGGAAAGAGCTGATTATGCCGGGATTGGTTGAAGAAGATTGCTAAGTTTTTTTATGTGATTTTTTCCCTCCTGCCTCTTCTTTTTTCTTTCTTTCACTCCTCTGCTTCCTTTTTCACTCTTTTTCACTGTCTTTCTCCCCTCTGTTTTGCGAGTCTTCTCCTCTGTTTCTGCCCCTCTTTCTCTCTTTTTTACATGAATTTCACCTCTGCCTCTCCGTCCCTTATTCCTGCATATTTATAGCAGAGGAAGCAACCTTTCGGTTGCCCATGGCGTGCAGCCGAGGGCTGCTGCCTCTGCATTGCCCAGTAATGGGGCTTTGCTCAGGCGGCGTGCGTGCACTGTTCAGGTGATTGAACAGTGCACGCTTGTGAAAAATGATTTTGCAGAGGGCAAAAATATGATTTGGTCCCCCTCTTTATAATTGTTCTAATCGCACCCCAATTGAATTTAAAGTTATGAATTTTTGCAATTATACCCCAGTTAGAACTTCAATGTCAGCCTTGACTTCGCGCGCTTTTTGATTTTGGTCCTTGATTTCCAATTTGTGCGATTTGACCCTGCATTAAATGTTAAATTCTCAATTTGTTCAATTTTGTCCTTGTAACAAGATATTTTTGGATTTTTGGCTTTTTTTAAAATTTTTTGTTTTTTCTCCAAAACATGAAAATAAGTGGGTCAAAATTTGGGTAGCAACATATGCCCCCTCTTTACAATGCTTACGACTAAAGTCTTATTAAAGACTTTAAATTGTAAGCGTTGTAAAGAAAAATAGAATGGTTGAGATGGTCTCATTATGACGGGTGTCCTACCCGAATGGAGGATGGGGTCTTATTTATGACGGGTGACCTACCCGGATGGAGGGTCTCATTGTTCTGGGTGACCTACCCGAGTTAGAGGAGTTAGAAGGGTCTCATTGCTCTGGGAGACCTACCCGAGTTAGAATGGTCTCATTGTTCTGGGTGACCTACCCACGTTAGAATAGTTAGAACGGTCTCATTTTTCTGGGTGACCTACCCGAGTTAGAATGGTCTCATTTTTCTGAGTGACCTACCCGGGTTAGAATAGTTAGAACGGTCTCATTTTTCTGGGTGACCTACCCGAGTTAGAATGGTCTCATTTTTCTGGGTGACCTACCCGGGTTAGAGTGGTCTCATTTCTCTAGGTGACCTACCCGGGTTAGAATGGTTAGAAGGGTCTCATTTTTCTGGGTGACCTACCCGGGTTAGAATAATTAGAACGGTCTCATTTTTCTGGGTGACCTACCCTTGTTAGAATGGTCTCATTCTGGGTGACCTACCCAGGTTAAAATAGTTAGAACGGTCTCATTTTTCTGGGTGACCTACCCGGGTTAGAATAGTTAGAACGGTCTCATTTTTCTGGGTGACCTACCCGAGTTAGAATGGTCTCATTTTTCTGGGTGACCTACCCGGGTTAGAGTGGTCTCATTTCTCTGGGTGACCTACCCGGGTTAGAATGGTTAGAAGGGTCTCATTTTTCTGGGTGACCTCCCCGGGTTTGAATAGTTAGAACTGTCTCATTTTTCTGGGTGACCTACCCGAGTTAGAA
Organism: Salix brachista; assembly: GCA_009078335.1. Taxonomy (NCBI): domain Eukaryota; kingdom Viridiplantae; phylum Streptophyta; class Magnoliopsida; order Malpighiales; family Salicaceae; genus Salix; species Salix brachista. The sequence continues at coordinate 12,722,485 of CM018582.1, forward strand.
TGGTCTCATTTTTCTAGGTGACCTACCCGGGTTAAAATAGTTAGAACGGTCTCATTTTTCTGGGTGACCTACCCGGGTTAGAATAGTTAGAACGGTCTCATTTTTCTGGGTGACCTACCCGAGTTAGAATGGTCTCATTTTTCTGGGTGACCTACCCGGGTTAGAGTGGTCTCATTTCTCTGGGTGACCTACCCAGGTTAGAATGGTTAGAAGGGTCTCATTTTTCTGGGTGACCTCCCCGGGTTTGAATAGTTAGAACTGTCTCATTTTTCTGGGTGACCTACCCGAGTTAGAATGGTCTCATTTTTCTAGGTGACCTACCCGGGTTAAAATAGTTAGAACGGTCTCATTTTTCTAGGTGACCTACCCTAGTTAGAATGGTCTCATTTTTCTGGGTGACCTACCCGGGTTAAAATAGTTAGAACGGTCTCATTTTTCTTGGTGACCTTCCCGAGTTAGAATGGTCTCATTTTTCTGGGTGACCTATCGGGTTAACATAGTTAGAACGGTCTCATATTTCTAGGTGACCTACCCGAGTTAGAATTGGTGAAGAGGGTCTCATTATTACGGGTGACCTACCCGGATGTAAGTTGGGGTCTCATTATTACAGGTGACCTACCCGGATGGAAAATGATGATGAGGGTCTCATTATTAAGGGTGACCTACCCGGATGGAAGTTGAAGAGGGTCACATTATTATGGGTGACCTACTCAGATGGAATTGGTGAAGAGGGTCTCATTATTACGGGTGACCTACCCGGATGGAAGTTGGGGTCTCATTATTAAGGGTGACCTACCCGGATGAAAGTTGAAGAGGTCTCATTATTACGGGTGACCTACCCGGATGGTCTCATTATTACGGGTGACCTACCCGGATGGAAAATGGTGAAGAGTGTCGCACCCCAAAAAATGAGCGTTGCGCCGTGACGACTCTTCCCCGTGTGCGAGGCAATATCGTGTGTCGGGGGGATTATCTTTATTTTTGTGAAAAAGGGAGTCGCCACCTAGTATTATGATTACTAGGAACCTAAAACTGGTCTTTCAGAGATTCTAGGGTAAGGGACTGGTTGCGTAAAGGGAAGGTTTTAGCACCCCTAATACGCCCTACTTAAGGTAAGCTGCTTGGTGTTTTTGTTTGTCTTGTGATTGCTATGTTATTGATTTTTCAGAAATATATTGGTTAAATTATTATGGTGTATTATCCCGCCGAATATTTTGATATTAACCCCTTAAGATTTATTTATCCAAATACCGATAGTGAATAATAGCATATTATCCCCGCCGAATATTTTGGATGTTGACCACTCAGGATTTATTCATCCAAATACCGACAGTGAATAACAGCATATTATCCCCATCGAATATTTTGGATATGGACCTCTTAGGATTTATTTATCCAAACATCGATGATGAATAATAAATAAAAAAAAAATAAGATTTTAATATTTTTGGAATACTGGCCAATACCCTTTGGATTTTACAAATATGTTGTAAAATCCAAAAAAATGCGAGAAAATAATTTTACTTTGCGAAATCCATGCTAAAACACATTTTCTTCAAAACTCCAAGATAATATATTTTTTGAAAGAAAGAATTTTTAAAATATGCTAGTGTATTGGCCGTATGCAAGAAAACGACACATCTTTTTTTATCTTTTTTGATAAAGATATTTTTTGCAGATTTTGTATTTTTTTATATTTTATTATTTTTTTTATTATGGGTGGGCTGGCTGCCCTGCCCTGACGGGCCAGGCTGGCTGCCCACTCGCTAGGCCAGTAGCCCCACCACAGACTTGGCTGAGCCCAACTTATCTTCTACTGGGCTTTCAGCACCATAATTATTGGGTCGGGCTATAGGCCCACTAATCTCGGGCTTAGACTGGGCTCTCAGGCCAGATGGGCCAGAAGCCCGTCTTCAGGGGCCAGGCCAAACACCAGGCCCGGCCCGACAAGCCCTTGCGGGGGAGTGAATTAATTCACTCCCCGCATGCAATTGCAGTGATGATGAACAGTAAAAGGAAGTTTTTTCGAGTATGAAGAATGGAGTAACTGATAATATCGTTGTGTAGAGGACGTCGAGGTGGTTGTTCTGGTCGTGGTGGTGTAGGAAAAGGTGGCCTGAGGTGGCAGAAACGGCGTCGGAAGGTTACGGTCTGTGTGGCTCCGACGGGGCTGTTCTTCGTCGCCTTCGCCTGAGTTGTTGCTGCTCCCCGGAGAAGATGACTGAGCCGCGGTGGTTGAAGGGAAGATGGTGGCGGCGAAGTTATGGAATGGGATGACCGAGGTTGGTGGCCGGAACGGTTGGACCGAGAGTGAGAAAGAAAACAGGGGTCTGTGTTTTTTTAGAGAGAGAGCAGAGCAAAACGAAACAGAGGGAGAGCGAAAGAGAGCGGATGCGATGGAAAGATATTCGAAAATTTTCACGTAAAATTCCTTGTCTCCTCAGCCCTCTTGTTCTTTTTTCATTTTTCTTCCTCTTTTTTTCTTCACCATGCAGACTGCTATTTATAGCAGAGAAGACTCGAATGCTGAGGAAGGTAATTAGAGGAGAATCAGGGAGAAAGGGAGGAGAATCAGGAAGAGATACTGATGGAGACAAATCAGGAAGAAGATCACGATTGATTAGGAAAAAAAAAATTATGATCTGTTTTGCTGTGATCTTGCGCCTGAGAATTCAATGCAAATGCATGCCGGAATAGTGCAGGTTTGCAGATTTCAAATTTTTTAGAAGGTTAAAATATGATTTGTTCCTCCAATTTATAATTTCTTTAATTGCACCCAATTAGATTTAAACTTGTGATTTTATGCAATTATACCCCATCAAAAATTAAATCTCAACCTTAGCTTTGCGCGATCTTTTTATTCTGGTCCGTGGTTCCTGATTTTCACGATTTAACCCTCAATCGACCATTAAACTCTCAATTTGTTTAATTTTGCCCTTGTACCTGAGATTCTCTTTAGAAACATAGGTCCTCTTTCTCTGATGCTTCATTATCAACAGGATGCCTTTGCCTAATCTCCGAAGCTTTGCAGGCTTCTCTGATTGGATGGCTCATTCAAATTTGTCATAAGTCATTCAACCACTCAAACGCAAGCGCCTTGCTTATTATGTGCTATCTGCGATGATCTTTGCTTTTATCCAAATCTGATCATGCCCCCAAGTGTGGGGTTGCTTGATTTTCCATTTAGCACAGAGTTCTATTATTATTCTTCCATTGAAGTTCTAAGCATTATCAGTTATGATCTTTTTTGGTGGTCCATATCGACATATCAAATCTCTTTCAACAAATTTCTTCAACATCTTTTGCGTCACATGAGCAAATGACCCAGCTTCATCCCATCTTGTGAAGTAGTCGATAGCCACGAGAATAAACCTATGACCATTGCTGGTTTTTGGTTGATAGGCCTAATCACATCAATTCCCCACAGTGCAAAAGGCCACGGAGATATCAAGTTAAACATAGGAGCCGGAGGGGCATTGATTTTGTCACCCCGGACTTGACACTTATGACACTTGTGGACATAGTCGATGCAATCCTTCTCTAATGTCCTCCAGAAATAACCAGTTCTTTGTATTTTTCTAGCCATCATATGCCTATTAGTATGGGTTAAGCGGATCCCTTCATGGACTTCCCGAAGCGCGTTTTTGGCTGCAGCTTATCTGGGCATCTTAGCAAAGTCCCATCAGATGATTTCTTATAGAAAACCTCCCCATCAAGGTAAAAATCCATCGTTAAGCTCCTCAAGGTTTTCATCTCTTTTTGGATGCCCCCAGGGGATAAGCCTGGTTTTGGATGAAATTCTTGATATCGTAGTACCAAGAGTTTCCATCTATTTCTCCTTCAACTGAGCAACAATGAGCTGGTTTATTTTCTGATATCAATGTGTATTGGCTGTAAGTTTTGTCCTAAGTTTATTCTAACCATAGAAGCTAGTGTGGCCAAGGCATCGACAAACTGATTTCCTTCCCTTCCTAGATGGGTGAACTCTATTTCCTCAAATTCTCCAGCTAGCTTAGCCAGGATTTCTTAGTAAGGTATTTCTTTTCTTTGGTTTGTCATTCTCCTTTTTCTTGACAAATAATTAGCATTGAGTCTCCATACACATCTATTTTCTTATGTTCAACCCTAATGCAGCTTCTAAACCAAGAATACAGGCTTCATACTCAGCAGTGTTGTTAGTGTGCCTGAATTATAACTTATGTGGAAACGGATATTGTTTCTTATCAGGAGAGATTATCACTGCACCCGCTCCATTACCACATACGTTTACAGCAATATCGAAGTACATAGTCCACCATTCTGGTTTCCCTTCTTCGCCTAAAAGTACATCTTCATCAGGAAGATCAAAGTCTAATGACTCATAATCTTCTATAGCATGTCGTACTCGGCTAGTAGAACTTGTCATCTTGCAATTCGGCTGGACAAGTAGGGGTGGATTTAACAAGTACTACTTGATTTTCTCATAAGCCTCTTCACACTCTGCATTCCAAATTCCAGGATTCTTTTTTTTTTTTGGAATTGGCATGGCTTGAATAGCCTTTACTTTCTAGGATCCTCTTCTATCCCCATGTCACTCACCACAAATCCTAACAACTTCCCAGATTTTAACCCGAATGAACATTTTACGGGGTCAAACCTCAAACTTAACCTTTCAAACAATTTCTTCAATATCTGGACGTGATTCTCTTCTTCTCCAGATTTAGCAATCTTGTCATCCACATATACTTCAATCTCTTTGTGCATCATATCATGAAATAAAGTCACCATAGCCCTTTGGTAAGTGGCCTCAACATACTTTAACCCAAATGGCATGACTTTGTAACAGAAGGTTCCTCATGGTGTCATAAAGGTTGTCTTCTCCTCATTTTCTTGTGCCATTTTTATTTGAATATATCATGTTAACCCATCTATAAAGGGAATACATGAAGCTTTGAGCTGCATTGTCGACTAACATGTCTGTATGTGGTAGCGGAAAATTATCTCTAGGGTTAGCACAATTTAAATCCCTAAAATCCATACAAACTCTAATTTTGCTTAAATCGGCTTGCATCTTTTACTTTGATCAAACTTCTGGATGAGTTCTTCTTACCTTTTGCTTAATCGGCTTGCATCCTCTTCTTTTTTTTAGTGGTACCCTATATACTATGATACCCAATCCATGCATATCCTCATGAATCCGAGCAAAAACATCTATGTAATCTCTAAGTAGTGTAGTCGAGTCTTTTCTTTTTGTGTGATCAGAGTTCTTATCCGAGCTCTCTCTGGCTTTCCTCATTACCCACATTTATGGTTTAAAGTTCCTCCTTAGCGGGTTTCCACACCTGTTAATTTTGTGAATTCCTGAGTGCTGTTTTCATCCCTTTCTTCCTCTCCTACAACTATTATATATTCTTAAAAATTCGGTCATTAATTCTCAGTGTGAAGTGCAGGTGTTGTTGTGGAAGTTCTGCTTTCAGGGTTTATTTTGAAAACCAATGGAGCATCCTGGATCTCCCAATTCTGGAACCTCTCTCCCTCGGCTAGCTTCCAAATACATGTACGGGCAGTAACTTCCTCCAGAGCATAGATGGTTAATTACGGCAGTTCTTCATCCTTTCTTCCAGGTGTCGTAGGTCCCAAATGTTTCTCGGTCGATGATGCGTGCACAAATGCATGAGAAAGTGCATAATATAATATGTGATTATGATAAAAATGCTTTGTATAATGGGTATGTATGCATTTCCCTTATGAACGATTGATACCCACCACCTCATGAACATAGGGTTTCTAGTCACATTGCTTTGCTATGAGTACTACCTTTCGAGTCGATGCTTGAGTCATATTCACCAAGAGGCAGATTTTGTAAAAGAGATGGGTCAACGCCCTTTTCATTAATGCTTGATAAGTTACTATATTTTTGAAAACATGGGGAAACAAATTAATCTACTTCTCTTCAGCCAAAGGTAGGAAGGCAAAACCGTGATTCTCAATTTTCTCCAAAAAGGTGTCGGTCTCAACTAGACTTCGGCGGTAGCGGATGATATCTCTTCCAACATTTCGTGCATTGATTCTAATGACTCGAGCATGCCCAGCAACTTTATCCATTTGTTCATCCATCTTGGTCATCTTCTCTATAAGCAACATATTGGTTCTGTTTAACGAAGTATTGTTGGTATCGATTTGATCCTTGTGTTTTTCCATTACTGCTAGTTTCTCATCCAGATGCTTCACCTTTTCTCTCTCCTTACCGAGCTTTGTTCTCAGAGTTTTTATCTCCTCTCCCTTAACTGCTAACTCTGCTTCAATGGCTTCATCTTTCTCGGACCCCGTCGAATGACTTTCCGACATTACATACTTCTTATACAAATCTTCATACTTTTCAATTCTATCCATCAACTCACACTGAACTTCTGCAAATTTCTCTTGGTAATATTCTATGCTCTCTTGGCATTATTTATGTTCAGTCTTCAATGCGCCGAGCTCGGAGCAACTTTGCATCCACTTCAAGCTCATCTCCGTTAATTCTTTCTCCATTCCCAACCTAACATTCTTCTCCTCACCCAACTTTAACTCGAGCTTGGTTATTCTCACATCTTTAGACTGTATTTGCTCATCTAAACATGATCTCCTCTTATCGCCCTCCGACACCATTTCTTCCAATGCTACCTTGTCTTTTTTGCTTTTGCTTAATTCTATCTGGAGTTTTTCTATCTGTCTTCTCAATTCCTCTTTATTGCCAACCTTTTTCTCTTAATAGGTTTTTTTTCAATTTGAGAGGGCTTGACTTCTTTATTAATCACGGTTGAAGCAGCTAAGTCTCTCCATCTTGCATACCCTTCACTTGCACTTGGATCTCCCATACCTTTTATTTCCACCAAGACGAGATGCCTCCAATCTTGTCTGATGATCTGCAAGACCTCTCGTGAAACGGGATCCTTAAACCAACCAAAGAACTGAGCAATTCCCACGGTCCTCGGAACAAATTGCATGCCCCCATGTTGCCTTACCACAAGGGCGGGAGCATAACTCACGTAGCCGGTAATCCCTACCAATAGAACCCAACATCTTTGCCCGCAACTCATTAGGACATCCACTGCTTTGACCCAAGGAGCTCTCCATTTGAAATCGCTACTGGGTAAAACTTTTAGCTTTTCTACCCAAGCTTGGTTGTCTAGATCTCCCCATTCTTCTTCCTCCACTATCCTCAATGGTTTTTGGTTGAACTACCAAAAATTATTAAAAACAGGCTTTTTTGTTTCAATATGGCTAACCATCCAAATATATAGCAACTGCGTGCAACATCTCATTGCTCCTTTTCCGGCTCTTCCACAATGGTTAAGTGTTATGATGGTTTCAGCCAAAATAGAGGCCACTAGGTTGATTTGTGTATTCTCATATTCCACATAGGCAGCAGCAGCTTCCAAGCTTATTATACCTGTCCGACTTGGGAACAACACAAGGCCAAATATGCCTAAGGCAATCAATCTCTCTTTCTCTAATCTGAACCTCTGTTCTAGTTCAAACTCCAGCGTCTTCCATTTCAGACCAGCAGCCTTCTTCTCTAAAAACCTTTCCAAACTGAGGATCCTGAGCAGCTTCGACAGTTTCAGGATGATTTTGTCATATCTCAAAGGGAAATAAATTTTATACAGATCATTCAGAAATTCAATCAACATTCCATATTCCTCCATAGTAGGACATAGGTCTATGCTCCCAAAAGAAAAACAACGGTAGTTAGGATCCCAAAAATGAACTAGAGCTCGCACCGCTGGGCTTAAAACTTCTACCTTCGCAATCTCCATCAGGCGTCCATATTTTCTAAAAAATATGTCCTTATCCACATCCTGAAAATGGGTCGTTAACTTGTTCACCTCTTTTATAATACAATCCAGATTCTTGATTGGTGATAGCCTCATAGCATCGCTTATAAGGCAGTCTCCTTTAGTCAATTGTGACAATTCAGAACTTCTCCCATATTCCATGATGGAAAGTTTAGTAGTGGTGGCCATTTCGTTCACAAGACCTGTTAGTCAAAATGCTTTTTTAGGGTTTTTCTTTTTATGCAAAAAGATATTATGGAGCATACATCCTAACGATAGGTTCTAGTTCCTTTACGTGAGACATAGGGTAAGTTTACTACTTGGTCTCTAAAGAGGGTCTCTTGTTGTCCTAGTGATCACCCTCGTAAAGGCGATATGGGGTATTAGCAGATAGTAGGATGGCACGTATACCAATCACTACCAGTCTAAACACTCAGCAAAGAGTTGGGGTTTACACAAACTTCAACCTTGACTCAAGTCATAGGTAAGCTGCTAGTCCCCCACTTAACTTAAAGTTTAGTGTGTGCTCTCAAAATAATAAAAGTGATGCATGACAAGGCATATTATGATGACAGGATGAAAGATGCATGCTAAAGCTTCTAAAAAAATATAAACCATCCATAGCAATATGAAAAACAATAACATATCATAAACAAACAAAATTATCAAGCCTAGTCCAAGTCCCCAGCGGAGTTGCCATCCTGTCGCACCCCAAAAAATAAGCGCTGCGTCGTGACGACTCTTCCCCGTGTGCGGGGGAATATCATGTGTCGGGGGGATTATCTTTATTTTTGTGAAAAAGGGAGTCGCCACCTAGTATTATGGTTACTAGGAACCTAAAACTGGTCTTTTAGATATTTTAGGGTAAGGGACTGGTTGCGTAAAAGGAAGGTTTTAGCACCCCTAGTACGCCCTAATTAAGGTAAGCTGCTTGGTGTTTTTGTTTGTCTTGTGATTGCTATGTTATTGATTTTTCAGAAATATATTGGTTAAATTATTTTGGTGTATTATCCCGCCGAATATTTTGGATATTAACCCCTTAAGATTTATTTATCCAAATACCGATAGTGAATAATAGCATATTATCCCCGCCGAATATTTTGGATGTTGACCACTCAAGATTTATTCATCCAAATACCGACAGTGAATAACAACATATTATCCCCATCAAATATTTTGGATATGGACCTCTTAGGATTTATTTATCCAAACATCGATGATGAATAATAAATAAAAAAAATAAGATTTTAATATTTTTGGAATATTGGCCAATACCCTTTAGATTTTACAAATATGTTGTAAAATCTAAAAAAATGCGAGAAAATAATTTTACTTTGCGAAATCCATGCTAAAATACATTTTCTTCAAAACTCCAAGATAATATATTTTTTGAAAGAAAGAATTTTTAAAATATGCTAGTGTATTGGACGTATGCAAGAAAACAACACATTTTTTTTTAATCTTTTTTGATAAAGATATTTTTTGCAAATTTTGTATTTTTTTTATATTTTATTATTATTTTTTATTATGGGTGGGCTGGCTACCCTGCCCTGACGGGCCAGGCTGCCAGCCCATTCACTAGGCCAGTAGCCCCACCACAGGGTTAGGCTGAGCCCACCACAGACTAGGCTGAGCCCACCACAGACGGGGCTGAGCCCAACTTATCTTCTACTGGGCTTTCGGCCCCATAATTCTCGGGTCGGGCTATAGGCCCACTAATCTCGGGCTTAGACTGGGCTCTAGGGCCAAATGGGCCAGAAGCCCATCTTTAGGGGCCAGGCCGGACACCAGGCCCGACCCGACAAGCCCATGCGGGGGAGTGAATTAATTCACTCCCCGCATGCAATTGCAGTGATGATGAACAGTAAAAGGAAGTTTTTTCGAGTATGAAGAATGGAGTAACTGATAATACCGTTGTGTAGAGGACATCGAGGTGGTTGTTCTGGTCGTGGTGGTGTAGGAAAAGGTGGCCTGAGGTGGTTTTCGAATTAAGCTCAAGAACTTGATTTTTCATCGATTAAGACCTTAATAAAATTAATTTGACCAATTTAAAATATAATTGGTCCTTGCACTTAATTAATCCTTCAATTGGACCCTAAATTAATTCTTCAACACAATTACACTTTTATATTGGCCAACGATTAAATCGAATTGGCCTATAAAAATATAATTATATTTTTTGACTTAATGTTTACGCAAATTTATCCAATAATAAATTACATTAGCCTTGAATTTGAATTTCCTTTTATTTCTAGGCACAAAAGAGGTACGATCGAGCTTTCAAAAACATCAAAAATTTCTGCCTTGATTTTCCTACCGCCACTGGCTCCCTTTTATTTTATTTTTGCTATTTTTGGATAGATTTGGGGAGTAACCCAAAATTGGGTTATGACACCACTAATAATAAATGACTTTCGTATAATCTTAAAAAATAACTTGGACAATTAGTGGCATGCATAAAATCAATTTAGGTTTAACACATAGCTAAGATAACCTTTTTCTTGAAAATAATATAATAACAATTATTTTTATCTTTCTTTACGCATAATCAAGCCCTTATCAAATCTTTAAAACCAATACATGTTGGGAGAAGGAAACGTCGCTAATGTTGCTTTGTCTAAAGAGTTCATAGTGGAGATTTCTGGTGCTGGATGCCGACAATTATATATTGAAGATTGGTTGTATTTAGGGCTTGCAATTGTTGGGTTGGTCACGGTTTTGTGAGTTTTTTTGTTTTGTTTTTGAAGATGGTGTTTTGGTCAGGATGTTTAGTGTATATATTTTTTTATTAACACGAGTGTCTAGCCCAATATGTGTGCACCTCGACTAATCTCACTGACCCTGAAGTTAATAACCATGTAAGCTTCCATTAGTAATCATATTAACAACCATAGGGCTTGAACCTGAAACCACAGAGGGAACAAACCCCTTAGTTTCAAGCTCTTACCACTGAGTCACCTATTAGATGACTGTGTATTATTTATTTTATGAGTGACAACTAGTGTTCAAACGATGAGGTAAAGAGAAAATGTTTTTTTCTTTTTTTTTCTGCCCCATCCCTTTTCTGGTGAGATTCTTTCACTATTTATAAGAAAAATAATTTCTCTTATTCCTCTCATTTGCTTGGTCCCCAAGCAACATAAATTTTATTTTGTCTCTTTTTTTTGTGATATGATCTTTTGAAAAAAAGTGACACAATGTGATGCAAATATTTCAAGAATATATCTTTTTTTTTATTCTTTTTTTTGAAAATATTTAGGAAAACAAATGGTTAAAATTAGGTTTGACATTGATGGCAGTGAGTTAAAGTGGTGGTTTTGGATAATATTGTGAGTGAATTATTATCCATAAAATATTTTATGAGATTTCATGAGATGAAAATATTTTTTGATAATAAATTTATTATTAAAATTGATTTTAAAATATTTTATGTTGATCAATTTTCTTGTAAATTTTTTTACAAAAAAATATAAAAAATAAAAACTAAAAGGGGTGGAGGAATTATTATAAAAAGAAATATTGTAGTTTTACTCATTTTGATGAGAATCAACGAGTATCGCTAAATAATTCATTAGAGATACTTATTGGGCCTAAAACTAAAAAGATCAAAGTAAAGTTTAATGGCATAGGTCAAGATGTTTGGGTTAAAAAGTTGTGAATTTGTCAAACTTGACATTTCTCTAGGTTATATCTAAAACTACAAATGAAAATTTATTGGAATTCTAGTAGGGATTGAAAGTAAACATCTTGAGCTTTCTATCACATATGGTAGGCTTATTCACTCATCTAGACAAGAAAGAACAACTTGTTTGAAATCATACTTGGAAGCCGCTAACAAACAAGGAAAGTCAAAAAATGGTTGTTTTCTATATGATTTATGAATTCTTCCAAGGCAAGGATTTAATTACAAGTGGAATTTTATTTTGGAAGTTTTTCTTAATTTTCAAAAAGATTAATTAGACAACAATCTTTATTTTCCAAAGACTCCTTATGAAGTAACAATCCTTATTATTTAAAGATATTAGAGGTGGTTTTTAGGTTTATTTTTCATAACACACAATTTTAATCTAACAAACATAATTTCTAATTTGGTTGTTGGATTGAGAGAAAGAATATCCAAAATCTTATATTGATTAGATGTTGAAAAGACCTCGCGATGAGGTTCCAAAGCTACTATGCAGGAATTATATTATTTTTCTAGTTAGTTTAAGATTCTTTTTTCTATTTTTTTCAAATCTTTTATTATTTTTCCAACCTTGTTTAAAGTGTTTTTAACTAGTATAAAAAAACATTTAGTTTATATGAAGATTGTTTAGAGAATAAATTATTTCAAAATAATATTTTATGTGGTGGTTGCTTATACTTTTAGTCTTGATTGAATTTTTCTTAACTTATCAAAGACCAATTATATTTGTGGCATTTTTCCTTTATATCTTCATTTCATCATTTATTATAATCATGGAATGTTTAGACTTTTTATTTTCGATAGCATAGTAAAATGATTGCTAGATTTTAGGGTCTTTTCATCCAACTTAAGTGTCTTGATTTAGTTAATCATTGTGTTAGGTTCTTTACCTTAATTTCACTTAAGCTTTCCTAGGTTGAAGGGTTCTTACCCTTCAATTTCGCGTCATATTTTCATTATGGATTGAAATAATAAATTACAATTTTATCCTTTCAACTAAAATAATTGGCCTAGCTATTTCAGGTAATTTAGTATTTTCAAAAAAACAATTTCATAGTAAATTGGCCTATGCTCTTTGGATGATACGTGTGGTATCCCTCAATTACCCAACATTGACTTCTGCAACAATGTTTGAATCATTTTGGGACCCCTTTCATCTATAAGTGGCATATGTGGCCAAGGAATATCTGATTCGACATTGACATTCCTTTTTTTTCCTCTAATTGTGAATCTATGTCTAACCTCCAAATCCTAAAAGCAACTCTTCAATTTATTTTTCCTTCAAATTTAATCTTTGTTCTTTTATTAATATTTATTTTATTTTAAATAATTTATAAAATTTGATCTTTTTAAATTTGGTTCTCATTTTTTTTATTACTATTTTTTTTAATTATTTTCTTAATTGAATTTTTATTTAATTTTATCCCTTAACATTTGATTCATTTTATTTTTTATATCAATTTTGATTTTTATTCTTTTGATTGTTATTTGTTTTGTTTTGTTTTGGACTTGTTTTCATTTAAACTTTCCTTTTCAATTAATCCCTCACTATTTTGTTCTAAAAAATGTTATTCTCGCCTGAACATTAGAAAAAGTTATGCCTTTTTTTTACTGAAAAAAATTTACTCCACGAAGCACCAATTTAATAATTTACTATAAAATATTTACACTACCCTCTTAATGGACAAAGCTATGAATAATCATCCTTTATTTGTTAGGATTGAGAGTTTGCAGATAATTGAAAGAGAAAGAAGAATTAGTTTAGAGAAGGGAAGAGGGAGAAGAGAGAAAAAAGAGGGAAACTGAAATTTAAAATTGTATTGTATTGAATTCTGTTTTGCATACAATTATTGTGTGTACACTTCTCTATTTATACACATTATACTATTCTAGAATATTCTTCTATAGTCTAACATCCCCCCTCAATCTCATGCTTTGATAAACCAAGCATGAGATTGCAACAATGAAAATGAAATACAAGAGTACTTAATTCTTTTCACAAACAGTATGTAAACGAGAGAAGAGAAGGAATTTCATTGGTCTATTTCTTGACCAGAATTTCATTTGTCTCTGTAAGACTTTGAGAAGAGAGGGATGAGAAAAAAAAAAGGGAGGTAAGAGAGGTGATAGAATGGGTTTGAATTTCATTTATCTACTTCAGTTTTTTTTCTGAAGGATTTCATTTGGCTTCTTCAGTTTTTCTGAAGTTTTTCATTTGCCGATGAATTTCTTAATCTGTGTAAGAATTCATTTTCTTCTTCTTCTTCTTCTTCTTCTTCTTTGGATTAAGTTTTTCTTAATCTCTTTTTTTTTTTTTTAAATCTTTATCAAAACGGTAGGATGATAGACATAAAACGGCACACCACAACATAAACGACACAGCACACACAAAATAGCGCCACAATACAAACGACACCAAAACACAAAACCTACAAAACATTTCACAACCAATTCTTCTCAGCCGCCTCAACCACTTCTCTCTTCTCTGCCAAAATTTTGCAATTCATCTTTGCCTTAACAACATACAAAATGAAGCAGAGCTGGAAGGACTTGACACACACGAACCTGACTCCGTCGACGCCTCAGCCGCCTTCTCTCTGGTGGAGCTACAATGACGGTCCTCTGGTGACCCGAGCTCCAGTTCACCTTCGAGCGCTTCCTTCGTGCTACCTTGGGCTTGATTTCATAGAAGCGAGACACAATAGCGACAATCCTTAGCTTGTGAGCTCGAATCTCCTTAAAGATAGGTTTAATAGTAGGATTTGAAGATTTGAATGATTTTTTTCTCTCTCTGCTGCTCGTCTGTGTGAGCTTCACTTAATGAGGAATATTGTAAATGAGGAGGAGCAGCAGCAGCATGGATGATCATTGAGCCTGGCAGAGGCAACTCTCGGTGGAGATTTCATCTGCGGCGTAGGAGGAGGAAGGCGGGGCTGTGGTGGAGGGAGAAACGTGGTGGCTGGAGACAGAGGTATGATTCTCTGCTTCACGATTCACAATGATCCTCACTCTGTTGCTGCTTCTTTTTTTTTTTTCTTTTTTGGAGGAGAAACAGATGTTGAAGAAGTGGAGTCTTGGCCGTGCATATTGCAATTGGAGCGTGTTTGCTAAAACTGAAAAGAGCTCATACCTGTCTCTCGGATGAACAAGAAAGCAACTAGATGAGAAGGAGCAGCAATGACACAGATGATCATCGTCATCTTGAGCTCGAAAATTCAAAGAAAAAAAAAATCTCAACTGAAGAAGCTGCAAAAGATCATAATGAAAAACTTGAACAATGTGTTTTCTTCAGCAGTAGTGTTTTTTTTTTCTCATTAAAGGATCAGATTGCAGAAGCTTGGATCAATTAATGCGCTAGCATAGTAGCTCTGATACCATGTTAGGATTGAGAGTTTGCAGATAATTGAAAGAGAAAGAAGAATTAGTTTAGAGAAGGGAAGAGGGAAAAGAGAGAAAAGAGAGGGAAACTGAAATTTAAAATTGTATTGTATTGAATTCTGTTTTGCATACAATTGTTGTGTGTACACTTCTCTATTTATACACATTATACTATTCTAGAATATTCTTCTATACTCTAACATTATTACTTGCAATTACTTATGAATTCGAGATGTTTAAGGATCAAACGTCATACTTTGTTTAGGTAAATCTTGAGTGGAGAAGATAGAGCAAGTTCCGAGTCTTCAAGCCATTGGTTGATATGCTTTTTTTTTTTTTTTTGTTATAAAACGGTATAATTCAGTTACAAGAAATAAAATAAATTATATCTAACCTTTGACTCGTTTGTAGAAATAACCGTTGGTTCACACACAAGCAGCATAAACAGACGGTTCATTTCAACACTTGCTCCGTTTCAAAAATGGTTATCAACGACAGTTACGTGTACATTTATTTACATTTGGGATCGAGATTTCTGTTTATGCATGGAGGTCCTGATTTGCTAGCATTTCACCTTTGCAACTGGCAAACAAGAAAAATGAAACTCAAGTCAAAACTAATGAAACGTACGAAATAAAATAATGCCTCTATGCCTAGATGAAATTGCATACCACGCAAGAAATCATTTCATTGTCCAAGTCTGCAACAAGCTTCAGAAGCTACAAAATATAGATTTACATGAATTTGCTTCGGGTTTTATCAGGAAATAGCAGGAAAATTTCCACTCCTGGGCTTCCGCAAGGACTTCTAGAAAAAGGAGAAGGCCCTTCATAGTTCATCTGGAAAAGGGACTGCAAGAGGGAGAGCTACGAGACAGGTTACATTGTGGTGGTCACGTTTGTTCCTTGAAAAAATGAGCAAGCCAATGTTGGTTGCTACTTGTTCAGCCTTTCAATACTGAATGAGAATGCTCCAAATGTAAGGCAACTCTGCAGAAGTGCGCCTGCAAATCCAGAAGAAAACCTCTTAAGACTCCAAATAGACATCTACATGATTTTTTTTTCTTTTTTATTAAAAACGAAGGAAAATCACAGGTATTGAAATGTGACCATACATCACTTTCATTATATTCAATTAGAGAACTCCTTAATGTTTGCTCACATTTCCATGACACTCCTTTTGGTTCACAATTATCAATTAAAAAAAAAGACAACTAACTTTAATACTAATCTTCCTTTTTTTTCAATTGTTTGTAATTTGTTATTCTTCCATTATATATATATATATATATATATATATATATACCAAGTAAATAGAACAATAGTCCGTGGATGTTCTAATAAGAACAAAATAACCAAAGATGAGAAAAATAGAACAATAGTACGTGGCATTGTTACACCTGAGAATAATTCAAAGATCTAGTCACAAGTTTCCAACCGATATACTATGTTTTGAATGTTTATGAAATTTCTGATGCGAATGAACAAGGCGAGACTGACAATGTAAGAATCCTTGATCAAACACAGAGCACATTTAATTTGTAGTAATATAAAATTAAATGTGTAAAAGTTTAAAGAAATTAACCATAAAATTTATATTGAATTCAGAACAGGAGATGATTACCGGAGATATATGTTTACAGTGGAAATGAAAATATGTTTGTTTATAGAGGAATGAATATGTAATTCTTCTGCAGAGAAACTTGATAGTTTATCTAAGTTCCACCTCTCAAAATGGAAGAGAGTTCTTATATAGATGAAGACTGGCTAGAGAGATTTGAATTGTGGGCCAAAAGTTGTTTGTCCTTTTGTATGAGTGGACTCTGAGTGGGAGACACCTTTTTGTAGTGGTAGGGACCACTTTTCGTAAAGAGGAATATACAAGGCTGAAAGTTGTTTGCCTTTTTGTATGAGTTGACTCTGAGTGGGAGACACCTTTGTAGTGGTAGGAACCATTTTTTGTAAAGAGGAATCTTCACACTGAAAGTTGTTTGTCTAGACTCCAAGTGGAAGACTTCTTTTGTAGTGGCCTTTTGTCATCTTATACCGACAGTTTTGAAGAATCTTTATTGTTTTTTGATGGATGGCAAAATGTCAAAACAATCATCTTCATTGTCGTCTCCAAAGGACATGGCAAGAGGTAATGATCTAAAGGAGGTTGATTTGTTTAAAATCAGGGTAGAGTCTTGGTTTTGTGCAATCCCTTGCAAAATAAAGAGGTATTCTTCTTTAGATTTTGCAGAGGCAAGGAGGGCTGGTATCTTAGCCTTTTGGGCTAAAAATTTAGACTATGGATCTTGAAAGCAGGGGTTAATTTGTTCTTTTGTAACCATTCCTTAACAACAAACTAAAAACTTTTTGTTTTTAGCTGCAAAGGAATCCCACCATTTGATTTTAAATTTGTGAAATAGAATTGGAGATCCGTTTTGGAGATTGTAGTCATAGAACCATGAACATACCGATGGAACAAAAAACATTGTACAAAAAATAAGGGGAGAAAACTTCCTTTCAAAAAGAGTGGGTTGGAAATTTTGTTTAAAAAGTAGGTAACGACTTTCAAATAAGGGGAGAATTCTTGTTTACATTAAAGGCAGCACACGACCATGGTGATCGGGATTTTTTGGATTAGACCATTTAATTATGCAATGTTGTTTTAACTCAGCACTCATTTGTATAGGTCTAGCTTTTGTGGGTATTTGCTTTTCTAAAAAAAGTGTCTTCATAAGGAAGATCAACATGATTTCATTTCGAGAAGGCAATGGGTAAGTTTGAACAAATTTATTGTTCAATCTTACTTTGAAAGTCTAAAAATTTCTTTTGTAAAAGCGAATCTTGTAGTTGTTTGTCAATACGACAAAATGAAATATGATTTTGTAAATCATGTAATTGGAATTGCTTACCATGAATTAATGCATTTATATGATATGTATGTATAGAACATACTTTGATCAAATTTAAATTTCTAGTCTTAGATTTTTCTAAGAGTGGGAAAACAACTTTGATGTTATTGATTTTGGATGTAATGCAGTCATGACGTGATTTGTATGGTGTGATCATATTGATGAAATGAGTACCAAGGATGATGGTATGGTTAATATCTTTTGTAACAATTAAAAATGTTGTAATTGAAATGTCGTTATTAAAAATATAGGCTTGTGTTTTGCTTATAATATGAAGTTTTGAATTGTTAGAAGCAAAGAGTTTTTTAAAGTTATTTTGTAAAAATCTTTTTGGAACTAAACCTTCTTTAATGCAGTTTAAATCTGCACCTTTATCAAATAAAGCAATAGTTTCTAGTTTGAAATCATTTGAAAAGACTAATGTAATTTTGATCACATATTTTTTTGGAAGATATTTGGGCTAATACATTCAAGAAATCATTAGTAATATGTCAATGTTTGTAAGTGTATGAGACTCAATGGTTTGGTCTTCTGGTTTAGATCTAGTGTCAGACCGACTCTTAATTTTTAACAGAAGATGTTGTAGTATGGCAGAGTCTTTTTGTTGGGCTTGCTTTAGGGCTTGTAACTTGGATTTGAGGGTTTTAATCTTATAATGTAATTTTGGAATTTTGACTGTGGTTTTGGATTTTTTTTTGTTAAGGATCTTTGTAAGGTCATAGGTATTGGTGCTGGTGGAGGGTAATACAGAGCATTTTGGAGGATTGAGTGGAAGGTACTCTGGTTTGTTGAAATCTTTCAATAGTTTTTCTAGATAAGTTTTTTGGAGCTGAGAATCATCAAATCTTTTGATGACCTCAAGGATGAATTCTAGATCTTAGGGTAAGACACTAATTCTTTTGGAATTTGTAAAGGTATCAAAAGTAGCATTGGACGTTGTTATTTCATCAATTTTGGAATTCTTCTTCAGAAATGTGAAGGAGATAGGTTTGTATTTATGGCTTTTATATAGAGGTTTTGTATTTGATTGATAGTTTCTTATTTGAAACTCATGTATTTGATTGACGGTATGTATGTTCTTTTTGGTTGCATTTGTAACAGATAATGTTTTAAGGCAAATTTTTGTTTGGGCTTTGACTGGAAAGGCTTATGGCCTTTTGTAAATTACTTATAGGTCTTTTTGTAGTAGGTTTGTTCTGTTTTAGAGTGGAATTGTTTTTGGTATCTATGGGCTAATCGTTTGTGAGGTTTTTGACTTGGATAGGTTTTGGTTTTTGAGTAGTTTTCACTGCAAAAGGGTTTTTTGGTGGAAAGGTCAAATGGTGATAGAAACTATTGAGTTCTTGTTTGGTACGTCTCATTTCCCACTTCAAATGTTTTTAGAGTTTGAGATCTTGACATATCTTAAGAGCTTTTTGGGTGAAGCTGACTAGTTCACTGTATTTAAGTTGGTCATATGGTATGGTTTTTGTTGTAAAAGTATCTTTAATTTTATATCTGATATTTTCTCCTAAAAGAATAGGTAAGTCTGAAAGGAATTTTTCTGTAAAGACCCGGATTTTTTTTTTTTTTATATATATATATATATAATACCCATCTATCACAATCCATATTCATTCTCATCGATAAACCTTATCCATACAATATACATTACATTAAAGAAAATAAGATTCGCATAAACATACAATATCACAGTTTTCATAACTGAAGTTTTTGATTAGAAATATACATACATGGATATGGATTTACGTTCTTAATCTACTGATAGAAATTTCAGATTTACACCAAAAGGTTTTACAAAATTATGCATTCCATACATTGCTTCATCCTAAAACAACTTAATTTCGAATGCAATCTACGTGGTTCTTTGCCAAAAGTAGGTCCCCTTTTGTATCAGGTTCCCTAGACCTCACGTGGCTGTGACGTCCCTGCAGTAACACAATTATTTAATGAAATGCAATTACTTAATATTAGTACTAAATAATTCTAACCAAATGACCAATCGGTTAAAAGGACGCTATTAAGTTGAAATTTCTGTATATACATAGTGCACTTAAATTTGTAAAATTTATAGGGACTCCATTCCTCTTTTTCGAGCAACATTATCATTACTCCGAATATTATTTTAAGACAATCATATATGAGGTCAAACATTCCTCCCCATGATCCTTCTTTATGAACGCCGTTAGGCGAAACTAACCATTCTTTTATCCCGGCCATCCTTTCGGACGTCATTAGCCGTAGATAATCAATCATTTATCCCGGCCATCCTTTCGGACGCCATTAGCCGTAGCTAATCAATCATTTATCCCGGCCATCCTTTCGGACGCCATTAGCCGTAGCTAATCAATTATTTATCCCGGTCATCCTTTCGGACGCCATTAGCCGTAGCTAATCAATCATTTTTCATCTTTACGCATTCATTAATCTAGTATAAAGCTCATCATAGTTGTATAATATTCAATTTAAAATACTTTTTACATGACGTAAGGTTGGAGAGATATAAATCACTTACTTGCTCTACTTCGGGTTTGTTCCTGTCTGGTCGATGGTTCACTCCCGACTGCTCCCCTGCGACATTAATGTCTAACCATTAGTATACTTCAATTTTCAATTTCACATTCGTCAATATACTTTTTTTTTCCAACAATTTCAGCCGAACAAGCTTACAATTTCAGTAAAATTTACCAACAATTTTCATCATGAACCCACAAATTTTCCAGCGTAATACACACATGAAATTTCAGCAACATTACCCATCGATTCTCATCCCAAGTCCACATTTTCCAGCCCAATTTATACATGAAAATTTCAGCAATATACTCATCAATTTTTCCATCATAAACCCACATTTTCCATCACAATTTATACATGAAAATTTCAGCAATATACTCATCAATTTTCCATCATAAACCCACATTTTCCAGCACACTTCACACATGCAATTTCAGCAAATTTCAGTACATATTCATTCAAAATTTTAACAAAATCCCCATGAATGTCGGCAGCCCCCTTTAAACAAGAAAAATCAGCCCTCCTTTCATATAATTTGTCAATTTCATTCTATTCTCTTCCATATATTTTCTTTGTTCCCTCAATTCATTTTGTTTCATCTTTTAAGAAGAAAAAGAAAAGAAGAGAGTTTCATGATACTTACTTATATCTCACTATTTTCCTAAGTCTCAACTGCCCACACACCTTCACAAAGTCTTCTCCCTTAATATTTGCTTAGTGTTCGGCTGGGATGAGAAATTGAGTGGAAAAGAGGGAATTTGGGTTCGGCTGGGATGAGAAATTGAGTGGGAAAAGAGGGGATTGGGTTCGGCGGGGGTGAAAAAGATGAGGTGGAAAGAGAGAAGGTTGATTCGGCTGGGAAGAGAAGAAAATGAGGTGGAAAAAAGAAGGGATTTATTCGGCTGGGATGAGTAGATTAGGGCTGTGAAGAGAAGAGATGGAGGGTGACGGGAAAGAGAGGAAATAAAATCCCCACACCCTCTCTCCTCCTTATATTTATATTCATGAGATGAGGGGTTTTTTGGGTTTGGGTTAAATAAGTTCTAACCCTTGTTTCGCTCTATCTTAAACCGGTTTTGCTCTTCTTATTTTTCCCCCTCTTTTTTTTTTCTTCAAAACGACTTTGTCTTCATTATATATATATATATATATATATATATATATATATATATAATGTTTTTCTCTCGGTGTTTACATTCTTCCCCTCTAAATATGAATTTCGTCCTCGAAATTTAAGGGGTTTATTATTCCATACTGATATTTTGAATAATTCTGGGTATTTCTTCCTCATTTCATCCTCCCTCTCCCAAGTTTCCTCTTCTATTTGAGCATTTCGCCATAAGATTCTGACGATATGGATTTTTTTTTTTGCTTCGCAATTCCTTTTCACCCTTATCTAGTATCCTTGCGGCTTCATTTCCAGCGTTAAATTCTCATTGACTTCGACTGGAATCTGGGGTAGTATTCTGGCAGGATCTACATCAGCATTTCTTAATAAGGAAATATGAAACACATCATGGACCTCAGCTATGATTAATTAATAGTTGTAATAACATAAACCACATCAATGATATCAGTTATGTTCACTTCAGCATTAACAAATTTGGCTGGCTTATCTCTCTTTCAAGGTTGAAGACGGTATGCATGGTTGGCAATTCATGCTCATGATTAACAACTATTCTGAACAAAACATCATCATGATTTGTCTCCACAAACATCTGTATAAGTTCTTATCAACCCTTTTGATTTAATATCTGCTCAAGTTCTTCAGAAAAAAGGGTCCAAGTTTCACTGTATTTTGCCCTCATTTTCTACTGACTTTATTTTTCATCTTCATTTCCACAAGATCTTGATTTTCTATTACCATTTTATGGAGGGAGTTAACTATAATAGTCCCTGGATGTTGATCTAGAAATGCTAATAGCTAAGAAAGCTAGACTGTCACAAAAATTATATTCTGTGAAAACGTGAAATACATAGTTATGTCTTAAGACTCATTTTCACCAGGTAATGCCAATCAAATTGAACTATATTCAGATTGATGCACAGCCACTGCATTCAATAGAAAAACTCGAAACTTTTCCAGACATTACAATTGTAAAGCATGTCATAACTCGATTAAAACAATACCACTCATATCACGAGCACATATACAATAAAATCCATCATCATTATTTACTCATTTGATTCTTAGCATAACTCTCCAGAAGGCAATGATCTATATGTGAGAGCAGGAATGCAAGATTTATATAGACTGCTTAGGTTCGTCACATGCCGTCAAGACCAGAGATATTTGATTCTGCATCGTCTTCAGCACGCTTAATTTGCAAGATCTTCTTAGCCTCAGCCTTTTCATTATCAGCCATCCTCATTCTAGCAGGTGCGTTGATCCCATTCATTTCCTTCTTCACATTTTCGTTCGGCTCAATATGCACAATAAGAGTCTGACCTATCTCATATCCATAATGTGATTTCCAGCTCGTCTGTTACAGATTTTGCTATCCCATTCTTTTGTTCAAAACAGATCCAATTTCGGAACACTTGCCCATATAAAACCATATACATATGCTTGACTATGTTCTCTGGTGTCGGTGAATTTACAAAAAGCATCAGCAGGCTTTTCTGCGGGATCGGTATTGAACGGAAGCAACCACAGTAGCAAAATTGTTGTCCTTAGTTTTGGCTTTTCACAATGAGCATCCAGTTGTTTCACAATTAAAAGAGTCGACCGGATACCTGACAGCCAAAACACCAAGGCAGAAAGTGCCATCCAGGTTCCAGGCATCCTTATATTTTCGAAAGATTTGCTTGATGACAACAGTATACTGATCCACTTGAACGCAGCCAAGAACTCATCCCATATTATTATTTTTTCTTCCATTGTTTGATGTCACATCTAATGTTTGGGATGCATTTTCAATATTTTTGGTAAGGTTACCACTTGTGGTTCATTGATCTCAGTTGATCCATTTCAACTGTTGTAATTAAGGTGATGACAACAGATATACCTTAAGGGCTGAAACTCACCCTAAAAGATGAGTTCTAGAAATCAATGGCTTAATCAAAGTAAATGGAGTTATCTCTCACGCATGTCGCATGTGGCTTAACTCACAAACGCAGCAGAGACACCGACCAGTTGTCATCCAACCCTAATTGAATCACACTCTGAAAATTTGGCATATTTTATCATCACAGTAAAAATCCAGAAAGTACAGATTTTATACACTATACACTTTTGTTGATCTTGCCCAGTACACGTGACAACAGTATGCAATTTCCACTACATTAGAAGCAAGAGAAAAGGAATACAGTTCATAACTACAACCTCCTATGTTTACTCGTCATAATCATCATCTACATCCGCTACAGTGGAGAGAGATAACACCCATGCTTGTAAACCTTTATGATAATCATTTTTCGTCGTTGCTCCAAGCTTGCCAACAGCCTTCTTTGATATTCCACATTTTACCAGAACAATTCCTAGAGATTTGAATGTACAATCATCAGGTTGAACGGAAACTTCTACCATTTCCTTGAAAATTCCCACAGCCTCTTTGAATCTTCCATCCAATGCATACAACCCAAGCACGTTATTATAGCTTAACAAGTCAGTCAATAGTCCCAAGTCTCTCATCTGCTTTGCAATTTGAGTGGCTTCCTCAAACCTCCCATGTCTTTTGTACATGCACAGCATCATTGCAAAAGTGAACTCATTTGTGTTCCCCTTTTTTTTTTTTCAGGCTCTCAAAAATCTTTTCCGTTTGCTTGATCATGGATTGTTCGCTGTAGAGATCTATCATACAGTTTGAAGAATATGCATCAGGACCAGAATCTGATAACTGAAGCAGCTGGTATGTTTCTTCAGCTTCTTTCAAGTACCCAACTTTGGTATAAAGCTTGATTAAGGAGTTGTATATGACTGTATTTCCAGGCAAACCAGCTCTTTTCATTGCATCTACATAACCAAGAGCTGCTTTAACACTTTTAGCATCAGCAAACGCGTTTATCAGTACACCATAAACTATAACATCTGGCTTCACATTAAAACCTATCAACCACCTTACATAATAATATCAACCACATTTAAAATTTGAAAACTCATGCATTGCCAATCATACAATAGAAATTGCAATCTTCCATGTCCAGGAAGACTCTTTAAACTGATTGAGTATTACCACGCAGAGATTTAGGAGTCATGATTATTCTTAACAAGGAGACAAGATCCATATGGAAACCAACAGCTTTATAAGAAAAACATGTCTGGAGCCACAACATCAAACTAAAGTAGAACATCTCTAGTCTCTTATTCTGTTGCTTGCAGAGGCTGTGGAGCTTCATTTTGTTCAATTTTTCCAAAGAAGAAATCCGTCTATCAAGTGATTCATGAACACTTTCCACCTGGAGAATGAAAGAGTGAGTAATAGCATATGAAATAGCAAATTCTTAAGTTCTCCAAACACGCACACAAAAAGAATCTTTCATGTCCTGTATTATAAAGCCACTATCCTACAGCCTTGCACATTCAGAAAAACTTAAAGAAGGAAACCATGGTCCTTCCTTTGAGAATAATGCTGCAGGTGTCGTCAATTTTAAAGCATGCATTTAATCATAAAATCTTTAGGCTGGGGGTATTAACAGTCCATCAGTTGTTAACTGCCCTTCACCTTTAAAGAGAGAAAAGTACCTTGCCATAAACACTTGATGGAGAGCTAATAACTCCGCCCCGGAATTTATTTCATTGTAAAGCAAGAGCACTATTCCTACTATTTCTTTTACAATATTATCATTTGAACAGATGATAGCAGAATTAGCATCCTAACATTCTTTGATGCAATGCTTGAAGAATGTTATATAAATCACGAAAGTACAATCGACAGATTAACAATTGGATGTGCAGTGGAATTTCAATTGGTGTCCTCTGATACCATTACCAGACTTGCAAATCATTCTCAACTATTTGTATTATTTCTCTGGATGAAAGTAAACCAGTCACTTTTGACTTTCAAATGCATGTTTTCCACAAAAATTGCATTTGTTGTGACAAATTATGATTTGATTTATGTCTGAACAGGCGACATGGAATTCTCATCAAAGAATGCAAGTACAGCATCATGCGAAAAGAGCCCATATTACCTTAAATTAACACAACCAACACCTAGTAACAAACACATAAAGACAAGGTAGCACTGCAAAAGCGACCAACACCAAGAGCACAAAACACGTACAGTTACCATTAACAAATCAATCCTGTAAACCTACCTTCTCAATTTACAAGGATATACTTCTTCTACGTATTTCTCCCAAATATAACTTCTCTCTAACTAGCTTTACTACTTCTATACCATTTTTATTGCCTCTTAGGATCCTTCAACTTCTTTAGTACTACTAAATTCCACATAAAAGAGCAATCAATACAGATGATCTGCATTCTAATATCGATCAACTAAGTACCCAATAAGCATATATTCTTCCACGACAAACAAAAAAAAAACCAAGAGCAAAAACCAAGACAATAAAAAAAAAAAGAGAAACATATTCAAAACCCATAATTAAAATTTCACAATAAGGACTAATTGAACCTCAAGTTTGTACCTTTATCTCAAATGCCAACAGACAAATACCATTCCACGACATGCGTAACTCGAGCGAAGAAACACAGTGAAAAAGGGACAGTAAAAATGAAAACCCATGTTTAATATGTTGCATTGAGGACCAATTGAGCCTCAAGTCACAGTCTTTTTTCACGGATGCTAAATGGAGAGAATATAGACTGCGAAATTAAGGTTAAAAAGAACAGTTTTTTTTTTTTTAGCTCTAGCCTGTGGACAGAAAGCAGAATTCGAGCCTGCTCTGGTGCAACTGGAGGTACTCCCTTTGTCTGGCTAGGCCTCCCACCTTCCCCTGTTACCCCAGCTTCCCCCTGCAAGATTTCGGATAATATCATCGGAGCATAAGATGCCGAATCATCCAAGGGATCTTCGTCTTGCCAACCTCGGGCACCTTGGTTCCCGCCCCTCCTTTCGAAGGAGGGTGGTTCCATTCGTGTCCCTTGTTGGTTGCATACCATCCTGAAATTCATCATTGCAATGTAATCATCATTGATCCTCATGATCAAGACCAGGTGCCCTGATACCAACTGTAAAGACCCGAATTTTTTTTTTTTTTTATATATATATATATAATACCCATCTATCATAATCCATATTCATTCTCATCGATAAACCTTATCCATACAATATACATTACATTAAAGAAAATAAGATTCGCATAAACATACAATATCACAGTTTTCATAACTGAAGTTTTTGATTAGAAATATACATACATGGATATGGATTTACGTTCTTAATCTACTGATAGAAATTTCAGATTTACACCAAAAGGTTTTACAAAATTATGCATTCCATACATTGCTTCATCCTAAAACAACTTAATTTCGAATGCAATCTACGTGGTTCTTTGCCAAAAGTAGGTCCCCTTTTGTATCAGGTTCCCTAGACCTCACGTGGCTGTGACGTCCCTGCAGTAACACAATTATTTAATGAAATGCAATTACTTAATATTAGTACTAAATAATTCTAACCAAATGACCAATCGGTTAAAAGGACGCTATTAAGTTGAAATTTTTGTATATACATAGTGCACTTAAATTTGTAAAATTTATAGGGACTCCATTCCTCTTTTTCGAGCAACATTATCATTACTCCGAATATTATTTTAAGACAACCATATATGAGGTCAAACATTCCTCCCCATGATCCTTCTTTATGAACGCCGTTAGGCGAAACTAACCATTCTTTTATCCCGGCCATCCTTTCGGACGTCATTAGCCGTAGCTAATCAATCATTTATCCCGGCCATCCTTTCGGATGCCATTAGCCGTAGCTAATCAATCATTTATCCCGGCCATCCTTTCGGACACCATTAGCCGTAGCTAATCAATCATTTATCCCGGCCATCCTTTCGGACGCCATTAGCCGTAGCTAATCAATCATTTATCCCGGCCATCCTTTTGGACGCCATTAGCCGTAGCTAATCAATTCTTTATTCCGGCCATCCTTTCGGACGCCATTAGCCGTAGCTAATCAATCATTTATCCCGGTCATCCTTTCGGACGCCATTAGCCGTAGCTAATCAATCATTTTTCATCTTTACGCATTCATTAATCTAGTATAAAGCTCATCATAGTTGTATAATATTCAATATAAAATACTTTTTACATGACGTAAGGTTGGAGAGATATAAATCACTTACTTGCTCTACTTCGGGTTTGTTCCTGTCTGGTCGATGGTTCACTCCCGACTGCTCCCCTGCGACATTAATGTCTAACCATTAGTATACTTCAATTTTCAATTTCACATTCGTCAATATACTCTTTTTTTCCAACAATTTCAGCCGAACAAGCTTACAATTTCAGTAAAATTTACCAACAATTTTCATCATGAACCCACAAATTTTCCAGCGTAATACACACATGAAATTTCAGCAACATTACCCATCGATTCTCATCCCAAGTCCACATTTTCCAGCCCAATTTATACATGAAAATTTCAGCAATATACTCATCAATTTTTCCATCATAAACCCACATTTTCCATCATAATTTATACATGAAAATTTCAGCAATATACTCATCAATTTTCCATCATAAACCCACATTTTCCATCACAATTTATACATGAAAATTTCAGCAATATACTCATCAATTTTCCATCATAAACCCATATTTTCCAGCACACTTCACACATGCAATTTCAGCAAATTTCAGTACATATTCATTCAAAATTTCAACAAAATCCCCATGAATGTCGGCAGCCCCCTTTAAACAAGAAAAATCAGCCCTCCTTTCACATAATTTGTCAATTTCATTCTATTCTCTTCCATATATTTTCTTTGTTCCCTCAATTCATTTTGTTTCATCTTTTAAGAAGAAAAAGAAAAGAAGAGAGTTTCATGATACTTACTTATATCTCACTATTTTCCTAGGTCTCAACTGCCCACACACCTTCACAAAGTCTTCTCCCTTAATATTTGCTTAGTGTTCGGCTGGGATGAGAAATTGAGTGGAAAAGAGGGAATTTGGGTTCGGCTGGGATGAGAAATTGAGTGGGAAAAGAGGGGATTGGTTTCGGCTGGGGTGAAAAAGATGAGGTGGAAAGAGAGAAGGTTGATTCGGCTGGGAAGAGAAGAAAATGAGGTGGAAAAAAGAAGGGATTTATTCGGCTGGGATGAGTAGATTAGGGCTGTGAAGAGAAGAGATGGAGGGTGACGGGAAAGAGAGGAAATAAAATCCCCACACCCTCTCTCCTCCTTATATTTATATTCATGAGATGAGGGGTTGTTTGGGTTTGGGTTAAATAAGTTCTAACCCTTGTTTCGCTCTATCTTAAACCGGTTTTGCTCTTCTTATTTTTCCCCCTCTTTTTTTTTCTTCAAAATGACTTTGTCTTCATTTCTTATATATATATATATATATATATATATATATATATATATATATATATATATATATATATAATGTTTTTCTCTCGGTGTTTACATTTTCTTTCTAGAAAGGCTGGTTTGAATCTTCCTTAAGCATGACACGAGTGACGAAAATGTTTTTGTACCATTGGAAGTCACTCAGTTTCTTACACCTAAGGTTAGAAAGAAGCTCAACATTCTTGTCTTTCAAATGGGAAAGGTCTCCAATAAAATGTAAGGAGATTGTAAGAAAAAGGATTGACACAACATCTTGGATAGTGTTTCCAGATGGGTCAAGGATTGGTGTTTGGTCTTCATAAGTTTGGAAGGAGTTTAGAGTATGTAGGTAGTCTGTCTCAGTGAGATGGTATCCCATAATCTTTTTAACTGGCTAGAGAAACCATCAATGAGGAGTTCAACAATGGCTTTGAAAGGGGTTCCTGATTGTGTTTTGTAGACATTGGCTGTCATAGTCATTTGCTGAAGGGTGTTCAAGATGTTATATTCATACATTTCATCTATGTTCCATTCATAGAAGGAAGAGACAATTATTTGTGTTGGCTAAGAATATTTGGTTCGGTAGATATGGAAATATCTAGGGCAATGGTTATGTTGGGTCTGGGCCAGATGAGTCTATTTAATTCAAGAGGTTGGTTTGGAAAACCATTTTTATCAAAAGACTACTCATAACTATTTTGTAGGGTATTGACTTTATTTGTGGTGTGTCTGTGACGGTTAATGATTAAATGTCAAGGTGTTGTAAGTATGTTTTGACAACTCTAAGAATATCAATTTAATTTTCCTGAATTTGTGTTTCGCTTGTCCTTGTAATTTAATAAGGTTTGAAGATTGAGTTCTTTAGTTTCAAGTTGACTGGGTTTTGGTGTCAATTGAACAAATATTGGTTCTTTGTATTGTTTTTCCAACCAGGTAAGTTGTCTACCCAAGGTATTCAGGTTGGTGTTTGTAAAGTTATTTTGGTGGATGACTAGTTAATTGCTCGCACTACATTGCGGGCCGAAAAAATATTTTTTATAATTGTTGGGATTAAAATAATTAATAAATTTTGCTAGTTCAAAAATAAAATATAACATCTATACATGCAAGTTTTGATATAATGAAACACATCAACACATCCTATTATAATAACAACAATATTGAAGGTTTAATATCTAAAAATATCATTACTATTATTGTTAAAATAAAAAAAAATATTAAATTATTCCGAGGAGAAAAAAACTCAAAAATATTAATAAAAGAAAGCAAAAAAAAACTAAAACTATTATTATTATTATTGCGTGAATAAGGGAAAAATAAATTCAATAAAAGATTAAAAAAGCACAAAAACTTTAACAAAAGAGCAAACAAAATAAAAATGAAAAAAAAAATTATTAGCTAAAAAAATCATTTGACGTGAAAATAAAATAAAAACTAATAAAAAAAACCAAAAGAAAAAACAAAGAAAAACAAATAAGAAATATCAATTTTCAAATGATCATAAACACAAAATAAAATTTAAGAGCAAAATTTTTGAAAAAAATGTTATCTCAACAAAAGAGAAAATAATAAAAATTAATACCAAAACTAAAGGCACAAATATATAAACATAGACAAAAATATGAACTATTTAAGAACTATAAAAAATTAAAGGAATTAAAATAAAAAATCAAAAGTATAAGGCTGGAAAAAAAACCAAATATATTATCAATTTCAATGAAATGAAAAAATCAAATAAAGTATAACATTTATACATGCAAGGTTTCATATAATGAAACATATCAACACACCATATTATAACAACAGGAACATCGAAGCCTTAACATCTAAAAATATCATTACTATTACTGCTAAAACAATTAAAATTATTAAATTACCCTAACAAAAAAAAATCAAAATATTAAAAAAAGAGGAAGCAAGAATTTTTTTAATATTCTTGTTGCGTTAATAATGGGAAAAATTCAATCAAAGAAAAAAAAGTTCAATAACTTTAACAAAAAAACAAAAAAAAATGAAATAAAATAAAATTATAAGCAAAAATAAAAATTTGACGTCAAAATAAATAAAAAAATCTAATAAAAAACAATCAAAAGAAAGAAAAATGAAAAAAATATATAAGTGAAAAAAAATCAAAAAACAAAATTATAAGCGGGTAAAACAAATAATCCATAGGAAAAAAAAAGCATAATCAATCAGTCGCGCTAGGCAGAGGTTGAACCAATGACCTCCTGTTTAGCATCAAGCATGTTGTCCGCTAAGCTGCGGACGCTTTCTCATATTTTAATGTGCAAAAATATATAAATATCAAACGATTAGTGAACCGAACAACCCGACCAGAACCGAAAACTAAGCAATACTATTACAATCCATAGTGATTCTCCTCACATGCTACAGTAACCGACTCTGATCTCTTTTAGTATATAGTATAATCTTTTTGGTATTTGAAAGGGTGTCAACACTAGGTAATTTGTAAGATGGTGCATCGATAATCTGGTTATTGTGGGTTATTTGGATATTTTTCAAAATTGGATGTTCAGACTCAATTGTTAGTTCACTAGTGAGGTTCCATGTAGGGGCTTTGGATCTTAATGTAATTGGGCATGCATGTTTGATGGATGTAAAAGGATATGCAATATGATGTGCAGATGCATAATGCAATTTGAACCAATCAAAGAACAAAATATATACTTTATGTAACTTAATGTAATTGTAAAATTATTTTTGTATTTCACTTCTCTGTTAGAGAGTGTTAGAAAAACCATATTTTCTTTTTCAGAATTATGTACAACATAAAAATCTTCTTTGAAAAAAGTTTTATCAAGAACAAAATGTTTTTCTAAAGTTAAAACATTCAGCTCATTTTGGATGTTTATAGTGACTGTTGAGAAAGTTGGAGATGTTGGAGGTGATTGATGTTCAGTGTTGGTAGTGTTTGCATACACTGGTTTTGGTATGTTTGTAGTATAGTCTACATGTTGAAACTCGCAAAAGGGATGTCTAATGTAGAGTGTCTAGGAGGATCAAAAGAGATGTCTAATGTAGAGTGTCTACAAGGGTTTGTATGGTATGAAATGTTGATGATTGAATGTATTTTGGAAATTCTTCCAAGATCTATTGTGCTGGAAGAAGATTCTTCTGAGAATCTAGAACTTGTAAAATGACGATGGAAAGACAGTTTTACATTACCATCTGTGTATTGAGTTGTCTTTGATTTGGATATTTGGTTGTAATATTTCTGGTAGGGTTGCTCCTTCAAGGATCTAATCATCTGGAAGGGTTATATTTTTCCATCGGATGACTTTGGTAACAACTGTGTTTGATTGGAATATATCTGTTTGGAGGAGTGTTTCTCCTTTTTAGGATTTGTATTTGTGTTTACTGACAAAAGCTGCAAACATTGCTTTGTAATAGATTTTGATTATAAGAGCAACGGGGATGGATCCTTCAAGCATATGATAATTATGGGTCTTGATTTGTAACAACATGCTTCATTAGATGTTTTTGTATTTGAGGGATATGGTAAGATTTGGATAGTAGTTAAAGGATATTGGACCACTGCAAAGGCTAGACTCATTGAAACTTAGGAGTGAGTCTTGAAAGTTTTGGAATCTGGCATCTCGAAGGACAGCTAGAATGGATGTGTTTACGCCTTATTTTGTAAGTGGTTTATGTTAACTTGAACTAGGTCGACATGGATGTATTTGTAGTTTTTGACCAAGTGTTTTTGTTGAGATTTTTGGGACAGGAGTTGGATAGTCTTAAAAGGTTTTGTAAGCTGAATATCTCTTTCTTCAGCTTTAATTGTAAAATCTATTTTGAAAATATCATATTTGGATTTTTGATAAATCTGTGTTTGAGAGATTTTTGGATTTTCCAATCATCAATATTTTTTGTAAAATCCCCAATGGTTATTTCTTCACTTTGTACAATCCTCCTATTCTCAGAGGTTTCAAATTTAAAAAAAAAAACAAAATAGAAGTAGACTTATAAAAAAAACAGAATTCATAGTTTGAAAAGATAGTTTAGAAGATAAGCTACAAGTTATATGGATTTACAACCCTAATCACTCAATGGGACTTACACCATTCTGTAGCATTCACCTATAAACTAAGGGTCTCTCTTCTCTCAAGGGTTTCTACAATCTATAGGTACTATTCCTTCCTAGATCTCAATAGGCTCTGATACCAAATAAATAGAACAACAGTACGTGATGTTTGAATAAGAGCAAAATAACCAAAGATGAAGAAAGTAGAACAATAGTATGTGACATTGTTACACCTGAGAATGATCAAAATATCTGGTCATAGGTTTCCATTCGATATAGTATGTTTTGAATGTTAATGAAATTTCTTATGCGAATTAACAAGGTGAGATCAGCAATGTTAGGATCCTTGATCAAACATAGATTGTTGCTACCCAATTTTTGACCCACTTGTTTTTCTATTTTGAAAAGAACAAAAAAATACCAAAAAAAATCAAAAATCCAAAAATATCTTAGCACAGGGACCAAATTTGAAAAAGAAGCAGGGACCAAAAAACATGCTTTTTTGCTATTTATACATGTGTCAAGGCATGTAGAAAGGAGGGGGGGAAACAAGAAAAGTTCAAGAAACCCTAAAAAGCAAAAAGAACCCTAAATCCTTGTTTGGGGCTACAACCACCAATCCCTTTTTTAGGCAACTGCAGCCCCCCCCGGATCCCCGGATCCCCGGATCTCACTCCTCTCCTTCTCCCAGTCAATCTCTTCTCTACCTCCCTCTGACAACTGACCAGCCTCCACAGCCAGTTGCCTCCAACCATTGCCCCCCTCCCCATTTTGTTTTCTTTTTCTGTAGATGCAGCTTGGAGCCACTAGTAGCCACACCTCCTCCCTTTCCTTTCTTTCTTCCTGTCGGTTACATCTCTCTTTTCTCCCTCTTCATCCAGTTAGCATCCCTTCACCGACTAGCATCCCTTTTCCCATTTTCATCTTAACCTTAACAAATCCAGCCAACCCGTCACCCTTTTTGTGATCTAGACCAACCGCCGACCATCGACAGTTCCTCCCATCGTGGCAATAAAGGAGAGCCAACAGCCATCAACCTTCAACAGCAACCCCCACCGTGGACAGTCCAGTCGCCCCTTGAAGAAGAAGAAGCCGAGAAGAACAAATCTGAGATCTGAAAAAAAAAAATTGATTCTTGTGTTTGTTTTGTTATTTGCAAGTCATCGTGAAGGCCATCGTCGGCAGGAGAAGAAAGAGAAGGGACAGATCCATTAGGCCTTTGTTTTGCCGCGTTAGCGAAGGCGGCACGTGGTTCCACGCGCCGTCAGTGATCTGCACTACCCCAATGTTCCTGCCACCACCGCATTGTTCCGGCCATTGTGTTAGTTTTAGATTTTATTTTGTTTTTTTTATGTTGCTATAATCTTTAATTATTCCATTTAGTTAAATTTATGGATTTAAATTTTTGTTGTTTTTATAAATGTTGTATAAACAATAAATGAAAAATAATAAAAATAATGTGTTGCATTTTATTTATTTATGCTGTTTTGGTAAGAAAAAATATATAAAACCATAAAAAATATGTTTTAGTTGCATACGCCAAATCTTTCCAGAAAAATTATTCTAGATTTAATAACAAGTTTATTAAATCTTGAGAATTTGGCTGATATTGAAATAATTCGTGAATTTAATTCATGAAGATTAATGATTAAATTCAGATAATAAATGTTGGACCTACAAGTAGGCTAATATTTAAATATCTAAAAAAAACCAAAGAAATTCCTAGAGTTATTTTGGGCAGTGACTGATTTTTTGAATCAGAAAATTTTTTACAACGCATAAATTGCGAAAAACTCATCCAAGATAGATGATCTTTTTAAGGTATATACATAGAACTTTGTTCTTGATATTTTATTTGGGTTCACGACCTCATAATAAAATTTCAGAAGCTATATTTATTAACATGAATAAATACTACCCATTGAAACTTTCAATGTCACATCAAAATAAACAATGTAGCTTACCTTAGGTAAAGCGTATTAGGGGTGTTAAATCCTTCCCTTTACGCAACTAGTCCCCTTCCCTTGAATCTCTGACCAGACCACTGCAACCAAGTTTTCCTACCGACCCTCAACAACCAGTGTAGTATAGTGATAATAGTAATGATAATAATTAGCACACATGCTTTATATGTTTTGCTGTAGAAATCACCTTCTTGATGAAAGACGGGCATGCATAGTCAACCATCTAGTCTTGGGCTTTATTCTTCTCTGAGTATATTTTACATATATTTCTTGAACAACTTGTTAATATTATAAACGCCCTTGTACTTTTCAAAGCTGTGATCTCTTGTCCACATGTGTGAACTTTCAAGGCAAGTTCCCTTCCATGGCTGCTAATTGTAGGATGCAGGCATGGTGGCTATAAATAGGAGGCAGTGATGCCCATGAAAAACACAAATATTTCCACCATGAAAGCCTTTCTTATCCTCGTCTGCATTCTCTTAGCATCCATCGTCTTCTCTCCCTCGGTCACCTGTACTGCTCGAGGATTACCGGGCGCCAGGAAAGGTGAAAAACCTATTTCTATCTGTTTTTATTTAATTTAAGATAATTAAGCAGTTCATACGTACGTGTATAATCTTGCATGCAAATTAAGGAAGGAATGTTTGTTATCAGCTTGATATATAATTTAAATAAATATCTGCGGAGCATAACTTCTATGAATTAAGATGTTGTTTTTTCATCACAGTTCGTTCATTCATTCATTTATTTATTGTCCAACGATATTTTCACCATGAAACTATATATTATTTTCTTACATCCCACTTAAAGATATTTATAAATGTTGCAGATCCATACACGGGACGTGGAGGAGCATCAAATAAAAATTGTGAAAACTCTCCTCGACAATCTGATGATTGCGGTGGAAATTGAAGGTTGAAGGCAAGCAAAGCTGCACACGTGCGTGCTTAAAAGGGACAGCAGCCAGTCATGCCATAGATATGTTATTTTGATACGAGAACTATATATTTATGTAAGAAAAAATAAAAGGACTTATCAGTACATGGTGGCAACAGTTTGCACCGTGATCAGGTTTTAATTTCAAGAAATTGTGTGTTTTTTATTGAAGTTTATGCATAGTAATAATAAATAAAGAGCTTAGTCTAGCTAAAGATTTTGCTCTGACGGCTCTTGTCATAGCAGCTTGTTCTTCTATTTTCTTTCTCCAATTGGTTTTAATAATACGATCCCTGACTTATAGCCACAGAAAACTATGAGCTAATAAATAAAATTATTATATATATCCAATAAAACAAAAAAAAAGTTAATATACTCTTAAAAGTGTCACTAATACTATTATTTTTGGTCCATTGGAACTGCACTAGGAAATACTTTTATTTTTCTTTTGATTGTAATTTGAGCTGGAATTTAAAGTCACACTTACAAAAACACTCTTGGTAGCCTAAGCTCTGTTCTATATAGATCGTCTTTTAACTAATTAAACGACCAAGTCCTAAAACCTAATTAAACATGGAGAGCTTTCAAGTAAAGTCCTAGCCACACCGACACAAAGACAGCAGTAACCACTCTTGATGAGGCCTCGGGTCAATTTTATATATAATTATTACAAAATTGACTTGGAGTCGTCGACGCATGGAAGCCACGAAGGATCCAATGAGTGTCCAAAGAATGACAGAAGAAAAAACCCGACAAGACGAGTGTCCAACATCACAGATCTCTCCAAATTGATCAACCTGTATCGTTTCAATAAATAAAAACAAAAGGTCCCTAAAGAGCAATGCCAGGACTTCAATACAAGATAGAATTGGACCACGTTGGTTGCTGGCTGGATTTTCTGGTCAAAGATGAGGAGCTACGTACACTGGCCTGTCGATTGACCAACTTGTATTCTTGTTAGTCACTTAAGCTTACTGGTTTAAATAAGACTTTGATCATGATCAGTTTCTTATTTTAGTTCGTTTTTGGTTTGCAAAAATTTCCTTTTTTAAAACAATCTCGCCAAAAAGTTCCCTTTTTTATTAATAGAAAAGGGAAGCTTTGTTTTTTATTCTTGTATTTTCTTTAATATTTATTTGAACAACTTGTTTCCGGGAGAAATTAATTTTATGATTTCACAATAAAATAAAGAAGGGAAATTTGATGGAACTTGATTTTTTTTGTGAGAAGAATCTCGGTTGGCGAGAGGAAGCTTTGAAGAAATTTCATTGGTAATTTAATTATACATTAGGAAAACACGTGTGATCATCTCAAAACTGTGACCACAATTTTAGCTTCCTGTAAATATTTTTATAAATGCCATTAAATGTTCTCTTAATCGTGTGATAATTAATTGAATGTAATTTAAGAATAATCCAGATTATCAATAAAAATATACTTTAACTAAAAAGAATATCAAATAAATAAAAACATAACTTACCACAAGATGATAGAAAAACCAACATCTCAGAAACAAGATAAGATATACAAAAACAAGGCCCCCGATCTTTCTCCGAGTTAAAACAACTCGAGGTCCCTTGCCACCTTAGCAGTAAATGGTAGATCCTTAACAAGAACACACCGCCACAGGACATACAAAAAAGAATCTGAAGCCGGCATGTCATCTTCAAAAGAACTGTACCTTTTACAATCATCTGCAGTAAACACAAAGGATCTCAATGAGAATTTCTTCTAATCTATTTCTGTGGGTTTCTCTCAAAATTTAATCGAAATAAATGATAAAAATAACAAAAATAAAATAAGAAAGGCTAACATGGTGGAAAAATCAAGTTAGAAATTTTGGGCGGACTTGAGAGCCCGATCGTATCTCTATTGTGCCTACAAATAAAGAAAAATAAAAATTCAAGATTAAAATAAATTATTATCGGATAAATCTAGATAGAAATTAATTCGAAAGATATTATATTTTTAGTAGGTCAGTTTGATTTAATCATGAGCCAAATTAAAGTTTAATTATGTTTACGAATTAATTTAGGGTCCATTTGAAGGATTTAATTAAGTGCAATGACTTAATTATACTTTAAACTGGCGAAAGTAATTTAAGTATGGGCTTAATTGGTGAAACATTAAGTTTGAGAGCCAAATTTGGGTTAAACTTAGAAAAATAGAATTTTCAGAGACCAAATTTAATTTTTACCAAGTCAATTGGTTGAAATTAGGGGTAAAATCGCAAGAAAATCAAAGTTTTGAGGTCAATTAAAAGCAAAATTGAAGAAATCCGAGATCAAGAACCAGAGTGAAAAGACAGGTAAATTTAGGGACTCTATTGAAATTTGGCAAGAGATAAAATCATAACAAACATAAGATAGATGACCAAATTGAACTTTGAGTGGTCACTATTCATTTTCTTTCCCAAAATCCCGTGAAAATCCTGCTTTGATATCAAATTTGCAGGTGCATTGAATGCATTTATCCTTCATCAAATTTGACAAAACATGCATGAAACTGCTTCTCTTATTCTTTACTATGCTAGGGTATGATCACTTCTAGTTGTTTGACACTACACACGCGGCAGTGCAGCCCTAAAGTTGACAGCTCAAATAACATGTTGTAGCTGTAAAATTTGACAGTTCATGACACCTACTTTGAATCAATGGTTGAGATGGTACCAATGAATGAAATTTAACCTCCGTATGGACAAGATTACAATTTATTTGAATTGGCGACCAACATCGACAGCGCAAATACCATGATGTCTAGGATTATGGTTAAAGTTGTTTTTAAAAATGTTTTTTTATTAAAAAAAATACATCAAATTATATTTTTATATTTTTTTTAAATTATTTTTTATATGAACACATAAGAAAGATATGAAAACAGAAAAAAAATTAATTTAAAGCAAAAAAATAAAAATAATTCAATTTTTTTAAAAGTGCTTTTAAAATAGAATGCAAAACTGGAATACTTTTTAAAGGTACTGCTGATTTTTCCAATAAATCAAATATATGAAGATCTGAATTTCATGAACTAAAAGCAAAATTCATTTATATATATGATCTATCTATTTTTGGAAGGAAAAAAAAAAGATAAAGAGATCAGCAAATTGGAGTTTAAGTCTAGCGACTGCTAATGACGAAAGCACAAACGGAGGACTTACAGTGTAGTGACAACAAATGTAGTAGAATGTTTTAAAGCGAACTTTAAAAGTTAACTCCTGGCTGTCCCCGCCGAAACCATGGGCTCGTTCATGGTTTGGTTTGTTCGGGCTTTGATCTAGAAACTTGGTCAAGCAAGTAAGATTTAATGTCACGTTAGTTTTTTGTTTGCGTGGAAAAAACAAACTTATTACAAGTATTGAGATTTCAAACTGCCCTAATTTGGAGGAAAAAAGACTCGCCTTTATTTAGTAAAAGATCAATTCAAAGTGCCCCACCATTTAAGGAAAAAACTCTTATCTAGCTGGCAATTAATATATTTTTTTTTATTATTGACGTTAGAATATAGAACCAACTATTTAGTAGTAATAATAATAATAATAATAATAATAATAATAATAATAATAAATAGCACAGATGCTTTACATGTAGAAATCACCTTCTTGATGAAAGACGGGCATGCATACTCAATCATCTAGTCTTCGGCTTTATTCTTCGCTGAGTATATTTTACATATATTTCTTGAACAACTTGTTAATATTATAAGCACCCTTGTACTTTTCAAAGCTGTGATCTCTTGTCCACACGTGAACTTTCAAGGCAAGTTCCCTTCCATGGCTGCTAATTGTAGGATGCAGGCATGGTGGCTATAAATAGGAGGCAGTGATGCCCATGAAAAACACAAATATTTCCACCATGAAAGCCTTTCTTATCCTCGTATGCATTCTCTTAGCATCCATCGTCTTCTCTCCCTCGGTCACCTGTACTGCTCGAGGAGTACCGGGCGCCAGGAAAGGTGAAAAACCTATTTCTATCTGTTTTTATTTAATTTAAGATAATTAAGCAGTTCATACGTACGTGTATAATCTTGCATGCAAATTAAGGAAGGAATGTTTGTTATCAGCTTGATATATAATTTAAATAAATATCTGCGGAGCATAACTTCTATGAATTAAGATGTTGTTTTTTCATCACAGTTCGTTCATTCATTCATTTATTTATTGTCCAACGATATTTTCACCATGAAACTATATATTATTTTCTTACATCCCACTTAAAGATATTTATAAATGTTGCAGATCCATACACGGGACGTGGAGGAGCATCAAATAAAAATTGTGAAAACTCTCCTCGACAATCTGATGATTGCGGTGGAAATTGAAGGTTGAAGGCAAGCAAAGCTGCACACGTGCGTGCTTAAAAGGGACAGCAGCCAGTCATGCCATAGATATGTTATTTTGATACGAGAACTATATATTTATGTAAGAAAAAATAAAAGGACTTATCAGTACATGGTGGCAACAGTTTGCACCGTGATCACGTTTTAATTTCAAGAAATTGTGTGTTTTTTTATTGAAGTTTATGCATAGTAATAATAAATAAAGAGCTTAATTAATTAGTCTAGCTATCTACTCTTTTATTATGCTCACATATATAGGACTGATAAAATATTATGAACTGAATAATTTTTTTTTTTTGTCTGGAGTGTCGGGATTAATTAACTTTATATCAGCAAATAAAAAGCTGGCCTTTAATACTACCTCGTCATAAACCCATAAATACAAATATTTACATATAGGCTAAGCGTGAGCGCGCGCGCATTATTTATGCGTAAAAAAGCAAAATATGATCCCTGACTTATAACCAATCAAAGCTATGAGCGAATACATTTCGTTTCTAAAATTACTATATATATATATATATATATATATATATATATCCAATAAAAAATAAAAAAATTACGAATAATACTAGCAATTGGTCCATTGGAACTGCACTTGGAAATACTTTTATTTTTCTTTTAATTGTAATTTGAACTGGAATTTAATTATACTCTTAAGAATATTTCTACTTACCAACGAAAAAGTTAATATTATAGTTTTTTATTCATTTCCTATGGATTTCTAATTTAAAAAATAGTTTTTAAAAGCTATGATTTACATCCCAGGAGAAAACCACAAGGGATTATTAATTTTGTATCTTGAGATTTATAGGTGGCTTAGGTTATTTATACGTCACCTACACACCTAAATAGAAAATAGAATTCCTAAATAATGTTGGAATTAAAATTATCCAAACACAAACAGATTAAACAAAACAAACCTAGGCTGTAACTCATCCTCACAATCGACTCTTTTTTTATCAGTGACCGCAGCACTATATATTCTCACACACGGCCTCTTGTTCTTGTTTCTTTTACAGTCACACTTACAAGCAGCCTAAGCTCTGTTCTCTCTCTCTCTATACATATATATATATATATATATATATAGAGAGAGAGAGAGAGAGAGAGAGAGATCGTCTTTTAACTAATTAAAAGACTAAGTCCTAAAACCTAATTAAACATGGAAAGCTTTCAAGGAAAGTCCTAGCCACACCGACACTTGGTTTAAATAATTAGCAATGACAACAGTAATTACTCTTGATGGAGCCTCCATTGATACTTGTGTTTTCTATATATTTCTTTAAAAGATCTCGGGTGTTCGAACCTTTTCATGTAATTTTAACAAGGATTTGAACGCGAGATTTTAAAGGGAAGGAAGACTAAGGTGATCTTGCATTTGATATGATCTTGCAAATCACAAGGAAGGTTTACTATTGAATTTCCTTTCTCAATCCCCCCTGTTTCTGTATTGGGGTGGTTTATATACATGGTAGTCCCTGAGAAGTTGGTTCCTAATTGTCTTCTAATTACCGTAGGAATATAGGAACAACTTAGCTTTCCTATTTTACAGTCTAATACCCCCTCAAGTTGGAGCATGAAAATCTCGAATGCCCAGCTTGCGCAATAGAAACTCATATTCCCAAAACCTTTATAAGCAAGCTGCATAGTCGAGAAAACAAACATAGGAGTAATATCACCTGTAATAATAGTATCACGAATAAAATAACAATCAATCTTAATATGTTTAGTGTGCTCGTGAAAAACAAGATTTTGAGAAATATGAAGGATCGTCTGACTATCACAATGTAAAGACATAAGAAGTGTATGAGACATCCGAGACTGGATAAAAGAGCTTGGCTTTCCTATTTTACAGTCTAATAAAGACAATGACGGCAAATGAATCTCTCTGGCTGAATTAGTCTGTATTGCTGGTGCAGTAGGTTTGATGAAAAAAATTAGGATTATGGATAAAATAATATATAGTTTGATGACTTGGATTCGTCGACGCGTGGAAGCCAGGAAGGATCCAACGAGTGTCCAAAGAATGAAAGGAGAAAAATCCCGACAGCACGGGTGTCCAATATCATTGATCTCTCCAAATTGACCATGTTGTATTATTTCAATAATAATTAAAAAAAAAGACTCAAAGAGCAATGCCAGGACTTTAATACATACAAGATAGAATTGGACCACGTTGGTTGCTGGCTGGAGGAGCCCGGATTTTCCAGTCAAAGATGAGGAGCTACGTACACTGGCCTATCGATCGACCTGTGTTCTTTCTGGTTACTTACTGGTTTAATTAAGACTTTGATCGTGATCGGTTTCTTATTTTAGTTAGTATTTGGTTTGCAAAACTTTCCTTTTTTGAAAAACATATAATAATTATGTTGGAATATAAGCCATCCACAGACCTGCATGGTGAAGGCAGTGAAGACTACCAGTGCAGGAGAGGAAGATTAAGAAGCATAGGAGCAGCTCATAAGCTGATATTAACTGTGTTGAACATGCATTTAGTGTGTGAGGTCATTGTAACTAATTAATTTGTTACAATTCAGTTACTTTCTGTTAAACATGTAAACAGCACATGTGTAAAGCCTAAGAGTATAAATAGGCATATAATCAAGCAGATGGTAAGCAGATAATTGAGAAGCTTACCTCTTTCGAAATCCTCTTTGTCTTCAATTCCTTTCTTCTTCCAAACACAAACCCAAAACAGCTGCAAAAATAAACAAAACAAATCAGTAACAATAAGTCATAAATTGACTAAAAACCTACTTGGTATCAGAGCAGGCTTGATCAACAAGGAAGGGAGTAAAACAATCTGTGATCAATCAAATCAGAATTCAACAGCAAGAACAATGACTGGATCATCAGACCTGCAAACACCACAATTTAATGGTGAGAACTACGATTTTTGGTCAGTTAAAATGAGAACAATCTTCAGAGCTTATGATCTCTGGGATGTGGTTGTATGTGGTGATACATCACCACAAGAATCCAGTGAAAGTAGTAGTGGAGAAACTTCTGGTTCGAAAGACAAGAAAGCTGAGTCAGGAGAGACTGCTGCTGAGAT
Organism: Salix brachista; assembly: GCA_009078335.1. NCBI lineage: Eukaryota > Viridiplantae > Streptophyta > Magnoliopsida > Malpighiales > Salicaceae > Salix > Salix brachista. The sequence goes on from CM018582.1 coordinate 12,765,558, forward strand.
TAAGGAGAAAAGGATCAAGGATGCCAAGGCTCTAAGCATTATCCAAGGAGCCTTGACTGATGATATTTTTCCAAGAATAAGAAATGAAGAGACAGCTAGAGGAGCACGGGAGCTGTTGAGAAGAGAATTCAGAGGAGATGATAAAGTTAGAGAAGTGAAGTTGTAGGCTGTAAGGGCTGAATTCGAGTATATGAGAATGGCTGAAGGAGAAGGCTTAGATCATTACTTGACTAAGTTCTTTGGAGTGATAAATGACATGAAGTCTCTTGGAGAAGAGATAACTGAACAAAGAATAGTGCAAAAGATCTTGATGAGTCTTAGCAGAAAATACAAGTCAATTGTATCGATTATTGAAGAAACAAGAAACTTAAAAACACTTAGAAGTGAAGAAGTCATTGCCTCGGTAAAAGTATTTGATAAGAGAGAGGACTTACATGATGAAAGAGAGAGAGTTGCTGGTACAGAAAAGGCATTTAGCAGCCTTAAGGTTGGGTATAACCATGGATATGCTGCTGCAAACAAGTCTTCACAGGGGAGAGGTAACTCAAAATGGCAGAAACAAGATTATAGCCATTCAAGCTGGGCTCAAGGAAGGAATCAGCACAATAATTCCAGCAAGAACTGGAATCACAGAGGCAAAACAAGTCATGAAGATACATACAATTCACAGCATAGAAGTGTTAGCAATAATCAAGCTAACATCAAACCTCAGTGCAATACCTGTCAGAAGTTCCACTTTGGATTGTGCAGATACAAGGGGAAGCCAAGGTGTGGAAGATGTAATTTCTTTGGTCACAATACCAAAGATTGCAATAACTTCAAAACAGTAGCAAATTGTGCAAAAGAGGAGGAAGAAGTTACCACTGGAACTTTGTTCTATGCATGTCACGCTGCTAGTGTGAAGGATGATGATGTATGGTTTGTGGATAGTGCTTGTAGCAACCACATGACCTCAAATGAATCAATGCTGATCAATGTTGACAGGAGCATTGCTTGCAAGGTAAAAATGGGGTCAGGAGACCTTGTTCCTGTAACTGGAAAAGGAACACTGGTAGTTGAGACCAAGCAAGGAAGAAGATACATAGAAGAAGTGTTGTTAGTCCCTGGTTTGGATGAAAACTTACTGAGTGTAGGGCAGATGATGGAGCATGGCTACTACATTCTGTTTGGGGGCAACAAGGCTATAATTTTCGATGATGCAAGGCTGGAAAATGTGATAGCCAAGGTGATCATGAAAGGAAATCGTTGTTTTCCTCTTTCACTGGAGTCTTTGTTACCTGCAGCAAGAAGAGCATCAGTAATGGATGATTCCTGGACTTGGCATAGAAGGTTGGGCCACCTGAATTTTGACAGTATGAACAGAATGCAGCAGGAAGAGTTGGTTACTGGTTTACCAACACTGACAGTGGTGAATAATGCATGTGAAGGGTGCATTTTTGGAAAGCATCATAGGGAGAAGTTTGACAATGAAGGGAGCAGAAGAGCAAGCAAGCCACTGGAATTGATCCATATTGATTTGTGTGGACCAATGCAAAATCAGTCAATAGGAGGTAATAAATACTTTATTACTTTTATTGATGATTACTCAAGGATGTGTTGGGTTTATTTTTTAAGATATAAATCTGATACACTAAGAGTGTTTGAGAAGTTTAAGGCAATGGTTGAATTGCAAAGTGGCTATAAAATACTGAAATTGAGAAGTGATAGAGGGGGAGAGTATACCTCTAATGATTTCCAGAAGTTTTGTGAGAATCAAGGTATGGAGAGGCAGCTTACCATTGCATATTCCCCTCAGCAAAATGGTGTTGCTGAGAGGAAGAATAGAACAATATGCGAAATGGCAAAATCTATGATGGTAGAGAAGGGAATATCTGTTATGTTCTGGGCAGAGGCTGTTGGAACTGCAGTCTATGTGCAGAATAGATGTTACACCAAGTCAGTAGCAAACAAGACACCATTTGAGTGTTTTACTGGAAAAAAACCAGGCATTAAGCATCTAAGGACATTTGGATGCATTTGCTATACACACATACCTGCATCTCTAAGGCAGAAATTTGATGATAAAGCCGAGAAGGGGATCTTTATGGGGTATGGGAGTTGTGAAAAAGGCTACAGGGTATACATAATACAATCAAATAAAATTGTGTTATCAAGAAGTGTAGTCTTTGATGAAGGGAAGGCCTATGATTGGCAGTCAGAACAGAAAGGGCAGCAGAAGTTCATACCTTCACATCTTTCATGGCAAGATGTTGAACATGAAAGATCTTGTGGAGAAGAAGGTGTTCAAACAGAATCTGTTCAGCTTGATAATGGTGATGATTCTGGGAATGAAGGATCAACTGAAAGTTCAAGCAAAACTAGCAGCACACAGTCAACACCTAGCTCAACTCCTATTAAAATGAGAAGTATTGAAGACATATATGCTAGATGTCATATGTCTATTACTGAACCCGAGAGCTATCAAGAGGCTGCTGAAGACATAGCTTGGCAAGATGCTATGGAGGCTGAATTGGAGATGATTGAAAAAAATAAAACTTGGGAGCTTGTGGCTAGACCTACTGATAAATCTGTGATTGGGGTAAAGTGGGTTTACAAAACCAAGTTAAATCTTGATGGGACAGTGAATAAACACAAAGCTAGGCTTGTGGCTAAGGGATATGCACAAAAGCCTGGAATTGACTACAATGAAACCTTTGCTCCAGTAGCAAGGTTGGATACCATTCGATCCCTAATTGCCCTAGCTGCTCAAAAGGGCTGGAAATTGTTCCAGCTGGATGTTAAGTCAGCATTTCTCAATGGAATGTTGGATGAAGAGGTGTATGTTGAGCAGCCAGAGGGATTTATAGTCAAGGAGGCTAAGTCCAGTGTTTACAAATTGCACAAGGCTTTGTATGGCCTAAAACAGGCACCTAGGGCCTGGTATAGTGAGATTGACACTTATCTCACTATGTGCAAATATAAGAGAAGCAGCAGTGAAGCTACTCTATACACTCGGGCAGATGATGAAGGTAATATAATCATTGTTGCTATATATGTTGATGACATTGTATATACTGGCAGCAGTGAGAAAATGATGCATGATTTCAAGAGGGAAATGATGCAAAGATACGAGATGACAGATCTTGGTTTACTACACCATTTTTTGGGTTTTGGGGTGATTCAAACTGAGCAAGGCATCTTCATTCATCAAGGGAAGTATGCAAAGTCCTTGCTTGAAAAGTTTGGACTTAAGGATTGCAAACCAGTTGCAATTCCCCTGGTTGTGGGTGAGAAGTTGAAGAAAGAAGATGGAAGTGATAGGGCTGATGAAGGCCTTTACAGGAAGATTGTGGGAAGTTTATTGTACTTGACAGCCACTAGGCCAGACCTAATGTATGCAGCCAGTTTGCTTTCCAGGTTTATGAGTAATCCCACGAGAAAACATATGGGAAATGCCAAGAGGGTTCTAAGGTATGTTCAAGGGACACTCAACTATGGTATTGAGTACACTAGAGACAAGTCAGAAACCCTAATTGGGTTTTGTGATGCTGATTGGGCTGGAAGTGAAGATGACAGCAGGAGCACATCAGGGTATGCATTCAGTTTTGGCAGTGGAGTGTTCTCCTGGGCTTCAGTCAAGCAAAATACAGTTGCTCTCTCAACTGCAGAAGCTGAGTATGTCTCAGCCTCTGAAGCCACAGCTCAGGCAATATGGCTACGATTTGTCCTAGATGATTTTGGTGAAATGCAAGCTGATGCAACACCATTATTCTGTGACAATATGTCTGCTATTTCTATGGCTAAAAATCCTGTCTTTCATCAGAAGACAAGGCATATTAACAGACGTTATCACTTCATCAGAGAGTCCTTGAAGGAGGGACTGATACACATGAAGTTCTGTCCAAGTGAAGAGCAGCTAGCTGACATCTTCACAAAGGCTCTACCTAAGGAGAGATTCAATCAGTTAAGATTGAATCTTGGAGTTAAGTCTGTAAATGGCTTAGGAGAGGCTGTTGGAATATAAGCCATCCACAGACCTGCATGGTGAAGGCAGTGAAGACTACCAGTGCAGGAGAGGAAGATTAAGAAGCATAGGAGCAGCTCATAAGCTGATATTAACTGTGTTGAACATGCATTTAGTGTGTGAGGTCATTGTAACTAATTAGTTTGTTACAATTCAGTTACTTTCTGTTAAACATGTAAACAGCACATGTGTAAAGCCTAAGAGTATAAATAGGCATATAATCAAGCAGATGGTAAGCAGATAATTGAGAAGCTTACCTCTTTCGAAATCCTCTTTGTCTTCAATTCCTTTCTTCTTCCAAACACAAGCCCAAAACAGCTGCAAAGATAAACAAAACAAATCAGTAACAATAAGTCATAAATTGACTAAAAACCTACAAATTCTCGCCAAAAAGTTCACTTTTTTATTAATAGAAAAAGGCAAGCTTTATAATTTATTCTTGTATTTTCTTTAATATTTATTTTAAAAACTTGTTTCCAGGAGAAATTAATTTTATAATTTCAAAAAGTAAAATAAGCAAGCAAATTTGATTTTTTCTGTGAGAAAAATCTCGGTTGGCGAAAGGAAGCTTTGAAGAAATTTCATTGGTAATTTACTTTACTTTAAGAAAACACCTCTGGTTATCTCAAAACTGTGACCACAATTTTGTCTTCCTGTAAATATTTCTATAAATGCCATTAAAAAATTTGGCAGCGCCGCCTAATTAAGAAATAAGCACGGGAGTATTTAGTCATGGTATCCTTGCTTTTTTTCATTGTCTTGCAAGTAGCAAGAACAAGTTGCCAGGAAACTGGTATTGTTGAACAATGGGCCAAAAAAGATAAGTTGGCAGGAATCCTACTGTTTGTATTTAGTGATTTTATAATTATTGCAAAAATCTGAACAAATCTGAACTGCACGATCAAGATGTCTATAAATACCACGAATCCCAATCTTGATTCCCATCTCTCCCGAATACTGTTTTGAATCCTGAAAGAGAAAATGGGATGTTTACAATGGTTCGCTCAATCTGTGCCTTTAATTCTGTTTCTCTTGCATTTTAATCCAACAATTTCGTCATCCTTGTCTTCGAACATCTCCTCTTCAACTCAGTTGTGTGCCCGTGACCAAAGTATTTATCTGCTCCAATTCAAACAATCTTTTTTCATCGATCCTTCTGCTTCTGAGTATTGTGAAAATCCCAAGACAGATTCCTGGAAAGAGGGCACAGATTGCTGCTTGTGGGATGGGGTGACTTGTGACACTGAGAGTGGCAATGTCATTGGGCTTGACCTTGCATGCAGCATGCTTTATGGCACCCTCCATTCCAACAGCACCCTCTTCTCCCTTCATCATCTTCGAAAGCTCGACCTCTCTGACAATGACTTCAATCTCTCCCATATCTCATCTCGGTTCGGCCACTTTTCCAATTTGACGCATCTTAACCTGAATTATTCGGGTTTTACTGGCCTGGTTCCATCACAGATCTCTCAGCTATCAAACCTGCAGCTGCTTGATTTATCGGGGAACATAGACCTTACTGGCTCTTTTCCACCATTCACTGTGAGTAATGTTCTTTCATATTTGGATCTGTCAATAACGGGGATTTCAATACATTTAGAACTTGATCCAGTTAATAGTTTGAAGTCGGTGAAACAATTGTATCTTAGTCAATGCAATTTTGCCAGCTCAAATATACCTCGGCTTGGCAACCTCACACAACTCACTGTGTTGGACATTTCAAATAACCAGCTGAGTGGTCACATCCCATTCTCTATAGGAAAACTTAAGCACCTCCAGACCTTGAATCTCGGATTCAACAACCTTACAGGTCCGGTTCCCTATGATTTTGGGCAGCTCACTGAGTTGGTTTCACTTGATCTCTCTGGGAACTCTTACCTGAAACTAGACTCGTCTTCTTTTATCAAGCTTGTTCAAAACCTAACCAAGCTAACAGAACTCCGTTTGCGTTGGGTGAATATGTCTTTGGTTGTACCTGATTCCTTGAAGAATTTGTCTTCTTCCTTTTCATTTCTTTCTTTCGGGAATTGTGGGTTGCAAGGGAAACTCCCAGCTAACATCTTTCTCCTACCAAACCTTGAATTTCTCAATTTAGGGGGTAACGTAGGCCTCACAGGTTCTTTTCCTTCCTCTAATGTGAGCAGTGCCCTCGGCACGTTGTTTCTTTTTGATACGAAAATTTCAGTTTCTATCGACAATGACTTCATCAATAATCTAAAGCCGATGAAAAAGCTGATTCTCAGTAACTGTAACATTAGCAGAGGATCAAATCTAGCCCTTCTTGGTAACCTCACACAGCTTACTGAATTAGATCTCTCATTTAATAATTTGAGTGGACACATCCCATCATCACTTGCAAACCTTGTGAATCTCATTGTGTTGGATCTTAGATCCAATAATTTCAAGGGTCAAATTCCAGATTTTTTGGGTAGCCTGGCACAACTTGAACGTATATTTTTATCAGATAATCAATTGCTAGGCCCTATCCCTTCTCAAATAAGTGGCCTTTCAAATCTAAAGTCCCTCATGCTATCTGGCAACTTATTCACGGGGACATTACCGTCGTTTTTGTTTGCTCGTCCCTCTCTGCAGTATTTGGACCTCCATAGTAACTTACTCACAGGGAATTTAAGTGAATTCCAGTACAATTCATTTATATTGCTTGATTTGAGCAATAACCGCTTGCATGGCCCAATTCCAAGTTCAGTTTTCAATCAAGAGAAGTTGATAGTCCTTAAACTTGGATCCAACAACAAATTAACAGGAGAGATCTCTTCTTCTGCTTGTAAGCTGACAGCCCTACAAGTCTTTGACTTGTCCAACAACAGCTTGAGTGGTTTTATACCACAATGTTTGGGGAGCTTTAGCAACAGTCTCTCAGTGTTGCATCTTGGCATGAATGATCTCCAGGGCACAATCCTTTCAGGTTTTTCGGTGGGGAATAATTTGGGATATCTCAATCTCAATGGCAACGAATTGGAAGGGGAAATACCACCATCAATCATTAACTGTACACAATTGGAAGTTCTTGATCTTGGCTTCAATAAGATACAAGGCAAGTTCCCCTACTTTCTCGATAAGCTTCAAGAGCTAAAGGTTCTTGTTCTGAAATCCAACAAACTCCATGGGTTTGTGAAGGGTCCGACGACCAACTATGCCTTCTCAAAACTAAGGATTTCTGATATCTCCAGAAATAATTTTAGTGGACCATTGCCAACTGGTTATTTCAATGGTCTGGAAGCAATGAAGACCTTGGATAAAAATAGGATTTACATGAAGGTTAGTAACATCAGTTATGATTATTCTGTGCAACTGACGTGGAAAGGGCTGGAAATTGAGTTTGTGAAAATTGGAAGTACCCTCGCATCCATTGATTTGTCGGACAACAGTTTTATTGGAGAGATACCAGAGTCGATTGCAGAGCTTAATGCACTTCGACAGCTAAACTTCTCTCACAACTCCCTTACAGGTTACATTCAACCTTCATTGGGGAATTTGGCCAATCTGGAATCGTTAGATCTCTCTTCAAATTTGCTTACAGGAAGGATCCCGGTACAGTTGTCAGATCTAACATTTCTTAGTGTCCTAAACCTTTCACACAACCAGCTGGAGGGACCCATACCTCAAGGAAAGCAGTTCAGCACGTTCAATAAGAACTCGTTCGAAGGAAACTTGGGCTTATGTGGATTTCAAATCTCAAAGGAATGCAATAGTGGTGAGACACGACCACCACCTCCACCATCAAACTCCGAAGAAGGAGATGATTCATCACTTTTTGAAGATGGATTTGGATGGAAATCTGCTGGGATGGGGTATGGATGTGGATTTGTGTTTGGAGTTACAGTGGTATACATTGTGTTTAGAACAAGAAAACCGGTATGGTTTGTGAGGATGGTCGAATTTGATTGGAATCTCAAGGCAAAACGAAGAAAGAAGAATGCTCGCAGAAACGGTGCAAGAAAACCTAATCGTTGAAGCAGGTGTTTTCAGGCAAGTTTTTCAAGCATCTGATATATTTTCAATATTTTCAGCCTTTCCTTTCCTTTTATCCCTACATCAATACATATATATATATATATATATAGTGAAGTTTCTGCAATGTTTTTTTCTCTTGCATTGAACACTTTTTTTATTATTTTAACAACAGAACAGGCTAGCTATTCATTCAACCACACCAGGGAAATCTCTTACAATAATACAAACGAAGTTCATCGGAGTGGCTATAAACCCAGTCAAGTGGACATTCGAAACATCTACTCGCTCTGGCTGTTCAATCTGTCACAAATTGATAGCATGGAGCGCACTTGTTTCTCATCACCAGGGAGGAACCAGTTTCTACAATCACTTGGCAAGTTGCAGGCTGACTACCCGATTCATTATTCTACCTTATGTGATACACCGCCAATAATTATATATACCTGTGATTTCCTACCGTGCGAGTAAATTATATATAATCTCTCCAATGCTGAGAAACATGTCTTTATGCATCTTGATCTGCCGACCGAGTTCTGGACTGCTCGGTCACAGCCCCGATTCCATTTACAATCTCCTGATCCCGATGTTGATCAT